>JBBGZY010000125.1:2400000-3000000 GCA_037952925.1 Lithobates clamitans | reverse complement strand
TATGTCCAATCAGCTCCTAACCTGTCCACCTTTAGGAGATCCCTGAATACTAATTTATTTAGGGGAGCCTATCCCACACCCACCTAAGAACTGTACCCGAGCCACCCCCATTAAATCATCCCCCCAGCTATTACCTTTTGTACCACCACCCCCTCCCTTTAGAATGTAAGCTCTGCAAGCAGGGCCCTCCTGTCCCTACTGTATTGAACTGTACTGTAATCATGCTGTTCCCCCACTACATTGTAAAGCGCTGCGTAAACTGTTGGCGCTACATAAATCGCGTATAATAATAATACTACTCTTACTACCTTCAGGCAATCCCTGAAAACTCATCTCTTCAGGAAAGCCTATCACGTCTCTAACTAATCTTTTACCACTTCCATCAGCTCATTCCCCACAGTTACAACTTTTTGTACCACCTGCCCCACCCTATTAGATTGTAAGCTCTTCTGAGCAGGGCCCTCTTAATCCTCTTGTATTTTATCGTATTATAACTGTATTGTCTCCCTTTTATATTGTAAAGTGCTGCATAAACTGTTGGCGCTATATAAATCCTGTATAATAATAATAATTATCTCCTTCCAAGCCTTTATCAAATATCTGTCTTCTGGAGGGGAATATTTGGGAACTAAACCTTTCATGGGTCAAGGTCATATTTGCTTTTCATTTTGAAACTCATGGTTATTTGTTTTTTAGCTGCTGATTTCTTAGAAGATTTGATAAACTATGACGCGTGCCATTTATAAAAGCAAAAAGTTAAGAAAATCTCACTGCCTGATGAGAAAAATAAATATAAATCCAGTGAACGTCTTACAATATTCACAGCAGACTTGTTCAAACAGCACAAGTGGAGTCAGGGAAAATATTGACTGCCAGAGAGCAAGAAATAAGCCAACATTTTACATGATATGACTTGGTCTTTCTAAAGGCTTCTTAGTTTTATTTTCTGCTGTCTGCCTAAAGCTCGGCTTAAGGCAGCATGCAATGCAAACTGACAAGTACAGGTACTGTAAACATTCAATATACTAAATTCATACTCAAGTCTGTTCAAGTTCTAAATGGTAATCTGATTTTTCCAACTGAAAACACCAAATTGGTATGTCGGATGAATTTATGTCATTTTATTAATAATACTCCTTCCATTAATAACGTATATTCAACCTATTCTCATGCTTTCAAATGTAAGATAATTTTTCCACATCTTACTAAGATAAGGACTGTTTTTTGAGTACAATAACAGGGCTGTATACTTCACCTTTATCTCAGCTAGAAGTCATGTCACAAGTGAAGTTGCAACATATTTATTTTCATTTATCATTCGTATTGGCCCCAAGGGGCCAGGTGGTGATCCTATTGAGCAGACTTTTTTCCTCCCTTTTCCTTCTTTAAGTGTATATCTTTCAGAACCAAAGGAATAAGGTATGTGCAGAATGCAGTAAACAGAGAAAATGGGGAGCTTTTTAAATCTTCTGCAGATCAGGTGTAAGTAGCACACTGCTGTGTGCAGATAATAAAACATTATTAAAGGGGACTTTCTGTATGTTATTAATATGGCCAGCCATATGTGTTAGGAACAGTATACATTTTATAAGAAAATTGCACGTAGGCATAAACGTAACTTTATAACATATGGAAATACTAATTCCACTCATGGCTATAGGGGAGGGATGTACATTTTTTAAACAATACAACAATTTAAGGCTATATTTCTGTATAGATATATATATTTTTTGAACTTTTGCTTGCTATAAAGAAACAAATATTTTTTTTTTTCGTATTGATAAAAAGAGAAAGTGTTTATCCTGTTTGTCTTACAACAGAAAAGACACATCCTAGCAAAATGATAACCTGTTACAAATTCATTGTATTAATAAATGAGAAATAGTAAACTGCAGTTTCTTGTGCAGAAAAGTAGAAGTTTGCATTTGTTGTACAGCCATAAATGTAAAAAGATGTAATTGTCACATTCATGTTCATCCACATATGCCAGATTCAGAAGTATGTCCTGGCTCAGACAGAGTCCTGGGGGTCAGTGAGATCAGCATTGGCTTGCGCAATAGTGGCTTTTGATTCCAAATGCTCATATAATAATAATGGTTATTGCCAGAAGATTCCGAGTCAGTTTATTAGAAATTTTGCTAGAAATAAAATTATAGTAGGCAAATGAATCCAGATTGAAATTTTCCAAAGAGAGACATACCAATTGCAACATAAAATATTGCAAAAAGTAGTACAATAAGATAATATAAAAACCTTATTTATTAATAAAAACATTTAGTAGTGTTAAACAAAATATCTATTGTAGATTGCCTTTGCTAACCTGCTAGTTGCTTGCTGTCATGCTGACCCAATGACTATGGAACTTTGAATCAATAACTGAACAAGTATATAAATCAGAAGCTCTAACCCCACACAGATTTCATATGTTGTATACTTGTTCCAGGTCACTAAAAGTACTGAATCTAGAGACCAACAAGTCTAGAGATAATCAAATGGCTTTTAGTTCTAGTTATGGTGGGTATGGGTGAAAAAAATCACAGGTTCATCCAATGCAATTGTATGTGTGTGTGTACGCACGCATGGTGCTTGTCACTACAGATTCTCACATCTATGTATATTGTGGTCACTGAGGAACTTGATCAAGAGTTTTTTTATGTTAAGTACACTCGCCGCTGAAACTACTAATCGTGGAATGGAGTAACATACACTATCTTTACCACTTTGACTGTAAAAAAACCCTCTACACAGTTTAACACTTAATTATTTTTCATCCAACTTCATGTTGTGGCCATGTGTCCTCTTCAGAGTCCTTAATTTGAATAGTTTTTTCCAATACTATAGTCACTATTCATTTGTGTAATGTTATCATATCCCCTCTTAACTGCCTCTTTTCCAGGGAGTAGGGATGAGCTTCGAGTTCGAGTCGAACTCATGTTCTACTCGAACATTGGCTGTTCGCAAGTTTGCCGAACAGCGAACAATTTGGGGTGTTCGCGGCAAATTCGAATGCCGCGGAACACCCTTTAAAAGTCTATGGGAGAAATCAAAAGTGCTAATTTTAAAGGCTTATATGCAAGTTATTGTCATAAAAAGTGTTTGGGGACCCGGGTCCTGCCCCAGGGGACATGGATCAATGCAAAAAAAAGTTTTAAAAACTGACGTTTTTTCAGGAGCAGTGATTTTATTAATGCTTAAAGTCAAACAATAAAAGTGTAATATCCCTTTAAATTTCGTACCTGGGGGGTGTCTATAGTATGCCTGTAAAGGGGCGCATGTTTCCTGTGTTTAGAACAGTCTGACAGCAAAATGACATTTGGAAGGAAAAAACTCATTTAAAACTACCCGCGGCTATTGCATTGCCGACAATACACATAGAAGTTCATTGATAAAAACGGCATGGGAATTCCCCACAGGGGAACCCCGAACCAAAATAAAAAAAAAAAAATGATGTGGGGGTCCCCCTAAATTCCATACAAGGCCCTTCAGGTCTGGTATGGATTTTAAGGGGAACCCCGCGCCAAAAAAAAAAAAAAAAACGGCGTGGGGTCCCCCTAAAAATCCATACCAGACCCTTATCCGAGCACGCAACCTGGCAGGCCGCAGGAAAAGAGGGGGGGACGAGAGTGCGCCCCCCCCCTCCTGAACCGTACCAGGCCACATGCCCTCAACATTGGGAGGGTGCTTTGGGGTAGCCCCCCAAAACACCTTGTCCCCATGTTGATGAGGACAAGGGCCTCATCCTCACAACCGTGGCCGGTGGTTGTGGGGGTCTGCGGGCGGGGGGCTTATCGGAATCTGGAAGCCCCCTTTAACAAGGGGACCCCCAGATCCCGGCCCCCCCCTGTGTGAAATGGTAAGGGGGTACTTACCCCTACCATTTCACTAAAAAACTGTCAAAAATGTTAAAAATGACAAGAGACAGTTTTTGACAATTCCTTTATTTAAATGCTTCTTCTTTCTTCCTTCATCTTCTTCTTCTTCTGGTTCTTCTGGCTCTTCTGGTTCTTCCTCCGGCGTTCTCGTCCAGCATCTTCTCCGCGGCGTCTTCTATCTTCTTCTCCTCGGGCCGCTCCGCACCCATGGCATGAGGGGAGGCTCCCGCTCTTCTCTTCATCTTCTTCTCTTCTTCATCTTCTTCTTCATCTTCTTCTTCATCTTCTTCTTCTTCTTCTCTTCTTCATGTCTTCTCCGGGCCGCTCCGCAGCCATGCTGTGGCATGGAGGGAGGCTCCCGCTGTGTGACGGCGTCTCTTCGTCTGACGGTTCTTAAATAACGGGGGCGGGGCCACCCGGTGACCCCGCCCCCCTCTGACGCACGGTGACATGACGGGACTTCCCTGTGGCATTCCCCGTGACGTCACAGGGAAGTCCCATCAAGTCACCGTGCGTCAGAGGGGGGCGGGGTCACCGGATGGCCCCGCCCCCCGTTATTTAAGAACCGTCAGACGAAGAGACGCCGTCACACAGTGGGAGCCTCCCTCCATGCCACAGCATGGCTGCGGAGCGGCCCGGAGAAGACATGAAGAAGAGAAGAAGAAGAAGAAGATGAAGAAGAAGATAAAGAAGAAGATGAAGAAGAGAAGAAGATGAAGAGAAGAGCGGGAGCCTCCCCTCATGCCATGGGTGCGGAGCGGCCCGAGGAGAAGAAGATAGAAGACGCCACAGAGAAGATGCTGGACGAGAACGCCGGAGGAAGAACCAGAAGAACCAGAAGAAGAAGAAGATGAATGAAGAAAGAAGAAGCATTTAAATAAAGGAATTGTCAAAAACTGTCTCTTGTCATTTTTAACATTTTTGACAGTTTTTTAGTGAAATGGTAGGGGTAAGTACCCCCTTACCATTTCACACAGGGGGGGGGGCCGGGATCTGGGGGTCCCCTTGTTAAAGGGGGCTTCCAGATTCCGATAAGCCCCCCGCCCGCAGACCCCCACAACCACCGGCCACGGTTGTGAGGATGAGGCCCTTGTCCTCATCAACATGGGGACAAGGTGTTTTGGGGGGCTACCCCAAAGCACCCTCCCAATGTTGAGGGCATGTGGCCTGGTACGGTTCAGGAGGGGGGGGCCGCACTCTCGTCCCCCCCTCTTTTCCTGCGGCCTGCCAGGTTGCGTGCTCGGATAAGGGTCTGGTATGGATTTTTAGGGGGACCCCACGCCGTTTTTTTTTTTTTTTTTTTGGCGCGGGGTTCCCCTTAAAATCCATACCAGACCTGAAGGGTCTGGTATGGAATTTAGGGGGAACCCCACGTCAATTTTTTTTTTAAATTTTGGCTGGGGTTCCCCTTAATATCCATACCAGACCTGAAGGGCCTTGTATGGAATTTAGGGGGACTCCCACATCATTTTTTTTTTTAATTTTGGTTCGGGGTTGCCCTGTGGGGAATTCCCATGCCGTTTTTATCAATGAACTTCTATGTGTATTGTCGGCAATGCAATAGCCGCGGTAGTTTTAAATGTGTTTTTTCCTTCAAAATGTCATTTTGCTGTCAGACTGTTCTAAACACGGGAAACATGCGCCCCTTTACAGGCATACTATAGACACCCCCCAGGTATGAAATTTAAAGGGATATTACACTTTTATTGTTTGACTTTAAGCATTATTAAAATCACTGCTCCTGAAAAAACGGCCGTTTTTAAAACTTTTTTTTGCATTGATTCATGTCCCCTGGGGCAGGACCCAGGTCCCCAAACACTTTTATTGACAATAACTTGCATATTAGCCTTTAAAATTAGCACTTTTGATTATTCATGTTCGTGTCCCATAGACTTTAACGGTGTTCGCGTGTTCGAACGAATTTTTTTCCTGTTCGCATGTTCTGGTGCGAACCGAACAGGGGGGTGTTCGGCTCATCCCTACCAGGGAGTATACGTTTAGTTACTGTAATCTTTACTCAATATATAGTTCCGTTATTATCTTTACTAAGTGTGTTGTTCTTCTCTGAACTCCCTCTAGTTCAATGAAAACTTTCCTGAGGATCTGGGGACCAAAAGTGAACCGCATACTCAAGAACCAATATTTTCTATGGTTCTCTATAAAAAAGCCTCCAGAAAATTTAAATACCAGTTTAATCATGCAGCCAGGCAGCAAAGTGTAATAAGGAGGGTGGGACTTTATATGAAGCTTGTGGTGACAAAAGGAACAATATGGTGGGAAGTAAAATTGTTTAATATTGCATAATAACATGTTTAACAAACATAGAATAGCACATACATGAAGATGCACCAGTAACTTAGGCGCCACAATCTACACTGGCAAAAACTAGTAATAACATGTTTACAATCATGTACAAAATAGTAAAATTAAGGGGTACACCAGTGTTCATAACTTGTATAACCGTTAAAAAAGGGTAACAACTGCACGGTCAATAATTCTTGAAACCAATCAATAATTGCGCTATTACAAAAAGTACGAGTGATAGCTGCCAGCATGTAACAATGTGGTAGACAGTGTAGAAATGACTAAATATTAAACACATGCAGCGCTAAAAATGTGCATTCACATCTTAAACATGTATCAGTGACAAAGTGCTGAGTACATAACCTATGCCAAAATAGGTAATATGTGTAATTGGTGAACGTCTAACACATAAACAAATTAGGAAAAAGAGTCCATTAGTGTAAGATGAATCATATGTTAGTCCACAGAAACTGGGGGTTCATGGGCATATGTGGTGCCACAACTGCACATGGGGCGGAGGCTGGAACAGACTATGTATGAGGAGACACTTTACACATGGATCTTCTAGATTCCAAATAAAGACTGCAAATGATAGGAGTGAATATCCTTACCAGAAGGGGTGGACACAGTCACCGTACGGTGGAGTGTCATACAGGCTTGAGGGATCCAACGATCCCAGGGATATCTGGCTGGAGAAGTCCTGACGGGGAGTCACATCCGGGGCGACCATCACCATTCAGTGTAGTGTAAGTCCACGACCAATCGGGATATCTCTCTCAGATGGAATAAATGTACAGAGAAAAATGGCTAGGGCTCAGCAGGGTCCCATTCATGAAAGGAGAGAAGAGCAAAAAATCTCCACATAGGGCATGAATCAGGGTACATACACCACTCTCTTTGTTGCCCATTTGTTTTTATCCACCGTGATCACGCTTTTATTTGTGTATGGTCGTTTTTGTCAATAAAAACACCCTTTTTTATCTGCACCATGTGGAGGCACATTCTTTTTGTTTCCACATTTACCGCATGAGATCCAGTCCCTCCAACTGCTCCTTTTGGGGGACCGTTTGTGAAACTTCTGATGCACGCTGGGACGGTTCGGTGTGAGGACGGTTCGTTGTGAGGACCCATCCGGTTGCCGGCCGAGATCCATACAGACCACAATCCAAGAGATTGGCGATTCCTGAGCTCCCATTCCACGTCATTTGTGACAAACTGCGCATGCGATTCCCTGTCGCTGACATGGGAATCCACAGGATCTGGTAAGAGGCTTTTTTGCACTTTCTCTGAATGACCCATTGGAACCCGGTTTCTCGGTTGGGAAGTCGCTGTATGATGCCAGGTGTTTTCTGACAACCATCAGACCATCACCACCCCTTGGAGTACTTTCACCTCCTGTGCGGTTGGACATTTACATCCATCTATGGACGTTTGTGTTTCAAGGCACCTGTGGTCAATTAGTTATTTCTTGACTGTTTCACCATTTTAAAGACCTATATTCATTTGTACATGCGCTGCATTTTTCCATATGCCTATTTTGTTGTTTTTGTCAAACTGTATGCAGCAGCTTTCATTCATTTTACTGGTTAGCGCGGTGTTTTCTATTTACCTCTCCCATTCATGAAAGGAAAAAAGAGCAAAAAATCTCCACATAGGGCATGAATCAGTTAAAAAAAGCTTTTATTGTAAAAGCTAGAAAGTGCTAAACAGCGCACTTCAATATATAAAACGTGATCACAAAAAGAATGAAATAAAATAAAATCGTGTGGTAACAGAGCATCTATAGGCATTAGCAACCCGACATGTTTTGGACCATCGTCCTTCTACTGGGGCATAAGCCTGAATGTCTGTACCACGCTCACATATATGCATGAAAAATTACACCAAATACTGGTCAGCTGCATAAAGCATGGATAATTACATGGGTAATTACATAAGAATACTCGTCAGCTGCATCAAGCAGCCAACCTGTGGTCAACTTCGTATAATGTCCTACATTGCTGACACTTCTAAACTAGACCCAAAGTAATCCTCCAATCATAGCGCTCAGAACGGAGTCACGTGACGGCGTCACTGCGCGTGACGTCATCGCGCACCGGACGTCGCGCTCCAAGCCTCCTTTTCATACAAGGAAGTAATAGGCCAGACAGTGGAGTAATTACACCTACAATGGCCCTGGAGGGCTGTCATAGCACGTCAGTCCGGCGCGCTCCAGTGCGCTCGACTTCCGGTTTCCCCAAGAAGGGGAAATGAGCGTTCTGAATTGCAAGAAGAGGACAATGAACACATACATATGTAATCAGGCAAATCAAAGACAATAGCCAAGTTCAGATGTTACATATGTATCTATATGCATGATATTAAATCCGTATGGTGTAAACATACAAAAAATATACAAAAATAAACATATATTTAAAACCAAGATACCTGTTAAGTAATGTAAAGCCCTACTCGGTGGCCATATAACAGGGTCCCGCAAGAGATGGCACAAAGGTGTATATATATATCAAGGACTTAGAGCACCTTTTAGGACTTGCTTATAAATGCGTTTACGTCCCATTCCACGTTCAACCCATGGGGGAATAGCTTTTTAATTGGTAAATCCAGAACACTTCAAGCTGTGATATCCCCCGGTACATGGACCCCCCTCTCCATGATGGAACGAATTTGTCTATAACCTGAAATTTAGAGCCCCTCGGATTCTTATTATGAGACTCTAGAAAATGACGAGGGACGCTGTGGTTAGTGCGACCTTTTTTAATAGCAGTGATGTGTTCGTTGACTCGAATGCTAAATGATCTGATGGTGCGGCCCACATACTGTATATTGCAGGGGCATGGAATAAGGTACACAATGTAACGCGTGGTGCATGTAACAAAATGTTTAATCTGATAGATGGTGGAAGTAACGGCAGACTCAAAACACACAGATCTATAATTGCCACAAAGATTATGTGTGCACACATTGCATTTCTTGCAGGGATAGTATCCTTTAATCTCTGGGAAGAAGGACGGTCTCGTAGGTGCTTCGATAACATTGCGGGAAATGCGATTCCACAACGATGGAGCCTCCCTGAAAGTGACACCTGCCCTAGTAGGGAGCATCAGACCCAGGACAGGGTCACTTCTCAGGATGCTCCAATGGCGGTTCAAAATTTGTTTGATCTGTCTATGCTGGACGAAAATTGGGCGAAGAGAGACCACTTGAATTTATCATTGGGAATTGGTTTTGGTCGCACAGATATCAGCGGTTTATGGTCAATAAGGGAGACCTTTGTGATCTCTTGGTCTATCTGAACAGATTGATAGCCCATTTTCCAAAAAACGTACTTTCAAAAACTGTGCTTGATGTAAAAAATCAGCGGTGTTGGTACAGTTCCTACGAATACGTAGCAATTGGCTGCAAGGGACAGAATCCAGCCAAGGACCGTAATGGCAGCTGTCTGTGGAGATGTAGCCATTTCTGTCCATCGGCTTGAAGAAGGTGGTGGTTACAATCCGACGGTCAGAAATGGCGATCTCCAAGTCTAAGAAATGTATCGAAACTGTGCTAAGTTCATACGTGAGGGTGATACCCCTATCGTTATGGTTCAAAGTGGCCATAAAATCATGGAGGGTTTCCTCATCACCTTTCCATAGGAGGAGGATGTCGTCTATATATCTAGCCCATAAACACAGCTCAGGTCACTGTACGGGATAGATGACATCCTCCTCCCAAAGGGCCATGAAAAGGTTGGCGAGGCTGGGGGCAAACTTGGCCCCCATAGCCACGCCTTTTCTTTGCAAAAAAAATTGGTTGTTATACCAGAAATAATTTGTGTTGCAAAACGTAGGAGTTCCATGATGTAATGTTGTTGTGGTAATGGAATGTCATCGCTAGCATTTAGATAATGTTCAACGGCCGCCAGACCCAACCCATGTGGGATGGAGGTGTATAACACTGTAACGTCAGCCGTAACCAGAATGAGGTTGTCTTGATATTCTATACCTTCCAACCAATGGATAGTATCCCCTGTGTCCCTAAGGTAGGATGGAACCTTAGACACAAGGGGTTGAAGAAAAAAATCTATGTAGCGGCCGACTCTAGAGTTTATAGAGTCGATACCGCTTATGATGGGTCTGCCAGGGGGTTTTGTACTGTTTTTGTGTACCTTGGGAAGATAGTACATCACTGGGATGTGTGGTCCTACGGGGACTAAATAGTCCTTTTCTTTTTTGGTGAGGACTCCCTGTTGGAAACCACGTGTGACTAGATTCACTAAATGTTTCTTAAATTCCCTAGTCGGGTCCTGGGGGAGAGGTATATATGTATTTTTGTCACTGAGAATATGGCATATCTCTCAGTGGTAATCTTCTTTGTCCAAAATGACCAACCCGCCCCCTTTATCAGCGGGGCGGATGACTATGTCTTTGCGTTCACAAAGGGATTTTAAACCTATCTTAATGTTGGGATGATGAAAAGTACGTTTATTAGGTAATCCATCCAGGTCTTTGAGTACCAAGTCACAAAAGACTTTGATGGCAGGTGCCGTGGCTCTAGGGGGGTTAAATAGAGAAGGGTTGGCCAGCCCCGTGTGGAGGGCTACTGGGCTTAGGGCTGCGTCATTTATATTGGTTGTACCTTCAACACCACTAGGGTTGACCAAGAAGTGTCGCTGTACATTTAGTTTTCTTTTAAACTTCTGGACATCAATAAAGGTCTCAAACTTGTTCAACTTTTTAGAGGGAGCAAATTTGAGGCCCTTGTCCAGTACATGTAGTTCAGCGTTGGAAAATGATTTTTGACTAAGATTGAAAAAGCCACCCGTTTTTAATGTTGTTTTCTTTTTCCTGGCCCTCCAACCTCCTCTGGAGCCTCATTTCCATCTGTTCTTCGTTTGGGCCCAGATGGTCCCCGAGGAAAATCCTCATTGTATGGGGGATCTGGATATGAATGATTTTATGTATATGGTGATCTGTCAAGCTGATAATGGTCCCTAGTGTGTGGTTCGTCTCTTAAAGGTGAAAATCTGTTATGAGTACGAATAGGAGTGCGGTAGGTGTGATATGGTTCTGAATAGTCCCTCGGGTGTTGGTTACGTTGGGGGGATCTATTATGAACGTAGGGGGATTTTTGTGGATGTATGTTTCAAGATGTCCAGTCCCCCTGCTATACCCATGGGGGCTACCTCTACCACTCTGGGTGTTCCCCCTTCCCCTATTGGAATGTTGGTAACCGTGACCAGAGGAGTTGTAGGAAGGATAATTCCTATCAGAGGGTTTGTTACGGTTGCTCGGGGTAGTAGGGGGATGGACATTCTTGCGCATAGTAGATTGGCTAGGGTGTGTCCCTGAAAATGTGGGAACTGTTCCACTCTTTATGATTGTAGAGGAGGTGTCCATCTCAGCTGGGCCAGAGGACCCAGCGGAGGCGTCACCATCTTTCTTTTGCCAATTAAACACAAGATGGCTCTTGTAGTCATTGGCATCACGTGTGTATTTCTTCTGTTTTTTGGTCCGTTGATCTTTATCCTCTTTTTCTAAATGATTTTTAAGGTTGGTCGAAAGATACAGAAACTCAGGTGTAGTTTTATAAGGAAGGAGTTTGTCTTTTAGTTCCTTGATCTCTCTATCAATCAATGATAATCTGTTTCTCTTCCTATCCACCAGAAAGCATAGAAGATTAACCCCCGCCTCATTAAAGTAGTGGTACCAGGATTCAACCTCAACCTCATCTTGCTGTGGATGGATGTCCCACCTCAGGCCTCTGGGGACCATGCGTTCCTTGGAGTATTGCTCCAGGAACGCAATGTCCCAAAGAAGGTGGATCTCGGAGACCATAAGGTTTTTGAGGCGGATAAATAAGCCCCCTATTTCAGTGTTTAAAACAACAAAAACTCCTTCCGTGATAATAGAACGAGTAGTGCGGTACTCCAAAACATCCATATCATAATATGAAACAAAAAAGTGTAATGGCAGCAACTATAAACCAAAACAGTGTAAAACAATAAAACCAATCAATAATTGCGCTATTACAAAAAGTACGAGTGATAGCTGCCAGCATGTAACAATGTGGTAGACAGTGTAGAAATGAATAAATATTAAACACATGCAGCGCTAAAAATGTGCATTTACATCTTAAACATGTATCAGTGACAAAGTGCTGAGTACATAACCTATGCCAAAATAGGTAATATGTGTAATTGGTGAACGTCTAACACATAAACAAATTAGGAAAAAGAGTCCATTAGTGTAAGATGAATCATATGTTAGTCCACAGAAACTGGGGGTTCATGGGCATATGTGGTGCCACAACTGCACATGGGGCGGAGGCTGGAACAGACTATGTATGAGGAGACACTTTACACATGGATGTTCTAGATTACAAATAAAGACTGCAAATGATAGGAGTGAATATCCTTACCAGAAGGGGTGGACACAGTCACCGTACGGTGGAGTGTCATACAGGTTTGAGGGATCCAACGATCCCAGGGATATCTGGCTGGAGAAGTCCTGACGGGGAGTCACATCCGGGGCGACCGTCACCGTTCAGTGGTGTGTAAGTCCACGACCAATCGGGATATCTCTCTCAGATGGAATAAATGTACAGAGAAAAATGGCTAGGGCTCAGCAGGGTCCCATTCATGAAAGGAGAGAAGAGCAAAAAATCTCCACATAGGGCATGAATCAGTTAAAAAAAGCTTTTATTGTAAAAGCTAGAAAGTGCTAAACAGCGCACTTCAATATATAAAACGTGATCACAAAAAGAATGAAATAAAATAAAATCGCGTGGTAACAGAGCATCTATAGGGCATGAATAAGTTAAAAAAAGCTTTTATTGAAAAAAAAAAATTGATGCCCAAGACGCCCGATGTAAGGGGTTCCTCCCTTACATCGGGCGTCTTGGTGTTGATTTTCTACCATGGTCTTTCACCCTCACCCCCAGTTGACCACCATTGTTCTCTTACCCCCACCGCTCATCCCTTTCCCCTCCAGTCCACCCCTACTCCCATTTCCTCACTCCATCACCTTATTATTCCCTTATATGGTTTTCCCTACACATAGTTTGAGGTCTCACATCACATTTTATTCACACCAGGTGAGCCCAGGAGCACTGGTCTGCCATGACTGCTATCTGTGGTGATTTCCGCCCTTGGACGCACCCTCTCATCTCCCATTACTGATCCTTCTTCTGGCCTGCTGGCCTGGACATCATGTGGTCTGGTGCACATACCTCGTAAGTTTGAATGCCCTACCCAGGTTTCTTGGGTGGAATTTTACCAATATTCCCTCAACCTTGATATTGAGTACCTACACATATCATCATTTTTTATTACAGATAATTCACATATCTGCTCCTGAAGAGCGGTTTTAAGCCGCGAAACGCGTCAAGCTATTTTGATGTTGTGAACCTATTATACATCTATTATGATATGCAAGCATTGATATTTCTACCCATTAAGGATTCAAGAATTATTGACCGTGCAGTTGTTACCCTTTTTTAACGGTTATACAATTTATGAACACTAGTGGACCCCTTAATTTTACCATTTTGTACATGATTGTAAACATGTTATTACTAGTTTTTGCCAGTGTAGATTGTGGCGCCTAAGTTACGGGTGCATCTTTATGTATTTGCAATTCTATGTTTGTTAAACATGTTATTATGCAATATTAAACAATTTTACTTCCCACCATATTGTTTCTTTTGTCACCACGAGCTTCATATAAAGTCCCACCCTCCTTATTACACTTTGCTGCCTGGCTGCATGAGTGTTTGTTTTCGCCATAGTTGACAGGGATGGAGGCACTTGGCTTTACTCAGCCATGGCCTCATTTAAAGTCCCAATTTCCCAATCCCCCCCTTCGTTTCATATGCATTAGGGATGGAAGCTCATGGTGACATCTACCTCTATATTGTTGTAATTCTAATTCTGCAATTAGCCTTATTGGCTCAATAGTTATCTTCCCTTGATTAATCTGGATAATTGTTTAACCTTTTATGCTATATATCCTGGTGCATGCTTTAGTGTGTTTGATACCCATTTATACTATTACGATCTCTGCACCAGCCACTGGCTGCCCGTGATGTCTCAGTGCGGGAGCCGCGATGCGCACTGGGGCCCTCCCCTCCCCCCCGCCCGTCATTGATACTTGGGGGGTGGTCATGCCACCACTGCGCATTGACGTCACACATGCACGCCAGATGTGCAGCGTCTTTTGACACGGTCCATCCAGAGGTCTGCTGTCCAACTGCTCAAGCGGTGGGAGGGGCTGGTCCACCGCCAGCCGCCGGGCAACTCCTTGCCCGGGTGTCGGTGACCAGATGCTCCTCCCCTTTACACTCGTGTGGTGTGACATAGGGGGCGGGTCCGTGGCGGCACGTACATGCGGGCGGTGGCCCCAGCGTGTTCCAGGGCTCCTTGGGCTTCCTGCCAGATAGGCTCTACACCTTGGTCGGACTTGTAATGGAAATTTGTACGTTCTGTATATAATTGTATTCTATTTTGTATGTATTGCACACTGCCCTCACTGTGCACACAGCACTAATAATGTTTTCAGTACATGTTTACATTCTTTCGAGTCCTGATTAGAATTAGACTGCCCCTTGTTACCATGAACATACAATTGTAATATTAATGTGATACCTACGTAATCATGTGTATAAAAACCTTCAATTGCGTCATAATAAAGCAGAACAGTTATTTGGAAAGATGCTGAGCGTATCTTTTGTGTCTGTTCCCTACTGCAGTAGTTATTATTAATTTGGAACCACTAATCAATATGAGGATAGGAGTTGCCTATCATCAATTTAACCAAGTCAGACTAGTCGTCCCTTCCTTCCCTTCTACTCAGGTACACGTCCCAGCTCTTCTCATCACCTATCCTTCCTCCCTTACATCGGGCATCTTGGTGTTGATCTTCTACCATGGTCTTTCACCCTCACCCCCGGTTGACCACCATTGTTCTCTTACCCCACCGCTCATCACTTTCCCCTCCAGTCCACCCCTACTCCCATTTCCTCACTCCATCACCTTATTATCCCCTTATATGGTTTTCCCTACACATAGTTTGAGGTCTCACATCACATTTTATTCACACCAGGTGAGCCCGGGAGCACTGGTCTGCCGTGACCGCTGTCTGTGGTGATTGCCGCCCTTGAACGCACACTCTCGGCTCCCGTTACTGATCCTTCGGCTGGCCTGCTGGCCTGGACATCATGTGGTCTGGTGCACATACCTCGTAAGTTTGTATGCCCTACCCGGTTTTCTTGGGTGGAATTTTACCAATATTCCCCCAACCTTGATATTGAGTACCTACACATATCATCATTTTTTATTACAGATAATTCACATATCTGCTCCTAATCGAAACGCGTCAAGATATTTTGATGTTGGCATGCATTAAAAGGGGGATCAACTCCAGGGATAAAACGATAATTCTCCCGCTCTACAAGACTCTGGTCCGGCCGCACCTGGAGTATGCGGTCCAGTTCTGGGCACCAGTCCTCAGAAAGGATGTACTGGAAATGGAGCGAGTACAAAGAAGGGCAACAAAGCTAATAAAGGGTCTGGAGGATCTTAGTTGTGAGGAAAGGTTGCGAGCACTGAACTTATTCTCTCTGGAGAAGAGATGCTTGAGAGGGGATATGATTTCAATTTACAAATACCAGACTGGTGACCCCACAATAGGGAGAAAACTTTTTTGCAGAAGAGAGTTTACCAAGACTCGTGGCCACTCATTAAAATTAGAAGAAAAGAGGTTTAACCTTAAACTACGTAGAGGGTTCTTTACTGTAAGAGCGGCAAGGATATGGAATTCCCTTCCACAGGCGGTGGTCTCAGCGGGGAGCATTGATAGCTTCAAGAAACTATTAGATAAGCACCTGAATGACCACAACATACAGGGATATACAATGCAATACTGACACATAATCACACACATAGGTTGGACTTGATGGACTTGTGTCTTTTTTCAACCTCACCTACTATGTAACCTATTATACATCTATTATGATATGCAAGCATTGATATTTCTACCCATTAAGGATTCAAGAATTATTGACCGTGCAGTTGTTACCCTTTTTTAACGGTTATACAATTTATGAACACTGGTGGACCTCTTAATTTTACCATTTTGTACATGATTGTAAACATGTTATTACTAGTTTTTGCCAGTGTAGATTGTGGCGCCTAAGTTACGGGTGCATCTTCATGTATGTGCAATTCTATGTTTGTTAAACATGTTATTATGCAATATTAAACAATTTTACTTCCCACCATATTGTTCCTTTTGTCACCACAAGCTTCATATAAAGTCCCACCCTCCTTATTACACTTTGCTGCCTGGCTGCATGAGTGTTTGTTTTCGCCATAGTTGACAGGGATGGAGGCACTTGGCTTTACCCAGCCATGGCCTCATTTAAAGTCCCAATTTCCCAATCACCCCCTTCGTTTCAAATAGCAGTTTAATGAACAAACTATAACTTTCCTTAGGATGAGCAGCAAGGCCTTTCTTTTTATAAGGTTTTTTTGAACCATTGCTTAGAACCCTTGGGTAAGAGTAGGCAAGAAAAACACTGAAAACTTATAGATACATTTTCCCTTTTATTTTTGCCTTGTTTGGTCACCTCTGGTCTAGCGATGAGTGAAAATTGGCAGGAGTAGGAGCAGAATGTTTTAGATTCCACCCACCAAATAGTAAATTATCTAGGGAGCCCATCCGACTCTTTAATTGCTGACACACAAAGTCTATGTTCCATCACTAAGCCCACATTCCTTAAAGTCAGGGGTGGCCCGTCCATTAAGGGCGCACGGGCACCGCCTCCACTTTCCATCCCCACTGCCACCCCCTATTCATGCATCCGGCCCCTTTTAGGAAACCGGGCACATGAATTAGAGCGGCGGGGGTGTTTTTTGAAGCACCTGATTAGAGCCAGAGGCTCTAATAGGCTTCAAAATAGGGTGGGCTCCAGTCGCAGAGGACTGTGCTCGGAGTCCACCCAGGTGTGTTAGAATAGCAAATGAATATTCACTATTTTAACAGCGAAACACCTCTGCGCCAAGCAGGAAGCACGGGTCTGATACCCATTTCCCAATTGGCTCTACACCTTGGTCGGACTAGTCGTCCCTTCCTTCCCTTCCACTCAGGTACACGTCCCAGCTCTTCTCATCACCTATCCTTTCTCCCTTACATCGGGCGTCTTGGTGTTGATCTTCTACCATGGTCTTTCACCCTCACCCCCAGTTGACCACCATTGTTCTCTTACCCCACCGCTCATCACTTTCCCCTCCAGTCCACCCCTACTCCCATTTCCTCACTCCATCACCTTATTATGCCCTTATATGGTTTTCCCTACACATAGTTTGAGGTCTCACATCACATTTTATTCACACCAGGGGAGCCCGGGAGCCCTGGTCTGCCGTGACCGCTGTCTGTGGTGATTGCCGCCCTTGGACGCGCCCTCTCGGCTCCCGTTACTGATCCTTCCGCTGGCCTGCTGGCCTGGACATCATGTGGTCTGGTGCACATACCTTGTAAGTTTGTATGCCCTACCCGGGTTTCTTGGGTGGAATTTTACCAATATTCCCCCAACCTTGATATTGAGTACCTACACATATCATCATTTTTTATTACAGATAATTCACATATCTGCTCCTGAAGAGCGGTTTTAAGACGCGAAACGCGTCAAGATATTTTGATGTTGTGAACCTATTATACATCTATTATGATATGCAAGCATTGATATTTCTACCCATTAAGGATTCAAGAATTATTGACCGTGCAGTTGTTACCTTTTTTAACGGTTATACAATTTATGAACACTGGTGGACCCCTTAATTTTACCATTTTGTACATGATTGTAAACATGTTATTATTAGTTTTTGCCAGTGTAGATTGTGGCGCCTAAGTTACGGGTGCATCTTCGTGTATGTGTAATTCTATGTTTGTTAAACATGGTATTATGCAATATTAAACAATTTTACTTCCCACCATATTGTTCCTTTTGTCACCACAAGCTTCATATAAAGTCCCACCCTCCTTATTACACTTTGCTGCCTGGCTGCATGAGTGTTTGTTTTCGCCATAGTTGACAGGGATGGAGGCACTTGGCTTTACCCAGCCATGGCGTCATTTAAAGTCCCAATTTCCCAATCCCCCCTTCGTTTCAAATAGCAATTTATTGAACAAACTATAACTTTTCTTAGGATAGGCAGCAAGGCCTTTCTTTTTATAAGGTTTTTTTGAACCATTGCTTAGAACCCTTGGGTAAGAGTAGGCAAGCAAAACACTGAAAACTTATAGATACATTTTCCCTTTTATTTTTGCCTTGTTTGGTCACCTCTGGTCTAGCGATGAGTGAAAATTGGCAGGAGTAGGAGCAGAATGTTTTTATTCCACCCACCAAATAGTAAAATATCTAGGGAGCCAATCCGACTCTTTAATTGCTGACACACAAAGTCCATGTTCCATCACTAAGCCCACATTCCTTAAAGTCAGGGGCGGCCCGTCCATTAAGGGCGCACGAGCACCGCCTCCACTTTCCATCCCCACTGCCACCCCCTATTCATGCATCTGGCCCCTTTTAGGAAACCAGGCACATGAATTAGAGTGGCGGGGGTGTTTTTTGAAGCACCTGATTAGAGCCAGAGGCTCTAATAGGCTTCAAAATAGGGTGGGCTCCAGTCGGAGTCCACCCAGGTGTGTTAGAATAGCAAATGAATATTCACTATTTTAACAGCAAAACACCTCTGTGCCAAGCAGGAATCACGGGTCTGATACCCATTTCCCAATTGGCTGAAAGGACAGGCGATCCTATTGGATGCCTAGGAAGAGGAGGAGGGAGATGCATGGCGGAAGCCATCATAATGCATGGGGGGAGGAAGAAAGAAAGCTGCTGCCTGCCGGATGTGCGCTTCCCACCCGCCTGCTTCCTAGATGAAGTAAGTGAGGGGCTTTGATGTCCTGACCATCCTCCTGGGGGGGTTACCATGGACCGACCGGGGGGTGGTTGTTTGTCGCCCCCCAAAGAAAAAAAACACCAGCCACTCCTGCTTAACCTCCCTGGCGGTATGATTATTTAATATTTTTGATGCTGAAAGCGGTACCATTAGATTGCATTGAAATTTGGCGCTTTATATTGTAGGCCTGTAGTTCTTAGGAATAACTCACTTAAATCTGTCCAAACCAGAATCTAGTAGACATCTCGGGTATGATAAAGTTTGAAACACGAAATCATAAATTATAATATAATAAATAACTATAAATAATTATAATAATATAATAATAATAAAAATTATTCAATAATGAAATCAAATCAAAAACGCAAAAATTTGCTCAGTTGCAGAATTGTCACTGTCATTACTTTTCAGTGTTTGATGACGGATCTCCCCACAAATCGCCCAATTCTGCAAGTGATTCTAATTTATTATCACTGTTTTCTAGCTTGTCTAAAACCCCT
The DNA here is from genome assembly GCA_037952925.1 of Lithobates clamitans. NCBI lineage: Eukaryota > Metazoa > Chordata > Amphibia > Anura > Ranidae > Lithobates > Lithobates clamitans. Next base: position 2,980,384 of record JBBGZY010000125.1, on the reverse strand, counting down.
TTTGATGTAAAGGGACGGTTTTGGTTGCTATGGACAATCTCCAGTTTCCAGGCAGAAAGAACAGTTTTTACAATATAAAACTGCATGCAGGGCACTAGAGACACCACTGGGGACAAAAGGGAGGTGAAATAATTTCATACAGTAATGTAATCTGTAAGATTACAGTATACTATATGTATTGTGTGTGTTTCATTTTTGAATTTGGCACCGTTCTCCATCCCCGTGCGATGCAACGCTCAAAGGGAACGGAGCCTCCGTGACGAATCGAGCAGAGGATGAGCCGCTCACACTGCGGGGAGACATCGCAGGATCCAGGGGTCAAGGTAAGTAAACTCTTCCTGGATCCTGCGGAGTCTGGCTCGGGGTTACTGTTTTTGGTTCTGAAATTCCACCCCTAGCCAGACTCAGGAATAACACCAGGGAGGTTAAAGTATAACGTTATATAGTAAAACTCTTTTTGCTTTCTGTGCCTCCATTAAGGAGATTCACCCTCATTATTTTGGGTTGTCCCCAGAAAAGTAATAGAGGGCAAATCTTCCAATGCGGACCCTAGTTCTGGTGACCTAGGGGTCCCCAAGGAATTTGTTTAATTTGCAGAGATTTCTGCTTACCTCCTATTTGGTCATAGGACAGGAAGTGTAAGGGAAATCTCTGCAATAAGACACAGATGGCGAAAAAAAATCTTACAGGGGTTATAACCCTCCCTTGCTCTATCCAAAATAAAAAAAAAGGTTTTACCAGCAGGAAGTGAATGAAAATCTGCATCAAGGCACAGCAATACAAATCTGACAAGGGTTCTAGCCTTTCCCTTCTCTAATAAAAAAGCAATTTTATTTCTGCCTTTGTTGCTGTTGAAAAGTTCTTCTCGCTTCCTGTCTGCTGAAACATCAGCAAGGTGGGAAATTAAGAAAATTGTCTCCAGATACCAGGTAAAACCAGGCAGAAGCTGAAATTCTTCCCTACTCAATCATAAATGTTATTAAAATGTTTTGGCTTGGCTGTTCTATATAACTTATCAGTGCCTAGAGCAGCAGCATCTTAAATTAATTTTAACGAGTATTTACTGGTAATAAGTTTATAAAACTTTCATCCATGTTGGATTTTTTTGGCTGGAATATACCCACAGCTGCTTCAGCCCTTTGAATCCTCATAGACCCCTTCCCCCTGTAAGGGCGTAACAGGGTCTTTCAGGGTAACCTCATAAAACTTAAGGTCTCTACTCAAACTCCTCTAAATCTATCCAGGGTTTCATGCAATGGGTGCTGGCTGGGCAGGAGTTCATTTAACTCCTCACATACTGTGTATATGCATAGAGTAAGGTCCCAAATACTGCACACCTAGCAAAGCCATTAGTAAACAGGTAAGTGGCCAGCTTCATACAAAGCCTCGCCCCCAGCATGTTTCACCGCACCCACGGGGCTTGATCATGAAAGATTCTCTGTGCATATCCACTGGGTCTTTCAGAGATTTTAAAATACTTACCCACCATACAAAAAATGTTGTTCTCCGATTGCTGAAAACAGTAATTTGAATGGTAGAAATGATCCCTACTGCTGAAGAGGTGAAGGTAATAGGTAGAAGGTAGTATTTCTACTAAATATAAGAGACTACTGAGACCCATCAAATAAGCACTTCCTAAGAAAGAAAAGGTCTGGGATCTTGTTATTCCAGGGACTTCCAGAAACCCAAGGAACTCCAAAGAGACCCCAATGAAGAACGATTGCTACAAAGCAAAGAACTGAATCAACCATTGAAAAGTGACATTATTGTCATTAAAATTTTGTGTCTGATATAATATTTACAATATTATATTCTATGAGGTCTTAAGTAAAGTCTCTGAGCGTTCAATTGCCCGAGCCTCTGTTGTTTCTAGTGGCGCTTTCAAAAAAATCTGTAGAGGGATGGGAATAAGTCTCAAGCATTCTGGCTCAAAGAACCTGTGGGATGTACAGAAACTTGGGCACACAGCAGAAGTGTGCAGCCCTGAAAGCTTCTATGGTTATGAAAGAGATCTATGCTCTGAAGATGTGTTCTGCCTCCTCTTTCCATTTGATTCTTTTGAGATGGAAGACCCTCCAGGCAACACTACACTGTTGCAATACTGGTAACCCACCGTTAAACCTCCAGGGCCGCCAATATAATTCACATAAAAATTGCTTTATTATGATTCACTGGAAGAAAAATTTAACAATTGTTTCTTCCGAAGTGGCCTTCTGACCTTGACCATGCTATAAAGAAAGGAAACACTCCTCTATCCCATGACCTGTCCGGACATTTATATAGAAAACATAGTAATTTTTTATTAAATTCTATCTTGGCTGGGCTCCCTATCTCTGGCTGAAGTATAGAGAAAATAAGCATGAACCTCCCAGGTCTGAGCCCTGCAACAGGATTAACTAGCTTTTCACCTTTTTCTGATTTATGAAAAGCTAACATGATCTTAACATCTTAAAAAGTTTTTTCACTTATTAAAAAATATATTATAGCATATATTATTACAATCAAACGGAGCAGCGATATATGTAAACACTTAAGTGACTCAAAAATTATGATATAATCTCTCCAATAACACAAAGATAATTCCTTAAAGTGCAAAATATTCAAAAAAGTGCAAAATGTAATAATAAATATTCAAAATTCATAATAAAGGTTCAAAATTCATGAATAACGATAGTTCAATCAATTCAGTGCAAAAAACTGTGAAAAGTCACAAATAAAGAAAATATAATAAAAATAAAAATAAGTCGCTCCAAAATCTGCAAAAAATGCTAAGAAAGGAAAAAGGAAAGAGAAAAAGTGTCCAAGTGTGAGGAATTTTCAATGTAAACATTATCAAAAACTTGCAGACCCCTTTTGCAACCAACACACAGTGTGCTCTAGCCTCTCACATCCAATATAGACCCCAGTAGGTCTAGTCACACATCTGAGTACTCTTTGAAGGCAATCTCCACTGCTCTCCTTCCTGCTTGGGGATATCACAATGGAACAGGAAAACGTCAGATGGCGGAGGCTCTTATGCTGTATATTCCACGTCTTAACAGACCACTCTCCAAGTATCCTCCAGTCAATAGATGTTATATAGGGATAAATCTCCATTGTGTAGAATTTTAAAACAAATTTGATTTATTAAAAGTAGTAACTTACATCTTAAAAAGCACAGATCAACAGCATGTAAAACAAAGGGACTTCCGGTCTCGGCTCGAAGTGACGTCACCCGGCTCCTCCCGACACTTTGCATCACTGACACGGGTTTATAGCATATACAATTGCGACACAAGTCATATTGTAATTGAATGTTATTAAAAACGACCTTTCCTTGTCAATCTGCAGCTCTGTAATTTTCTGTGAAATGCAAGGCAATATGGCTAACTGGAGGTGTTCTGTACACAGAATGTGTACAGAACGCCCCCCATGTATGTAATTTCCTGCTTGTGTGATTGGCTCACTGATTTTCCCAGAATTCTGCACTAAGATACAAGTCAGATTTCAGGTATCCCCTGCAACAAAAATGTCATTTTTGGTGAGATACTCCCAATAGGAAATCCCATCTAAAGGGATGCTGACCCTGCAATTTTCCTCATTGCAGAGCTTTGCAGGTGCAGTAGCTGGTTGATAATCATAAAACCACTCCCATTCAACTCACTTGTGCACATGAACACAGACAAACACACAGGGATTTCTTCAGAATAACAAAAGGTAGGAATCTGCAACAAAGTTTGTCTAAATCCTTGTAATGTACATATATCAACCAGAGGGGGAATGTTTTTTTCTCAACAAAAGTGGAGTTACTCTTTATTGAAAAAGCATTGCACTTCAGATGTTAAAGTTGCAATAAGGAACATTTTATTACCTTTCTATGTCTCTCCAGCACTTTCGTATTTGACCATTGGGATCAACAGTGTGATGGATCAAAGTCAGCACAGGATTAAACCAGAGAGTGTGAACCAGTTTCAGAATTTTTTATTTGTACATCTTGGAATTCAGAGCACCTGGGGTACTCATGGAGACATCTGAAGGTATGCGCAGGAACCTTAAGGTCCATGCATTTGATTCTTGTAGCTAGTATGGGAGATATTTGAAATGACAAGTGTTCTTTAAAACATCTAAAACACCTAAAACTATCCCCTAAATGTCTAAAACTTTCTTTTCTTGATAACTTTACTGTAAATATCACATTTGATAAAAGTGTTTGAAATTATACTTTCAGTTTGCAGTATCTGATACTACAGTTAATGAATTAGTGCCAAGGAGTAATGCCTCATACACACGATCAGAAATTCCAACCGTGTGTATGCTCCATCGGACCTTTGCTGGCGGAATACCAGCCAGCAAAAGATTGAGAGCAGGTTCTCTATTTTTCGGTCGGAAAAAAAAAATGCATTTGTCTGTATGCAATTCGGACGCGCAAAAAATCACGCATGCTCGGAAACAATTCGACGCATGCTCGGAAGCATTGAAATTCATTTTCTCGGCTCATCGTAGTGTTGTACGTCACCGCGTTCTTGACGGTCGAAAGTTTTGTGTGACCGTGTGTATGCAAGGCAAGCTTGAGCGGAATTCTGTCAGAAAAACCATCCAAGTTTTTTCTGACAGAATTTCTGATCGTGTGTATGCGGCATAAGTAGCACAAGTAACAATTCCATAGATGGGTGTTTAAAGCAATAAGCACATTGATCAGCAATACAGGGGTAAGAAGGAAGAAGAAGAAGGAACACACAAATGGGGGACCAGAAAGGAGAAGACGTAAAGCATACTTTGAGCAAACAGCACACAGGACAAGGCTGAAAACAATACAAAGACAGGAATCAACATGAGCAGGAATCCAAGTGATAGAATAAGCAAAGTGCAAACGATTTTTCATAAATAATAGGCCATGGTCAACATTCAAAGTTAGATAATTAGTCAAAATGCTCTAGCATTCTACTATAGGAAGTCTAGTGGAATAAAATACCAAAGAGGCTGTGAGGGTATCACAGGGTGGAGGGTGGAGAAGACATCAAAATGAGGGAAACTATTTACAGCAGATGAAAGGAAAGGCTTCATAATGTAGTGGTAAAAGAGAAACCACAAGACTGAATAGATCCTGAATCTGAACCCAGGCAGAACATTACAGCAGCAGTAAGAACTAGGCATAATTATGTGGCTATACTGTATGTTGTATTTTAGCCTGAAGGACTGAGAAACATTATGGAAATCTGCGTAGTCCAGGTTAAAAAATGATTGTGGTCAAGAGGGGAGGAGGCGGAGTCGCCAGCGTATTAGTCGTATTAGTGCCATCTGTCATCAGTGCCACATCAGTGTCACGTGTCATTGTCCTGGTGCTCCAGGGCCTTTAAAAGTGTAATAGGTAGTCAACAAGTTAGGTGTAATTTATGCTCATAGAACACCTGATGGTGCTCCCTGCATGTTGGGCCACTCTATGTGGCTAGGCTGTGAAAAAGTCCCACACATGTGGTATTGCCGTACCCGAAAGACGGCTACAGCGCGGTGCCCAATTGCCGGGAGGGTGTCCCTGGATGTCCTCCTGTTAACTCATTCCCTGCGCACCGCCGTGGGCGTGCATCAGGGAAAATCTGTGTTGGCCGTGTCCCTTGGACATGGCCAATCACAGATCGTGCTAAATGGCCAATCACAGCGGCCATTCACCACATTCACCACTCGATTGGCGTGTCCAATGGTAGATGATCTCAAGTGTAATCATATGAGATCATCTCTCATTGCCGGCTCTCCCTTCTCACACAGAGATCGCGTGTGAGGAAGGAGAGTGACCTGTGATGCAGCGTGAGTGAACACTAACTAAAACACAGTGTCCACAGTACCTATCAGTGCCACCTGTCCCCAGTGCCATCTGTCCCCAGTGCCACCTGTCAATACCATTTGTCCCCAGTGCCACCTGTCAGTGCCATCTGTCATCAGAGCCACCTGTCAGTATCACGTGCCATCTGTTATCAGTGTCACGTGTCATCAGTGCCACGTATCAGTGCCATCTGTCATCAGTGCCATGTATTAGTGCCATCTGTCATCAGTGCCACATCAGTGTCACGTGTCATCAGTGCCACATATTAATGCCATCTGTCATCAGTGTCACGTGTCATCAGTGCCACGTATTAGTGCCATCTGTCATCAGTGCCACATCAGTGTCACGTGCCATCAGTGCTATGTATTAGTGCCATCTGTCATCAGTGCCACATCAGTGTCACATGCCATCAGTGTCACGTATTAGTGCCATCTGTCATCAGTGCCACGTCAGTGTCACGTGTCATTGTCCTGGTGCTCCAGGGCCTTTAAAAGTGTAATAGGTAGTCAACAAGTTAGGTGTAATTTATGCTCATAGAACACCTGATGGTGCTCCCTGCATGTTGGGCCACTCTATGTGGCTAGGCTGTGAAAAAGTCCCACACATGTGGTATCGCCGTACTCGGAAGGAGCAGCAGAATGTATTTTGGGGCATCATTTGTGGTATACACTTGATATGTAAGAGAAATAACCTATTACAATGACAATTTTGTGGAAAACATTTTTTTAAAAATCTTCATTTTGCAAAGAATTGTGGGAAAAAATGACAACATCAAACACCTCACCATGCATCTTACTAAATACCTTGGAATGTCTACTTTCAAAATAAGGGTCATTTGGGGGGTATTTGTACTTTCCTGTCTTGTTCGGGTCGCAAGAAATGAGTACACCAGTACATCAGGTGTGATCATTTTTTTATGATTTGCACAACAACTTGTAGACTCTCTAACTTTCACACAGACGAAATAATATCCACTAATTTGGGTTATTTTTACCAAAGATATGTAGCAGTATAAATTGTGGCCAAAATTTATGAAGAAAAATTAATAATTTGCAAAATCTTATCAAAGAAACTAAGAAAAATGCGTTTTTTTTTCAAAACTTTCATTTATAGCGCAAAAAATAAAAAACCCAGAGGTGATCAAATACCGCCAAAAGAAAGCTATATCTTTAGTAAAAAAAGGACAAAAAAATAATTTGGGAACAGTATTACATGACTGAGTAATTGTCATTCAAAGTGCGAGAGCACTGAAAGCTGAAAATTGGTCTAGGCAGGAGGGGGGTTTAAGTGCTCAGTAGGCAAGTGGTTAAAGTGGCTGTAAACCCGAGATTTTTTTTTTTTCATGTCATAATGTAGAGTATAAGATTTTCTATCATTTGAGCCCAGTCTTGCCACACAGAGTTAATCCATCTCTGAGTATTCCTCTTTTATTGTTCAGTGAGATAAATCTTGACAAACAGAGAAAAACTTTGTCAAATCCTCCCCCTTGCTGTGAGTGACAGGTGATTTACATATCTCGTACACTAGCCTAAAACTTACATTATTTTTTAATTCCCTGCCCCACTCCTTTCTTCAGCAGCTCTGCAAGGATTGGCTGTTCCACACCTCAGCATGATTGGGCATGCTGAAGTCATGTGGTTACTTTCCTGTCTTTTCACTGAATGTTAGAGATCATAGCAGAAGTTCAGTGAAAGAAATACACAGGAGAAAATGCATATTGACAAGGGAAGTGTAGAGGTGGGCGGGGTGTCTACTAACATTACGACTCCACCCACCGAGCTCCAGACAACAGACCCACCTACAGAATATGCAGTTTTTCAGGTCTCATAACAGAGGGGAGACATTTGACAGGTAAAGATACATGCAGGAGGCACGTATATCCTTATAGATAACCCCTATTGCAGTAGTTTAGAAAGGATGACATTGGGTTTACATCCACTTTAAGGAAAAAAACCTTATTCTACAAACACGCTTACAGGACTTTGAAAATAGAGCACGTCGATCAAATCTTCGTATACAAGGAATACCTGAGACTATTGTTGACCTTCATTCTACTATGACTGCACTTTTCCAAGAACTACTACCGTCAATCCCGGTTGATCGTTTGGAGATGGATAGGATTCACAGAGCTTTAACACCACGCAAACCAGAAGGTCCCCCTCGTGATATTATTGAGAAACTCATGGCTGCAGCTAGAGGAAAAGATTCCCTCATCTTTCAAGATATTCCTTATCAGCTTTTTGCTGACCTTTCCCCAATTACTGTGGCTAAACGACGTGCACTGAAACCCTTACTTCATAATCTACAGCAATGCCAGATCTCTTATCAATGGGGATTCACGTTTTCTATCTGCTTTACCTATCAAGGTGTCAAACATTCCTGTAGATCCTCAGATGAACTACAAAACACTCTACAAGAACTACATCTTATAGAAAAATCTTCAACTAGCCCTCGTTGACGCAAACATCCAGGTCCCCTCAAGAATCCTCCAAATCTGAAAAAAGATAGAGGCCGACAAAATTCCTCTAAGAGAAGTCGATTCAATTCTCCTGATATAGATCCTATAGACACAATGGACTGGATAACTTTCACTCCTGATCTTGAAGTGTATTCAATCTTAAGGCTTTGCTTTTCTTTGGTCACTAAGTAATTTACCACCTTCAGTATAATCTGACTAAACTTATTTAAAATAATACTGTTCTATTAAGTTTTGAACTTCCCCCTCCCCCCCCCCCTCACCCCTTAAACCAATGAGATACCTATTGTCTCAGTTATAACCCTATTTACTTATATTTATCTTAGAGTAAAATCAGGTTATTTTTTAGATTGAAGTACTTCTATTGTTTTATATTTAATGATCCTGTTTATCAATATCACTATTTTCCATCTTTATTACTGGCAAGCCTATGCTATGTAAACTATACAGTTTCTTATTTTAAGGTATTTTTTCCCTAGGGTTACCCGTAGGTATATATACTCACCTTACAGTATAGTTGTTAATAGCTAATTAACCTTTCATTTATTTCTTTACGTTTGCTCATTTTATTTTATTTTTTCTCAACAGCAGAACTTGGGTGTCCAAGTATTTCTCTTTTTCTGTATAAAGATCTAGGCCATTGGGGTCTTGAGAGATTGTCACTGCTCCCCCTATCTTTCTGTCCCAGGATAAACCTCCATTCTGACCTATTATTGGAGGACCTTCTCGGATAGAACCTAGGCCTCTGAGTTAGCGTTTTTTTACGCACTCAGTACGCCGCCTTTTTACTTTTCTTATTCGCACAATTAACTTACTATTATTCCTGATGATGTGCGCTAGAGCATAAAATGCATCAAAATTGAGGCTTGGTCTCCTCTAATACAGGAGCTCTCCTCTTTCATTCCCAGCTGAGATGCACGCCGCGCTTCCTGCATCACCACGGAGTGACGGACCGCCCCCTGCCTCATCCTACAGCTGTGCTGCTATTTACTTGTGCCTTATGCCTGTATGTAAGTGCTTTTATTAAAGACAATATCACACTATATTGCCTCTCTGTGGCTCATTTTTGGGGAGTCCAAATTCACAGATTTTATGGAAGGAGCTGTGGATATGCATCCTAAAGTGTATTAGCTGTAAGATCCTCTAAACATTTATGATTGAAGTGGAGTTTGATTGATTTTTGGAAATAGTGGAATGGAATCGCATGTGGCTTAGAAGGTTCGAGCTAAATGAAAAAGGAGTCTCTCCATTATATGCCTGGTGGTCACTGTGTGGCCAGAGATATCTGGTGAACATATATATTTGTCACTTTGGGTGAAGCACTTTGTGGTTTCTTGAAGATTCAAGCACTTTTCACTTTAGAAGGCACGGTGTTGGAGAAACACTATTTAGAAGACTTTTATCACTATATTATTTTATGTGTATATATATGTGTGCTGAATTGTTCTGACACTTTTATTTATTATTATTAACATACTCACGCTATGTTGGGTGATTTATATGTTTTTTGCGCCCATTTGCTCATTATATTACTATATGACTCTTAAGCCCCATACACACTATCAGATTTTCTGCTGATTTTTTTCTGCTGATTTACCAAAACCATGTAGTGCAAAGGCCTGCCTAACTGCATACAAATTGAAACTCCTAAGGTTTGACCTCAGTTTATATGGTTTTGGTAAATCTGAAGGAAAAAATTAGATAGTGTGTATGGGGCTTAACTCTCACTTTCTTCCTCTTTTTCTGTCTCAAAATCTATGAATGCAGTATACTACAATAGTTCCTTAAAGATTTACTGATGGTCCCCTTAAATGTCCTTACGTTAACCACTTGCCGACCGCCTACCGCATATATACTGCGGCAGAATGGCACGGGCAGGCAAAATCACGTACCCATACGTGATCTGCCTCCCGCGGGCGGGGGGTCCGATCGGACCCCCCCCCGGTGCCATCGGCGGTCGGCATCTGACTGGGAGCGTCGGGAGGCGAGGGGGAGACCATCCGATCGTGGCCCCCCCCTCGCGATCGCTCCCAGCCAATAAGAATCCTCCTCTGCCTGTGTGTCGTTTCACACAGGCAGAGGATGTGATGTCATCTCTCCCCGGTCTGGCAGTTTCCGTTCCAGCGCCGAGGAGAGATGACAAGTGAGTGCACAACACACACACACACACAGTAGAACATGCCAGGCATATTTACACCCCCGATCCCCCCCCCGATCGCCCCCCGATCCCCCCCCAATCACCCCCCCCCCTGTCACAAACTGACATTAGCAGTATTTTTTTTTTTTTTTTTTTTTTTTTTTTTCTGATTACTGCATAGTGTCAGTTTGTGACAGTTAGTGTTAGGGCAGTTAGTGTTAGGCCCCCTTTAGGTCTAGGATACCCCCCTAACCCCCCCTAATAAAGTTTTAACCCCTTGATCACCCCCCCTCACCAGTGTCGCTAAGCGATCATTTTTCTGATCGCTGTATTAGTGTCGCTGGTGACGCTAGTAAGGAACGTAAATATTTAGGTTCGCCGTCAGTGTTTTATAGCGACAGGGACCCCCATATACTATCTAATAAATGTTTTAACCCCTTGATTGCCCCCTAGTTAACCCTTTCACCACTGATCACTGTATAACTGTTACGGGTGACGCTGGTTAGTTCGTTTATTTTTTATAGTGTCAGGGCACCCGCCGTTTATTACCGAATAAAGGTTTAGCCCCCTGATCGCCCGGCGGTGATATGCGTCGCCCCAGGCAGCGTCAGATTAGCGCCAGTACCGCGAACACCCACGCACGCAGCATACGCCTCCCTTAGTGGTATAGTATCTGATCGGATCAATATCTGATCCGATCAAATCTATACTAGCGTCCCCAGCAGTTTAGGGTTCCCGAAAACGCAGTGTTAGCGGGATCAGCCCAGATACCCGCTAGCACCTGCGTTTTGCCCCTCCGCCCGGCCCAGCCCACCCAAGTGCAGTATCGATCGATCACTGTCACTTACAAAACACTAAACGCATAACTGCAGCGTTCGCAGAGTCAGGCCTGATCCCTGCGATCGCTAACAGTTTTTTTGGTAGCGTTTTGGTGAACTGGCAAGCACCAGCCCCAGGCAGCGTCAGGTTAGCGCCAGTACCGCTAACACCCACGCACGCACCGTATACCTCCCTTAGTGGTATAGTATCTGATCGGATCAATATCTGATCCGATCAGATCTATACTAGCGTCCCCAGCAGTTTAGGGTTCCCAAAAACGCAGTGTTAGCGGGATCAGCCCAGATACCTGCTAGCACCTGCGTTTTGCCCCTCCGCCCGGCCCAGCCCACCCAAGTGCAGTATCGATCGATCACTGTCACTTACAAAACACTAAACGCATAACTGCAGCGTTCGCAGAGTCAGGCCTGATCCCTGCGATCGCTAACAGTTTTTTTGGTAGTATTTTGGTGAACTGGCAAGCACCAGCCCCAGGCAGTGTCAGGTTAGCGCCAGTACCGCTAACACCCACGCACGCACCGTACACCTCCCTTAGTGGTATAGTATCTGATCGCATCAATATCTGATCCGATCTGATCTATACTAGCGTCCCCAGCAGTTTAGGGTTCCCAAAAACGCAGTGTTAGCGGGATCAGCCCAGATACCTGCTAGCACCTGCGTTTTGCCCCTCCGCCCGGCCCGGCCCAGCCCACCCAAGTGCAGTATCGATCGATCACTGTCACTTACAAAAGACTAAACGCATAACTGCAGCGTTCGCAGAGTCAGGCCTGATCCCTGCGATCGCTAACAGTTTTTTTTGTAGCGTTTTGGTGAACTGGCAAGCACCAGAGGCCTAGTACACCCCGGTCGTAGTCAAACCAGCACTGCAGTAACACGTGGTGACGTGGCGAGTCCCATAAGTGCAGTTCAAGCTGGTGAGGTGGCAAGCACAAGTAGTGTCCCGCTGCCACCAAAAAGACAAACACAGCCCCGTCGTGCCCATAGTGCCCTTCCTGCTGCATTCGCCAATCCTAATTGGGAACCCACCGCTTCTGCAGCGCCCGTACTTCCCCCATTCACATCCCCAACCAAATGCAGTCGGCTGCATGAGAGGCATTTTTATGTCCTCCCGAGTACCCCTACCCAACGAACCCCCCAAAAAAGATGTTGTGTCTGCAGCAAGCGCGGATATAGACGTGACACCCGCTATTATTGTCCCTCCTGTCCTGACAATCCTGGTCTTTGCATTGGTGAATGTTTTGAACGCTACCATACACTAGTTGACTATTAGCGTAGGGTACAGCATTGCACAGACTAGGCACACTTTCACAGGGTCTCCCGAGATGCCATCGCATTTTGAGAGACCCGAACCTGGAACCGGTTACAGTTATAAAAGTTAGTTACAAAAAAAAGTGTAAAAAAAAAAAAAAAAAAAACCACAAACAAAAATATAAAATAAAAATAGTTGTCGTTTTATTGTTCTCTCTCTCTCTATTCTCTCTCTATTGTTCTGCTCTTTTTTACTGTATTCTATTCTGCAATGTTTTATTGTTATTGTTATTGTTATTGATTGTTATTGTTATTGTTATTGTTATTATGTTTTATCACGTTTGCTTTTCAGGTATGTAATTATTTATACTTTACTGTTTACTGTGTATTATTGTTAACCATTTTTTTGTCTTCAGGTATGCCATTCACGACTTTGAGTGGTTATACCAGAATGATGCCTGCAGGTTTAGGTATCATCTTGGTATCATTCTTTTCAGCCAGCGGTCGGCTTTCATGTAAAAGCAATCCTAGTGGCTAATTAGCCTCTAGACTGCTTTTACAAGCAGTGGGAGGGAATGCCCCCCCCCCCCCAACATCTTCCGTGTTTTTCTCTGGCTCTCCTGTCTCAACAGGGAACCTGAGAATGCAGCCGGTGATTCAGCCAGCTGACCATAGAGCTGATCAGAGACCAGAGTGGCTCCAAACATCTCTATGACCTAAGAAACCGGAAGCTACGAGCATTTTATGACGTAGATTTCGCCGGATGTAAACAGCGCCATTGGGAAATTGGGAAAGCATTTTATCACACCGATCTTGGTGTGATCAGATGCTTTGAGGGCAGAGGAGAAATCTAGGGTCTAATAGACCCCAATTTTTGCAAAAAAGAGTACCTGTCACTACCTATTGCTATCATAGGGGATATTTACATTCCCTGAGATAACAATAAAAATGATTTAAAAAAAAAAAAAATGAAAGGAACAGTTTAAAAATAAGATAAAAAAATAATAATAATAAAGAAAAAAAAAAAAAAAAAAAAAAAAAGCACCCCTGTCCCCCCTGCTCTCGCGCTAAGGTGAACGCAAGCGTTGGTCTGGCGTCAAATGTAAACAGCAATTGCACCATGCATGTGAGGTATCGCCGCGAAGGTCAGATCGAGGGCAGTAAGTTTAGCAGTAGACCTCCTCTGTAAATCTAAAGTGGTAACCTGTAAAGGCTTTTAAAGGCTTTTAAAAATGTATTTAGTTTGTCGCCACTGCACGTTTGTGCGCAATTTTAAAGCATGTCATGTTTGGTATCCATGTACTCGGCCTAAGATCATCTTTTTTATTTCATCAAACATTTGGGCAATATAGTGTGTTTTAGTGCATTAAAATGTAAAAAAGTGTGTTTTTTCCCCAAAAAATGCGTTTGAAAAATCGCTGCGCAAATACTGTGTGAAAAAAAAAAATGAAACACCCACCATTTTAATCTGTAGGGCATTTGCTTTAAAAAAAATATATAATGTTTGGGGGTTCAAAGTAATTTTCTTGCAAAAAAAAATTATTTTTTTATGTAAACAATAAGTGTCAGAAAGGGCTTTGTCTTCAAGTGGTTAGAAGAGTGGGTGATGTGTGACATAAGCTTCTAGATGTTGTGCATAAAATGCCAGGACAGTTCAAAACCCCCCCAAATGACCCCATTTTGGAAAGTAGACACCCCAAGCTATTTGCTGAGAGTCATGTTGAGTCCATGGAATAATTTATATTGTGACACAAGTTGCGGGAAAGAGACAATTTTTTATTTTTTTTATTTTTTTTTGCGCAAAGTTGTCACTAAATGATATATTGCTCAAACATGCCATGGGAATATGTGAAATTACACCCCAAAATACATTCTGTTGCTTCTCCTGAGTACGGGGATACCACATGTGTGGGACTTTTTGGGAGCCTAGCCGCGTACGGGACCCCGAAAACCAAGCACCGCCTTCAGGCTTTCTAAGGGCGTGAATTTTTGATTTCACTCTTCACTGCCTATCACAGTTTCGGAGGCCATGGAATGCCCAGGTGGCACAAACCCCCCCCAAATGACCCCATTTTGGAAAGTAGACACCCCAAGCTATTTGATGAGAGGTATAGTGAGTATTTTGCAGACCTCACTTTTTGTCACAAAGTTTTGAAAATTGAAAAAAGAAAAAAAAAAATTTTTTTTCTCGTCTTTCTTTATTTTCAAAAACAAATGAGAGCTGCAAAATACTCACCATGCCTCTCAGCAAATAGCTTGGGGTGTCTGCTTTCCAAAATGGGGTCATTTGGGGGGGGTTTGTGCCACCTGGGCATTCCATGGCCTCCGAAACTGTGATAGGCAGTGAGGAGTAAAATCAAAAATGTACGCCCTTAGAAATCCTGAAGGCGGTGCTTGGTTTTCGGGGTCCCGTACGCGGCTAGGCTCCTAAAAAGTCCCACACATGTGGTATCCCCGTACTCAGGAGAAGCAGCTAAATGTATTTTGGGGTGCAATTCCACATATGCCCATGGCCTGTGTGAGCAATATATCATTTAGTGACAACTTTGTGCAAAAAAAAAAAAAAAAAAAAAAAATTTGTCACTTTCCCGCAACTTGTGTCAAAATATAAAACATTCCATGGACTCAACATGCCTCAAAGCAAATAGCTTGGGGTGTCTACTTTCCAAAATGGGGTCATTTGGGGGGGTTTTATGTCATCTGGGCATTTTATGGCCTTCAAAACTGTGATAGGTAGTGAGGAGTAAAATCAAAAATGTACGCCCTTAGAAATCCTGAAGGCGGTGCTTGGTTTTCGGGGCCCCGTACGCGGCTAGGCTCCCAAAAAGTCCCACACATGTGGTATCCCCGTACTCAGGAGAAGCAGCTAAATGTATTTTGGGGTGCAATTCCACATATGCCCATGGCCTGTGTGAGCAATATATCATTTAGTGACAACTTTTTGTAATTTTTTTTTTTTTTTTTTTTTTTTGTCATTATTCAATCACTTGGGACAAAAAAAATGAATATTCAATGGGCTCAACATGCCTCTCAGCAAATTCCTTGGGGTGTCTACTTTCCAAAATGGGGTCATTTGTGGGGGTTTTGTACTGCCCTGCCATTTTAGCACCTCAAGAATCGACATAGGCAGTCATAAATTAAAGGCTGTGTAAATTCCAGAAAATGTACCCTAGTTTGTAGACGCTATAACTTTTGCGCAAACCAATAAATATACACTTATTGACATTTTTTTTACCAAAGACATGTGGCCGAATACATTTTGGCCTAAATGTATGACTAAAATTGAGTTTATTGGATTTTTTTTAGAACAAAAAGTAGAAAATATCATTTTTTTTCAAAATTTTCGGTCTTTTTCCGTGTATAGCGCAAAAAATAAAAACGGCAGAGGTGATCAAATACCATCAAAAGAAAGCTCTATTTGTGGGAAGAAAAGGACGCAAATTTCGTTTGGGTACAGCATTGCATGACCGCGCAATTAGCAGTTAAAGCGACGCAGTGCCGAATTGTAAAAAGTGCTCTGGTCAGGAAGGGGGTAAAACCTTCCGGGGCTGAAGTGGTTAAACGTACAAGGTCTAAATATCCCACAAAAATGAACTAAAGTTTTTTGCTTCATAGCTTCCTCAAAAGCACATGTATGCCTCCAAGAAACTTGTTTTGCAGATAAGGCGACCCCTAAATTTTTTGGTTCAGCTTATCCCCAAGTTTTCACAGCCTCTGCCAAAACGAAAGAACAAGGGGTGGTAATAGTGTTTCATTGTACTACATCCTTTTTCCTTCTGACAGGGATCAAAGACCCAGAAGGTTGCTATCTTATACTCACGGGATATCTATTCGATTCTCTAATCACAGTGGTATCCTACTATGCTCCTAACAAAACGACATCCTTATTCCTCTCCCATTTATTACAGGTAATTGATACTCATAAAATGGGCACACTTTTATTCTGTGGAAATTCGAATCAAGTAATTTATCCTTTTTAGATAAGTCCCCAACTCCTATTACATCTAGTTCTCAATCTCGTAAGTTCCAACAACTTCAACACTCTTTATTAGATTCCTGGCGTGAAATCAATCCTGCTAGGTGCCAATTTACTTTTTATTCTCATCTCCATAAATAATTTTCCCGTATTGATCACATTTTGAGCTCAATAGGCATGGCCCATGAACTCCTTTCTTCATCTATTATGCCTTTTACATGGACTGACCACTGTGCTGTACTTTCAACTTTCACTTCTCTAATGCCCAAAACACAAGATTCTACATGGCATATTAACCGGTTCCCGACCGCCGCATGTACTTATACGTTGACAGAATGGCATGGCTGTGCAAATGGGCGTACCTGTACGTCCCTTTGAATTTGCCGCCAAGCCATTGCGTGCGCCGCCGGCCGCAAGCTCCGTGAGTAGGATCGCGGGTCCAGTGGACTTGATGTCGGTGGGGAGACCCGCAATCATCTCATAGAGAGGAAGAACAGGGAAATGCTATTGTAAACAAGCATTTCCCCGTTCTGCCTAGTGACACTGTCACTGATCACAGCTCCCTGTGATCAGGAGCGGTGATCAGTGATGTGTCACACATAGCCCCTCACCCCCACAGTTAGAATCACTCCCTAGGACAAATTTAACCCCTACAGTGCCGCCTAGTGTTAACCCCTTCACTGTCAGTCACATTTACACAGTAATCAATGCATTTTTAATCGCACTGATTGCTGTATAAATGTGAATGGTCCCAAAAATGTGTCAAAATTGTCCGATGTGTCCACCATAATGTCACAGTCATGATAAAAATTACTAGTGAAAAAAAAATTATTAATAAAAATGCCATAAAACTATCCCCTATTTTGTAGACGCTATAACTTTTGCGCAAACCAATCAATAAACGCTTATTGTGATTTCTTTACCAAAAATATGTAGAAGAATACGTATCGGCCTAATCTGAGGAAAAAAAATGTTTTTTTATATATTTTTTGGGGATATTTATTATAGCAAAAAATAATGCGTTTTTTTCAAAATTGTCGCTCTTTTTTTGTTTATAGCGCAAAAAATAAAAACCGCAGAGGTGATCAAATACCACCAAAAGAAAGCTCTACTTGTGGGAAAAAAAGGACGTCAGTTTTGTTTTGGAGCCTTGTGGCACGACTGCGCAATTGTCAGTTAAAGCGACGCAGTGCCAAATCGCAAAAAGTGCTCTGGTCTTTGGCCAGCCAAATGGTCCGGGGCTGAAGTGGTTAATGACTCAATCCTATCTCATCCATCACACTCCCCTGATCTAGAAATAGCTATAAAAGATTACCTGGCCAAAAATGAGACCCCTGATATATCCCCACTGACCCTATGGGAAGCTCATAAACCTGTTCTGTGGGGTTTGTATACGCCAAGCCTCATTTCTTAAAAGAGAAAAACAACAACTAAAACAAAAATTAGAAGCAGAATTTATTACATGCCACACAATCTTTAAATCCAATCCTACACCTGTGACTAAATTACAGCTTGATAAAGCATGTTTAAACTTTGACCTTTTTTTATCAGAGTCTGTAGATAAAATGTTATGTAAGTCTAAACATAAATTTTATCTTAAAGCGAATAAACCAGACACTCTTTTAGACTCTTTAAACCGATTCAACTGAAATTCTCTCATGATACATTTATTAGTAAGCCGGTAAAGATCTTCCACACCTTTCAAAAACATCTTACCTCCTTGTATAAAAAGGAAGGATCTTTTGATCAAACTTTAGCAGAATAATTTTTTTCACAAATCCAACTTCCTACTATTCCTTTAGCCCAACGCGATTGTCTTGAAAACCCCATTACAGCTATTGAAATTAAATTAGCAATTAACTCTCCTAAACCAAATAAACGTCCAGGCCCAGATGGCTTCTCTGCCCTATACTATAAGAGATTCTCTCATATCCTTGCTCCAATGTTAACAGACACATTTAATTCTCTCATTAGCGATCAATTCTTTTGCCCCGAAACATTAACAGCTATAATTTCAATGATCCCTCAAGATGATACATCTTCCTTTAACTATAGACCCATATCATTACTCAACCTTGACATTAAGTTACTAGCAAAAGTCTTAGCGACCCTCTTTTTTTTTTTTTTTTATCTCAATCATTTTTTTATTGCACATATGCCAATAAAATTATAACAATGCAAGGCAAAAGCCAGGTCGGCCCACACAGGGGCTATGTCTGGCAAGAAAGGAGGAGCATAGTTTCAATCATTCACATTATATTGTACAGCAAAACATGGTATAAAGTGTGTGGTTTATGTAGTCCTATTCTCGTGTTCCCGCCCTTCCTCCATACAAAATCATATCTCTATTGCTAGTTCATTCCTCCATTTCCCTTCATTTTGTTCCAACCCTCCCCTCCACCCCTCCCCACCCCACCTCCCCTCCGTCACAGCAGACCTTTCATATTACCTTTGATGGTTCTTGCACCACCTGTACAACTACCGCAGGTTTCCCTCCTATCCAATGTTCTTATTTATCTGATTTTGTTGTCATTAATTTTACAAGCCAACTTCCTATTCCTCCTTCTTCTCCCCCCCCTGTGTACTTACTCTCGCTTTCCTTCCCCTCGGGTATCTCAGTCTCGTTCTTCCTCTCTACGTCACCCCCCCCTGATCACTACATCTGAAGCCTTTCTACTATCAATTGATGTGGGGCCAGGTCCGCATCCCCCAGCCATGAGTGCCATATCTTGTTAAATTTACTCCGATCGCTTCTACGGGCGTACGCCAGTCGTTCTCTAGGGAGAAACGAGTTAACGTAGGCAATCCATTGCTTAACTGTAGGGACAGTTGGAGCCATCCAGTACTTTGCAATAAGTTTCCTGGCGAGATACATCAGTCTAGATAACATGAAGTACTTTCCTCCCGGGTACATCTTTCCATTTATAGCTCCGAGCAGGTATACGGTCGGATTAAGGGGGATGTGGACCCGCGCCACCCTGGAAATATGTTGGGAAACCTCATCCCAGTACCTATGCAGCTTTGGGCACCTCCAAATTAAATGAATAAAGTCCCCTCTGTGTACCTTACACTTGGGGCACAGTGGGGAGTCTCCTCGACCCCATTTATAAAGCTGTACTGATGTCCTATAGGCCCTATGAAGAATGAATAATTGTGACAGTCTTTGGGTTGCGGAGAGTGACACCACTGGAATAGCCTCGAGCGCCATTTCCCATTGTTTTTCATCTATTTCTCCTATGTCCTCTACCCATTTATTTCGGCACTTTAACAGTGTATGAACCTGGGTTGACTTCAGCAACTCCTTATATATTTTGGATATTAACCCTTTCCTTGTATCTGCCAAAAAGATCTCATTCAAAAGTGAAGCTGCTGGTGTTGTCTGGGAGTGCGTTATTTGTTGTGCCTGTATCGCATGGCGCAATTGGAGGTACTGGAAAAAGCCCCTCGGGTTCAAGTGGAATTCCCTACATAATTGTTCGTATGTCTTCAGCACCTCTCCCTCATATAGTTGTGGGAAGAACTGAATCCCCTTTTCTTGCCATTGTGTGAACCCCTGTAGTCCCTGGATCTCAGAGTATCTACTATTGTGCCAGATCGGCGTAAATGAAAGCACGCCTGTTATCTTTAAGATTTTCCGAACCTCACCCCATACTTTTTTAAAAAGCGTACTTATTGGGTCTACCCCCTTCATACTTGGCAAGTCCATTTCCAGGTGAGAGGCCGCTTCTAGTGTGGGTTCCGTCAAGGTCACCAATTGGTATGTAGGGTCCTCATTGCCCTTTCGACCCCATCCTGCCATTTGTTGAAATTGTGATGCCAAGAAATATAGCCTAGAATTGGGTATTGCAAGCCCTCCTCTATCCTTTTCGTATTGCAATGTTTCTAGGCTAATTCTAGGTGTCTTTTTTTTCCATATCAATTCCCTCATTAGTGTGTCAATTTGCTTAAACCATTTTTTTGGTATCCATGTCGGAGAGTTATGGAAAACGTATAATTGTTGGGGTGCCCATACCATTTTTATTAGGTTTGCTCGTCCTATAACTGATAGGGGGAGCCTACACCAGCTGTTGCTTTTTTGTTTCTGCCTAGAGAGCAGTGGTTCCAGGTTCAGCCGGAGGTACTCGGCCGGGTTTGGGGACACCATCACTCCCAGGTACTTAAAACTGTCAACTATTGTTATTTGTTCCGTTCCCACTGGTAGTCGGTCCCTCTGCTGGTCTATGGGCATTAGCGTTGATTTTGACCAGTTAATGACAAAGCCTGAGAAGGTGCCATATTCTCTCACTATCTCCATTACTGCCCGCAAGGATGAGGTCATGTCACCCAGATATATAAGTGCATCGTCTGCATATAAAGATATTTTTTCTTCTCTCTGATGTCTACGGAACCCCACCACCTCCATTGAATTCCGGATCTTTATAGCTAGAGGCTCTATTGCCAGGGCAAACAGTAATGGAGACAATGGGCAACCCTGTCTCGTCCCCCTATGCAATTCAAATGGAGGCGAAAGGTCACCATTAATACGTATTCTGGCTCTAGGTTTAAAATAGAGTATCTCTACCCAAGCTACAAACCTACTTCCCAACCCGAATCTTTTCAGTGTTTCCATGAGGTAGGGCCACTCCACACTGTCGAACGCTTTTGAGGCGTCGAGAGATAGAATGGCCCTACTCCCCGGATTGTCCACTGGCATCTGAAGGTTCATGTAGAGCCTCCTTATATTATCTGATGTAGATCGGGTAGGTATAAAGCCAGACTGATCACGATGGACCAACCTGCTAATCACTCGAGATAGCCTATTGGCCAGGACACTTGCGAACAGTTTAACATCCGCGTTTAATAGCGAGATTGGACGATATGAGTCTAATAGAAGATTATCTTTCCCAGGCTTTAAAATTACTGTTATTATTGCCTCACGCATACTATCCGGTAGATAACCCAGTTCCTCAGCCTCCCTTATAGCCTGCAATAGTGATGGTAAGAGGTCCTCTCTATAGTGGGAGTATACCTCTGCCGGAATCCCGTCTGGGCCTGGTGATTTATGGCGACCTGTCCCCTCCAGTGCTTCTCTTAATTCCACTAATGTGATTGGGCAGTTCAACAGTTCCCTGTCCGCCTCCGACAATTGCGGGAGCGGACAGGACTGCAAAAACTGCATCAGCTCAAGCGGGTTGTATCTAGTTTTGCTAGAATACAAGTCCCCGTAGAACTGCTGGAAGCTGCTCAAGATGTCTGAACTACGGGTCTGCCTCTCCCCGGATTTAGCCCTCACAGCCAGGATAGTAGTGGGATCTCTTTGCTCTCTGGCTATAAGGGCTAGAAGGCGGCCAGTATTTTCCCCCTCTTCAAAATAACTCTGTTGTTGAAAGTATCTTCTCTTCTCTGCTGCTGATAACCAAACCGAGCTATATATCGCTTGTACCTCTCTCCAGGATTCTTGATTAGATTTTGATGGGTCTCTTATCAAAACCTGTTCCCTTTCTATCAGTTCTTCCCGTACCTTGTTTTCCCATTCCCTGGAGCGTGTTTTAATTCCCGCAATTTCTTTAATAAGACATCCCCTCAAGAATGCCTTAAGTGTATCCCATATTACCATGGCGCTAGCAGACCCCCTATTAAATTGCAGGAACTCCCGTAGTGCCTCTCTTATATTATCTATTTGGGGAAACAGAGACAACCAGTAGGGGTTCACCTTCCATAATTGTCGCCCCAGCTTTCCAGTGGTGCCTAACCGCACCCAGAATGGGGAGTGGTCAGATAATAGGCGTGGCTCATACGCCGAGTCCTCCACTAACTGCAGGAGTGCCTCATTTCCTAAACCCAGGTCGATACGGGAGAGGACCTCATGTGTTGCAGAATAACATGAATAACATCTGTCCTCTTTGTGTCTCTCTCTCCATACATCCCGGAGTCCTATTTCCATAAGCAGGGCTGCAAAAGCAGTCCTGCCAGTTGTCTGTTTCATAGTTCTAGATGTCAGAGACATTCTATCCTGGGAGTTGTCTAAGATATTATTGTAGTCACCCAATGCTAGTACCGGGACTTCCGGGTATGAGGCTATGAATTGTGATAGACACCCGAGTGAAGCTGGTGAGAATGGTGGTGGAATGTATATTGATGCAATTATGCACGTTAAACCGTTAATTTTACATAGCAAGAAGACAAATTTTCCCTCCCTGTCCACCCTCTGTTCCATGCACTCAAAGGAGACACCCGAGGAGATCACTATACTGACTCCTCTTGAATGTGAAGTGTGCATGGAGTGGAACTGAGTCGGGTATCTTCTTGAGCGCAGCAGGTGGACAGAGTTGGAACACAAGTGTGTTTCCTGTAAACAGATTATCTGAGGTTTCATTATATCAAAATATCTAAACATTGCCCTTCTCTTGTCGCTATCCCCCAGCCCTCTCACATTCCATGTCATCAAGAGTAGGTCTTTCCTTTTCCCAATTTCTTTACTCATATAGGGGATCATACCAATTCAAATAACTATATAGCAAGAGACAACAACGTGAGCAGGGAATAGGAATACAATTGTCCCTCAGAATTTTACCTGCCCCTTGGGTCCCCTCAGTGAGTAATACATAACAGTCAGCATTCCTCCTAATCCCCTTACCATCCTTGGTGGATCGTAGGAGGGATTTGTATATGGTTTTATGTTTGTGATGTTTTTCATTAATTATTTGGGTTGTGACTTTACCACCCACCCCTCCCCGTCCTCGCCCGCCCCCCACCCCGCTCCACCCCCCCTCCCAGCTCTTTCCCTCCTGTCTCCCCCACCCCCTCACCCACCCACCTCCTTCCTTCCCTCCCCGCCCAGCTGGGCCTACCCTAGGGGCTATGTTCCGAACCTCCCACTTACTCTCATTCCCCATACTACACTGGCATACCTTGCCAGTGCCACACATTTACGATACCCCTTTGACCCAGGGGTCCCTATCCCACCCCCTCCCCCCCTCCCTGACCATGTTAGTGTTATTCAAGTGTTCTAAATAATTATACTTGTAAAAAAAATCGTTTATCGTGGCAGCTCAAAGTATTCTAAAAAGTGAATATCCAACTAGTGCTAAATTATAATCCTATTCCTTCAACCTTATTAGTGCTGTTCATGTGTTTTTAATTTTTTGTGTTCGGATAAAAGATAATCTGTCATGTCAATCCAGTGAATTAAGTAAGTGTATACTAACCTTTACTACTTTATGGTCTATCCCTATACTTCTTTCTCAACTTCTACCTGCAACACATCGCCTACTTAATTCTTTAGTGTATTACTCATTGTATCACCCTACCCTCTTCTCTCCCCCCTCCCTAATACCACATAAGGACGGAAAGAAAAAAAAAAAAAAAAAAAAAAAAAAAAAAAGTCCGTAATCTAATCAGTCTCTAATCTCTCCTCTCCTTCATTCCGTGTTGTTCTCTCTACATTCTCCAGCCAGTCTTCCACTTTGCGGGGAGAATCAAAGAAGAATGTCCCATTCCTGGTGGTTATTCTCATGCGGGCGGGGTACAGTAGTGCATAATCCATCTTTTTTTGCTGAAGCACACGTTTAATTGGCATGTATGCCGCCCTGAGCTTTTGCAGGTCTGGGGAGAAGTCTTGATATAGTGAAATTCGCGCTCCCCTATACAGGATTTCTCTCATTTCTCTCGCTTTCCGAAGCAAAGACACCTTATCTCTAAAGTTGAACATTTTCATAATTATAGGTCTTGGGTACTCCTTGCCCTGCCGAGATTTGGAGGGGATTCGATGGGCGCGTTCGATGCCAAAAAAAGGAGAAAAGGATGAAGCCCCAAATGTCTCCTTGATCCATCCCTCCAAAAATTCAATAGGGTCAGGTCCCTCGCTCCGTTCCGGCATGCCTATTACTCTTATGTTGTTTCTTCGATTTCTATTTTCTAGTTCATCTATTTTGGCGGATTGATTTTCTATGCGTTTCTTCATGTCAGTCATATCTTGTCTGAGCGGGGATAGTATATCTTCCACCAAGCTTAATCTTTCCTCTAGGGCTGTTGTTCTTCCCTCCGTTTCTTTCAATCTACTACCCAGCGCTATCAGTTCTTCTCTTATGCTTTTTAGCTGAGCACCCAAACCAAAAATTGATTCCTTACATGCAGTAATCGCATACATGAGGTCCCTCATTGTTGGCTCTTCCGCTCCTCCACTTTGGCCACTCTCCATCCCGGGCTCAGTTGTATTGGGTAGCCTTTTAGGATCTGTGTCACCGCTTATAGGGGGAAGTTTTCCTATTCCGTGACTTATTGAGGGCACTGCAAGTGGGCTTGTTGCGGCCAATATTGGCCCGCTGCTTTGGCTGTGACTTTTCCTACTCGCCTGGGTACTCGCTTGGGTTAGCTGTTGGGATTTTACTGGTGATAGGGATGTCCTGGAAAAACGCTCTAATTTTGTTGCTGCCGCTACTGCAGCTGCTGCTGCGACTTTCGCTTGGTTTGTCTGGTTTCTAGCCGAGCGTGTAACCTGACCTCCTGCTTGGTGCGGCTGATTTTGTAACTGGTGCTGGTTTAATTTTTCCTCTGCTGCCCGCTTCCCAGCCATGCTATTATGCCATGAGGGGGGAGGAGAAAAAAAAAAAAAGGGAGGAGGGGGGGGTAGGAAAGGAGAAAAAAAAAGAAAAAAAGGAAAAAAAAAAAAAAAAAATTCTTTTCCTTTTAGCAAATTGCGATATAAAATTGTTACAGTCCCGGACTACTAGTTTTGCATAGAAAAAAAAAGAAAAAAGAGGTATCACAAAGATAGTCCTCCATATAACTCTGCCAGCGTCAGATCAGTGACTCTTGGGACAATAAACAAGTACTTGTGCAACGCCGTTTCACTTGCAGCTGATGTTTATGATAAGCAGCTTACATCACACAGTTCCACTGGTTCTTTTATTGTTTTGAGAAACAAAAAGGTGAAACCTCATACGCCAGTACCCCGGTCCGTCTCCCACTTCGGACTGGGGTTGCTAATTTCCTCTATGTAAGATATTACTTCAATAGGGTAAATAGGCTCAAAAAGTAATAAGGCAGCATGTTTCTAGTTAACCCAGGTTTCACATTACAAACTCAATTAGGTTTCTTCAGGAACCAATCAATCAAAGGCCAACTCACAGGCCAGCTCTTTAACCAAGAACCAGGAAAAAAAAAAGTCATATTATATAAAAAGAAAAGTAGGAAAGTTTTCACCTATGTCTGGGGTCTTCTTAGCAGCTCTCCGGATTCCCAGCGTTGCGATGTTAATTCTGATAGCTTACTTTGTTCATTGCCCCGCTGCTGCTACTGTGTTCGACCAGATTTGGTTGCTGCTGATAACCCAAGGGGGGGGCCTCTCACGCCACCCCTATAGCTCCATCTTCCTGGCTCTCCACCGCCACACTCACTGACGCCGCCACTGCTGGTGACCCTCTTAAATAGTGTAATAGGTTCTTTAATAAATAAAGACCAGGTCGGCTTTATCCCACAGTGCCAAGCGGTAGATAATGTACGCAGGACTACTTTACTAATTCAAGCAGCTAAATCACAACAAATACCCACCTGTCTCTTATCTTTAGATATCAAAAAAGCATTTCATATTGTTTGGTGGCATTACCTACATTTTGTCCTGCAGCTTTGGGGATTTGGTCCTCATTTTCTTAGCTGGGTCTCCTAATTATACAAAAATCCCAAAGCTTATGTTAAATATGCTGGATATAAATACAACCTATTTGACATCTGTAGGGGTACGTGTCAGGGATGTCCACTTTCCCCACTCTTATTTGCCCTATTTATTGAACCCCTTGCTCAATCAATCCGTATTGCCCGCTCTATTAAAGGTCTAGATTTAGCTGTTCACCCAACATGAACTTTGCCTATTTGCTGATGATATCTTAATCTTTATTTCATCCACTCATATTTCTGCTCCTAATCTTATAAGTAAACTTGATCACTTTGCCCACGTATCTGATCTAACTATTAACTCTCAAAAATCTATAGCCTTAAATATATCTTTACCTCCTCATATTTTACAACAAGAGCAAACATCCCTCCCTTTCTCATGGTCCACTTCACGCGTTCTTTACCTAGGGATAAATCTCACACCCAATCTTTCTGACATATTCACTGCCAATTATCCTCCAATTTTGCGTCAAATATCTAATCTTCTGACACAATGGTCCTCTCTACCATTATCTTGGATATGTAAACTTAATGTAATAAAGATGGCTATACTGCCCAAAATTCTTTATCTTTTTCAAGTTTTAGCTATCCCTGTTCCAGCATACTTTCTCAGAATACTACAACGTAAGGCATTAACTTTAGTTTGGGGCTCCTGGAAACCCTTCTGCTCAAACACACTCTTTACCTTCCAAAGCCCAAAGGGGGACTAGGGTTTCCCAATTTTATCACCTATTACCATGCAGCTCAATTAGCCCATATCCCTAAATATCAGACAAAACATGAAATTGCGATTTGGGTTACGCTGGAATCAATTGATTGCGACCCACTTTCAATAACCAACCTCGTATGGTCTAATTCCTCCGACCATAAAAAATTCAATAATTTCATAACTAAACATATACTAGCCATTTGGATAAAATTAAATTCGTAAATGGACTACAATCTCCTCATATACCTCCTTTATCATTTCTTAAAAATACACTTTTCTATCCTGCTTGGTCTTCCCCTAAATCTTTTAAAGCATGGACCTCCACTAATTTAACTCAACTCTGTGAACTAGCATCCTCTACTTCATTCAAAATTTTCCCTGACTTATAGCTCTTTCGATATCTTCGGATTAAAACATTTCTTATGCCTTATATACAAGGAAAAATTCATTTAGATGAATGAACGTGCTTTGAAAATATGTGTAAATGTGACCCACACACTAAGGGACTTATTTCAACTCTTTACACTCATCTTAATCCTAAACCCAGACCCACATCGTATGTGGTTAAGTGGGAGATGGATCTTGGGTTTTCGTTGGAAGCAGCCGATTGGGATAAGATTTGGATCACAACTAAGTCATCCTCACAGAACATTAGCTGCCTTAGAGACAAATTACAAAGTACTCACATGATGGTATTTGGTCCCTATTAGAATTGCGAAATATGCTCCAAATTATAACCCATCTTGTTTTCTGGCTGTGGTGATCTTGGATCATATCTTCATACTTGGTGGGATTGCCCGGTAGCAAAAAAATTCTGGAAAGATGTATTTCTCATGATTTCAACACTGTTTGAAATCCCTATCAATCCTGATCCTACAATAGCACTTTTAAAGTTAAAACCGGCCACTCTCTCAAACCGCCAATTCAAACTCCTTTTACAGATCACTACAGCCGCGGAACAAAACAATTGCCAAAGCTTGGAAATCCCCATCCTTAATAATTGCTGAAACTAAAAATAGAGTCAATCAAGCAATAATCCATGCCAAAACAAAGGCTATAACTCAAAATAAAATATCCAACTTTGAGACTATATGGAATCCCTGGGTGACTCACTTTTTGCCTTCCAATTTTGATGCGTCCCCACTAAGACCTTGGTAATCTCGATTTATACTTCCATTCTCTGCATTCATCGTATGTGTTTATTACCATGTACTACACTGGGGACCCCTACTACCTCTCATTTCTTTCTTCCCTATCCATTTTTTCTCCTACCTAAGATTACTTTTTCTTTTATCTTCTTTCTCTCTTCTAATTCCCACCCCCCCTATTCTCTCTCTCCTCTTTAATATTACTCTTTATATAGTTCTGGTAGCAGAACTTTTATTTCTTTGGTTATCATTATACCAATTGTACATAGTTCCAATATGTAGTAAAAGATTTTAGATTCTATAATAAATTATTTCTTTTTTTTTTCTTTTTATTTAAAAACTATACTCTTGATAATAATTAAGACCTCTTTTTTAATCTGAGGTCATCTTATATTAACCCGGTCTAAGTTGGTTTTATCTTCTCTTATACAATGTATGACGCAATCTTTTGAGTAGTTAGATCCATGCTAAAATTGTTTTAGTTAAACTACTTTTAGTTTATGTTGGAACTACAACTCAATATTATTACTATATATGTGATCTTTTCTTTTGCTGCCACCATATGTAATTATGCATACCAATTGTTAAAATTCAATAAACAAATTTGACAAGAAAAAAATTATTGTGGTTAGCTTTTCACAGTCTAGTAACAATCAAATGGTTGATTAACTAAAACTGTAGAGTGCAAAATTTGGTGCAGCTCTGCATAGAAAACAATCAGCTTCCATTTTTTTGTCAAATCTTAATTGAACAAGCTGAAGTTAGAAGCTGATTGCCTACCATGTACAGCTGCACCCGATTTTGCACTCTCAAGTGTTAGTAAATCAACCGCCAAACGTCTTTGGAAAATACAAAGAAAAAATATTTAATTGAACAGAAGCAAACCTTACATCAAACATTAGGAATTTATTGCCTGATGTCCTTAAAGGCTTTCTGAGTTAAATTAAAAACATATTTTAGAGATGTCCTGGGATTGTGCAAATGAGACATACATGTATACTTCAGCTGGAGGACATTCAAGTTGCACAATATCTTTGCTTCTCCAAGCAGACCGTGAATCTGTGGGTCATAAATATTTACAGCTGTTCCTTCTAGTGAGTCATGATATTTTGAAAACCTCTCTCTTTTGTTCCTTTAACAATAATACAAAAAGTTTAGGTGATAAAAATGCATATTATGATTTCCAGATATGCATATCTACCAGTGATGACTCTACCCACTATTTTAATTCCTCTCCTGCATCCAAGTTCCCTGCCAGGTAATTTTATACAACAGTCATAGCAGCTACTATAAGTCTTAATGGTATGTGCCTACTCTGAGAACCCCCACACCCCCACAGTCCCATCTTTTACCTTCATACTCATTCCAAAAGACACAACACTGAGCTCTGCATAAGAGAAAAATTCATGATGAGAGATTGCAAATCCCAAGTCACCAAAATTATCCCCAAAATGAACAGATAATAACCACTTTCTTTTTTGAGTCGAATAACCACAACAGCCATTTATTATATATATCAACATACAAAAATAAGTGCAAAAAATAAAACGTATTATACATAATAAAACATAGAACCACGCTATATTTAAAGCGGGGTTCCGGCCGTGAAATTTTTTTTTTAAAGTCAGCAGCTACAAACACTGTAGCTGCTGACTTTAAATAAGTAGACTTACCTGTCCTGGATGCCCGCGATGTCGGCCGCCCGAGGCCATCCTGTCCCTTGGCTCTCGGGTCCCGGCACCGCCATCCAAACTAAGGGAAACAGGCAGTGGAGCCTTGCGGCTTCACTGCCAGTTTCCTACTGCGCACGCGCGAGCGGTGCGCGCTCTCTGAATGGCCCTGTGGTTTTCTGGGAACACACACAGTTCCCAGAAGGCAACGGAGCCACTCACAGAGGAGCAGGACACGCCACGGAATAGGAAGAGGCAGATTAGGAAGATTGCCTAGCAACAAGGGTTTCAGGTAAGTACATTTTTTTTCACATTTTTTTTTTAATTTTTTGCAGATTTTTGGTTCACTTTTTTTTTTAGGGTGGCCCTCCACTTTAAGAGACCTCCATCCAGGTCTAAGTTACATATAATTATTAAATATGTATCACAGACCTTCACATCTAGAGTTTCAGCTGCTTCTATGTAAACCTCATGGACAATTAACTAATAGGGATGAGCCCGATGTTTTCACTACTAGGGTGTTCGCCAAACAGCGAACATTATGTGGTGTTCGTGGCAAATTCGAAAAGCCGCGGAACACCGTTAAAGTCTATGGGACACTAACATGAAAAAACAAAAGTGCTAATTTTAAAGGATTATATGCAAGTTATTGCCATAAAAAGTGTTTGGGTATCCAAGTCCTGCCCCAGGGGACATGTATCAATGCAAAAAAAAAAATTTAAACGGCCGTTTTTTTCAGGAGCAGTGATTTTAATAATGCTTAAAGTAAAACAAAAAAATTGAAATATTCCTTTAACCACTTGCCACCGGCCATATAACAAAATGACGTTGGCAAAGTGGTAGCGATATCCTGACCAGACGTCATATGACGTCTTTCAGGATATCAAGCCGTTGCGCGGCCCCGGGGGCGCGCATCACGGCGACCGTTGTTGCGGTGTTTCAGTCTGACACACCGCAACTCCGATCTAGGTAAAGAGTCTCTGACAGAGACTCTTTACCACATGATCAGCCGTGTCCAATCACGGCTGATCACAATGTAAACAGGAAGAGCCGTTGATCAGCTTTTCCTCACACGTGTCTGACAGACGTGAGTAGAGGAGAGCCGATCGGCTGCTCTCCTGACAGGGGGGTCTGTGCTGACTGTTTATCTGCACAACCCCCCCTTGGATGCCCACCCAGGACCACCAGGATGCCGCCAGGACTATCAGGGATGGCCACCACACTGGACCACCAGGTATTCCACTCTAGAACACCAGGGAAATGCCAATCAATGCCCAAGCAGCTGCCAATCTGTACCCAGGCAGCTGCCAATCAGTGTCAAAGAAAAATACCTGCCAGTGCCAGTGTCACCAGTGATGCCTATCAGTTAAATCTATCAGTGCCAGCCATCAGTGCCCATCAATGCCCATCAGTGCCACCTTTCAGTGCCCATCAGTGCACATCAGTGCTGCCTATCAGTGCCCAGCAGTGCCGTCTATCAGTGCCACCCATAAGTACCCATTAGTGCAGCCTTTAAGTGCCCATCAGTGTCACCTATCAGTGCCCATCAGTGCCACCTATCAATGGCCATCAGTGCTGCATATCAGTGCCACCTATCAGTGCTGCCTATCAGTGCCCATCAGTGCCGCCTATTAGTGCCCATCATCAGTGCCACCTCATCAGTGCCACCTCATCGGTGCCGCCTTATCAGTGCCCATCAGTGCAGCTTATCAGTGCCCATCAGTGAAGGAGAAAACGTACTTATTTTTTTATTCGTTTAGCAAAAAAAAAAACGCAGAGTTGATCAAATACCACCAAAAGAAAGCTCTATTTGTGGGAACAAAATTATAAAAATTTAGTTTGGGTACAGTGTAGCATGACCGCACAATTGTCATTTAAAAAGTGACACCGCTGAAAGCTGAAAATTGGCCTAGGCAGGAAGGTGCGAAAGTACCCCCTATTGAAGTGGTTAAATATCCTGCCTGGGGGGTGTCCTTTGTATGCCTGCAAAGTAGCATATTTTTCCCGTGTTTAGAACAATACCACAGGAAAATGACATTTCTAAAGGAAAAAAGTAATTTAAAACTGCTCGTGGCTGTAATGTATTGTCAGAATCCGGCAATATAGATAAAAATCATTGAAAAAAATGGCACAGGGACCTGGGTCCTGCCCCAGGGGACATGTATCAATGCAAAAAAAAGTTTTAAAAAATGGCTGTTTTTTCAGGAGCAGTGATTTTAATAATGCTTAAAGTGAAACAATAAAAATGAAAAATTCATTTAAATATTGTGCCTGGGGGGGCCCCTTAGAATGTCTGTAAAGTAGCACATTTTTCCCATGTTTAGAACAATACCACAGCAAAATTACATTTATAAATAAAAAAAGTCATTTAAAACTGATCATGGCTGTAATGTATTGTCGGATCCTAGCAATATAGAAAAAAATCATTGAAAAAAATGGCATGGGTCCCCCCCAGTCCATTACCAGGCCCTTTGGATCTGGTATGAATATTAAGGGGAACCCCACACCAAAGTTTTTTAAAAAAATTAATGGGGGTCCCTCCAAAATCCATACCAGGCCCTTCAGGTCTGGTATGGATATTAAGGGGAACCCTGCCCCAAAATTTAAAAAAATGGCGTAGGGACCAAAATACATACCGGACCCTTATATGAGCATGCAACCTGGCAGGCCACAGATAAAGAGGGGGGCGAGAGAGCACCCCCCCTCCTGAACCGTACCAGGCCACATGCCCTCAACATAGGGAGGATGTTTTAGGGTCATAGGGAGGGTGTTGTGGGGGTCTGCGGGTGGGGGCTTAACGGAATATGGAAGCCCCCTTTAACAAGGGGACCCCCAGATCCCGCCCCCCCATGTGAATGGGTATGGGGTACATTGTACCCCTACCAATTCACCAAAAAAGTGTCAAAAATAAAAAAAAAATGACAGGAGACACTTTGGGACAAGTCCTTTATTAAAAAAATAAATAAATAACAATGTCTCACAATGTAAATCCATCTTTGATGACAGCGCCCGACCCGACCGAAAAAATAAAAAAAACATGTCGAGACGTCAGAGGAAGGCGGGGGTCAACCATTTACATCAGTGGGTGGCCCCGCCCTCGGCTATATAACAGCTGTCATTGCAAAGAAGCGTCAGTTGGCGAGAGCCTCCCATGAAGGTGGATTTATTGCGGGTTTTTTTTTATTTTTTGGTTCGCCGAGCACTGTTATCAAAGATGGATTTACATCACGGGACATTTTCATTTTTTAATAAAGGACTTGTCCCAAAGTGTCTCCTGTCATTTTTACTATTTTTGACACTTTTTTGTTGAATGTGTAGAGGTACAACGTACCCCATACCCATTCACATAGGGGGGCTGGGATCTGGGGATCCCCTTTTTAAAGGGGCTTGCAGATTCTGATAAGCCCCCCTGCTCGCAGACCCCCACAACCACCAGCAAGGGTTGTTGGGATGAGGCCCTTGTCCACATCAACATGGGACAAGATGTTTTGGGGGGACCCCAAAACATCCTCCCCATGCTGAGGGTATGTGGCATGGTATGGTTTAGGAGGGGGGCTGCTCTCTCGTCCCCCCCTCTTTTCCTGCAGCCTGCCAGGTTGTTTGCTCGAATAAGGGTCTGGTATTGACTTTGGGAGGACCCTTACGCCATTTTTTTTTAATTTTGGCGCAGGGCTCCCCTTAAAATAAATTTTGTGGGGACCACTATGCCATTTAAAAAAAAAGGGCCTGGTATGGATTTTTGGGGGCCCCCACGCATTTTTTTTTTTGGTGCTAGGTTCCCCTTAATGGGGGGGGACCCATGCCATTTTTTTCAATAAATTTTTTCTATATTGCCGGGATCCGACAATATGGAAAATGTGCTACTCCCCCAGGCACAATGTTTAAAGGAATATTTCATTTTTATTGTTTCACTTTAAGCATTATTAAAATCAGTGCTCCTGAAAAAACAACCATTTTTAAAACTTTTTTTTGCATTTATACATGTCCCCTGGGGCAGGGCCCAGGTCTCCATGCCATTTTTTTTTCAATGATTTTTATCTATATTGAAGGGATCCGAAAATTCATTACAGCCGCGGTCAGTTTTAAATTACTTTTTTTCCTTTAGAAATGTAATTTTGCTGTGGTATTGTTCTAAACACGGGAAAAATGCGCTACTTTACAGGCATACTAAGGACACCCCCCAGGCACGATATTTAAAGGAATATTTAATTTTTATTGTTTCACTTTAAGCATTATTAAAATCACTGCTCCTGAAAAAACATCCATTTTAAAAACTTTCTTTTGCATTGATACATGTCCCTTGGGGCAGGACCCGGGTCCCCAAACACTTTTTATGGCAATAACTTGTATATAAGCCTTTAAAATGAGTACTTTTGATTTTTCATGTTCGTGTCCCATAGACTTTAAAGATGTTCGCTTGTTCGTACAAATTTTTTGCTGGTTCGCATGTTCTGGTGCTAACCGAACCGGGGGAGGGGGGGGGTTCGGCTCATCCCTATTACAGTAACTACCAATAAACCCCAAATACAGCGTAATAATCATGTTTCCAACATAACCTATTTAGAAATTCAGGGAAAATGAACCACATAAACATTTTTTTAGACGCAAACATTCCAAAACCTGAAACTTACCTAAAGAACAACAGGCAAAGAGGAAACTCTAAGACTATCAATGTCCAGTACAACCTCCAAGGTGGCACCATTAAATATGATGTATTTGAAACCTCTTACCACATAAATCTATCAAGAATACAATGGGACACAGATCCAGCAGAACGAGGTTGCACAAAACCCACCTCCTTCCATTACAGCTTGATCCAATGACCTTGTGGAAATGCTCTATAACCTGTAAAGCTTGTAGGGTGAGTAATCTATTCTAGACCAAAATTGAATGCTATCGCCTGTGTCCAAAGGGATCGACCAACACCTTCAAATTATAACAATGGCCTTTGCCCAGCCTAACATAATGATGCAATACTTTAATACTAGCCATGAGCGCTGTCTGACATCTGAAAAAAGCCTGC
Source organism: Lithobates clamitans (assembly GCA_037952925.1). Taxonomy (NCBI): domain Eukaryota; kingdom Metazoa; phylum Chordata; class Amphibia; order Anura; family Ranidae; genus Lithobates; species Lithobates clamitans. The sequence goes on along the minus strand of JBBGZY010000125.1, from coordinate 2,945,712 downwards.
CACATGAGCATTATTGCGGCAGGCTAAATTTAGTTTGCCTAAAAGAGATACGTAGTTGAACTTTTTACATCAGTAATCAGTATCAACCATCCCCAGCAGGTCCTTAAGCTTGTCCAGAGACAAAGGACATTTCATCGCAATTGTGCCTATGACAAAAAAGCCAAGAAAACGCATCTCTGTTGAAGGCCCTCTGTCTTATCTGGTGCCAACTGTACATCAAAACAATCAAACACCTGTTGGACCGTGGCCAGAAGGGTAGCACAAATAATCCCTCCAAAGGCACAGTACACAAGAAATCATCCAAGTAATGGTTGATGGAATTAAGTCTGAAGAATTTTCTGGTCACTTATTCTAGAAAACATTTAAACATTTCAAACAGCAAACAAGAAATTGCACAGACCTGTCAGGAAAGGTGTGCTGGGAACAGTAGTTCCACACGAGCTGGTGCGCAGTTGTGGGTGCCTATGCGCATGCACGAGCGTGCACAGGCACACGCATGCGCAATCTCCGACACAAGGTGGGCTACTTAAACGCAGCTGTTACACTGAAGCTTTGCTGTCTGATCTATAGCATTCCCTGTGAGTTACTTGCTTATCTGATCTGTTCCTGTGATTACCCGGCTTGCCTTGTGACTACCTCTGCTATCTGCCTGCATCTGACCCCGACCCGTCCACAACCTTGCACCTGCCTTATCCTCTGGTATATCCGTGCCTGCCTGTTACTGACCCGGCTTGTCCAGTGACTCTGCTCCTGTCTCCTGCATCTGTATCAGTACTGTCTGTCTGTGTATGACCCGGCTTGCCTGACCTTCCTGTGTTCCAGCCCCTGGAACCTAGTTTCTGCATCCTATGTGTGGCTTCCTGACACGAGCCTGCTCCAGCCTTCAGTCAAGTCTACTGTCTACGGTCTGCTGATTCCCAGCCACAGCATCATCCAGAACTCCAGACCTACTTCCCAGCTGTTGATCCTGCCAGGCACTCGTGCTACCCTGCACTCCCGCGCCCCCTGTCCACTCTACCAGGGGCCGCGAGGCAGGGGAAGCCTTCCTCTGCATATCAGGCTCATCTACTAGGTACGTGACAAGACGATAGGAAAACAATGGTCAAAAAAAATATTAGCCTTGACTCTGGCTACAACTAAAAATGATGAGGATGTATTGTCAGCAATTAGGACCCCACTTCACTTCAAATTCAATTTTTGCAAGCGCTGAATCCTGACTGAACCCATGACATTGCCTCATTAAATTAAGTGTAAGGGACTTACAGAAATCCAGGTCAATGACATCATTTATCAAACCCCTTTTGGGTATGACAAAAAATAGATAAGCTGGATGTTATTAAGCTCCCTCTCAGGAACTTCACCCAGAGGAGAAATAACAATACTTTGCAATGGAGGAGAACCAAAAGGGGCAGTCATCCATCTTAAAGCTAACTTTTCTGCTGTTTAAAAAAAAAACAAGCAAATATTGTTTCACTTACTTGATAGGATACCTACTTAGAAACTGTGCTATCTTTTACACCCTCACCAGCATCCACTTTTCTTCATTTTCCATGCCTGAGGCTGGGTTCACACTGGTGCGACACAACAGCCGTCCTACTTTGGATCCGACTTTGCCCTGCGACATGAAGCCGGCATGTGTCCGACTTTCAATGAACGGGGATCCGACTTGGATCCCCGCCAATGCGGGCACTGTGTTTGGTATGAATCTTTAGGGGGGAACTCCGCGCCAAATTTTAAATAAAAAACCGGCATGGGTTCCCCCTCCAAGAGCATACCAGGCCCTTGGGTCTGGTATGGACCTTGAGGGGAACCCCCTATGCCGAAAAAACGGCGTGGGGGTCCCCCCCAATCCATACCAGACCCTTATCCGAGCACGCAGCCCATCCGGACAGGAATGGGGGTGGGGACGAGCGAGCGCCCCCCCCCATCCTGAACCGTACCAGGCCGCATGCCCTCAACATGGGGGGTGTTGCCTTGGGGGAGGGGGCGCGCTGCGGCCCCCCACCCCAAAGCACCTTGTCCCCATGTTGATGAGGACAAGGGCCTCTTCCCGACAACCCTGGCCGTTGGTTGTCGGGGTCTGCGGGCGGGGGGCTTATCGGAATCCGGGAGCCCCCAGATCCCGGCCCCCACCCTATGTGAACGAGTATGGGGTACAGCGTACCCCTACCCATTCACCTAGGGAAAAAGTGTCAATTAAAAAAAAAAAACTACACAGATTTTTAAAGTATTTTATTAGACAGCTCCGGTGGTCTTCTTCCGACTTCGGGCGTCTCTCCGGTTCTTCTCCACGCTCTCCGGATCTTCTGCCGGGCTCCTCCGCTCTCTTCTGCTCTTTTGCTAAAGCGGAGGAGCCCGGTCTTCAATCTTCTGCCCTCTTCTAATCTTCTGATGTTGACACGACGCTCTCTCCGGCCAGAATGCTCTCTGTGCGCTCTGCTCTGACTTATATAGGCGGTGACCCCGCCCCCTTATGCCGTCACAGTCCCTAGGCATGCTGGGACTGTGACGGCATAAGGGGGCGTGGTCATCGGGTGATGACCAAGCCCCCTCAAACGTCACAGTCCCAGCATGCCCAGGGACTGTGACGGCATAAGGGGGCGTGGTCACCACCTATATAAGTCAGAGCGGAGCGCTCAGAGTGCATTCCAGCCCCAGAGAGCGTCGTGTCAACATCAGGAGAAGAGGGCAGAAGGCAGAAGATTGAAGACCGGGCTCCTTCGCTATAGCAAAAGAGCAGAAAATAGCGGAGGAGCCCGGCAGAAGATCCGGAGAGCGCGGAGAAGAACCGGAGAGACCCCCGAAGAGAAGAAGGCAGCAGACCAGGCTCCTCCGCTTTAGCAAAAGAGCGGCAAAAGAGCAGAAGAGAGCGGAGGAGCCCGGCAGAAGACCCGGAGAGCGCGGAGAAGAACCGGAGAGACCCCCGAAGTCGGAAGAAGACCCCCGGAGCTGTCTAATAAATTACTTTAAAAATCTGTGTAGTGTTTTTTTTTAAATTGACACTTTTTCCCTAGGTGAATGGGTAGGGGTACGATGTACCCCATACTCATTCACATAGGGTGGGGGGCCGGGATCTGGGGGCCCCCTTATTAAAGGGGGCTCCCGGATTCCGATAAGCCCCCCGCCCGCAGACCCCGACAACCAACGGCCAGGGTTGTCGGGAAGAGGCTCTTGTCCTCATCAACATGGGGACAAGGTGCTTTGGGGTGGGGGGGGCCGCAGCGCGCCCCCCTCCCCCAAGGCAACAACCCCCCATGTTGAGGGCATGCGGCCTGGTACGGTTCAGGAGGAGGGGGGCGCTCGCTCGACCCCACCCCCATTCCTGTCCGGCCGGGCTGCGTGCTCGGATAAGGGTCTGGTATGGATTGGGGGGACCCCCCCACGCCGCTTTTTCGGCGTAGGGGGTTCCCCTTAAGTTCCATACCAGACCCAAGGGCCTGGTATGCTCTTGGAGGGGGAACCCATGCCGGATTTTTATCTAAAATTTGGCGCGGAGTTCCCCCTCAAGATTATCTGAGCACAAGTCGCATGCCGAAGTCGGATCATGCGAGACGGCAATCCGACTTTGATCCGACTTCAATGATAGTCAATAGGCTGAAGTAGGATCAAAGTCGGACCAAAGTAGTACAGGGAGCATTTCTAAAGTCGGAACGACTTGTGTCGGACCAGTTAGGACGGCTCCCATAGGGAAACATTACATTTCACACGTCATGCGACATGAGCTCCCAATGTCGGAGCGTTTTTCGGACCAGTGTGAACCCAGCCTGAAGCACTGAAACGAAGAGTGAATCACGGCAGCAGGAACACCTGTGACAAACTCAGTATGTGTTTCCAAATATGCAAGCTCCCTTAGTTAACCGCCAACAGAACCCCTTGCCTTTCAAAGAGGTGGCTGCACCACCATCCCTACTCTAAAAAGACTGATTGATACCCCAGGCTTTAAATACAAACCAATATCTATGTGATCCCAATGCAGGGACTACATCTAACTACACTGCCATGAGAAAACTGTTTATCATACGGCAACAACACAACACCCTCTAAAAACCACTGAGCCTCACAATTTGAGTCATGAAAGCAAAAAATTGCAGAACAATGATCAGCGGACTTTGCCCTAGTAATACTGGGCAAGATCGTAAAGGCTTGACATCAGTACAAGAATATGCAAGGGATCAGTGGCAGCTGGTGCTCAAAATTTTTTGGGGAGGGGTGCAAACAAACAGAAAAATACTGAAAAAAAACATTAATTGCAGCCATTGCGCCCATCATATGCAGCCACTTGTGCCCCATTATATGCAACCACTTGTGCCCATCATATGCAGCCACTTGTGCCCATCATATTCAGTCACTTGTGCCCATCATATGCGGCCACTTGTGCCCATCCTATGCTGCCACTTGTGCCCAACATATGCCGCCACTTGTGCCCATCATATGCAGCCACTTGTGCTCATCAAATGTTGCCAATTGTGTCCATCATATGCAGCCACTTGTGCCCATCATATGCAGCCACTTGTGCCTATCAAATGCTGCCATTTGTGCCCATCAAAGGCAGCCACTTGTGCCCATCAAATGCAATCACTTGTGCCCATCATGTGCAGCCACTTGCGCTCATCAAATGCTACCACTTGTGCCCATCATATGCAGCCACTTGTGCCCATCATATTCAGCCACTAGTGTCCATCATATTCAGCAACTTGTGCCCATCATATGCAGCCACTCATGCCCTTCATATGTCGCCACTTGTTCCCATCATATGCAGCCACTTGTCCCCATCATATGCAGCCACTTGTTCCCATCGTATGCAGCCACTTGTGCTCATCAAATGCCACCTCTTGTGCCTATCAAATGCAGCCACTTGTGCCCATCAAATGCAGCCACTTGTGGCTATCATATGCAGCCACTTTTGCCAATCAAATGCTGCCACTTGTGCCCATCACTTGTCTGCACTTACCCAATCTTAATGGCGAGTCAGGCAGCGGCTGACGGCAGCACGCTGTGGGATGGCTCCTGTGTCCTCCATGCTTCCCCCTCATCTGTTGTTCCTTTTTGCTAGGCATCCAATTGGAGTGTCTCTGCCTTCAGCCAATCAGGTAACGGGTATTAGACCCACGCTACCTGGTTGGTGGAGAGACGGTTCAGTGTTAGAAAAGCATATATTCATTTGCTTTTTTAACATGCCTGGGTGGACTGCGAGTGTAATGCTCTTACTCCAAGTCCACCTTTTTTGAAGCCTATTATGGCTCTAATCAGGTGCTTCAAAAAAACACCCCCACTGCTGGAATTCATTCTATCTATTAGTCATATAGGGGGGGTAGCGTGACAGAGGGGGTGGCGCCCATGCACCCTTTATGGACGGGTCGTCCCTACAAGGGATTAAACAATAATGATTTTCTTCCTCTTCCTTCTTACTTGCATCTGGTTTCACTTGGTCCAGGTTAAACTTTTCCAACAGCTATAAGGAAAATATTTCCACATGTGTGGGCATGTGGGTGCACGTGCACAGCCCAGAATACAGACAGTGTGCATTCAGGGCCAATCAAACACACCTGCGCACACCTGTCAAATTAGGATCATACAGCCGCTGCATCCCTATAAAGTAACAGGTGGCTCCTGCTGCGCAAAACAATCCACTCATTCACACTGTATGGGCCACAGAACCCGTGTGAATGAGTCCTTAATTTTTTTTTTGTTTTACTCTTTATTATTTTTACAATTGTTTAAATAATTTTTTTGTTTTTATGTTGTTGGGGGAGGAGTTTTGGTAACATATTAGGAGTCTAAACAGCTGAAAGAAGGAGAAGCTGTCTTTCAGCTGCTCCAGAGAGCTGTACAAGGGACCAGTTCCTGCAGTTTCCCGCCACTACACTGATAACACTCCCTGCCCCCATATGATCCCCCCCTGCTGGCTCAGCCTGGTACTGTACAGGAGGACTGGTGGTACCCCGTAAACAGTGGTCCTGATTACAACTATCACTAATTTGACCATAATTAAGGATTACGCTAATCCTTAAGCCTGGAACACACTTATGCCCTGTACACACGATCGGACATTGATCAGACATTCCGACAACAAAATCTATCGGATTTTTTCCGACGGATGTTAGCTCAAACTTGTCTTGCATACACACGGTCGCACAAAGTTGTTAGAAAATCCGATCGTTCTGAACGCAGTGACGTAAAACACGTACGTCGGGACTATAAACGGGGCAGTAGCCAATAGCTTTCGTCTCTTAATTTATTCTGAGCATGCATGGCACTTTGTGCATCGGATTTGTGTACACACGATCAAAATTTAAACAATCGGATTTTGTTGTCGGAAAATGTTATATCCTGCTCTCAAACTTTGTGTTGGAAATTCCGACGAAAAAAGTCAGATGGAACCCACACGCAATCGGAATTTCCGACAACACAATCCGATCGCACTTTTTCCATCGGAAAATCCGACCGTGTGTACAGGGCATAACAGTTTGGGGTTTTTTTCATTCCCTGCGGGTTGAATGAAAAAAAAACTGACAGCTCCGGTCTGAGTCACTGTACTATTGATCCAACATTAGTACAGTGATCTCCCCCATTAAGCTATTTTGTTCTGACAGGGGTATCCCCCCCCCCCCCCCAGAACACTCTTATCAGTGCTCTCAGCCATTGGCTGAGAGCACTGATTGGGAGACGATGGGCTGCTAGTTTTCCACCATGCTCATCCGACAGAAGCCGGACAAGTGGCCGACTTCTGTCAGACCGATTGACATACACACGGGCCAAATTTTGGCTGTTTTTTATTGAACCAGTCGATATCTCCCGACATTTGGCCCGTCTGTAATAGGCAATAACTTCAGATTCTTACCTTAGTTCCAGAGCATTCCATCCAATAGACTCAACCCACATTGATTTTAATATGGCAATATATCAAGAATGGAGATCCTTGGAGATCCTATATCAAGTTGATGAGGACCCAAGGTACAGCCATAGGATGGTTTGTAAACACAGGATAAACTTAAGCCAGCTACCCAAAAGGGGTGGGGAATGGATATAGTGATAGTTGTAATAAGATACAGCTGCCCATTAAAGGGGATTTCCCAGATATCCAAGAAATTTCTGTGCATTAAAACAAAAGTATCCCAAAAGATACAAGATTTTGCTAATCCCAGTGTTCTAAGTAATTCTTTACAAGTTAGTAAATTGTCATGTGTTTACACCAAAATTAATGTGTTAATTGATTATATGTGTATTTTGTTGTCTTAGCCAATTTATGATCTTCCCTTTGCATCACACTATTGTTATTTTACCATTTGCATTTTTACTGTGGCACATTTTTTTTTTTTGCTCATTAATACTTTATGATATTTTCAATTTGAGTGGGAAAACATAGGAGATAATCAGACAACACATGTCAAAACTTTATCTGGGGAGCATAAGGTCATCACCCTGATGACCCAAGACTTAAGGAAGCTCTGAGAAAAATAACATTCTACTTAATTTGCCTGTATTTTGACACAGAAATGCATTGCATGGACTTTGCAATTGAGACCAGATATAAACAAGGGAACCATAAATAATGTATCAGTTTCACAGTAACACTGGTCAAAGTTCAGAAAAAAAAATGATATCATTATTACTACTAGAAATAAAAAGTGCCAAGAACAAGAAAAAAATATATCTTATTTGACATCCATGGTACAATGTTTTAGGTTATATAAACATTTCGCTTGATTTGATGTAATTTTATAGGATTTGAAAGGTATAAATGTTGTGCAAGCTTATTTATTTCTACTATGCAGCCAAAAATAAAATAAAATAAAGTAATATTGTAGTTATATAAGAAACTACGTGAGGGGTTGGGATTTGAATGAAGCATGCACTTTCAAAAAATAAATAATAATTCGTAACAAGTGTATTCCATATATAAATGAATAATAAGAACAAGACGCACAGCACTGTGAGTCCAAAATTCATTTCATGTATATATACATATAGAGTCAATACATATATGTACACACACATAAATGCCAGGTACAATAACACATGATAGTTCAATGTAAGTAGCTTAAAAACAGATAATAACATGATAAGGTAAGTATCTAGTCTGGCATTGAATAGGCCCATTATTGCACATATCTGCATGTTTATTGTAAATAAAAGATGCATAGGTTTAGCATCCATATCTCAACGCGTTTCATGGTAAGTAACCACTCATCAGGAGCAATTGCAGCCAAAAGCCTATAAAATATAAATAATGGGTCAGACTGATTATATAAATAAAGCATTAAGTTGAGTTGAGGGGAGGTGATATAACGTCCACCCATACTTACAGAGCTGACCATGGATCTCGGGTATGGCAGGATCCCCAACGGTGGACTGGGGTCAACAACTGGCATGGGAGCTGAGGCGGCACTTAAAGGTATGGCATCAGGGAATAGAAACTGTATGTGCTGATACTGTGTGATTGGACCATCACCAAACCATCCATAGTGATATGGGATTGGTCGTCCCAAACATCTAGGAAAAAATAAATGTAACTATGAATGAGTAAATAATGTGAATTCCTATCATAAAACCCATGGTGATACCCAAACAGAATGGAAATTAGAAGGTGATATGGCTAAGAGTCTGACCCATTATTTATATTTATATTTTATAGGCTTTTGGCCACAATTGCTCCTGATGAGTGGTTACTTACCACGAAACACGTCGAGCTATGGACGCTTTACCTATGCATCTTTTATTTACAATAAACATCTGTTTTTAAGCTACTTACATTGAACTATCATGTGTTATTGTACCTGGCATTTATGTGTGTGTACATATATGTATTGACTCTATATGTATATATATGAAATTAATTTTGGACTCACAGTGCTGTGCGTCTTGTTTTTATTATTCATTTATATATGAAATAAACTTGTTACAAATTATTATTTATTTTTTGAAAGTGCATGCTTCATTCAAAGTCCCAACCCCTCACGCAGTTTCTTATCAAAATTAGGGATGGAGGTAACCTTGACTTTTTGGTCATAGACCTCATTTAAAGTCCCATAGCGTTTCTTCTTTTTCTCATATTGTAGTTATATTTACTGTGTTGTTTGTGTGGCTTACCTATGATGGGATCACACATTGTGGCTACAGTTTCTTAGTGTAATGGTTGATAAATCTTCCAGTGTCCATGTATTCATTCACCCAGCTTGTCTCTATTCACTAAAGGAACAGGAAACTTGTTTTGCAACATCCAGTACATGCCTCACCGTTTCCTCTGTGTTGCATCACAAATTCGGGAGTTCTAATGTGATGAAAATACATCTTTTCCAGCATGGTGATCTGTCTATGAATTCTCTGCCTGGCTGTGCCAAATCTAATTACTGTGCCTGCACCAGTGCTAGACTGAGAGACTCAGGAATTTGTGATATGTATTTTTTCACAGGAAGTGTCAGTTCTTAGACTACAGACAGAGGTCATGCATTAACCTGCACAGTGTAATATGGTATGCCTTATGTTTGAGCACAAACAGAAACTTCTGACACTGGAATGTGAAGATTTACTTCACTATAGGCTGTGTGCACAGAGCAACAAATGGCACCATGAAATTATAAGATCAATGCACATTGTATTCAGGTGTAGAACATAGGCATGAAGGTTTATAATAGACACGTGCACTGCCAAAAAATGTGTTTGTTTTAATTTCATTCGTTTTTTTTTTGTTGTTTGTTTTTTTTTGTTTTCCGGGTCATTTATTATGTTTGAAATTCGTTATTTCAAATAAATTCATTACTTCAGAAAAATTATGTTCCATTCGTTTGATGCAGTATTCGTTATTTCAATAATTCGTAAAAATCCAAAATTCTAAAAATCCAAAAATTTGAAAATCCGACAATTTGAAAATAAGAACGAAAATCCGAGAATTCGAAAAAACGAAAATCCAAAAATTTGAAAATATGAAAATAAGAACGAAGATCTGAAAACTCGAAAGAACAAAAATTTGAAAATAAGAACAAAAATACAAAAATTTGAAGATTTAAAAATCCGGAATAATAACTAACTAACTAATAATAACTTTCTATTAAATTATAGGTATTGGAATTTCCCTTCCAATTAGGCTGTTAGTGACCGCAAGGAATACGAATTATCTAAAATAATGAATGCCGCATCTAATGAATTATTAATAATAATAATGATAATTTTAAAAATATATATTATCATTATTATTATTTATTATTAATTTGTTATGTTCCATTCATTTAGATGCGGCATTCGTTATTTTAGATAATTTGTATCTTCGGATAAATTCATAGTTACATAGTTAGTCAGGTTGAAAAAAGACACAAGTCCATCCAGATTAACCAAAAAAAAAAATCATACATAACCATATACACAATCCTTCAGCCACAGTTGATCCAGAGGAAGGCGGAAAAATCTCAGCAAAGCATGATCCAATTTGCTACAGCAGGGGAAAAAATTCCTTCATGATCCCCCGAGAGGCAATCGGGTTTTATCTGGATCAACTTTACCTATAAATGTCAGGACCCAGTTATATTATGTACATTTAGGAAATCATCCAGGCCTTTTTAAAAGCAATCTACTGATCTTTCGAGAACCACCTCTGGAGGGAGTCTATTCCACATTTTCTCAGCTCTTACTGTGAAGAAACCTTTCTGTATTTGGAGATTAAATCTTTTTTCCTCTAGAAGTAAAGAGTGCCCCCTTGTCCCCTGTGATGACCTTAAAGTGAATACCTCAACACCAAGTTCACTATATGGACCACTTATGTATTTGTACATGTTGATCATATGCCCCCTTAATCTCCTCTTCTCAAGAGTGAATAAATTCAGTTCTTTCCTCATAGCTGAGCTCCTCCATGCCTCTTATCAGTTTGGTTGCCCTTCACTGCACTTTCTCCAGTTCCCCGATATCCTTTTTAAAAACTGGTGCACAAAACTGAACTGCATATTCCAGATGAGGTCTTACTAATAATTTGTACAGGGGCAAAATTATATTATCATTATTATTATTATTATTATATTAAGGATTTATATAGCACCAACAGTTTACGCAGCGCTTTACAATATATATAAATGGAGACAATACAGTTACAATACAATAAAATACAAGGATTAAGAGGGCCCTGCTCAAAAGAGCTTACAATCTAATAGGGTGGGGCAGGTGGTACAAAAGGTTGTAACTGTGGGGAATGAGCTGATGGAAGTGGTAGGAGATTAGTTGGAGACATGATAGGCTTCCCTGAAGAGATGAGTTTTCAGGGATTGCCTGAAGGTAGCAAGAGTAGGGGATAGCAGGACCAGTGGAGGTAGCGAGTTCCAGAGGATGGGAGAGGCTCTGGAGAAATCCTGGAGACAAGCATGGGAGGAGGAGATGAGAGAGGAGAGAGCTTGAGAGTAGGAAGTCTTGAGAAGAGCGGAGAGGACGATTTGGGTGATATTTGGAGACAAGATTGGTGATGTAGCTTGGGGCAGAGTTGCAAATGGCTTTGTATGTTGTGGTTAGTATTTTGAATTTAATTCACTGGGTGATTGGGAGCCAGTGTAGGGATTGGAGGAGAGGGTTGGCAGACACTGAGCGGTTGGTAAGGTGGACAAGTCTGGCAGCAGCATTCATGATAGACTGAAGAGGCTATGGAGAGGCAGGCCAATGAGAAGGGAGTTGCAATAGTCAAGGCGAGAGATAACAAGGGAGTGAATGAGGAGCTTGGTGGTTTCATTTGTTAAAAAGGGGCATATTTTAGAGATGTTACGGAGGTGAATTCTACAAACTTTTGACAACGATTGGACTTGGGGCTGAAATGACAAGTCAGAGTCTAGGATTACACCTAGTACCCTGGAGTGAGGGAAGGGACTGATGGTTGCATTGTTGATTTTGATGGAAAAGTCATGGAGGGGGGCATGTGCAGGGGGGAATATTAATAGCTCAGATTTGGAGAGATTTAGTTTAAGGAAGTGGTGCGACATCCATGCTGATATGTCAGCTAGTAAGTTAGTAATGCGAGAGGAGACTGAAGGAGTGAGGTGAGGAGTAGACAGATAGATTTGGGTGTCATCGGCGTATAAGTGGTATTGGAAGCCGTGGGCGGTTATCAAGTAACCAAGGGAGGAGGTGTAGATAGGGAAGAAAAGGGGTTCAAGAACAGAGCCTTGGGGGACCCCCACAGAAAGGGACAATGGAGAGGAGGAGACAGAGTTTTAGGTGACACTGAAGGAGCGCTGTGATAGATAGGCAGAGAACCAGGATAGAGCAGAATCTCGGAGGCCAAGGGAATGTAGTTTTTTGAGAAGGAGCGGGTGGTCAACAGTATGAAAGGCCGCAGAGAGGTCAAGTAGTAGGAGTATAGAGTATTGGCTGTTGGTTTTAGCAGTTAGTAAATTGTTAGTGAGTTTTAGTAAGGCAGATTCGGGTGGAGTGCTGCGAGCGAAAGCCAGACTGTAATGGTTTAAGAAGGTTATTTTCACTGAGGTAGGAGCTAAGACTTTTGTAGAATAAGCGTATATCTTTGAATTTTCAGACTTTCGAATTTCGGATTTTCGAATTTCTAATTTGTTAAACGGGTTTTTGTTAATTCTAATATTTCCAAATTAATGAATTGGTCACTTTTCGTCAAAAAAACGAATTTGGAACAAAACGAATTACACATGTCTAGTTTATAATTTATCTATCTATCCGAGTGAGTAGAGGAATTTGACTTTGTTAGATGCGAAAGCCAAGGCTCATAGAGTGAGTGCGTGTGTGTGTAGATAATTACTGATTCTGCTGCACATTTTCTTATCCTATAATTAACTTCCTGTAATTCCATCATTCTATCTTTAATTCAGTAAGGGTGTCCCTTCTTTACAACTTTTATATGTGGAAATGCCTGTTTCTCCAAGATTACTGTAGAACTATAGAAGCCTTTCTAAATCTGACATGCTGGTTGTACCTAAGTCGATCGGTTATATACAGCCTGCCCATAGATTGTTCGAATCTTGCCCGTTCTCTACTGAGCCGGCAGAGATTCGAAGCATCTATGGCCAGCTTAAGTCCCATTTATCCACGTGCTCACCAGACAATAAGAGTGCCTCTGTGGCCAGTAGAAAAAACAAATGCGATCCACGTGTGTTCCAGCCCTCCTTCCTGGATTGATCTATACACAGAGCCGGTGAACAGCTCCTACAGGAGACACGGCGGAACAGTGCCCAGACCAGCGTGCACAGAGACTCACCTCTGCAGGACTAGCCGGACATGTTTGTATTCACTTACCTCTATGTGAATGTTTTTTATATCTTTATTCAATTAAATGTAACACAGTTTACACTTAGAAGGCACCTCTATTTCTGCTTTTTCTACATGTTCTGGAGTGTGCTTCTGCTTCCCTCAAGAGGCTATCCCTGAGCTGAGGACTGTCCACCATCTCTGTCCATCCTCTCAACCTAATTGCATGACCTCCCTCATCTGTCCACTGCCATACCATTCCCTTTCACAGACTTATGGTTCCCAGCATTAGTAATCACAATTTGCACCATAACCAGCCCTGCTGCCTCAGTGGCCAGTAGTAGCCCTATTAATGGATAGCTGGATAGAGATTGGGCAGGGTAGCTCTAGAGATGAAGCAAATCTTTTAGGTCAAGTCCCCTAGCAACAGAGAATGCATAAGGATCTTTGGACAAATAGAAGAGAATCTGTGCAATTCCAGGCTACACCTAACTAATCCTAAAAATGTTCCCTCCCATATTCTAACACCTATGCTGAATAACCTGTATAAGAAATATGTATATATGATTATGAGGACAAAGCTAACTCTCTTAATGCTAAATATGCATACTTCTCACAATAATTAAACATGAGCAAAATCTAAAAAAATTAAATGCATACAAATAATTAGTAATAAAATAGTGAATAAATGAATAAGACACTATATATATATATATATATATATATATAACTGTATTGTCTCCCTTTTGTATTGTAAAGTGCTGCGTAAACTGTTGGCGCTATATAAATCCTGAATAATAATAATAATAATTATATATATATATATATATATATATATATATATATATATATATATATATATATATAGTATATGTGTGTGTGTGTATATATATACAGGGCTCAAAATTTCAAGTCCTGAGTCACTAGCCAGGCCTTAAGAGTTACTCGCCACCATTTGCCCCACCCAACCTCTACCCTGCCCCACCCCTAAATCTGCCCCTAAACATGCCCTCGTAAATTATCTTCTGAAATTACACTGTTAAATGTTTTAACAGTGTAAATGCTCATAGACTAACTTTTCTTGTGAATTTGAAAAGTTAGCTTCACTTGAAGATATAATGCAATAACACATGGGGCTACGAAGTGACTCATGCTGATAGCAGAGGAAAGAGAGAGCAGTCAGAATCCAAACTACATGCTATGGACTAAGTGAACACTACATAAGGATATACTTAGCCTATTTGTAATGTCAGAGGCTTACAACCACTTTAAATTATGTGATTCTAAGGCAGGTTATACATTATACAAAAAAAATTTTGTTCAACCGAAAATGTGCTGATTCCCCTATCAACACATTCAGTGCTAATGGGGGAATCTTTGTCACAGTACTATTGTATTCTGCGGGTTGGGAGCCTACCAGGCAGTAGAGGATCGTTCAGGAAACATGTGTACAACCAGCTAGCCTGTACATGGATTGAAATTCAACCAGTCCCTGCTGGACCAGCCAAATTTCAATCCATGTACGGCCAGCATTAGTCTAGGTAGAATATTACACAGCACTCCACTACAGATCTTCTATTTGTGTGAGCAGTACAGTGACACCAGATTGTGAATATACCAAGGACACACAAAAAGCACTCTGTAAGAGCAATAATCTTATCTTACTACACCAAATAAAAAGTTTACAGCATTGACTTTTTTTCCTAAAATACATCATAGTAGCATCAGCAACTGGTAAGTGATGGGTGATTTGACATTATGGGCTGTGAAGAAGGGAAGAAAACCATGTGTTGCATATCAGGAATTTTATGGGTTTATAAGGTCAGTAGAGACTGCAGAGACTTAACCTGCCTAGTAGACTGTCAGTAAGTCAAAAGGATCATCAAGGCATAATCAACATGTAGCATAGCTTGGCAGGTAGCAGAACCGGAATATGTATTAAGCAAACTTGGCCCTATATACAGTACATAGAGGTAATTGCGAACAATGCAGAGAACAAAGGTTTACATCGATATGATTATTTATACTAATGTGATCTCTTTTATTCAAGAAGGCAAATTTACCAGAAATAAAACTCTAATTTTCATGACCACCTCTCTCATTTCTTTAAGGGCAAGTATATTATTTTAATTTCCCCCGTACTTTCTGAACCATTAACCCAAAGCAAGCAAGCATCTAGTAAAATTCAAAATAAGAACTGATTTGCATTCTTGTTTCTGGTAAGTGACTCAGAAAGTATTTATTCATGTGTTAGCTAAGTATAAATTGCCTGTAGAAAAACAATAAATCTCATTAAAAAATACACATTGTATCCATTATTGGGAATACATATTCAATGGGAGAGGTGCAAACTATTTCAATCAAAAACTGGATGATAATAATGATTTATACCTATAACGACAGGTTAAAACCTGTAATTTAATTGTTAATTTAATGACTTCCAATTTATTAAAAGTTGTCACTCATCTTAGAACTCTATGGTAATCTGATACCAGGTAGTATCATTTTTAATTCTATGATGGGCGATGCTAATGTTACGTACCTGCCGGATGAGCCTGACGTGCAGTGGGAAGGCTTTCTCGTACAACCTCGGCTCAAGTTCCACCAGTGTTGCAACAGTGGCCGCAAGAGCCTGGTGGTGTATGGGTGCCTGGTTCGTCTTTGGTGTTGTTAGTTCAGCTGGTGCAGCAGGAAGCAGGCTAGTAGGTGCAGGGCTGAGGAGACACTGAATATGTAGTCAGACAAGCTGGGTTTGGTAACAGACAATCAAAAGTAGGTACAGACAACAGGCAGAGAATGGTCAGGATACAGGCAACGTTCGGCAACAGGATATAAAGCAGTGTAGAGATAAGCATGGTTACAAGGCAAGTCGGGGTCAGGATAGCAGAGATCCTTCATAGTCAATCAAGCTGTGTCAAACAGGATGGCGTGCGCATCCTGTTCAACCTCCCAAGAGTTATCCTCCGGGCCAAGCCCTTCCAATTAACCAGGTACTGTACCTGATTCCTTCTCCTCCTACAGTCTATGATGGCCTCCACCGCGTAGTCTTCTTCACCAGTGATGGCCAAAGGGACTGCGGGTTTCAAGAGAGAAACATGGAAGACAGAATGTATCTTAAGTGAATCAGGTAAAGATAATTCATAAGAAACCTCATTAAGTTTCTTCTTGACTGGGAATGGTCCCACAAATTTAGGTGCCAGTTTCTTTGAGGGACATGCCAACCTGAGATTCATAGTAGACAGTCATACCTGGTCTCCCAGGTGTAGAATCAGTTCACCCCTCCTTTTTCTGTCAAAGGCCCTCTTGCTTGCTGCTTGTGCTTTGGTAACCGCTTCTTGAAGCAACTTATTGTTGCGGTTGAGGAAATCCACCATGTCTGGGACAGCAGGAACTGTGATAAGTCGGGCAAGAAGGATGGGTGAAAACCATAATTCGCAAAGAAGGGTGACTGACCTGTGGCAGAGTGACTGCTGTTATTGTAGGTGAACTCCGCCTGTGGCAGCAGCGATACCCAGTCATCCTGGACAAAGGTGGTGAAGCATTGGATATACTGTTCCAACGCCTGATTGGTCCTCTCTGTCTGTCCATTGGTCTGGGGATGGTAGGCGGAGGACAAGGATCTTTCCATTTTAAAGGCTTCACACAGAGTTTTCCAGAATCGGGAAGTGAACTGAACCCCCCCCCCCGATCGGAGATAATGTTCATAGGGGCTCCATGAAGCCTCACAATCTCTCTGATAAACACTTGAGCCATCTCCATGGCCGAGGGAGTACTCTTCAGAGGCAAGAAGTGGGCCATTTTCAACAGTGGGTCCACTACCACGAAGATGGCTGTGCATCCTTCCGATGGGGACATTCCACAATGAAATCCATGGCTATCATTCTCCATCGTCTGTCAGGGACTGGCAGTGGCTGAAGTAGACCCTAGGCTCGGTTCTTTGTACCCTTGCTCCGGTTGCAGATTGCACAGGAATTCACGCACCTGTTACAGGTTTCTTCCAGGTCCAACCACCAGAATGCAACCATCAGTCCCTCCCCTCACGCCAGGGTACTAGGTGTAATCCTAGACTCTGACTTGTCATTTCAGCCTCAAATCCAATCGTTGTCAAAAGTTTGTAGAATTCACCTCCGTAACATCTCTAAAATTCGCCCTTTTTTAACAAATGAAACCACCAAGCTCCTCATTCACTCCCTTGTTATCTCTCGCTTTGACTATTGCAACTCCCTTCTCATTGGCTTACCTCTCCATAGGCTATCCCCTCTTCAGTCTATCATGAATGCTGTTGCCAGACTTATCCACCTTACCAACCGCTCAGTGTCTGCCAACCCTCTACTTCAATGCCTACACTGGCTCCCAATCACCCAGCGAATTAAATTCAAAATTCTAACCACAACATACAAAGCCATTCACAACTCTGCCCCAAGCTACATCACTAATCTTGTCTCCAAATATCACCCAAATCGACCTCTCCGCTCTTCTCAAGACCTCCTGCTTTCAAGCTCTCTCATCTTCTCCTCCCATGCTCGTCTCCAGGATTTCTCCAGAGCCTCTCCCATCCTCTGGAACTCGCTACCTCCATCTATCCGGCTATCCCCTTCTCTTGCTACCTTCAGGCAATCCCTGAAAACTCATCTCTTCAGGAAAGCCTATCACGTCTCCAACTAATCTCCTACCACTTCCACCAGCTCATTCCCCACAGTTACAACCTTTTGTACCACCTGCCCCACCCTATTAGATTGTAAGCTATTCTGAGCAGGGCCCTCTTAATCCTATTGTATTGTATTGTATTATAACTGTATTGTCTCCTTTTTATATTGTAAAGCGCTGCGTAAACTGTTGGCGCTATATAAATCCTGAATAATAATAATAATAGCGTCTTGTGGACAACAAAATGACCTGCTAGGGGATGATCGTGACACAGACCCAAAATGGTTATACGTAAACATTCAGGCACAAATACCTTGTTTCTGTTCAACAGCAATCCTTCCCAGAGTGTCAGCGTAACCCCTGGAGGGCTAGAAACGTCTGCCGAAGCCTGCTTCATTC
This sequence comes from Lithobates clamitans, assembly GCA_037952925.1. Lineage (NCBI taxonomy): Eukaryota > Metazoa > Chordata > Amphibia > Anura > Ranidae > Lithobates > Lithobates clamitans. Next base: position 2,927,481 of record JBBGZY010000125.1, on the reverse strand, counting down.
GGTTGAGAAGGTTACCCTGTAAAAGTAAGCAGTTACTTTCAGACAAGATGGTATCTGCCACTGGTGGTTCCTTGGGGTCATCGAACATACGAGACAGTGCGTCTGGTTTGACATTCTTCGAGCCTGGCCGGTAGGTAATGTGGAACACAAATCATGAAGAGAACAGGGCCCAACGTGCTTGATGTGGCTTTAGGCGTTTAGCAGTCTTCAGGTACTCAAGATTTTTGTGCTCAGTATAGACCAATATAGGATGCGCTGCTCCCTCCGGGAGGTACCTCTACTCTTCTAAAGCCGCCTTTATGGCCAGTAATTCTTGGTCCTCGACGTTATAGTTTCTCTCTGCTGGAGAGAGCCTGCGGGAGAAAAAGGCTACCGCATGCATCAGATCCTTAGGGCCTTGGCATTGGGAGATGACTGCTACAATAGCGACTTCAGATGCGTCTACTTCTAGTGTATACGGCAGAGACGGGTCCGGGTGACCAAGAACAGCTGCCAAAGTAAACAGTCCCTTCAAGGTATCAAATGCGACTTGTGCCTCGGGTGTGCAATGGAAGCGGAGGTTCTGTTTAGTCAGCTTTGTGATAGAGGTTATGATAGCGGAGAAGCCTCTGATGAATCTCCTGTAAAAGTTGGCAAATCCTATGAAGCGCTGCACCCACTTCTTGATGGTAGGTGCAGTATAAGATAGCAGAGACCTTTTCAGAGTCCATCTTGATCCCTTCAGGTGAGATTACCAGTCCCAGGAATTGGATGCTGCATTGTTCAAACTCACATTTTTCACCTTTAGCATGTTGGCAGAGCCGGCTCAGCACCCTTTTGACGTGACCTCGATGAGAGTCTAGAGAAATGGAAAAAATCAGGATGTCATCTAGGTAAACAATCAAAAATATTATTATTATTATTATTATTATACACGATTTATATAGCGCCAACAGTTTACACAGGGCTTTACAATGTGGAGGGGGGACAGAACAATTACAGTACAGTTCAATACAGAAGGGCCCTGCTCGTAGAGCTTACATTCTAAAGGGAGGGGGTGGTGGTACAAAAGGTAATAGATGCAGGGAATGATTTGATGGGGGGTGGCTCGGGGACAGTTGTTAGGTGGGTGTGGGATAGGCTTCCCTGAATCCAGGAAGTCTCAGAATATGTCATTGACAAAGTGTTGGAAGGTAGCCAGGGCATTGCATAATCCAAAGGGCATCACCAGGTATTCATAGTGGCCGATCGGGTGTGAAAGGCTGTCTTCCACTCATCCCCTTGACGGATGCGGACTAAATTGTAGGCCCCCCATAGATCTAATTTGGTGAAGATGGTTGCTGACCCTAATCTCTGAAATAGTTTGGGTACTAGAGGGAGAGGATACCGGTTTTTAACTGTAATTTTGTTGAGCTCCTGATAGTACACACAAGGTCATAAGAAGTGGTCCTTTTTCTCAACGAAATACATTCCTGCTCCTGCTGGGGAGGTAGAGGGTCAGATGAACCCCTTTTTCAAGTTTTCTTGGATATACTCTTTTAGTGCCTCCTGTTCTTGTTCAGCAAGGGGGAAGATTCTACTGAAAGAGATTTCAGACCCTGGAAGCAGTTCAACCGGGCAGTCATATGGCCGATGCGGGGGAAGAATGTCAGCCCCTCGCTTACTAAAGACATCCAGGATTTCATGGTAGGTATCAGGTACGGTAGTGTTGTAGAAGAAGCTAGGGAACTTGGTAGGCAGTGTTCCTGGCAATAGGCTGAGTGGAAGTTGATTATCCCTGTGGCCCAGTTGACTTGTGGATTATGCACCTGTAGCTAGGCTAGGCCCAGAATAACAGGGAATAGCGGGGAAGACATAACATCAAGGCTTAGGATTTCCTTATGTTGGGAGGAGGCCAACACGGGTAAGGGAAATGTCTCTAGGGTTACAGGTCTGGACTTGATACATGACCCATCAGCTAGAAAAACAGAAGGTCAATGTGCTTTAGCTCTCAAGGGGATGCGTTGCTATGTTGCAATGGTTAGATCGATAAAACAACTGCAGGCCCCGGAATCAATGATCGCGGTAACTGGCACTTTCCCTTCTACCAGCTGGAAAGAGATGGGAAGGGTTAGGCTGGTGGCATTGGTAGATGAAGAAAAGTTATTAACTGAAGAAATCAGGAGCGAGCTGAACTGGAGTGAAGATAACAGATGCGGGGTGAGTAGGAGCTGGGATCCGGGGCATCATCCAGACTGGACGTGGCTGCTGGGCTGATCTTTCTGATCGTTGTCACAGAGCCGACGGTCAATTTGAATGGCCAGTGTGATAAGGGCCTTCAGCGTATTTGGGACTCCGATGCGTGCCAATTTGTCTTTCAGACCTTCTGATAACCCCAAGCGGAACTGGTGTCGCAGGGCTGCGTCATTCCACTGTGTGTCTGCATTCCAGTGTCTAAAGGCTGTAACATAATCTTCGGCTGTTCTGCGGCCTTGCTGGAGTGCATAAAGGGCAGCCTCTGCTGTGGTAGTCTGTGGCGGATCGTCGTATAATTCGGCCATCGCGCCGAACAAGGCGGACATGGACTGTAACAATACATCGTTCTTCTCTTACATCAAATGGGCCCAGGACTGGGGCTCACCCTGAAACAGTGATATGATAAATCCTACTTTGGTGGTTTCAAGGGAGAAAGTTTGAGGTTGCAGGGCGAAGTACAGTTCACATGCGTTAAGGAAGGATCAAAATTTTCCCCAGTCCCCTGAAAATCTCTCTGGTGCTGGAACTCTAGGTTCAGGGGTCAGCATCACCACTGAGGCAGAAGGCGCAGCAGTGTTTGCTGGTGTAGCTAGAGTCTGTACACGTTGTTCCAGTTGTGTATAACCCTCCTGTAGAGATTTGACAGCTTGGGTAAGGGCTGCAAGGTGCTGACAGATCTCATCCATGGCCGACTTCACACTTGCAGGCTCAGACATGGCTGTCTGATACTGTTACGTACCTGCTGGATGAGCCTGATGTGCAGTGGGAAGGCTTTCTCGTACAACCCTGGCTCAAGGGCCACCGGTGTTGCCACAGTGGCCACAAGAGCCTGGTGGTGTATGAACCGGTGCCTGGTTCGTCTTTGGTGATGTTAGTTCAGCTGGTGCAGCAAGAAACAGGGAGCAGGCTGGTAGGTGCAGGGCTGATGAGACACTGAATACGTAGACAGACAAGCCAGGTTTGGTAACAGACGATCAGATGTAGGTATAGACGACAGGTAGAGAATGGTCAGGATACAGGCAAAGTTCGGCAACAAGATATCAAGCAGTGTAGAGATAAGCGTGGTTACAAGGCAAGCTGGGGTCAGGGTAACAGAGATCAATCATAGTCAAACAAGCCGGGTCAAACACAGGTAACAGATCGGATCTCAGGAACAGGAAGTCAGGGGAACAGGTATGAGCTGAAGATCAGACAGCAAAGACACAGTGCTGCTGAGGTGTTTAAATAAGGCAGCCTGGTGCCAATCACTGAAATCATTCTGCATTATTTTAACCCTTATGCCCCGTACACAAGATCGGACTTTCCGCCAACAAAACCGTGGATTTTTGTTTCGAAGGTTGTTGGCTCAAACTTGTCTTGCATAAACACGGTCACACAAATTTTGGCCAACAAATACGAACATGGGAATGCAGTGACATACAAGACATACGATGAGCCGAGAAAAAGGAAGTTCAATAACCAGTGCGGCTCCTTCTGCTTGATTCTGAGCATGCATGAACTTTTGTGCGCCGGGCTTGTGCACACACGATCAGACTTTCCGACAACAAAGTTTTGTTGGCGGAAATATTGTGAACCTGCTAGCAGACATTTGTTGGCAGAAACTCCGACAGAAAATGTTCGATTGAGCATACACACAGTTGGAATTTCGGGCAACAAGCTCACAACCAATATTTCCCATCGGAAAATCCGATCGTGTGTACGTGGCATTAGGTGGCAGATCCATGACAGCTAACCCCAAAGTGAGGTGAATTCATAAGACTCTCCAAGTCAAAAGCTGTTTGTTCTGAAGCCAACTATGTGCCAATGCTGCCAGATTACAACACCGCTCCAAGATGAAAGAACATTGAATATATGTTTTGCGTTGTGGATAATACAGCTTTTACCACAAATATTCCTGAACTGACATTAAATTGAAAACAGTATATGAGAAATATTATTAAGAAAGCTAATTCTAATGGATCCCATTTTAACATGTTATTGTTATTCTATACTGGGAAATACTAATTAGTTATTGTTCATAATTAATTTAAAACATATAAAGCCCACTTGAATTTTTAGTTTAGTTCAGCTAAATACATTTCAGGGGCATCAGCACAAAATATATTTAAACAATCGTTCATTCAATATGTTCGTCTTACAGTTTATCTTCTTTCCAAAGTAGTAGAAAAGCCTGTCCCCGGCCAGCTGCTGCCGAGTGGAACCCTTGGTCTCTGTGTGGAAGCACTGGTGTCTCGACAGAGGTCCTGCATGATCTGGCTCATACTGCTTTCACGCAGAGGGCAAGGGTCTTACTCTGCAGCATCTGGCATGGTGCAGCATTTATTACTTAGGGTGTGGCAAACATGAATTGTAAATTGTGCATCAATTACTGTACTCCTCAGTCTTCAACCCAAACACCTAAGGCTGGCCATACATTATACAATTTTCTTGTTCAATTTCCTTTAGAGTTACCTTCAACTATGTAGTGTAAGAGCCTGCCTGATTGTACACAAATTAAAAGTGTTTAGGTTTGACCTTATACTATATGGTTTTGGTAAATCTAAAGAAAAATTGTACAAGAAAATTGTATAATTTTTGGCCAGCTGATGTCTCAGTTTTTTTTATGAGCCAAACTAATTTCTTTCTCTGGGGAACAGAATGAGGCAGGGATTGGCAGTGTGTGTATAAACTCCTGGTCCGTCTGATCCAATAAAAGACAAAAAAAAAGGAAAATGTAGTGCTGGTAGACACGGTAATACCCCTCTGTATTCTATAGACAGACCAGGTAATGTAGTAAAAAAAGGTATTTTATTATAAACATACAATAAAATTGCACATAGCAAGAAAGGCACAGTTACATAAAAAATGTGTTTAATGCCGCGTACACACGATTGGAATTTCGGCCCGCAAAAGACCGATGAGAGTTTTTCGTCGGAAAATGCGACCTTGTGTATGCTCCATCGGACTTTTGCTGGCCGAATTCCAGCCAGCAAAAGACTGAGAGCATGTTCTTAATTTTTCGGTCGGGAAAAGTTCCTATCCGAAAATGCGATTGTCTGTGGCAAGTCCGACACGCAAAATTCCTACCCATGCTCGGAAACAATTTGACGCATGCTTGGAAGTATTGAACTTCATTTTCTCGGCTCGTCATAGTGTTGTACGTCACCGCGTTCTTGACGGTCGTAATTTCAGCGTACTTTTGCGTGACAATGTGTATGCAAGGCAAACTTGAGCGGAATCCGTCGGAAAAGCCGTCATATCTTTTTCTGACGAGAAGTCCAATCGTGTGTATGCGGCATTACAAATAACAAATATACTCAGGTAAACATTGGTATGGAACTTAGCTGTCCCGTAGACAAAGTTGGGCTAGCGAGAGCACATACTGCAAATTAACGCGCAGGAATATGTTGTGAGATGAGCTTGTTGCTGCTGGCCACCAGGGGGTGTGCTTCCCGTGGATTGTTAATGCATTACCAAGGATTCCTTTTTGCCTCCACCAATAGGAGGTGTCTACATAAAGCAGGTAGTAATGCAGACACCCAAAGGAGAACCTGAGGAAGTAAAAAGAAGAAGAGAGAAGGATTGTCACATGATCGTGGCTTGAGGTAAGTAAAATGGGCATTTGGATACTTTTTTTTTTTTGCAAGCGTTTAGTTGGTTGCTCTTGCTAATACTATTAAGTTTGGTTTTAACTTTTATCACTATTTGATAAAAAAAACTTTTTATTTGAAATATCTCTTATTTTCTTCTATTTCTGCATGCTGTAATGTTTTCTATAATGAGAGCCTTGCAACACATAACTAATCAACTTTAGCTCTTTTTCTTCCAATCCAATATCAGTAACTGTCTATTTCATAGGTTACATAATTCTTCTAATCTACAATTTATATTTAATAATTATTTTTTTTCCTTCATTTCTTTCTCTCCTTCTTCCTTTTTGTATTTTACTGTAAATATGATCACATTATTTTCCTTCCCTCTTCAAACCTACTTTTTCTCTAGCCACCTTTAAACTATAGCTCAATAGCCTATGTTCTCAACTATCCACTATTCTCTCCTTTTCCTTCTTTAATTCCTTGTTTACTTTCATCTCTCTGCACTCTTCTTTAATGTTCCTGCCTTTATAGCTTTCTTTCTCAAAGTTTCTCTATACTATTTTTTCTCCTTATCTCCAACTTCCTTGAAATATTGCATAGCTTCTGTCACAAATTGAAATCATAAAAAGTGTCCCAAAGTGTGCATCTAACATGTCCCACCCTGTAGCCTTCTCAATGGTTAAAGTGCTGAAGAGATGTGCATACATGTGCAGAGGTTACAGCAAAATCTCCACTTTCTGGATGGTCCTCTCTATTTATGTGTTTCTTTGCACGTGTGCTGGTGCATCCACAATTATGTTATTATGTTAGGTACATAAGCATTTCATCATGTCATCATGCTATGTTTGCACCAACATTATCATACAGGCACTCTCTAATGATGATTTTGAATTCTTCTGGCCATGCATGTGTAGCACCCTGATGTTTAGGCAAGGTTGCTAGTACATTTACCTGCCAGGTATAGTTGCCTTGGCCAATTGTTAGGGGATCAATTGATTCCACCCTAATTCTGGAATTGCTGCACTTCTCTCTTCTATCACTAGATGGCCGAGTATCTGGTGACATTAGATAAGAAAGAGCATTGCAAGGACAGATTAGGAATAGATAGGGTATTTCAGCCAATGGGCAGGGATCTTCTTGGGTCCCTTGGCCTGCTGGGAGAGCCTATTTATTTGGGTGAGGTCAGGTGATCGGGGTTCTGTGCCACCTTGACGGCTGTTGGGCTGCTAGGCCAGAGCCTGAGGCCTATCCTGGGGACATCTGGCTGCTAGGCTGTCTGAGGGCCTATCCAGAAGCGAGAGAGCAGCGTAGGGTTGGGACTGCGGCTTGCAGTCCAACCATAAGTGACGGTTCTGCCGGCCGGAGAACCTGTCGGGGTCGGAGGTAGAAGCGAAGCTGTCACCACTAAGGGACCATACACTTTATTACCAGGGACCAGAGTCAGTAGCTGAAGCAAGTACCCGGAGCAGTATTCTCACCAACCAGGGACGGTGAAGAATTGGGAAACTTCAGCAGGTGTCAAGCCAGAACCTGTCGGGGTTGGAGGTAGAAGGGAAGCTGTCACCACTAAGGGACCATCCACCATATTACCAGGGACCAGAGTGAGTAGCTGAAGCAAGTACAGGAGCAGTATTCTCACCAACCAGGGACGGTGAAGAATTGAGAAACTTCAGCAGGTGTCAAGCCAGGGACCCAGCCAGTGGAGCCGACACTTGCAGAGCAACCTTTTGTGCCAAGTCAGGGACCAAGCAGGGACCAAACAGGCTAATGGGGTGACGCTTGAGAAAGATAGTCAGTGGGAAGGTTGGAAAAGCTCAGGAGAGCCAATGTCAGTGGATCAGCAAGTCTAGTGAGAGAGACTGGGAGCTCAGTGGAGTGAAGATCTACAAGACATGATTGTAGAGGAAGTATAGAAGTTTGTTACAACTTGTGTTAGAAAATGTTATAAGACTGTGCCATAGGAGACAGCGATCCTACACATGCAGATGTGGTGTCTTGCTGGATGCCTTTCCCTGCATGGCTGTCTACCTATAGAAGTCTTGGAGTCTGCTAATTCACATTGCAACTACTAAAGGGTGTCCTGGCCCTAAACCCCTATCTCCCACAGTTCTGTTCAAGAGAAATTAAACCTTTTTGCATTCAAGAAGTGTCTGGCACCCTTAAATCTCCCATACATTACACCCACTATGCCTTGTAACCCACTCTACACAGAAGGATGTCAGCTGTCCCTATCTCTGGAGGTTCTCATTAGACCAAAGGGAACCCCGGACCTCTCTCTCTTTCTCTCTCTCTCTCTCTCTCTCTCAGGGGTCTCAAACTGGTGGCCCTCCAGCTGTTGCTACAACTACAAGTTCCATCGTGCCTCTGCCTATGGGAGTCATGTTTGTAAATGTAAGCCTGGCAAAGCCTCATGGGAATTGTAGTTCTGCAACAGCTGGAGGGCCGCCAGTTTGAGACCCCTGCTTTAGGAGGACATTATTGTATTCTTTTGATACACTGAATACAAAATTCTCACCCATCCTGATTAAATTATTTTAACCTGTTTCTACCCATGCTATAGCTGAGAGATGGCTACAGCTTGGTTCCCCAGTTCTGGGAAGAGGTTCATGGATGTCCCCCTTGTGCATGCCACACAGCGTGCAGTAAAGGGCCAATCACAGTGGCCCTTTACCATGTGATCAGCTGTGTTCAATAACAGCTGATTAGATGTAAACAGACTTGCCAGCTATTGGCATTCCTTTCCTCACATTTCTCTGTGTGAGGAAAGGAGAGCCAATAAAAAGCAAGCCTGACAGAGCACAGTACATTGTTTACACTGATAATCAGTGCAGCCTCATCAGTGCACATCAGTGCAGCCTTATCAGTGCAGCCTCATCAGTGCACATCAGTACAGCCTTATCAGTGCAGCCTCATCAGTGCCCATCAGTTCAGCTCCATCAGTGCCCATCAGTGCAATTCCCATCAGTGCACATAATTGCAGCCTCATTAGTGCCTATCAGTATTTGCTAAATTTTATAACAGAAACTAAGAAAAACATTTTCTTCAAAATTATCAGTCTTTTTTTGTTTGCTTAGCAAAAAACAAAAAACCCAGTGGTGATTATATACCACTAAAAGAAAGCTCTATCTGTCTCAAAAACACGATACAAATTTAATTTTGTTAGAGTATTGCATAACTGTGCAATTTTGATTCAAAGTGCAACAGTGCTGAAAGTGACCTAGACAGGAAGGGGGTAGAAGTGCCCAGGTATTGAAGTGGTTAATAATATTTCATTTATCTCTCATTTTATTGAGATTTGTATTTGTTATCCTTACAAAATTTACTTATTTCAGAATTTCAGAAAAAGATATACCTATTATAACACAATTTCAAAGATCAGTTTTTTTTTTCTCAATCATTGATAAAGGGTTAAATTGTAAAGCCATCATTCAATCCATTAGATGCTTTTGAATTCAATCTAAAGATCCATCATGCTTCCATATGAAGTAGGACCATATTCAGATTTCCCCTTTGTGGGATAAATTTCTTGTCCTGGATCACCCAAATAGTTGGACAGTCTGGGTTTCTCTTATGTTTTCCCCATACATGCTCTGACAGATTTTATTCTAGTTTCAGTAATGTCATTCACATCATCTAAAACCCTTCCTCTAAATTGCCTTATCATTTTTCTTATATATCATTTTGAACCTGGGCATTTTGCCACATATACAGTATTACTCCTGGCAAGCTACAGTTATAGAATGATTGTATATATTCACCAATTTTAGAATGATCAAATTCCTTGTTGGTATATATATGAATGCCTTGCAATGTCCACATTCTAGTATCTGTTTGATATTTCTATCCAGATGACTATGCTAAATAATTTTAGCCTTGCAGTTTTAGAGATCCAACTTACCTGTAAGGAAGGGTGTCCTACATTGTGCAGGCAGGAGAAATCTTCACTGTGGTGCCCTGTCCACTTCCTGCCTCTGAATTTCCAGCAGGCAGGAGGTTAAAAGCTTTGCATCTCTGTGAATAAATCGATAAAAAAAGTTTCTGACAGGGACCTGCCCCTTCCTTCCCTCTCATCCATTGAAAAAAAAAATGCTTACATTGCTGCCTGAAACATGATCTCTGAAAGGAGAAGGAAATCCTGTTAGACTCAGACATTGCCACCTGGGATGTGACTTGGGTGAGATCAGGAGGCAGCAGAACATCCCTGAGTAGTTCTTGCCCAGGCAAGGCAAGGATTAGGAAATGCTACACTGCAGCACAAAGGAGGTAACCTACTTTTCTGGCAACAGTTAAACAATTCCCAATTCAGTCAGAGGAAGGATAGGCCAGAAGAGAAAAAGTGCTTGTCATGGGGGGAAAGGTTTGCTTTAAAATTGTTCATTATGTACATATTTTGTGTTCTATAATTTAAAATGTTCAATTTCCATCAGCAATCAAGCTGTCTAAATTGCTGACAAGATGAACATAACCATCTGCCAACTTTAAACACTTTACATGATCCTCACATCAAGTAATTGAGAAAAATAAATTTCTGTAACAATATTAAATTACAGCAGTTTGGAAAACAGATAATGGATTTCAATTATTTTGAAATCTCACAAGGATTAGAATTTGGTTGGTTTCTTTGTATGTACAAGACAAGTTTTTCAATGGAAACTAGAGACTGCAACTGAAAGAGAAATGTTTATTCGGTTCAACGTTTTATCATCATTTCATAAACTTTATCTTTTTGGACAAAAGGAAAAAAACAAAGTTCAATTTGTTTATTATTCAAATTACACTTATGTTTAATTCTGATTTCTGAACCTTACTAAGCTTTCTTTACATAGCTAACCCCTCTAAATCTACGGAACAGGCAGAACACATGCAACAGGTCTGTCCATCTATGTTGGGAGGCATTTGGCATCCACAGCAATTGCCTAGTTAATGTAGGCGACCAAAGGAATGACTGTCTAAGAACCACATACAGTATCTCACAAAAGTAAGTACACCCCTCACATTTTTGTAAATATTTATTATATCTTTTCATGTGACTCAACACTAAAGGGATGACACTTTAATACAATGTAAAGTAGTGAGTGTACGGCTTGTATAACAGTGTCAATTTGCTGTCCCCTCAAAATAACCTAACACACAGCCATTAATGTCTAAACTACTGGCAACAAAAGTGAAAATGTCCAAATTGGGCCAAAAGTGTCAATATTTTGTGTGGCCACCATTATTTTCCAGCACTGCCTTAACCCTCTTGGGCATGGAGTTCATCAGAGCTTCACAGATTGCAACTGGAGTCCTCTTCCACTCCTCCATGATGACATCACAGAGCTGGTGGATGTTAGAGACCTTGCGCTCCTCCACCCTCTGTTTGAGGATGCCCCACAGATGCTCAATAAGGTTTAGGTCTGGAGACATGCTTAGCCAGTCCATCACCTTTACCCTCAGCTTCTTTAGCAAGGCAGTGGTCGACTTGCTGGTGTGTTTGGGGTCGTTATGTTGGAATACTGCCCTGCGGCCCATTCTCTGAAGGGAGGGGATCATGGTCTGCTTCAGTATGTCACAGTACATGTTGGCATTCATGGTTCCCTCAATGAACTGTAGCTCCCCAGTGCCACTCATGCAGCCCCAGACCATGACACTCCCACCACCATGCTTGACTGTAGGGTTGTCTTGTACTTGTCTTTGTACTCCGCCTCACCTGGTTGCTGCCACACACACTCGACACCATCTGAACCAAATAAATATCTTGGTTTCATCAGACCACAGGATATGGTTCCAGTAATCCATGTCCTTAGTCTGCTTGTCTTCAGCAAACTGTTTGTGCGCTCTCTTGTGCATCATCTTTAGAAGAGGCTTACTTCTGGGATGACAGCCATGCAGACCAGTTTGATGCAGTGTGCGGCGCATTGGTTTGAGCACTGACAGGCTGACCCCCCACCCCTTCAACCTCTGCAGCAATGCTGGCAGTACTTATATGTCTATTTCCCAAAGACATCCTCTAGATATGATGCTGAGCACATCGGTCGACCATGGCCAGGCCTGTGCTAAGTGGAACCTGTCCTGTTAAACCACTATATGGTCCTGGCCACCATGCTGCAGCTCAGTCCCAGGGTCTTGGCAATCTTCTTATAGCCTAGGCCATCTTGATGTAGAGCAACAATTAATTTTTTCAGATCCTCAGAAAGTTATTTGCCATGAGGTGCCATGTTGAACTTCCAGTGACCAGTATGAGAGAGTGAGAGCGATAACACCAAATTTAACACACCTGCTCCCCATTTACACCTGAGACCTTGTAACACTAGCAAGTTACATGATGCTGGGGAGGGGAAATGGCTAATTGGGCCCAATTTGGACATTTTCACTTAGGGGTGTACTCACTTTTGCCAGCGTTTTAGACATCAATGGCTGTGTGTTGAGTTATTTTGAGGGGACAACAAATTTACACTGTTATACAAGCTTTACACTCACTATTTTACATTGTAGCAAAGTGCAATTTCTTCAGTGTTGTCACATGAAAAGATATCATAAAATATTTACAAAGCTGTACTCACTCTTGTGAGATACTGTACATACATCTAGAGATGTAACATTTCTGGAAATTTTGAAGCCATGTTAAAAATGTTTTGTTTTTTTTCGCAGTTTTTTTTTTTCTGGAAAAAATGGAAATTTTACAAGTGTAGAGTAGTTTTACAAATTGAAAGTTATTTTGTTACACTGAGAAGGTGAAATGCAATGTACATAAAAGTATTATGCTTGAAATAAAAGTACAGCTTATTCAGTAAACAAACTAAACTTGCTTCTTAAAACTTTATTTTTTATTACAATTGGAATATGAAGGACTTTATATGAAAAGAGTGTTTCAGATATACATGAAAACAGGTTACCACCCCCTTTCCCTCATAATAATTTTTAAGCTTCCTGACAATATATATTTTCAGTAGTTGACAATGCTGATTCATATATTGCTCTTTGAAGAGCTTGATCAATTTTCTCCAGATTTGCAGATGTTATTTTATCTATAAATGAGGGATTGTGTATTTTTGGGAGGCAGTGTTTTGCAGTACTTCCTTACTTGAATATGCTGCTGGTCAAGAAACGCTTTGCAATTATCCAGAAGCAGCAGAAAGAGAGTTTCTGGAATGAGAACTCTGAAGGAAAGAGCTAATTTCACTTTCATTGTGGTCCTCGTCATTCCATAAAGTATTTTTAATGTTTTTAGGACACCTCTGATATGCAAGGGTGTGGTTTGTCATCCTTGTAGCATTTGGAAAAGAATATTTCTTCTCACAATTTTTGCAAATTGCAGCTTTGCTCTCAGCAGAAATTACACTGTGGAAATGTTTCCAAATTCTAGATGGTGGTCTCACCATTTTACTGAGAGGAGGAAAAGAAAAAACTATTTACTGACCAGACTATAGGAAAACACTATGCGTTGATGGTGGAGAACATTAATAGGAATCATTTAAAGGTTATAAAGAAAAAATTGTCAAGCAAATTTACCCTCTTACCTGTCAATTAAGGCCTGAGAGGACAGAAACTGCCATCTATTGTATCCCAACAATCACCCAACTGTAGGAGATACAAGAAGGAGCCCACAAGTAAACTAAACTTGAGCTTTTCCACTGAAGTGCCCCCTAGTAGCAGAACTGCATATTTCTCTTGTTTGAAAACTGCATTGAGTAGTTCAGTGCTACTTGAACTGTATTCCAGGAATTGCTTGTCTTCAGCTGAGAGGACTTGCAATAATTTAAGACTTTACATAAAGTCTCAGAAATCTTTAATATAGGTCTGCATGTTATATAGTTTGAATATCATATGTACCAGTATGGTTCCCTGTCCTAGTGTTTGTCACCCAGGATTCTCAAATAGGCAGGTTGAGAGGCTCCAGGAGGATTGCTTAATTTGGAGGAAACTGTTTTATCAGTTTCCTCTATGGCTGGTAAAATCCAGTTGGTGACCTGGAGCCTGGAAATTTCATAGTGATCTAGGTGGGATGAAATTTCCAATCCTGTTACCAGAATTTAGGATTAGCAAGGACACTGATCGTACAGGTGTGTAAGGATCTTTTAGTAGAGACAGGAACAAGTTTCTAGGCTCCACCCCCCTGAGGAATCCAGGCGTGAAAGGGAGAAGTGCGCATGTCTGTCAGAGCAGACAGAGGGCCCAAGCCTGGAACAGCAAAGGAAGCTGAAAAACAGTAGTACCTGAGGTACAGGAACTCTGCTATATGGCCAAGAGGGCCGAAGCATAAACTCTGAGCAGGTGGCTCAGTATTTTTTTCATTTACATTGTTGCTTTGGAAAGCTGAAACCCTTGCGTGGGCAAGCCTGGATGGACTGTTTTTCTTTTCCTTTAAAAAAGTGGGCCAACAAGCCCTTAAATGGCACAACTGGCTCACCAGTGAGCTCTTCACTTAAGCTAAATAACCCCCAACTTTACAAATGTCATAGATATATTACTTATTGTAAAAAAAACAAACAAACATATTACAGAATTACAGATTTATTTTTTTCTTCCAATTTTCAAAAAAAAAACCCCAAAAAAACGGCTTTGAAAAAAAAAAGGGGGGGGGGAGTTTTTTTCCCAACTTTTTCATTTTTTCCAGGCCTTCCCATCTTTACATGCATCACTCCAGATCTTATACATCTAGATTTTCCACTCCTTGTGACATTTGTTTGCCCTGCTCGTTGGAGGCAGTTCATAAAAAGACTGGTTATTAACAGAGACTCAAAATTACTTTATTGACAATAATTGGCCTTTGAATGGGCACCCTATTGATTGCAGGAGAAACAGTACAGAAAAAAATAATTACTATTTGGTACATACGAAAGTAGTATTGTGGATATTGCAGTAGCTTCAACAGCATGGGGTCTCAGAGGAGACAGGTAGGTCACACTGCAACCCTCACCTCCTATATAAATATTTACAAAGGATGCCTCAATAATGCAATTAGAAAAGAGAGCAGCAAAAACCTGACTGGGGTTCTAACCAGTATATATTAACATTAAGAGGTTATGTTGTGTTTAAGTGCTTGTATATATGTCATATATGTACATATTTACTTTATGGATTCAGAATTAAATATTATTAACTAATAAAACAATGTTTTTTTTAATTTTTTGTCAAATATATTACAAATAAATATTTTATATTTAATATTTCCTAACAGTGGTTGGAGCTCCAGGCTCCTTTCCATGTATTTCCTAAGCTGAAAAAACTGTTGATTGCAGCGCTCAATTTCTCAAGCTCAAGCTCAGATTACACATACAGCTGAACAATTTGAACAGTGACTCATCCACCATCATTTTTCCACTTTCTCTCCCTTTCTCGCTAAATATTTCACATAAATAGTTTAAAAATATACCAATCATCCTTTTAAAAATGTACATACTAAAAAATATAAAATTCAGCTTAAACCAGTTTTCCTTTTAGTGAACAATGTCAGCTGGAAATTTATGTTTACCTCCTTGTGCAGGAAACGCCTTGTCTTGACCTACTATACTGAGCTTCACGTGACCAGTCATTACTTTCTAATACAAGCTAGAGAAATTGTCCAATTCCTACCAAGGTTCCCTGAACCATTGTGAAGATCGGAGGTATAGCAATGGGAGTCACAGAATCAAAGGGGGATTGAGGTCACTACTACAAAGAAGAACTCACACAACATTCTATGCCCTTTGCCATTCTTTAGTAGTGTTAACAATAAAGCAAGAGATAAGAGGCCATATTATGGGTCCCCCTACTGCTAATGACTAGTGCAGAGACACTTTTTTTGATTATGTGGACTGATCGGTGCTCTCAGACAGTCAAGTGTAGAGTAATCTTGGGGAGACTGTATTGCAATGGGGGGGGTATAAGAAATATCCTGACTACACCACTTTGTAATGTACTGAATCACAACAATTCGATATGAGCTGCTTGAAAGAGTGCTAGTGAATAATAATACATTCAAACATAGTTATAATTAATAAAAAGTACCATTTTCTTATCATTGATACAGGCACTTGATTACAGAAATAGGAGTTTTAGTATCATTCCAGTCTCCTCAACAAGGTCAGTCCCTTAGATTGTAAATCACTGAGTTTGATAGTCAGTGATGGCCCCTACAGATCTCTTAGCTTGTTCAGGGTAGCTCTGATTCCTCTTTTATGGTGTTTAAAACAATGAATAAACAGTTTGTGGCTGTGCTAGACCTTTTAAATTTGGAGACATTCAAGAAGCTTAACATTATACCCTTACTGTCTGATAAATGTTCTTCTAGTACTACAGAATCCTTCCCAAGCTGGTTATCAGCAGCTTCCTTGCTGAGCATAGCCATCTGCCATCTTTTGGTTAAAGCACTCTCTGCTTTATGAGTGCTACTAAGGGGCTGTGTATAGTGTTTTAATATTAACCCCTTTGGGAATAAGGGTAAAATAAATCTTAATATCTAAGCACAATTGTGCAACTTTGATATGTGTTAGTAAAACCATACATATTCCCGACAACTACTTTGTATGTTCAGATGGATTATACCTTGTTTTTTCAGGACAAATTGGGCTTTTATTTGGTGGTAAATGGTCAAGGATATCTCCTGATTTTTTTTTTTTTATTATCAAAAGAAACTGGCCTAAAATAGTAAAAAATAAATAAATAAATAAATAAATTTAGCTATATATTTCTTGCTACTACTAAGACCTTCCACCAAAGAACAGCCAAAAATAAATTCTCCTGTTCCGGGTAATTGCAGTGATACCACATATGTGTATGTTAGTTGTTGTTTGTACCCATAGTACAGCCCAGAAACAATAGTGCGCATTTTGGGTTTTTTTTAATCATACCTAAAACACACTGACACTGACATTAACACACTGATACAAATTAAAAAGAAAAAAAAATACTGACCCTGACCCTGACCCAAACACTAACCCTGTCTCTCTCTGCAAGGAGAGAGATACTATGTATCTCTCTCCTCCATTCAGAGAGCGAAAACATGGGAATTGACTTCACAATGACTGGTCACTATTATAGTCAATCAAAGGCGAGTTCCAGGTCCTGATCGTTAGTAGGGGCACAGGGCTCTTGGTGAAACCCTGGCCTCTGTGCTGAGAGCGCGCCATGCTGAGCGCTCCCAGGACAAAGACAGATACGCAAATATGACGCCCCACGGAAAGAAACTCAGTCCACTGGGGCTGCATATTTAAATACGCTCGGTGCCCAGGGGTTAAACTTATTAATAAAATTTCTATATAAGTAATTCTTCTTTATCTTAAGCACCCCTCATGGGGATTAAATACACTCTAAGGTTTATCCTTGCTTAAAATCTGTTTACTGTGAACTCATTACTTGTACAATAGTATATAGTTATAGATGTCATGCTCATTAGAACTAATCATCTGTTTTATAGCTTTGTGTGAACTATTAAAAGTGCTGATGTGGTTAAATGCCAAGATGTGTTGTTCATTTCATTATCTGTATTGATGCTTTCAAATATTTGCTCACTTGTGTACAACTTTTAATCCCATATATTTTCTGTACCTAACCACTTAAGCCCCAGGCCATTTAGCTGGCAAAAGACCAGAGCGTTTTTTGCGATTTAACACTGCGTTGTTTAACTGACAATTGAGCAGTCGTGCGATGTGACTCCCAAACAAAATTGACGTCCTTTTTTCCCCACAAATAGAGCTTTCTTTTGGTGGTATTTGATCACCTCTGCGGTTTTTATTTTTTGCGCTATAAACAAAAAAATAGTGACAATTTTGAAAAAAACGCATTATTTTTTACTTTTTGCTATAATAAATATCCCCAAAAAATATATGAATAAAACATTTTTTTCTCCTCAGTTTAGGCCGATACATATTCTTCTACATATTTTTGGTAAAAAAAAAACGCTATAAGCGCATATTGATTGGTTTACAGTATACATTTTTTTTTTACTAGTAATGACGGCGATCAGCGATTTTTATCGAGACTGCAACATTATGGCGGACAGATCGGACACTTTTGGCGCTATTTTGGGACCATTCACAAATGCATTGATTACTGTGTAAATGTGACTGGTAGTGAAGGGGTTAACCACTAGGGGGCGCTGTAGGGGTTAAGTGTGTCCTAGGGAGTGATTCTAACTGTGGGGGGGAGGGGCTGTGTGTGACACATCACTGATCACTGCTCCCGATTACAGGGAGCTGTGATCAGTGTCAGTGTCACTAAGCAGAACGGGGAAATGCTTGTTTACATCAACATTTCCCCGTTCTTCCTCTCTGTGAGACGACCGTGGGTATCCCCGCGGACATCGAGTCTCCCATCAGTGCCACCCATTAGTGTCACCCATCAGTGCCGCCTCATTGGTGCTTATCGGTGCCCATTAGTTTCACCTTATCAGTACAGCCTATCAGTGCGGCCTATCAGTGCCCATCAGTACAGTCTATCAGTGCCTTCTGATCAGTGCAGCCTCATCAGCGCATATCAATGAAGGAGAAAAGTTGTTGTTTTTTTCAAAATTTTCGGTCTTTTTTCATTTTTTTTTTAGCAAAAAAACAAACAAACCCAGCAGTGATTAAATACCACCAAAAGAAAGCTATATCTATTTGTTTGAAAAAAATTATAAAAATTTAATTTGGGTACAATGTTGCATAACCGCGCAAATGCCATTCAAAGTGTGACAGAGCTGAAAATTGGTCTTGTCAGGAGGAAGGTTTAAGCCTCGGTTCACACAGGGGCGACTTGTCAGACGGCTTAGCCGCCTGACAAGTTGCGTCCCATTCTGTACTACCGAACCATTCTAATGGGAGCGACTCAAGTCGCTCCGACTTAGAAAAAGGTTCCTGTACTACTTTTGGGGCGACTTCAGGCAACATGCATTGACTTCTATACAGAAGTCGTTTTGCAAGTCGCCGCTGAAGTCGTGTGCAGGTCGCCTCTGTGAGTCGGCCTGCAAGTCGTGTTGCCCCTGTGTGATCCGGCAGTAAGTGCCCAGTAGTTAAGTGGTTAAAATAGTATTACCACAGTCCGTGATTGACAGATCACAGCACCCCCATGTTATGGAGTGGTGTGGTGTAGTCATAACACACTTTTTATCCCAGGGTGACAACACGAGAGTGTTGCCACCATAGGACAGGAAGTGGCAAAATCACTAGGCAAAAATAAAAAGAAAGAAACCTGAAAAAATGCAACTACTACAACTAATGGCTTGTAGGCTGCAAAATCATAATTTAATTTATTCTTTTGGGGGTTTGGATATGATTTAAACTAGCTGTGCAGTGTAGACTGAACTTATAAACAGAGATTTTCAACATTTTTGTTGCAACTTATTTATTGGAGTCCTTACATGACATCCGAATGACATAGATACTTCCTTTGTAAGTGTCTTCCAAGACAGGATAAAGTATACAAGTCTGGAATAGCATGTTCATAGACTTGTTGTTCTTGGCACACATTTCAAAAAGAACATGCAGTATATGATCCAGTGTGAGTGAAGATAAAACAAATTTTAGGACATTGACGTGTGCATGATAGAATAGTGGCGGATGTAAGGTTTGTACTTTGGGAGAGAACAGATTCTACGTCATGTAGTTCTATTAAACTGTGGATGAAGAAACCAAGAGATGCGCACTGAACTAAAATGCTGACATCTACGTAACATATTTAGTGGATGAGCTCAGTCATAGTTACATTTTCTTGCATCTGTATAGTTACAAATCAGTATGAGTTATTGGATGACGTGCCTCCTATATAGAGCTTGGATCATTCTTATTTCTATGCAACAATGTGGTTAAATTGATCGATATCATGTCCAGCAGTATGACTGTCTCTGGTTTTACATTGGTTTATCTGGTAAGGAAGCATTAGGATTATTACACAAGATATAAACCCCCCCCCCCCTCCCAGTATTACATAATGCGGAAATAAAAAAAATAATGTTTACCTAACTCTTTCTTCCATAGTGATGGCTGCCAGAAATCCTTCTGCCATGTAAATAAACAGAAAATGAAATTCCAAACATTAATCTCTGTTTTATTGTAATATTATGGTGCTAGGATTTCAGTATTCTTGTATCCAATCAATGTCTGATTCTACCAAAATGAATAAATCTGCAAACATCAAATAATCACAGTGAACTAAAACCAATGTATCCCAAATTTCATGTGTGTCTTTAGATCTTTACTTGGGATCTGGTTTTAAAAGGAACTTGTTGAGATCAAATACATAAGTCTGAAGTCAGCATAGTTGAGGGGGAATACGGAGACACTTGGGCTTTCTCATGTAACAGAAGTAATTGTGTACAATTATAGAATGACCAGATTTGATCATTGGAAATGGACTTAAAAAGTAAATACATTTATTGATACAAACTGATAAAAGACATATAACAAGAAATTGTTAAAAGCAGCTCTTATTTTGCAGTAATAAACCACATGGATACAAAACTCCCTCCTGATTAATTGAGACAATATGCTGGGATGCTGAAGGGAGTTGAGACCTTTACATGTTTTGTGAATACAACCTGCTTCTTCAGGAGGAAAATTTCACAAATTCTACAAAACAAATGATAACAATAAACCAATTGTGATCATTAGAAGAGGAAAATTATATGTACATCACTAATACAAAACATAATCTACATAATATAAAAAAAGCATATGTGGTAAATATGTAGCAAACACGTGCTTTTTAGAATATGTATAGATTGTGTTTTGTATTAGTGATATACGTACATATGATTTTCCTCTTGTAATGATCACAATTGATGTGTTGTTATTGTCTTGTAGAATTTCTGGTCTCTTTTTTCCCTGCTAAAGAACCCCCTTGAACATCCCAGCATATTGTCCTAATGACTGGAATCAACACTTCATGTTTGAGCCAATGCAATTGGTATTTGTAGGTGGGTCTTGAAGTGTTAGTCTGGGATACCAAGCAGAGTTACCAGTAACAGGAGGGAGTGTTATATCTGTGCAGTTCATTACTGCATAGTTTTTGTGACAGAGGTGTGTGTGGAATAGAACTCACGAGGAGACTAGTAGGCATACACACAATGCTTTTATTGAACAGTAGGGAGTTGGCTCACAGCTGGGTAGCAGGGATTTTAGGCAGACAAAGGGTTAAGCTAGTAACACAGGATTAGGCACATGGTAAGGATGGAAGAGTTCTGGCAAGCAAAAGGGATAATCCGCACATGGGGCTGGGTGCACAAAGGGGATGTCAGAGTTCTTGCAGGCAAAAGGGGTTATTCTGCACATGGACTGGGCACACAACGGGGATGGCAGAGTTTTGGCAGGCAAAAGGGTTTAATCCGTACACAGGTCTGGGCACATGACAGGGATGACATAGTTCTGGCTTACCAAACATGCAGACAGCAGGGCTTGCAGAGGTCTGGCAGATGAAGGGTTAATCTCCTCACAGGACAGGCACACAGCAGGGCTGGCAGAAGTCTGGCAGGCAAAGGGTTTAATCCGTACACAGGGCTGGGCACACAGCAGGGATAGCAGGATCCGAGCAGGCAGGGCGAAGTCTACGTGCTCTTGAAAGTGGGCTATAAGGGTCTGGCCACAGCTCAGAGCCTCACACAGAACAGCAGCACAGACAATAGTGAACTATATGTCCCAGCAGTCCCATGGTGCAGAAAGTAGCACACAGTACATCCTAAACTATCAGACTCAGTAGTTCTAAGCACTTTCTAGCCCCCTTCTAGTAGAACAAGCAGACAAAAGTTCCCCCATATCCATCACTGAGGAAAGCTCGGCAAAAGACTGACCCTTTCTGCCCGCATAGGAAAATAAATTGTACTGTTAATTTAACCCCCGATTCCGGTGTTCTGACATACTCCAATTAAGCAAAATCTCAAACCAGGTCACTTCCAGTGACTCTTCAGCAGTAATAATTGGAAATTTGGACGAGTTGGCTGTTTTTACAGACCACTGGCAGGGTATATACTACAGTACATGAGGAGTTGGCTCTTTTGACAGAACACTGGGTAAGTAAGAAACAATGTCCACTATATAGATTACCATAGTGTATACGCTGCGGGTCAGATTACCGCTACCCATCCAACTCATCCAAATCTCCAATTACTAATGCTGGAGAGTCACCGGAAGTGAGCTGGTTGGAGATTTTGGTGAGTTGATATTTTCGGCAGAACTCTGGCATATCTGGCTTCTCTATCTACAGGACACCATGCTATCTGCGCCCCCTGTGGGGCACAGGAACTCCTGGATTAATTAAGCAGGTGAGTTGCGTTTGATATAAAATATAATTTTTCTATAAGACTCATAGCATTCTGGTTTCACAGACAGAATTTCTCAAACAAATGCTGTTGGATACAATGGGAATGTATATACCATTGTTGTATTCCATTGGCAGTTTGAGAACAGTCTATTGTCTCTATAGCTACAGTAAACAGGTAAGAGAGTGCCTTTCAAACTGAAGCTACCGAGATGTAGGTTTGTTGGTTGTTAAGGTAACAGAGTTTGTAACCATTGTGAACAAACTGACATATAAAAGGACTTGTGATGCCTTAAACACGGCCACTCATCATGGATTACCACCAGAGCAGGAGGAAGAATCTGTAATAAAGAAGAAGAAGGTTCCTGGCCTCCAGGAGCAACGGTGATCATGATTACACAGTAACCAGAGTTAAGTAACTTTTAAGTGTATTTCTACTGTTACAGACCATAGGCTGTTTATTTGCTAGGCATTTTGCTTGTTATAGATATCTGTCAGTCATGATTTGTATTCCTAATATTGTAATAGTTTTGTATGTACAGCATTTTTGTATAGTAAAAGCACATTTACACACGGCAGAGGTCTCAGCTTCCTTTCTTATACCACAAAGTAATCTTGCTAGATAGACGCAAGCAAAGCAAGCTGACTGCTTACATAACAAAAAAATAATATCTCTGACCTCAGTTGGAGTTATTTTTTACAATTTCTTACAAGTTGCTATGGGTCTTTCATCATTATGTATCAATACATGTATTTAATTTTCATTATTAATTGTAATCCTTTTATGTACCTTGAAAGTCTGTTTCAAACAACCAAATCTGTATGTAACAGGGATGTGGTTTTATAAAAGCATGGCCCATAAGGTGTTCCAAAGTAAGGTATGAGGAGGTCCAGGGAAAAAGTGTAGTACATGAACAGCTAAAAAACGGATACATTGAAAATGCTTGCTAAATACCATAATGTATTATTTCCAGACTGTTTTCCCCAAAACTTGTCTGAGAAGAAGAAGGACAATAAAGGTGCAATCACCTGTTAAAAAGGGGGACATACTCTTAGCAGACTGTTTTCTCCAAAACAGGCAATATACTTTGCAAGGTAAAGGAGAGATATTGACCTTGTGTTCTCATGCAGTAAAATTCTGTGTTCTCCATATTTCCAGTCTGTGATAGAATCACTTCTGTTATATGTGTTAGATCTGGCAAACAGAGCTAGATTACGTAATTATTTAAAAAGCTAAATAAGGCTGCAGTGCACCTGACCTTTATTGTATAAAACCTGTTCCAGCCCCCAGACCTAATCTAGACTGTAAATATAATGTAATTAAAATGACAGTTCTGTTTCCCATCTAGAAAAGCCTCATGTCTCATTTCTTGCATATATCTTTTGTCAGTACATATGGATAGGGCACTTGGGCTAAAGTCCTGAACTTCAGAACCCTTGTGTAAAAAGTACTTGATCTGCATGGCCTTCAAGGGACAATATCTTTTTCGAACCAGCTCTTGACAACATCATCAAAGATGCTATCGGTGGCATAGCACCTATCTTTAGCAGAAGAAACCTAAAGAACAGTTTGTGAAGTTTTCTCTCTGACTTTTGTTTCTCCACTCCCTCAACCTCCTCAGCAAGACTTTCCAAGCTTAGTTCTCCGTCTACCCACAAGACCAGTCACTCAAAATCGTTCAAATCCTCAGAAAAGCTTTCTGTATGAAGGTTTATCCCCACTTTTCAGAGTGGGGACATTTGGGGTCAGGGGGGCCCTTCATGGTTTCTTGTAGACATGTGCAATTTGTTTAGTTTCAAAATCATTTTTTAACAAATTAGTTAATTCCGAAATTTCCGAATTTCCGAATTTTTAAATTTCCGAAAATTCAAATTTCTGAATTTTCGAATTTCTGAATTTTCCAATTTTAGAAAATTCTAAATTTCGGAAATTCAGAATTTCGGAAATTCAAAAATTGGAAATTAAGAAATTGGAAATTTCGAAAATTGGAAAATTCAAAATTTCAGAAATTAGAAATTTTGTAAATTGGATTGGAATGGAAATCCATCCATCAAATTGGAAATTTCGGAAATTGGACATTTTTGGATATTGGAATTCTAAATTTCGGAAATTTAAAAATTCGGAAATTTGAAAATTCGAAAATTCTAATTTGGAAATTCTAAATTTCGGAAATTCTAAATTTCGGAAATTCTAAATTTCGGAAATTCTAAATTTCAGAAATTTGGAAATTCAAAAATTCGAAATTCGGAAATTTGAAAATTGGATTGGAAATTCATCCATCAAATTGGAAATTTCGGAAATTTGACATTCGGAAATTCGAAAATTTGAAAATTTGGGAATTGGAAAATTCGGAAATTTGAAATTCAAAGATTCGGAATTAGAAAATTTGAAAATTTGAAAATTCGGAAATTTGAAAATTTAAAAATCTGAAAATTCTAAATTTGAAAATTTGGAAATTCAGAAATTCGGAAATTCAGAATTTTCGGATTTCCGAATTTTCAAATTTCCAAATACTCATCCATCTATGCTCAGCCATCCCTCTATTACTCAGCCATCAATACTCATCCATTCATGCTCAGCCATCCCTCTATTACTCAGCCATCAATACTCATCCATCCATGCTCAGCCATCAATACTCATCCATCCCTCTATCCATACTCATCCATCCCTCCATCCATACTCATACATCCCGCCATCCATATTCGGCCATCCCTCCATCCAAACTCATCCATCCTGCCATCCATACTCATCCATCCCTCCATCCATACTCATCCATCCCGCCATCCATACTCGGCCATCCCACCATCCATACTCAGCCATCAATAATCAGCCATCCCTCCATCCATACTCGGCCATCCCGCCATCCATACTCAGCCATCCATACTCATCCATCCCTCCATCCATACTCAACCATCCCTCCATCCATACTCAGCTATCCCTCCATCCATACTCATCCATCCAGCCATCCATACTCATCCATCCCGCCATCCATGCTCAGCCCTCCCTCTGTCATACTTATCCTCCCATCCATGCTCAGCCATCCATACTCAGCAATACTCATCCATCCATGCTCAGCCATCCCATCCACCCACAGCCATACTCAGCCATACCCAGCCATGCTCAGCCATACTCGGCGATACCCAGCCATACTCAGCCTCTGTATGTGGCCAGGCTGTGGAAAAGTCTCACACATGTGGTATCTCTGTACTCAGGAGGAGTAGGAGAATCTATTTTGGGGTGTCATTTTTGGTATGTACATGCTATCTGTTAGAAATATTGTATAAATGGACAACTTTGTGTTAATAAAAATGCGTTTTCATTCTCTTTCCACATTTTCCAAAAATTTGTATAAAAAAATGACATGTTCAAAAGACTCATTATGCCTCATGGATTATACGTTGGGGTGTTTTCTTTCCAAAATGGGGCATTTCCATTGTCCTGGTGCTCCTGGGCCTTCAAAAGTGTAAGAGGTAATCAGGAAATTAGATGTGTAATTTATGCTCCAGAACGCCTCAAGGTGTTTCCTGCATGTTGGCCCTCTGTATGTGGCCACGGTGTGTAAAAGTGTCACACATGTGGTATCGCCATACTCAGGAGTAATAGCAGAATGTGTTTTGGGGTGTAATTTTTTGCTATGCATATGCTGTGTGTGAGAAATAACCTGATATTATGACAATTTTGTGAAAAAAAAGAAAAAAAATCTTGATTTTGCAAAGAATTGTGGGAAAAAAATTACAACTTTAAAAAACTCACCATGCCTCTTACTAAATACCTTGGAATGTCTACTTTCCAAAAAGGGGTCATTTGGGGGGTATTTGTACTTTCCTGAATTGTTAGGGTCTCAAGAAATAACATAGGCCGTCGGTACTTCAGGTGTGATAATTTTCAGAGGTTGGCACCATAGCTTGTGGACTCTATAACTTTCACAAAGACCAAATAATATACACCGGTTTTGGGTTATTTTTACCAAAGATATGTAGCGGTATAAATTCTGGCTAAAATTTATGAAGAAAAATTACTAATTTGCAACATTTTATAACAGAAACAAAGAAATTTTCAGTCTTTTTTCTTTTATAGCGCAAAAAATAAAAGACGCCGAAGGTGATTAAATACCATCAAAAGAAAGCTCTATTTGTGGGGAAAAGGGACAAAAACTTCATATGGGTACAGTGTTGCATGACTAAGTAATTGTCATTCAAATTGTGAGAGTGCCAAAAGCTGAAAATTGGTCTGGTTAGGAAGGGGGTTTAAATGCCAAGTGGTCATGGTGCGCTCAGTAATCAACACCCAGTAAGTAATGACATGCCTCTCTCTTCCCTTGCAATGCAAGACTATCTAAGGACAGGGTGATAAGTGGTGTGGCTGCTACTGTGTTAAGGCAGGAAGCAGCATTCAAAAATCATTCACAAATCACAACACATACAGTAATAGAACCAGACTGAAAATAGCTTTTATTTGATTTAAGCAATGTCAACAGTTACCTTTGTCCAAATGCAACTAAACTAATGGCAAAACTTTCTCTTTTCATTTTGCATAGCATAACGGTAAGTTATAAGACGTGTCAATTTTTTTGGCCATCTGTGTCCCATTGTGGAGATTGCCCTTCACTTCCTGTCACATAGCCAAAACAGGAAGTGAGAGAAAATTCCTCCAAAATGAAGGAATCCTGATGTGTCACCAGGTTTACCAGAACTATCTCCCCATTGGAAGATTTTCCCTCTATTAGTGTTCTGATGTCAACCCAAAATTTTGGATTTTTTTTTAAACTTCACTTTCAATGATAACAGTAAACAGGACAAAAATAGGTTTAATCCCCCTAACGGGCACCAACAGCAATAAAAACTGACAGGTGTTTTAATCCCTCTCCACTCCATGTAAAATATTTTCCCTTTAGTTACACTGTAAGTACATTGTGTACAGGTTTAGTACCCTTGTTTAGAGATGAGTATACCTACAGCTCCTTTAATGACAGTACAGCACTTTTGTTTAAAATGTAAAAATACCAGACCATTATCCAAGCATGCAGCCCGGAAGGTCAGGAAAGAGGGGGCTTCCATATTCCGATAAGTCCCTTGCCCTTAGACCTCTACAACCAATGGCCAGGGTTGTGGGGAAGAGGCCCTTGTCCCCATCAACGTGAGAACAAGTTGCTTTGGGGGCTCAAAGCACCCCCCACTGTTGAGAGCAGGTGGCCTGGTATGGTTCAGGAGGGGAGTGGGCACTCGCTTGTCCCCCCGCCTTACCTGACTTGCTGGACTGAATGCTTGGATAAGGGTCTGGTATAAATTTTGGGGGGACTCCATTTTTTTTTTTGGCGTGGGGGGTCCCCTCAAAATCCATACTAGGCCCAAAAGGCCTGGTAATAATTGGCGGCAATTTTTTTCTTAAATTTTCATTGCTGGCAATTCTTTTTTTTTACATTTAGCTGACAGCGGGGAATTACTGCATGTTTTCACTACTAACATACTGCCTGACTTCATAAAATAACTCATGCGATTTTTTTAGTATTTAGTTTTTTTGTGAATGCCAAAAAATTTTTTAAAAACGCTGAGCAGTATTTTACTACATGTTTTTAGGGGGCTTCATACTGCTTTGTGAATTGAGCCCAATATTCTAAATGAATATTCTAAATATTCTAAAGATCTATTTATTCCTTCCTCCCGCTGGTGATCCTCCTGCTGAAAGACAAAGAATTTGTTATTAGTATTACCTTTGGGCTCCCTACAGCTGACCTTTTACCCATTAGTGACTTACTATATCATGTCCTACAGCAGTGACGGAAAAACCAGGGTCGCACCAGTCGCGCTTGCGACTGGGCCCTGGCGTTCTGCCAGTATGGTGGGGCCTGCTGCCAGAAGGATCTTATGCTATTTACCGAGAGGAGATGATCAGAGAGCGGACTGCTCATCCAGCGTCTCCGCCCATTGAGTTCTCAGCTCCACTGTGTATTACTGTATACTGCCATAGTATACAGACAGTAGACCGCTCACCCAGAGCCACTGAGTTTGCAGCTGCAAACCTCCATAGCCATGGGGAGGCAAAAGCTGGTTACTCTTGTCAGTTGACCAATTGGAGTTAAGGGAGAGAAGCCGGAAGCTGAAATGAGAGAGCGAGTGCCATAGATCCCAACCCCGAGCAACACTGCTACTGATCCCATCACCCACCAGACTGCCACTTCCCCCACACAGCACTGGCACTGCTCCCATCCCACCACCAGTGTCACATCCATCCCCCACACACACACCAACATTGCTACTGATCCCCCCCAGCATCTACCACTGACCCCCCCAGTGTCTGCACTGATCCCCCCTAGTGTCTGCCACTGATCCCATCCCCCCAGCATCTGCCACTATACACCCCTAGCATCTACCACTGACCCCCCCCAGTGTCTGCACTGGTCCCCCCCTAGTGTCTGCCACTGATCCCATCCCCCCTAGTGTCTGCCACTGATCACATCCCCCCCAGCATCTGCCACTGATCCCATCCCCCACCCAGCATCTGGACAGATTGATTCCTCTATATGCCTCCTCCACCACTCCTCCTATCCAGCTTCTTTCTGCTCCCCCTGGCCCCTGTGCTCTCTCCCCTCCTTCCCCACAGCACAGCCAGGGGATTTGTCAGGATGGAGAGCAGGGAAAGGGATGGTAAATATGTAATTTACCGTCCCCTTCCTTCTCTGAATGGACAGAGTCAGTGATAGGTATCGAATTCATTCATAACTGAGGCATAGTAAACTTTCTTTCAATGCTTCAGTTTGTGAAAGAAAGGGAAGATTCTGTGCAGCTGAGGCTGCAGAGATAGAGATTGAGGGCTGTGTCCTCAATCTCCCTTCTCTGTCTCAAAGGTGGAACATCAGAGGTCTGTTTAGACCCCCGATATCTCACTAAAGCTCCCCAACGGGGCTCCTAAAGAATTTTTAAAAAACATTGTAAAAAAAAAAAAAGAAAAAAAAAAAGGTAAAAAGCAATAATAAAAAAATAAATACTGACACCAGTGGAAGAACTACCAGGGTTGCACTTGCAACCGAGCCCTGGTGCTCCACCACCGGGCTTCAGGGGAGGGGTCGCAGGCCTGTGAGAAAGGGCCCCAGTCGGAGGTCAGGGGGGCCCTTCACGGTTTCTTGCACAGGGGCCCTAAAGGTTCTAGTTACGCCTCTGTCTTACAGTGTGTCTCTGTGTACAGGCAGCCATGTTGGTAGAGCAGGCCTTTGCTCTCCCATAACTGACCCATCCCACTGATGGAGGAATATTCAAGAAGCAGCAAGAAGGATGCAGAAAGCACAGATCCATAGGATGAATATAGCAGAGGCAGGTTAATGCAGTTACTGAAGTTCCTTCAGCATAACATTGCCTCCGGCACACAAGTACAGTAGTGACGTCATCACAGTAGTGACGTCATCAAATCCCACTCCAAATCTGAGAATAGCAGTTACAGGCAGCAGTGTCCCTTACTCTACATATATAGGTAAGGCAGAGGTGCTTGGGCATTGTGATATGTTCTGGAGGAATTTAAGACACAATAAACATTTCTAGGTTTCTGTAAGATGTCAAATCTCTACTTTTCAAGTTCAAGTCAATTTTAATGGCTGACAAGACCTGGTAATCCTTTCACACTATGAACTTACTGTACATATACAGTCAGTGAAAGAGACGTCTGTATTTAGGACAAAATCCATTTAAAACGTGTTGTAAATATTCGGCACAAGGCCTGGGTGTTCATTATTCTGCACAGAAATTTCATTTCCTTCTGTTTTTGCATGTATTAACAAGCAGAAGTTGCCACATTTAGGGTTCCCAGATGCTCTATTTATCTTGGAAATGTGCCAGTTTTTGTCATTGGAATATTTTCCTAGAATTTAGACTCTAGGTACATAGAGATTAACAGGAAAAAATGGGAATAGCTCATTATAAATGTTTTACTACATTTGGCATTCAAACTGAAGCAGGCAGTGTTTTCATACATGGCAAGCCGTTCAGCAATGGAATATGTTTGTTTTTATTGTAAATTACTTTTTAACTATAACAAAATTGAATGATCGCTTCTGTTTAAAAAACAAGATTGCTTGGACTTGTACATCAAGATTTCTGTGAATGCATTTGACCAACCAAATGTCCTATGGCAGTGATGGCAAACCTTGGCACCCCAGATGTTTTAGAACTATATTTCCCATGATGCTCATGCACTCTGCAGTGTAGTTGAGCATCATGGGAAATGTAGTTCCAAAACATCTGGGGTGCCAAGGTTCGCCATCACTGTCCTTGACCAATAATAAAGACCCAGTAGAAAAAGAATTGACATCTGGGATCCAGCATACCTCTGATTCAACCTACAGTATGACACACACACACATTTAAACATAATATGGAGCCCTATAATAAACCCAAGTATCCACATGAGCGTGATTCATCACTCAACATAAATCCAAGCACCATCAGGATTTGACCAGAATGTTCCAAATTTTATCAATATCCAATACACCACAAATGTTATCAATATCACTTTGTTGGTCACACAGGTAGACAAACTCAATCTGAGCATATTATCATTCACGTGTAAAATTACCCCATAGTGAAAGTTCAGCACCATCCAAACATCAAATATGTTGCGTTACTGCTTGCAAAATGATGTTTAGTATGCTAATAAATAAATCCTATTTTTCTCTGTATATAAGAATTGAAAAGCTACGTTGGACTGTGTTAACCAATGTTCTGGTTTCCCAAGCTAAAGGTAGTGGAAGGGATGCTTACAGGGCACTTATGCCTAGTACACACGGGCCAAATCGGCTGGTTCAATAAAAACCGGATGACATTTGGCCCATGTGTATGTCAGCTAGTTCGACAGAAGCCGGCCGTTTGGGTGTAATTTTAATTTAAATTACCCACAAGTCCAGCAAAATAGTTTTTTTTTCAGTAATTAATAGAATGGGGAGGGATTGAACCCTTGTCCAGTTGTTATTGCTATCCAGAGTGCAGTTAGATAGAGATTTGCCCCCACTCATCACACTAGCTTCTTCTCATACTGTATCCCTTTGCAATCTCTTCCTCAGTTAGTCACGTACAGGCATCTATAAATCCACATAATGTAAAAGAAAATATGATTCATCAGATCAGGCCACCTTCTTCCATTGCTCTGTGGTCAAGATCTGATCTTGACCACGGAGCGCAGGTGGAGCGCGATCTGGCGTGGCTGCTCCATTTTATGCGCTTTTTAAAAGATATTGAAATGTAAGTTACTACTTTTTATATAAATAAAACTGGCTACAAGTTGCACTATGAGGAGCACTCTCTTCTTTCTTTAATTTATGGTCCTCATCTTTGTTTGGCTATATTATCGGCGAGGGTCGCTTGCATTGGTGGATACATCTATATATATACACATCTCTGCCTATTTGACATCTGTCATGGGTATCTGATCGGTCTGGTGAGTAGGATATTTGCCTAAACCAGTGGAAGACGGCACGTTTTTATTCACTGAAGTTGTATACCTCACTGTGCACGTGATTGAAGATTCGTTGGTGGTGGTTTATGGACTTTATCATTGATAATTTTGTTATATTGTTAATTGTTATTTTTTACATGTAAATAAGCACGGTATAAATAATTATTTATTTAATAATTTCTTTTCCACTTTTTTGACCATTGGTCACACTACGGGCTGCTCTTTTTTGAAAATCATGTTTAAATTTACATTTATATTATATTACTCATTCATTATTGATTGTTTGATCCAGGGTGCATGGCTTATAGGTTTCACCTTTTTTGTTAAGATCTGATCTTTATTTGCCCATTATCGGTAAATTTACTGTGGACATGAGTCAGCATTGACACCCTGAATGGTCTGCAGCAATGGAGCCCCATACACAACAAACTGCGATGCCCATTTTTGTGCTTTCAACATATCAACTTCAAGGACAACATGTTTACACTGACTTTCAGGTGCCATTGTAATGAAATCAATATGAAATCAATATTATTCACTTAACTACCTCGCACCCGGCCTATAGTCAAATGACAGCCGAGCGGGAGCACTGTTCCAGGAGGACATCATATGATATCCTCACAGTCGTGTGCCTCCTGTGCACTTTAGCAGCCATGCTGTGGCTGGATCTGACAGATCTTTGTACTTGGCCGGCCCCAATACCATGTGATCGCTGTGAGTAATTGGCATTCAAAGTGTTACAGCAAGGGGGTGAAGGTGGTTAACCTGTTATGGCTGACCAATGTATATTGTAGTCTACTCACAATGCACAGCACTGACTAAGACTCATGAGCAGTGTTTTTCAATATTAGTTGGAATGTTTTAGAGCAAATAATCACTGCTATATGCCCTTGATAAAGGAAGACTTTGGATGATAAATCCTTCTTTAGGGCTGCATTGGCAGACATTAAACCTATTTCCACCATCATGGAATGTGCCACGTCCAGATTCCAAATCACCAGTAAGACTCTATTGTGTTATCTAACAGCTGTCAATAATGACCTTCTGTTGCTGAAGAATATCTGCGTAAGATATATGGAGATTAAGTGAAAGGATCACTCATTGCAGCAATAGGGGAAATGAATAAAATCTTTCAGCTATTCAGCATTAAAATTATTCATTTTCCACTGAAAACTTACATACTGTTTTAATCAGCCATTCTGTTTTCCACAAGTGCTTGTCAAGAACAATACGATTCAAGGATACTTTCTTTATATTTCCATTCTGCTTCTCCATCTTGGGGCGCCGGCGATTACTGGGCCCTTTCAATCAGAATTTGCTTTGCAAAAATGTCTAATGTTTTAGTCTTGGAGCAAAATGATATGATGATGTTAAACTGAACGGGGAGATTCCACTTTAATCTACAGGCTGGCCTGTAGCCTGCTTAAAGGAACCCTGTGCAGAGAGAAATACAAAGGGTGTTGCTGACTTCCTTCTGAAAATGTTAATTGCCTGGAAATGATGTTGATCATCTGATCTAAAGTGGAAATAAATGAAATCCTGATTCTCCAAAAAGAATCCATATGCATCCATTACTTAATGGTCTATAATCTATTTTTCATGACATTGTTTCTTATTGTGTTTTTCTGCCTTCTTGTCCCCAATGTGCTCTTGAACCTTTCCTTTTCTCGCTCACTGCCATTTGTGTGGAACAAGTAGTGCACGTTAGTTGTGGTCTTGTTTACTGCTCCATAATGCTACAAATTCAGTAATCCGAAGTACATAGGTTATATAGTGCAGTGGTTCTCAACTCTGTCCTCAAGTACCCCCAACAGGCCATGTTTTCAGGTTTTACCTTTATCTTGCACAGGTGCTTTAAATCGGAGTCAATGGCTTGGTATTTTGGACAGCTATTTTGTCTAAGAGAAATTCCCAAAACATGCCCTGTTTGGGGTACTTGAGGACAGGGTTGAGAACCACTGATCTAGTGAATGAGCAAGGGATGGTGGCTACATTCCAACATAGAGTGGGACCATGGAGAATGAAGGTAGGCACCCTCTAGCAGACGGTCAGATTGCGGAGGAAAAAAAAAAGAAATTTGGAGCTCTGGAGAAGGAAAAAAGAAATAGATCATCCTTTTTTAGTTAAAAATATATACCGGTACTTGAAAAGACTTTTCCTGAGTGACTCCAGGGCAGCATATATTTGGGTACACTCTGCCCTCGCTCTTACCCCATAGGACCCCACCCCCATACATTTTAAACCAGAGGCAGAGACAAAATTCCTTTTTTGTCCTCCTCATAGGACCTATCATGATTGCATTTTCTTACCTTCATTGATTTACTGACTGATGTCAGGTCCTGGATCTTTGACTGGGGTGTCAGTGCAGATGAGCTGTTCTCAGTTATATCAGCAGAACAATAATAGAATGATGCTAGGCTCCCCAGCTATCAGCAGGGTGGTATTCATGGCACACTGAAGATGATAATCAGTGTTCCCAATCATCGGTGGTAATACGTTACACTATACTCCCAGCTATCAACAGGATGGTATTTGTGGCACACAGAAAATGAGGATCAGTGTTCCCAGTTATCAGTGGTACCGTGTGGCATCATACTCCCAGTTATCAGCGGGATGGTGAAACGATTCCCCAGCAAACAGTGGGGTGGTATTCATGGCACTCATGCGATGAGGACCATATAAAAGAGTGTTCCCAGCCTTTCCTAATAGATTCCATGGCAGCATGGGTACCCTCCCAATGTCATGAATAGGCTAGTTATAGAAAACGGTCTTTGGCCTCAAAATTGATGGGAGTGGGATCCTATAGTGTAGGAGCGAGGTGGAGTCTACTCAAATGTATGCTGTCATAGAGTCTATCAGGAAAGGAAAATTATGGATAAGCATTTGACAGGAATTTTTTTATTTTTTTTTAAGCAGAGTTTAACCACTTCCCACCCACCAGCCGTCAAATGACAGCTGGAAGGCGCAGCTCTCGTTCTGGGTGGACGTCATATGACAGCCCTCCAGAACGACTGCTCGTGCTCCCGTGGGGGCGCGCATTGCGGCGATTGGTGGTGTGTTGTGTCAGTCTGACACACCACTACCCCGATCTTGGTAAAGAGCCTCTGACGGTTTTTGCTCAGCAATTTTTCAAACACCTTTTTTTGAGGAAAAAAAACTGTTTCATGAATTAGAAAAAAAAAAACAGTAAAGTTAGCCCAATTTTTTTGTATAATGTGAAAGTAAATTTGACATTTGACATGTCAAATCGCATGCCAAATCGCTCCAATGTGAACCAGGGCTTAAGAACATTGTGTAACAATTAAACAATTTAGATGGAAATATTTTGGTTTATTTTACTCTTGAACATTTTAATTTTTCTTTAGCTAGTGAATGAAAATTTTTCATGAGAAAATACACACACAAGAAATGAGCTGATGTACTAAATGAAAAAAAGGTGTTCACCAGGAAAGTGAAAGTCCATTTTGAAAAGTATGATCAATTTGCAAAGAGAATGTTAGTGAATAGGATGAAGTTATAATTACTTTGAATACTCAGTCATGTGCTAGTAAAAATCCCGTTTTTTATTTCCCTTGCTCATAATTGGGTAGTCAAGGTAAATACAGCTTCACCATTTTTACTAACATTCACTTTGGAAAAAAACTGTTCACTTTGCTAAGTACAGTCGCTATTTCTTTAGTAAATCATCACCACTACCAAGACAATCTACACTTTCTGGAGTAACTGAATGCTCCCCTAGCTTGGGGGAGTTGTATTCACTTCAGTTATCCAATCACATACAAGTAAAAAGTCCTCCCTTCCTCCTGGAGGTCCTCTAAACCCTCTACAAATATATATTTTTTTTATAAATATATCTTTTTTCTATTCTTACAATTTTCAGATGTCTTCTGCCCAACACCCAGAATTATCTTCCTTTTTTTCACTTGTCCAACACAACACAGCTTTCAATAATGCAGGAAACTACACCAGAGAATAGGTGAGTACTACTGCAAGAGCTGCGTTTTTAATGGAGCAGGTCCACTACATTTTAAATAAATTATAAAGCTGGAATTCGGCTTTCCAAAGTGCATATTCTCCTATAGGAAATCAGCTCCATCGAGTTTATATTGTAGTATTGATACAAAATCAGTACCAACTGTGTAACAAACATAAGTGTTTAATGGCATTTGATCACCTCTGCAGTTTTTATTTTTTGAGCTATAAACAAAAAAAGAGCGACAATTGTGAAAAAAAGCAATATTTTTTACTTTTTGCTATAATAAATATCCCCAAAAAATATATAAAAAAACACATTTTTTCCTCAGTTTAGGCCGATATGTATTCTTCTACATATTTTTGGTAAAAAAAATCGCAATAAGCGTATATTGATTGGTTTGCGCAAAAGTTATAGCATCTACAAAATAGGGGATAGATTTATGGCATTTTTATTATTAACTTTTTCTGCAATTTTTATCGTGACTATGACATTATGGCGGACACATCAGACACTTTTGACACTATTTTGGGATCATTGTCATTTATACAGCGATCAGTGCTATAAAAATGCACTGATTACTGTATAAATGACACTGGCAGGGAAGGGGTTAAACACTAGCGGGCGATTAAGGGGTTGTGTCCTAGGGAGTGATTCTAACTGTGGGGGGGATGGGCTACCACTGACATGACAGCGATCACTGCTCCCGATGACAGGGAGCAGTAGATCTCTGTCATCTCACTAGACAGAATGGGGAAATGCCTTGTTTACATAGTGTAAGTGTACAGCTTGTATAACAGTGTAAATTTGCTGTCCCCTCGGGGGCGGAGCCAGCGGCCGACATGTGAACAGCGCATGAAGGAGCTCCGGCCGGGATGACTTCTCTTGTTGACATCGTGAGTGTCAGAGACACAGATCCTGAACCACACTGACACCCTAACACTCCCTAGAGTTGGCAGAGCTCCTGGATATGGTGAAATACGGGCCGGCACCCA
The DNA here is from genome assembly GCA_037952925.1 of Lithobates clamitans. NCBI lineage: Eukaryota > Metazoa > Chordata > Amphibia > Anura > Ranidae > Lithobates > Lithobates clamitans. The sequence continues at coordinate 2,891,097 of JBBGZY010000125.1, read as the reverse complement.
TGGAATCCACCGTGGAATGTCTGTTCCATTTTGCATGGGGATCACAAGATGGCGGCGACCACAAGGAGACAGCCCAGGGCCCCAGCAGCACACAGCAGAACAGGGCTGATCGCTCACACACTGGCCCCAGCAATGTAAGCACGCTGCCTCGCAGAGCTAGGGGGCTAAGGAGAGGCTTCTCCCTGGACAGGTTGTCCCAAAAAGATCTGGGTGACATGGCGCTGGCAAAGGGGGTGGGAGAGCCCTCCCTGAAACATATTATGGAAGCCATACACACCTTGCAAACCACCCTGACTGAGCATATAGATGGCATGAAGGCTGAAATGTCTCTCTTGAAGCAAGATGTGCAGAATATTAGAGAAAGGGCCACAGAAGCTGAGCAAAGAATCGGCGATCTGGAAGATGTAGTCTGCCCCTTAGAAAGCATGGTGCAAAATATTCAAAGGGAGGTTATTGCCCACACTGACAAATTAGAAGATATGGAGGACCATCAAAGAAGGAACAATGTTGGTTTTGTGGAATTTCCTGAAAAGGCAGAGGGTAAACAGCCCGAGGACTTCTTGGAACTTCACTTTAAGACCGGGCCTCTTTTTTAGATGTTGTGTTTACAATTTAAAAACATTTTTTTTTGCTAAAAAATTACTTAGAACCCATTTTTTTTCTAACATCCTAGAGAATAAAATGGTGGTCGTTGCAATACTTTCTGTCACACTGTATTTGTGCAGCGGTCTTACAAGCGCACTTTTTTTGAAAAAATACACTTTTTTTATTAAAAAATAAGACAACAGTAAAGTTAGCCCAATTTTTTTTATATTGTAAAAGATAATGTTACGTCGAGTAAATTGATACCCAACATGTCACGCTTCAAAATTGTGCCCGCTCTTGGAATGTCGACAAACTTTTATCCTTAAAAATCTCCATAGGCGACATTTAAAAAATTCTACCAGTTACATGTTTTGCGTTACAGAAGAGGTCTAGGACTAGAATTATTTCTCTCGCCGATCGCAGCGATACCTCACATGTGTGGTTTGAAAAACGTTTTCATATGCGAGTGCTTATGCGTTTGCTTCTGCACGCGAGCTCGGCGGGACGGGGCGCGTTTAAAAAAAAATTTTTTTCTTATTTATTTTACCTTTTATTTTTTATTTTTACACTGTTTTTTTAAAAAAAAAAAATTGTGTCACTTTTATTCCTATTACAAGGAATGTAAACATCCCTTGTAATAGAAAAAAGCATGACAGGACCTCTTAAATATGAGATCAGGGCTCAAAAAGACCTAAAATCTCATATTTGGACTTAAATGCAAAAAAAAAAAAAAAAAATTGTCATTTTGAAAAAACGACAACAAAAAAATGTGTCTTTAAGACGAATGGGCGGAAGTGACGTTTTAACGTCGCTTCCGCCCTGCTATGGTATGGAGACAGGTGGGGGCCATCTTCCCCTCACTCGTCTCCATACCAAGGAGGAGACAGACGCGATCGCCGACGGCTCCGGTAATCGGCGGAGGGCACCAGATTGCGGCGGGTGGCCCCTCTCCCGCCACCGATAAAAGTGATCTTGTGGCGCATCCGCCACAGAGACCACTTTTATCTTGTACTGGACCGCCGGCCTGAACACGGGGATACCAGGGTTATGGCAGCTAGATGCTGCCATAACAATGTTATCCGTCCCCAAAGTAGGGACGTACATCGGCGTGCGGCGGTCCGGAAGTGGTTAAAGACAATATGGCGGATATCACTTTCTCATGCTTATTTGCTATTGAAAGGGCGCATAGGATCCCATTTAACCCCCCCCCCGCCTGGATCACCCCCATGCCTGATTATTGCACGTAGCCTACATTTTAGAGATCGTGAATGTATCCTCCATGCGATCCCTGGGAGACCTACAATATAATGGTAACTGCATTTCTATTTACCCTGACTTCTCAGCAGCAACACAGAGGCAAAGGGTCAGTTTTGTCCACGTAAAGAAAAGGCTCCAAGAGTTACAAATGGCATACAGTATGCTTTACCCTGCAAAGTTGAGAGTGGTAGACAGGGGCAAGGTTTACTTATTCAACACTCCCCCAGATGCATCGCGCTGGCTGAATGCTAGGGGGCACTCTAGCCCTGCTGCACACCATTAAGTGTCCTAGGCCTCTTCTGCTATGCATCTGTGTAACACGGCCTACACCCACTCTCCTGTTAATTAGTGGTGTAGCTATATGTTTATTTCCTGACACTACGTTCCTCCTGCGTGATGTCCCGCGCAGATCTAAAAGTTGACTGAGAAATGTTCCTGCAACCCCAATAAAAGAAAAAACGTTTTTTTCAGGACTTCTTTTCGTTTCTAGTTGGACTATACTTCTCTCATTTCTTGATACGTTTTTTTCCTTTTTTTGTTTTTGTTTTTGAACTGCACTTTTGATATATCCTCATATCCCTGAGTGAGCAAAAAGGAAGTGTTTGCTATAGTACTGGATGCTACTTAGCTTCTTTTTGCATGTGTGTGCTGTAATATTTTGTTTTGTTTTATGGTCTTATGGCTGCACCAGCTTTAATGCATCTTTGAGGGTGTGCCCCCCAAATATCTTTTTTATGGTTGTACCTCTGACTCACACCACATTCTTTCCTCTTGGTTGGAGAGCTGCGTTCTCACTGATGTGTGGCGTCAGAAAAACCCTGGAGTCAAAGAATACTCCTGTCACTCAGAGACCCATAAGACACTGTCCAGGATAGACCTGCTGCTCTCCTCAATAGATGGTCTTCCAATCATAACCAGGGTCAGATATCTCCCCAGAGCCCTTTCGGATCATTCCCTGATGGAGGTCATATTGGACCTGAATGGTACCATGGGGAGGAAACACTGGCGTATGAATGTACATTGGTTACAGGAGGAACTCATTACCCTGAAATGCAAAGCCGCTATCGATCATTATTGGAGGTAAAACAGTGCGGATACTCCAGTGCACAACCAGTTGGAGGCTTTTAAGGCGACCATGAGGCGGTCAGATATCTCTCCAGAGCCCTTTCGGATCATTCCCCGATGGAGGTCATATTGGACCTGAATGCTCCCATGGGGAGGAAACACTGGCGTATGAATGTACATTGGTTACAGGAGGAACTCATTACCCTGAAATGCAAAACCGCTATTGATCATTATTGAAGGGAAAATAGTGCGGATACTCCAGTGCACAACCAATGGGAGGCTTTTAAGGCGACCATGAGGGGGTTGTTCACTAAAGTAACAAGAGATTTAAATTCTGACATAAGAAACACAGAACTCAATGTTACTGATGCTGAAAAGAGGTATATCCATGACCCGTCCCCTAAAACATATCAAACATGGCAAGACCAGATGAGGCAGTACAGGTTACTTCTGACTGAACAAACTACAAAAAAAACACTTACACCAGACCAGATCCATTTTTGAATTAGGCGATAAAAGTAGACGATTGTTAGCCTTTTTTAGCGAAACCTTTTTATGCCCCGATTTCTGTGATACAACTTAGACACCCAAGAGGGGATGTGGTGAGGGACTCTCAGGGAATTCTGAACACATTTCTAGAGTTCTATGAGACCCTATACCAGTCACAGATCCAAACATACAGATCAGGAACTATCTTCCTATTTGGAGGGTCTGACATTGCCTTCATTAAGCTTGGAGGATAGTGATACCCTGGAACATTCCATAACACAGGAAGAAATATGTGGTGCCATTTCCTCTTTCAAACCCGGTAAGTCGCCTGGACTTGACGGTTTTCCGGCAGACTGGTATGAGGTACATAAAGAAAACTTGGCGTCATATCTACAAAAGGTCTTTATAGCGGCAGAAAAAGAGGGTATACTTATGAAATCTATGCGTGAGGCCCTGATTGTGGTGATGCCCAAACCTGGGAAAGATCCGCAAGAATGTGAGTCATATAGAGCGATATTTTTGATCAACTCCGATGTCAAAATATTGGCCACAATTTTGCCCAATAGGTTGGCGGGATTCATACAGAGTCGCAGTACCCAAATTAACCTTAGAAAACTATATGTTAAATGACAGATTCAGCATATTAATACCGGCAAGAGAGTCTAGCATCACTAGACACTAAAAAAGCATTCGACTCGGTGGAATGGGATTACCTTTTCTCCCTTCTCGTTAGGTTGGACTTTGGGCCAAAATTTGTCTCCTGGGTTAAACTACTGTATAAGGATCCCAAAGCGAGTATTAGAGTAAATGGGCTTATATTGAACACTTTCCAGATACATAGAGGAACAAGACAGGGCTTCCCTCTGTCTCCTCTTCTGTTTGCTCTGGCTATTGAGCCGCTAGCGGCTAAAATTAGAACTCATAACACCATTGATGGGCTGGTGGTCGGGGGTCTGGAGAAACGTGTATCATTATATGCGGATGACATGCTCCTGTTCTTGCGAAATCCAGATACATCCTTATCTGCTGCATTCTCGGTAATACAGGAATTTGGAGATTTCTCTGGCTTTAGAATGAACTGGTCCAAGTCAACACTGTTTACTCTAAACCCTCAGCCAAATGTAATACCCCCCACTCAGTGTCCCCCTAGCTGTTACATCCAAATTCAAGTACTTGGGGATAAATGTCCAAATGCCTGTAGACTCTTTCGCAGATGTGAATTTATAGACCATAATTAGATCTTTTATTGACAAAGTGCAGAAATGAAAACACCTGCCACTTACACTGCTAGGTGGAGCTAATCTATTCAAAATGATTTTCTTGCCTAAATTTTTATATTTGCTCTCTAATGCCCCGATCCATATTCCCCAAAAAAATTTCGATATATTAATTCCTTGCTGACCTCCTTTTTGTGGGGCACCAAGGTGGCTAGGGTTTACTTAGAGCTCTTACAGTTACCGCTGGGAAGAGGGGGATTGGCGTTACCCGACCTTCGCCTCTACTATCTGGCATCGCAGCTGGTGCATATACACTGGTGAATGTTTCCACAACTGAATAATGCTGCAACTGCGGTTGAAGCAACGGTGGTAAATTCCTACTTTTTACTTTATTAAACGTTTTCTTTTGGGGAGAAGTGCCTAGGGCAGGAGGCAGGACAATGCTCAGATCTGCTAAGCGGATCCTGGGGATCTGTTTAAAACATATAGCAGACGGCCCTCCCCACTTATCACCCAATGCCCCGCTCTGGTTTTATCCCTGTCTGAAGGAATTTTTCCACCTAGATGGCTATAGATGGGCTAAATTTGGACTTACGTACCGCCACCAATTATATGATAAAGGTGAACTTAAATCGTTCACACAACTGAAGATGGAACTGGACATTCCGGACTCCTGGGCATTCCAGTTTACCAGACTGAAACATGCAGCTCATACTCAGTTTGGGACTGAACCAGTATCCCTTAAACTCTATAAAAACTCCTTGCCGCCCCTGATCACACTAAATTGATATCCACCTATTATAGTGTACTCATAGGCAAAGAACACCCAAAAGAAAAGAAAATTAGAGATAGGTGGGCCACTGTTATACCAGAACTAACAGAGGAACAATGGGGGGAAGTGTTGACCTCATATACGCCCACAGTTTATCTCTGCCAAGGACAAAATGATACAACTCCGGTATTTACACAAAATGTTCTACACTCCATTTAGACTGTGTAAAATGGGAAGGGGAGACAACCCCACATGTCATAAATGTTTAGCAGCAGAAGGATCCTTTATCCATACGATATGGGACTGTAATAGGATACAGCCCTTATGGTCGCAGGTGACTCAGTTTATTGCTGATACATTTGATCTTCCGAATATTTGTAGCCTACTACTGGAACTTCTAGGTATTATTGAGGATGAAATTATGAGTAACAATATGAGAACATTATTAAGATTACTATTCTTCTATGTTAGAAAGCTGATTGTTCTCAACTGGATTAAGAGGGACTATCTCACGTTAGCCACCTGGAAGGGCCTGGTCAATGCCAATGTAACATTATATACAATGACTTATGAAGCAAGGGGATGTGCGAAAAAATTCAATAAAGTCTGGGGTAAATGGATAAAATCTAGTGAAACCATACAAACTGACATTTAAGATGGTTTCTTTACAACGAATATGTTATGAGATCTGTACACAATGTGAGATGTGAATATGGGAGTTTGGTTCTAGACATATAACAGCACACAGCACGAGACTTTATGGAGGAGTTCGCCTCCGACTTTGTTTAATTTTTGTTTTTTGATTTTGTGATGTTTTGGGTTTTCTTTTTCTTCTCTTTACGAGAATAAGATATGACTTATATATATATCACAATTACCAATACAAAATAGTTAAAGAGCTATTTGTACTGAAGAATATACTGTATTCAGTTATAGAGATCATCAAGACTTGTTTAAGCAAAGGATATGCTGTTTTACACACTTATGACTGTATCCTGCTTTCAGTTTTTCCTGACGTGTATGTACACTTGGCGAATAAAAACCTTAAAAAAAAAACAATTAGCTGTCCCCTCAAAACACACAGCCATTAATGTCTAAACTGCTGGGCCCAATTAGCCATTTTCCGTCCCTGGTGGCATGTGACTCATTAGTGTTACAAGGTCTCAGGTGTGAATGGGGAGCATGTGTGTTAAATTTGGTGTTATCGCTCTCACTCTCTCATACTGGTCACTGGAAGTTTAACATGGCACCTCATGGCAAAGAACTCTCTGAGGTTCTGAAAAACAGAATTGTTGCTCTACATAAAGATGGTCTAGGCTATAAGAAGATTGCCAAGACCCTGAAACCGAGCTACAGCACGGTGGTCAAGACCATACAGCGGTTTAACAGGACAGGTTTCAGTCAGAGCAGGCCTTGCCATGGTCAACTAAAGAAGTTGATTGCACGTTCTCAGCATCAAATCATGAGGTTGTCTTTGGGAAATAGACGTATGAGTGCTGCCAGCATCGCTGCAGAGGTTGAAGGGGTGGGGGGTCAGCTCAGATCATACCCTGCGTGTGTGGGGGCAACCAGGTGAGGAGTACAAAGACAAGTGTGTCTTACCTACAGTCAAGCATGGTGGTGGGAGTGTCATGGTCTGGGGCTGCATGAGTGCTGCCGGCACTAGGGAGCTACAGTTCATCGAGGGAACCATGAATGCCAACATGTACTGTGACATACTGAAGCACAGCATGATCGCCTCCCTTCAGAAACTGGGCCGCAGGGCAGTCTTCCAACATGATAACGACCAGAAACACACCTCCAAGATGACCACAAGGGCTGATCCCAGACGGGGTGCGCGGGGTGCAGTGCACCCGGGCGCCAGAGAGGCGGGGGCGCTGAAGCGCCAGAGTGCTCCCCTCCCTCCTCATCCCCATCCTCTCTGTGTCCAGAGACGGCTCCCTCCGCAGGTCACAGCTGCCGCTGTAGTTTTCAAGGCTCAAGCGGCAGCCCGTCCCCCCCCTCCTGTCAGAGAAGGAGATCAGCGCTGGAGATCGGAGCAGCTGGTCTCTGTTTGGAGAGAGACCAGCCGCGCAGTAACATCACTGGGGGGGCGGTCCCTGCCTGACGTGTTCTCCTCCTCTGTCTTTCCCTCCCGCCCAAGCCAGTCTCCATCTGCTCTCCACCCGGGCGGCGCGGCTGCACACTGTCCTCTCCTCTCCAGCTGCCGCCCGGGTGTTTTTATGTATGCTAATGGAGAGGGGGTCTCTACTAATAGAAGGGGGTCTGTCCTAAGGGGGTTTGTACTAATGGAGGGGGGGTTTCCTGGGGGGTGTACTAATGGAGGGGGGGTTTGTCTTGGGGGGGTCTGTACTAATGGAGGGGGGGTTCCTGGGGGGGTCTGTACTAATGGAGAGGAGGGGGGGCGGTTTGTCCTGGGGGTCTGTACTAATGGAGGGGGGTTGTCCTGGGGGTCTGTACTAATGGGGGGGTTTGTCCTCGGGGGGTCTGTACTAATGGAGGGGGTTGTCCTGAGGGGGTCTTTACTAATGGAGGGGGGCTTTGTCTTGGGGGGTCTGTACTAATGGAGGGGGGTCTGTACTAATGGAGGGGGGGTTGTCCTGGGGGTCTGTACTAATGGAAGGGGGGTTTGTCCTAGGGGGTCTGTACTAATGGAGGGGGTTTGTCCTGGGGGGTTTGTACTAATGGAGGGGGGCTTTGTCCTGGGGGGTCTGTACTAATGGAGGGGGGTCTGTCCTAAAGGGGTCTGTACTAATGGAGGGGGGGTTTGTCCTGGGGGTCTGTACTAATGGAGGGGGGTTTCCTGGGGGTGTCTGTACTAATGGAGAGGGGGTTGACCTGGGGGGTCTGTACTAATGGAGGGTGGGCTGTTTGTCCTGGGGGGTCTGTACTAATGGAGGGGTTTTGTCCTGGGGGGGTCTGTACTAATGGAGGGGGGCTTTGTCCTAGGAGGGTCTGTACTAATGGAGGGGGGTCTGTACTAATGGGGGGGTTTGTCCTGGGGGGTCTGTACTAATGGAGGGGGTTTGTCCTGGGGGGGTCTGTACTAATGGAGGGGGGCATTGTCCTGTGGGGTCTGTGCTAATGGAGGGGGGGTCTGTCCTAAGGGGGTCTGTACTAATGGAGGGGGGGTTGTCCTGGGGGTCTGTACTAATGGAGGGGGAGTTTGTCCTGGGGGTCTGTACTAATGGAGGGGGGGTTTGTCCTGGGGGGTCTGTACTAATTGAGGGGGTTTGTCCTGGGGGTCTGTACTAATGGAGGGGGGGTTTGTCCTGGGGGGTCTGTACTAATGGAGGGTGGGCGGTTTGTCCTGGGGGGTCTGTACTAATGGAGGGGGGTTTGTCCTGGGGGGTCTGTACTAATGGAGGGGGGGTTGTCCTGGGGGTCTGTACTAATGGAGGGGGAGTTTGTCCTGGGGGGTCTGTACTAATGGAGGGGGGTTTGTCCTGGGGGGTCTGTACTAATGAAGAGGGGGGCGGTTTGTCCTGGGGGTCTGTACTAATGGAGGGGGTTTGTCCTGGGGGGGTCTGTACTAATGGAGAGGGGGTGGTTTGTCCTGGGGAATCTGTACTAATGGAGGGGGGGTTTGTCCTGGGGGGTCTGTACTAATGGAGGGTGGGTGGTTTGTCCTGGGGGGTCTGTACTAATGGAGGGGGGTTTGTCCTGGGGGGGTCTGTACTAATGGAAGGGGGCTTTGTCCTGGGGGGTCTGTACTAATGGAGGGGGGGTTGTCCTGAGGGGGTCTGTACTAATGGAGGGGGGGTTTGTCCTGGGAGGGTCTGTACTAATGGAGGGTGGGCGGTTTGTCCTGGGGGGTCTGTACTAATGGAGGGGGTTTGTCCTGGGGGGGTCTGTACTAATGGAGGGGGGCTTTGTCCTGGGGGGGTCTGTACTAATGGAGGGGGTTTTTCCTGGGGGGGTCTGTACTAATGGAGGGGGGGGGCTTTGTCCTGGGGGGGTCTGTACTAATGGAGAGGGGGGTGGTTTGTCCTGGGGGTCTGTACTAATGGAGGGGGGGTTTGTCCTGGGGGGTCTGTACTAATGGAGGGTGGGCGGTTTGTCCTGGGTAGTCTGTACTAATGGAGGGGGTTTGTCCTGAATGGGTCTGTACTAATGGAGGGGGGGTTTGTCCTGGGAAGGTCTGTACTAATGGAGGGTGGGCGGTTTGTCCTTGGGGGTCTGTACTAATGGAGGGGGTTTGTCCTGGGGGGTCTGTACTAATGGAGGGGGGGCTTTGTCCTGGGGGGTCTGTACTAATGGAGGGGGTTTTTTCCTGGGGGGGTCTGTACTAATGGAGGGGGGCTTTGTCCTGGGGGGGTCTGTACTAATGGAAGGGGGTTGTCCTGGGGGGGTCTGTACTAATGGAGGGGGGTTTGTCCTGGGGTCTGTACTAATGGAGGGGGGGGTTTGTCCTGGGGGGTCTGTACTAATGGAGGGTGGGCGATTTGTCCCGGGGGGTCTGTACTAATGGAGGGGGGTGGTTTGTCCTGGAGGGTCTGTACTAATGGAGGGGGGGTTTGTCCTGGGGGGTCTGTACTAATGGAGGGGGGTTGTCCTGGGGGTCTGTACTAATGGAGGGGGAGTTTGTCCTGGGGGTCTGTACTAATGGAGGGGGGTTTGTCCTGGGGGGGTCTGTACTAATGAAGAGGGGGGGCGGTTTGTCCTGGGGGTCTGTACTAATGGAGGGGGTTTGTCCTGGGGGGGTCTGTACTAATGGAGAGGGGGTGGTTTGTCCTGGGGGGTCTGTACTAATGGAGGGGGGGTTTGTCCTGGGGGTCTGTACTAATGTAGGGTGGGTGGTTTGTCCTGGGGGGTCTGTACTAATGGAGGGGGTTTGTCCTGGGGGGGTCTGTACTAAAGGAGGGGGGCTTTGTCCTGGGGGGTCTGTACTAATGGAGGGGGGTTGTCCTGAGGGGGTCTGTACTAGTGGAGGGGGGGTTTGTCCTGGGAGGGTCTGTACTAATGGAGGGTGGGCGGTTTGTCCTGGGGGGTCTGTACTAATGGAGGGGGGTGGTTTGTCCTGGAGGGTCTGTACTAATGGAGGGGGGGTTTGTCCTGGGGGGTCTGTACTAATGGAGGGGGGGTTGTCCTGGGGGTCTGTACTAATGGAGGGGGAGTTTGTCCTGGGGGGTCTGTACTAATGGAGGGGGGTTTGTCCTGGGGGGTTCTGTACTAATGAAGAGGGGGGGCAGTTTGTCCTGGGGGTCGGTACTAATGGAGGGGGGTGGTTTGTCCTGGAGGGTCTGTACTAATGGAGGGGGGGTTTGTCCTGAGGGGGTCTGTACTAATGGGGGGGTTTGTCCTGGGAGGGTCTGTACTAATGGAGGGTGGGCGGTTTGTCCTGGGGGTCTGTACTAATGGAGGGGGTTTGTCCTAGGGGGTCTCTACTAATGGAGGGGGGCTTTGTCCTGGGGGGGTCTGTACTAATGGAGGGGTTTTTTCCTGGGGGGGTCTGTACTAATGGAGGGGGGCTTTGTCCTGGGGGGTCTGTACTAATGGAGGGGGGTTTGTCCTCGGGGGTCTGTACTAATGGAGGGGGGTTGTCCTGGGGGGATCTGTACTAATGGAGGGGGGTTTGTCCTGGGGGTCTGTACTAATGGAGGGGGTTTGTCCTGGGGGGTCTGTAGTAATGGAGAGGGGTTTGTCCTGGGGGGGTCTGTACTAATGGAGGGGGTTTGTCCTGGGGGGTCTGTACTAATGGAGGGGGTTTGTCCTGGGGGGTCTGTACTAATGGAGGGGGGGTTTGTCTTAGGGGTCTGTACTAATGAAGGGGGGGTTTGTCCTGGGGGGGTCTGTACTAATGGAGGGGGGTTTTGTCCTGGGGGTCTGTACTAATGGAGGGGGGTTTGTCCTGGTGGGGGTCTGTACTAATGGAGGGGGGTGGTTTGTCCTGGGGGGGTCTACACCCAGGAAAGTACACCCAGGACTCAAGAGGGAGAGGGCAGCGCTGAGAGAGCACCATCAGAGAGAGAACCCCGCTGCCCTGCACCACCAGAGGGAAAGCCACACAGCCTAGCTCCATCCCTGGCGGAGAAAGGAATGGAGTCATTGCAGGAATACAGATCTGGGTGCTACCCAGCGGGGTCGCCATGGGCAATTCAGAGTGAGCTGACTCCTGATCAGAGGACCATTGCTGTATCGCTGGGTCAGGTGAGAGGGCCGATCGCCCATTATCTACTAACGTCCATAGGAACTGCAGTCTCTGACCATCTCCTGTATTATATCTGCAGTCTCTGACCATCTCCTGTATCATGTCTGCAGTCTCTGACCATCTCCTGTATTATGTCTGCAGTCTATGACCATCTCCTGTATCATGTCTACAGTCTCTGACCGTCTCTTGTATCATGTCTACAGCCTCTGACCTTCTCCTATATTATGTCTGCAGCCTCTGACCATCTCCTGTATTATGTCTGCAGTCTCTGACCATTTCCTGTACTATGATTGCAGTCTCTGACCGTCTCTTGTATCATGTCTGCATTCTCTGACCATCTCCTGTATTATGTCTGCAGTCTCTGACCATCTCCTGTATGATGTCTAGTCTCTGACTGTCTCTTGTATTATGTCTACAGTCTCTGACCTTCTCCTATATTATGTCTGCAGTCTCTGACCATCTCCTGTACCATGTCTGCAGTCTCTGACCATCTCCTTTACCATGATTACAGTCTCTGACCGTCTCTTGTATCATGTCTGCAGTCTCTGACCATCTCCTGTATTATGTCTGCAGTCTTTGACCATCTCCTGTATCATGTCTACAGTCTCTGACTGTCTCTTGTATCATGTCTACAGCCTCTGACCTTCTCCTATATTATGTCTGCAGTCTCTGACCCACTCTTGTATTATGTCTGCAGTCTCTGACCATCTCCTGTATTATGTCTGTAGTCTCTGACCATCTCCTATATTATGTCTGCAGTCTCTGACCATCTCCTGTATAATGTCTACAGTCTCTGACTGTCTCTTGTATCATGTCTACAGTCTCTGGCCTTCTCCTATATTATGTCTGCAGTCCTTGACCGTCTCTTGTATCATGTCTGCATTCTCTGACCATCTCCTGTATTATGTCTGCAGTCTCTGACCATCTCCTGTATCATGTCTACAGTCTCTGACCATCTCCTGTATTATGTCTGCAGTCTCTGACCATCTCCTGTATCATGTCTACAGTCTCCGACCGTCTCTTGTATCATGTCTACAGTCTCTGACCTTCTCCTATATTATGTCTGCAGTCTCTGACCATCTCCTGTATTATGTCTGCAGTCTCTGACCATCTCCTGTACTATGATTGCAGTCTCTGACCATCTCTTGTATCATGTCTGCATTCTCTGACCATCTCCTCTATTATGTCTGCAGTCTCTGACCATCTCCTGTATCATGTCTACAGTCTCTGACTGTCTCTTGTATCACATCTACAGTCTCTGACCTTCTCCTATATTATGTCTGCAGTCTCTGACCATCTCCTGTACCATGTCTGCAGTCTCTGACCATCTCCTGTACTATGATTGCAGTCTCTGACCAACGGATCTTTTGTATCCTGCAACGAGAGAGAACACAGCTCTACCACACCTCAATGGTATCCCTCTGCAGCGGCTGTGATGATACAAGTGGATCAGGAGATCCCATCTAGATGCCTGAAGCTGCGAGCAACTTTACATCAGAAGAGGTGGTGAGCTGTAACATATTCCTTATCTGCTGTCGAGATTACCATCTTAGTGATAAGTCAACTCATTGTATATCATCCAGGTTGAAACTTTGTGGCATCAGTCAGCTATTTTTACAACAACTGCTTATTGATATGTATACAAGGATCTCTTTCTTTGCTACACAGTTTCTATAACAGAGCTACGGAGGAAACACACACAGCACTAGCACTTTCATAAAATCCAACAGATAACTTTTCTTTTTTCTTGAGGAGAAATAGCCATGGACTCTTATATTTCCGCATGCAGTGAGCCTGATTACAATCATTGGCACTGACCCAGTGTTCATGGATATCTGTTACTATAAACTTTACCAATTTTTGAATCGATCTAAATCTATACATGTGTGTGAGTGCGTGTGTGAATGAAAGGGGATATCTCTGGTTGCATCAGTGATACGGTGGCCACCGCTGTCCTATATAGACATTAGGTCTTTTTATTCTGTATTGGGGATAGGGGTATTATTTGTGTATTCTAGTTTGCTATTTTTGCTGAGCTTTTTGTATATATGGATAATCAATAAATGAGTTAAAATTATCCACCGACCTGTCCTCTATAAAGAATTGCGGTGTGGTCTCTTCACAAATGTTGTTCTATATACACTTAATTCAGAGGACAACATTTTGGGGGGTTTTCTAAATACTTACTCTTTTTGAAATACCCCAAGTAGAAGGTGGAACCGGGTGAATCTCTAAAAAGTGGGGCCGACATACGGCCAGGCATTTATCACTTGAGAACACCGGTTTTTCCTTAGGAGCAGCCAAGGTCCCTCCTCCTTTTTTGCTTTTTGTTTTCACATTTCTGACCGTCTCTTGTATCATGTCTGCATTCTCTGACCATCTCCTGTATTATGTCTGCAGTCTCTGACCATCTCCTGCATCATGTCTACAGTCTCTGACTGTCTCTTGTATCATGTCTACAGTCTCTGACCTTCTCCTATATTATGTCTGCAGTCTCTGACCGTGTCTTGTATCATGGCTGCAGTCTCTGACCATCTCCTGTATTATGTCTGCAGTCTCTGACCATCTCCTGTATCATGTCTACAGTCTCTGACTGTCTCTTGTATCATGTCTACAGTCTCTGACCTTCTCCTATATTATGTCTACAGTCTCTGACCGTCTCTTGTATCATGTCTGCAGTCTCTGACCATCTCCTGTATTATGTCTGCAGTCTCTGACCATCTCTTGTATCATGTCTGCAGTCTTTGACCATCTCCTGTATCATGTCTACAGTCTCCGACCGCCTCTTGTATCATGTCTACAGTCTCTGACCTTCTCCTATATTATGTCTGCAGTCTCTGACCATCTCCTGTATTATGTCTGCAGTCTCTGACCATCTCCTGTACTATGATTGCAGTCTCTGACCATCTCTTGTATCATGTCTGCATTCTCTGACCATCTCCTCTATTATGTCTGCAGTCTCTGACCATCTCCTGTATCATGTCTACAGTCTCTGACTGTCTCTTGCATCACGTCTACAGTCTCTGACCTTCTCCTATATTATGTCTGCAGTCTCTGACCATCTCCTGTACCATGTCTGCAGTCTCTGACCATCTCCTGTACTATGATTGCAGTCTCTGACCAACGGATCTTTTGTATCCTGCAACGAGAGAGAACACAGCTCTACCACACCTCATTGGTATCCCTCTGCAGCGGCTGTGATGATACAAGTGGATCAGGAGATCCCATCTAGATGCCTGAAGCTGCGAGCAACTTTACATCAGAAGAGGTGGTGAGCTGTAACATATTCCTTATCTGCTGTCGAGATTACCATCTTAGTGATAAGTCAACTCATTGTATATCATCCAGGTTGAAACTTTGTGGCATCAGTCAGCTATTTTTACAACAACTGCTTATTGATATGTATACAAGGATCTCTTTCTTTGCTACACAGTTTCTATAACAGAGCTACGGAGGAAACACACACAGCACTAGCACTTTCATAAAATCCAACAGATAACTTTTCTTTTTTCTTGAGGAGAAATAGCCATGGACTCTTATATTTCCGCATGCAGTAAGCCTGATTACAATCATTGGCACTGACCCAGTGTTCATGGATATCTGTTACTATAAACTTTACCAATTATTGGATCGATCTAAATCTATACATGTGTGTGAGTGCGTGTGTGAATGAAAGGGGATATCTCTGGTTGCATCAGTGATACGGTGGCCACCGCTGTCCTATATAGACATTAGGTCTTTTTATTCTGTATTGGGGATAGGGGTATTATTTGTGTATTCTAGTTTGCTATTTTTGCTGAGCTTTTTGTATATATGGATAATCAATAAATGAGTTAAAATTATCCATCGACCTGTCCTCTATAAAGAATTGCTGTGTGGTCTCTTCACAAATGTTGTTCTATATACACTTAATTCAGAGGACAACATTTTGGGGGGTTTTCTAAATACTTACTCTTTTTGAAATACCCCAAGTAGAAGGTGGAACCGGGTGAATCTCTAAAAAGTGGGGCCGACATACGGCCAGGCATTTATCACTTGAGAACACCGTTTTTTCCTTAGGAGCAGCCAAGGTCCCTCCTCCTTTTTTGCTTTTTGTTTTCACATTTCTGACCGTCTCTTGTATCATGTCTGCATTCTCTGACCATCTCCTGTATTATGTCTGCAGTCTCTGACCATCTCCTGCATCATGTCTACAGTCTCTGACTGTCTCTTGTATCATGTCTACAGTCTCTGACCTTCTCCTATATTATGTCTGCAGTCTCTGACCGTGTCTTGTATCATGGCTGCAGTCTCTGACCATCTCCTGTATTATGTCTGCAGTCTCTGACCATCTCCTGTATCATGTCTACAGTCTCTGACTGTCTCTTGTATCATGTCTACAGTCTCTGACCTTCTCCTATATTATGTCTACAGTCTCTGACCGTCTCTTGTATCATGTCTGCAGTCTCTGACCATCTCCTGTATTATGTCTGCAGTCTCTGACCATCTCTTGTATCATGTCTGCAGTCTTTGACCGTATTATGTCTAGGGGCTCTTTCTAACAGACAGCCCTCTGTGTGTGCATCAGAGAGACTCCCCTCCAGGTCTCATTAGTGTACTCTATTCCTGTATTTTCTTTATTGTTAAGAGATCATGGGAGGATCCCAAGGTAACAAAGACTTCTAAGGGGAGCATCTCTGTGTTTGAGTCGTTGCCATAGAAACATTTGTAAAGGGGAGGAGTTGGTAAGATGACCACGCCCATGTGGGGGCGCCAGAAATATTTCTGCACCCAGGCGTCTGTGACCCTAGGATCGGCCCTGATGACCACTGCCTTGCTAAAGAAGCTGAGGGTAAAGGTGATGGACTGGCCAAGCATGTCTCCAGACCTAAACCCTATTGAGCATCTGTAAGGCATCCTCAAATGAATGGTGGAGGAGCGCAAGGTCTCTAACATACACCAGATCTGTGATGTCGTCATGGAGGAGTGGAAGAGGACTCTAGAGGTAACCTGTTAAGCTCTGGTGAACTCCATGCCCAGGAGGGTTAAGGCAGTGCTGGAAAATAATGGTGGCCACACAAAATATTGACACTTTGGGCCCAATTTGGACATTTTCACTCAGGGGTGTTCTCACTTTTGTTGCCAGTGGTTTAGACATTAATGGCTGTGTGTTGAGTTATTTTGAAGGGACAGCAAATTTACACTGTTATACAAGCTGTACACTCACTATTTTACATTGTAGTCATTACTTCAGTGTTATCACATGAAAAGATATAATAAAATATTTTTGAAAAATGTGAGGGGTGTACTCACTTTTGTGAGATACTGTATGAAGTGTTTAATGTACTATGTAAACCTTTGCAGAGTATATTGGAGCTATGTAAATAAATAGCCTGCCTAGATTTGATTCCCCTTCTGACTTTTAGTATGTTTTTTTTCTTTTCTACTGGGTAAGATTACTAGTTTAAGATGTGTTTCCGCCGGAGCACTAAAAACAAATTCTCTTTGATGTTCAGCATAGATTTGCTTTAAATCGTATTAAGAGACCAGTTCTACAAACTACCATTTGGATGCTATGTCTACAATCCATTAACAGATGGTTATCAGAACGAATGTGTGTTTCTTTGAAGCCTACCTATTAACTTTTCAACTTCAGTTTATGAATGAGGTTGCAGATTTCATAGGGATGCATGCTTGTAAGTATTCCTAAAAATATTGCTGATATACACGCAAGCTCTAATCTATTGGTTTAGATTACAGAAGGCGTATAGAAGACCAAAGAAAGAAGCATCCCTAAGGGTGGCCATTTATAGGCTTCAATAAAAGCATACAATGCAAGCATTTCAAAGGTGGATTTTGACAGTTGGGCAATGCAGAGATTCAGTAACAAGTGCTTTTGATCAAATGATCAATGGACATCTGGCAAAATCCAATTGTGACATTAGTTACATTTTTTTGTTTAATAAAGAAAAGCAAAGAACACCAATGATTAGTAAAAAGAATGCTAAAGCACCAAAGATGTAATTACCTTTATTCGTTTTTTTGTTTATTCTGATGAAGAGACATCTAAAGCTAGCCATAGATGGATCGAAATTTGAATGGTTCAGCAGGGACTAGTCGAATTTTGATCAATCTATGGCAATTCCTGTTCATGAGACGTCAACCAAATGATCGACTTCTCATGAGCAAGCTTGCACTGCTGATCAGTGTCTTCTGACAGCAGAGGAGTCCTGACTGGTACGAAGGTTAATTTATTCACAATATACTCTGCAGAGGTTTACAGAGAATTCTTCTAGCCACCTTGCTTGTGTGGATGGGACAATCCATTCAGTTTTTTCTAATCAGCCCCCTGGCTGATCAAAAAAGACTGACTTATGTATGCCCAGCTTAACAATCATAATAGTGGTTTTGTGTCAGGTTTATTTTCCATTTTAAAGCAGAGCTATATCTTTCTTTAAAAAACAAAAAAAACCACGTGATTATAAGGCTAATGCTGCGTACACACGGACTTTTCGGCTACAAAAGTCCGACAGCCCATCCAACAGACTTTCGACAGACTTTTGGCGGACTTGCGGCGGACTTTATAATGAACAGACTTAACTACATACGATCACACAAAAGTCCGACGGATTCGTACGTGATGACGTATGACCGGACTAAAATGAGGAAGTTGATAGCCAGTAGCCAATAACTGCCCTAGCGTCGTTTTTTGTCCGTCAGACTAGCATACAGACGAGCGGATTTCTGGGTCCGGCGGAGTTACGACGTAAAGATTTGAAGCATGTTCCAAATCTAAAGTCCGTCAGATTTGCGACTGGAAAAGTCCGCTGAAGGTCCGGTGAAGCCCACACACGATCGGATTGTCCGCCGGATTTGGTCCGTCGGCGTCCGTCGGACAAGTCCGGTCGAAAAGTCCGACCGTGTGTACGCGGCATAAGTTTACATTTGTAGTTGAAGGTGGTAAACACATGTGGTTGAACTTGCGTTTCTACTGCACCTAAAGTTGCAAAGTGGACAGGGTGTACACATGCTGAACTCATGATGCCAAGAATGATTAACTGAATGGGGCTGCACTGCAACCACCCCACAATGTAGAAATTTGAGAGCTCCTAATGCCATAGCACAATTACTTTGCCAACCAACTGCTGAAATGAGATATTGGCAACAAAGAGGACATTGTTTTTATTGTTTTGGCTGACTCACAGACTTGCATTGTAAAAGCACTAAGGATAGTCACTGGGCCTGATTTTTAAAGGAAATGATGCACAAGAGCAAGGAGAAAATTTTGCATGAATGTGTGCACATCCAGCAAACACAATCTCTTAACTCGTCTGCTAAAATGAACACTCGTATTCAATGCATGTGCTGCAGTCTCTGTTTGCAGAATGCATTGGACATTAAAATAATGCTGTTTCTGTTCCTTATGTATAGATAAGATTTAATGTGTATGATGAAATAGGGTCATTCTCTGCTCCCAAACTTCCACTGCCCACTGTCTCTCGGGTGCTAGACCGAAAAAGACCCATCTGCACTCCGAGTATACTGAAGAGGAACAAACAGCTACACTTGGATGATGTCACACTTGATTTTATACCATGAAGCCACAACAACAAGTTCCCGCATAAGAACCACCCATGCTAACGCGTTTCACCTGTCAGAGCTTAGTCATAGAGAAATGTCTAATACTAAGCCCTTTATAGGTAAAATGCATTAGGGTGAATATTCCCTAGGCGGAAACCTATTGCTGTGGCTTTGGGAATGAAGTTAAGCTAAGTGTGATCTCATCTGAGTGTGGCAGTTTGTTCCCCTAAGTAATGTGTACGTTTCTGTACTTGGAACGCAAACTCCGGGCTGTGCGGCAATCTTACATGCTTTTTAACAAGTATGTGTAATGTGAGTGCAAACCTTTACACCTTAATAAAAGTTTTTTAGTCTATGAGGTATTACGCTATGTGTGTCCAATTCTCCTTCTATGATAAATGTATAATTGATGGAAACGTGAGCAAGTGCTATGGAATTATCCACAGAGCCACACAGGACCAATAACCCTTTACTACAGGCAATATTTTCATGGAAAGTTGGTGAGTGAAGGCATGAGAGGAAGGGTAACACATCACCTTGTCATATTTTTATTGCACGGAATGCACTTTATAAAGAGACTATAGTGGAACAGAACAGTCACAGCACTTTATTGACTTTATTTCATATTTTTCACAATGTTGTAAAATATCTATATGAATTTGTTGTTGGCATAGTATGAAGTTTTTGTTTGATTTCTGTCACATTCAAAGGATTTAATTGAATTAATAACAGACAGTAGACATGTGCGGTTTGTTTCGTACGAATCAATCCAAAATACGAATTTCTATGCTTCCGAATTGTATACAAAATACAAAATTTAGTTGACGGATTTCAGGTTTCCAAATTCCGTTACAACGGAAACGTGACTGGTGTTTTGTTGACCAATCAAAGGTTTTCTTCTGCTGCTGAGTGAGGGTTGGGAAAATGACCTTTTTTAATATGGGAGTGGGAGTGAGACTGGTACTGGTAGTCGATGGGAGATTCAGAATCTGACAAAATAAGAATGTTCGTTAATATCGTTTTATTATTGTCATAATAATTACAATTATTCGTTATGATGAAGTTGAAAACCCAGTCAGCACAGCACAGGGATGGTGGGAGCCCCTCATAATGAGCACAGCAGGGGTACAGCTCCAGGAAGTCAGCACAGCACAGGGATGGTGGGAGACCCTCATAATGAGCACAGCAGGGGTACAAACCTAGGAAGTCAGCACAGGGATGGCGGGAGCCCCTCATAATGAGCACAACAGGGGTACAGCCCCAGGGGGAAGTCAGCACAGCACAGAGATGGCGGGAGCCCCTCATAATGAGCATAATAAGTCGACGACTGCCATATTGAGAAAGGTATTTTTTGCTTTTTAAATTCATAATAACGAACGTTCGTAATTGTTACGAAAAGTTAACGCACGGAAATTCGTATTTCGTACGAATCCAAACTGAATTTCGGACACGAATTACGAAATACGAATTAATGGCTAATACGAAACGGAACGGAATGAAAAGAAATTCATTTATTGACAGCGCACATGTCTAACAGACAGCGCAGGGATCTAATATTTTAATGTGTAAGTTTAGATTCAATATACAAGGAAAAAAATATATTGTGGTAAACTCTACTATGGCTCACCAAGGTATGAAGGGTACAAGCACCAAACAAAAGGATCATCTCCAAAAACCTTATACACTATAATCTTGGAGTAAATAAGGCAGTAAGTGAAAGTAAGGGTATTTGTCATTATAAAATGCATTAGAAAGCAGCAGTATGTAAAATTGTGTATGCATGCTTGCCATGACCAAATCGTGCATGTATGCAGATGCATACTGTGATACTCCTATATAGCATGCACTATCTTTTACTTCTTTACTTTCAGTGTTGTTTTTACAGTTACCTTCAATGATATACTGTAAGATGCCCATCATATGATTTTATTCCATATTGAAAACAATAGTTACCAGATGTCAGATAGCTCCAAGAAGATTAAAGAAAATCCTACTTTTGTTCTATGTATGCCACCACTTAACTGCCATGTGTTCAGACACTGCAGCGGTGCTCCTAATAAAATAACATTTGTTAAAGAAATAACTATATGTATGTAGCACTACCCCCACAGGAGCCACTTGAATATTGTTTGTTCCTTACTCTGCCTCTTCAACCCCAAGAACAGACCCAACCCCACTGGCACTTCTGGCACTAATGTAGTGTAAATATCACAGTAAAAGTACCGTATGTACTCGAGTATAAGTCGTTCCGAGTATAAGTCGAGGCCCCCAATTTACCACAAAAAACTGGGAAAAACGTATTGACCCGAGTATAAGACGAGGGTGAGAAATGCAGAGGGTCAACAATGCCCATCGGTAGCTGCATGCCTCCCTGTGTCCTGTGCAGCCTACCTGTATCCTGTGCATGTGTCCTGTGTCCTGTACATGTGCATGTGTCCTGTGTCCTGTACATGTGTATGTGTCCTGTGCATGTGTCCTGTACATGTGTATGTGTCCTGTACATGTGTCCTGCACATGTGTATGTGTCCCTGTGCCCTGTACATGTGCCCTGTACATGTGTAGGTGTCCCTGTGTCCTGTGTTCTGTACATGTGTCCTGTGTCCCTGTGTCCTGTGTCCCTGTGTCCTGTGTCCTGTACATGTGTATGTGTCCTGTGTCCCTGTGTCCTGTGTCCCTGTGTCCTGTGCATGTGTCCTGTGTCCTGTACATGTGTCCTGTGTGCATGTGTCCTGTGTGCATGTGTCCTGTGTCCCTGTGTCCTGTGTCCTGTACATGTGTATGTGTCCTGTGTCCCTGTGTCCTTTGTCCCTGTGTCCTGTGCATGTGTCCTGTGTGCATGTGTCCAGTGTGCATGTATCATGTGTGCATGTGCAGCTTACCTGTGTCCTGTGCAGCCTCCCTCTGGTGATCTCCACCCTCCGATCAGCGTGGGATAATACACTTCTGTGGCCATTCCACTGTTCAAAAGCCGCGCCTCCTCCTCGTCTGTGATAGGCAGAACACTCAGCAGTCAGCCTATCACGGACATTCTCTCATTCTCATACCATGGACGAGGATGAGAGAATGTCCGTGATAGGCTGTACACTGACAGCTGTTCAGCCTATCACAGACGAGCAGGAGGTGCAGCTTTTGAAAGCTGGAATAGCCTCCGAACAGTATTATCACACGCCGGCCGCCGTCTGCCTGCATGACATGTTGATCATGCAGACAGACGGCGGTGACTCGAGTATAAGTCGAGGGGGGCACTTTCAGCCCCAAAAAAAGGGCTGAAAAATTCGACTTATACTCGAGTATATACGGTACTCCATATTCCCATCGCACACGTTTCTGGAAAAGCTCTCAAGGATTTGGGTGCTGCAACAACAACCAGCTAGGAACTGGTTCAGAAGTCACAAGGAAAATGTTTGCTAGCACACCATGGATCAACAAGGAAGCGTCCAAGCGAATTGTTTAATGCATGATCACATCACAAGACTAATTTCGATGTCACATGCCTGACGAAGGGGTCCTACGTGACTCCGAAACATTGCACTACTCTTGTGATGTGCTCATGCATTAAATGATTTGCTTGGACGCTTCCTTGTTGATCCATGGTGTGCTGACAAACATTTTCCTTACCACAGTAAAAGGAGGATGAAAGAAACAATCATAGCAATATTAAGCAATAAACAAATATGTATGAGTAGAATATAGAACAAAAGTCACTGAAGAAATCGACGGCGTCCCAGAGCGGCTGCTCTCGCGATCCCGCAGGGGAATGCAGCGCGGCGATTGTGGCCCCTGCGGAAGCGTGACCCCGACCTCTGTAAAGAGTCATGTCCGCGGCTCTTCAATCATGTGATCAGCTGTGTCCAATCACAGCCGGTCACATGTAAACACGGAGAAGCCAGTAATCTGCGCTCCTCGCAACACACTGGCAAGGAGAGCCGATCAGTGGCATCTCCTCGCAGGGGACAACAAAATATGTAATCAGAGCACTGATTACATTATAGTGCCACAAGTGTCACCAATCAGTGCCAGCAATCAGTGCCCACCATTGCCCACCAGTGCCAGTAATCAGTGCCCACCAGTACCCACCAGTGACAGCAATCAGTGCCCACCAGTGCCCACAAGTGGCACCCATCAGAGCCCATTAGTGATGCCAGTCAGTGCTGGCTATCAGTTCTGCCCATCACTGCTGTCCATCAATGCCCATCAGTGTCGCCTATCAGTTCCACCCATCAATTCCCATCGGTGCTCATCAGTGCCACCTATCCATGCGCCTATCAGTGCCCACCAGTGCCGCCTATCAGTGACAATCAGTGCCACCTATCAGTGCCCATCAGTGCCGCCTATCAGTGCCCATTAGTGCCGCCTATCAGTGCTCACTAGTGCCACATATCAGTGCCACCTATCAGTGCCCTTAAATGCGGCATATTAGTGCCTCCTCATCAGTGCCACCTAATCAGTGCCCATAAGTGCCGCCTCATCACTGCCTATAAGTGCCACCTCATCAATGCCCACCAGTTCAGCCTATCAGGCCACCTCATCAGTGCACATCAGTGAAGGAGAAAAATTACTTATTTACAAAATTTACTGACAGAAACTAAGCAAAAAAAAATGTTTTTTCTTAATTTTTGTTTTTGTAAAAAATAAAAACCCAGCTGTGAATAAATACCACCAAAATAAAGCTCTATTTGTGTAAAGAAAATGATAAAAATGTAATTTGAGTTCAGTGTAGCATGACCTCGCAATTGTCATTCAAAGTGCTTCACAGCAAAGCCGAAGCTCCTGAATCGTGTGACCACACCGCAGCGGATCAAAAAAATTGTATTTCGACAGATCTCTTTTATAAAGGCTATGCAGCATAGCATCATAAATAGTTAGCTTACTTCCATGTTAACAAGCCTTTAACTAGTGCAAATCTGAAATTTGAAAATTGGAAAATTTGAAAGAACGAAAATCCAAAATTTGAAAATCCGAAAATTTGAAATAACGAAAATCTGGAAATTCTAAAGAACAAAAAACATTCCGATAATTTCCATTATGGATAAACTATTACTTTTATTAACCATTAATATAGTTATTTTATTATTAGTATTATTATTATTATTATTATTATTATTAATAATAATAATAACTATAATAATAGTTATAAACTATTAAATTATAAGTATTGGAATTTTCTTTCAAATTTGGCTGTTAGTGAACGTAACAAATTATTAACCATTATTATAGATTTTTTATTATTATTATTATATATAAATAATAATAATAATAATAATAATAATAATAAAAACTATAATAATAGTTATAAGCTATCAATGTATAGCTATTGGAATTTCCTTTCAAATTTAGCTGCCTGTTAGTGAACGTAACGAATATGGTTTTATCCAAATTTAGGAATTTTCGAAATAACGAATACCGCATTTATACGAATGGAACGTACAAAATTAAAATTTTTCCAAATTTACAAATTACCAAAATAACGAATACTGCACCTATATGAATGGAAGGTACCGAATTCTAATTTTTGGGAATTTACAAATTTATTCGAAATAATGAATTATCCGAAAAATGACAAAAAACAAACAAAAAAAATGGATAAAACGAAATAGAAAAAAAAACTAATTTTTTGGCAGTACATATGTCTAATAATCACTTTCCATCTAGGACGTTTATATACGTACACTGGATGACAAGTGGTAAAATGACCACCTTGAACATCATAATTCTGTGTTTCTGGTCTGCACGATCCATTAGTGTTTTAGGTGAGATAAATTAGTTTCTCAGGTGGGATAAAATATCATAAGTATAACGAATGTGTGTAGAAGTAACACCTGGTCATAATTGTCAGTGCTATAATTCAGTCGCCAAAATGTCTGGTGTTAAAGCACTACACAATCATGATTAAAGTACAGTGTCAACATCTCCTTATAATATCTTCTTTAGTGTTAGATTATCCCATCTTAGATAAATTCAGACTCATATTTATAGGATTAGCCTCTTTAAAGATATAATGATTGTACCATTTAAATAGTTTCCAACGTCACAACCCATGTGTAAAGCTGCATATGTCATAGATCAGAGTGACACCTGTGCTGAACACATGTATTATTACTTCATATTTTAAAAAAATTTAGACTTGTTTAAACCACAATGTATCATAGCATAATAAAACTTATATATATATTAATATAGGATTTAACCCTGTCTCTGCCCATGCAATTTTTTAAAAATATTTATTGTTTATAACCTCAATCTTTTCTTATATTTATTTTCTACCTTTTGCATTAAAAAAAAAAGCCTTAACCATGTCTCTGCCCAAGCCATTTTTGTAGTCTTTATTGTTTGTGCACTATAATGCACTAATACCCTTTCAATGATATGTTCAGCAGACAAAAACATTGAGAAAACATATTATTCCAATATAAAAGTACCCTTATAGCAATCACCATTTCCCTTTACACCTTTTTTTTTAATATATATATATTTCAGTGTTAAAAACACAATATCGCTAAAAGAACATCACATTATTATTCCTTCCAAAGATTAAGGCCTCGTTCCCACGGCGTGATTTTGTGTGGGCAATTCATTTGAATGGGCTTCCTACTTGTATGTGCGTTTGTTGCGGCAAAGAAGCTCATTTTGGTCCTGACCCATGCATGATTTTACAAGGGCATTTGCTGAGATTCTTGCATGTTTTGTAATCATTTGTAATAGTGGGGGCACTATTGAGTCATTCAGGCTGAATGGCACCCAAACGTGCATCACGCATTTTACCATGATTTGGAATCACAGGCAGAGTGGCCAAGGCATGGAAATCTCCTACATTGGTACTAGCAGAAACAATTCACAGAATGAATAATACAATGTCCCATGCTAAGATGGTAGCCATCGATCAAAATCAAATTCCAAAATGTGAAAAACTTTGGCATCCTTGGATAAAACAACAGTTCCTGTCAAACTTCAATGACTCTGTCCTGTTGCCATGTTAACAGATTAAATGACTTACAGAGACACCCATTCTAAGGCTTCAAAGAGAACTAAATAGAATAATAAACTGACGAGCAGGACAACCTTGTGGACCATACCTCTACTTTTCAACCCTTTTTCTTCTTTCTCTTTCCTTTTCTCCACCTTACGATTAAAGCTCATTATCAGAATTTATTTGACCTATATACACTCTACTTGTAAACAATATGTATAGTAGGTATAAATCATTTAAATACCTACAAAAGTAACTAAGGAAATGATATATATCTTTAATTTAGGTTTACGTGAACCCAATGTTTAATATTTGAAATTTCATGATATTTACCTATATAAACCCTACTGTAAAACAATGAGCTTACTTTATAGATCCTTGTAAACTAACTTTATGCATCTTTATAATATTGTATACTCAATAAACTTCTTTTGACAAGGAATCACAGGCAGAATCGGATCGATTCTGCCCATGATTCCTATACACTTAAGTTTGAATCGGCAAGTTGAAAGTTCTTTTTTTCATCATTATATGATGGAACAATGTCTGATTCCTTTATGTTTTTTTTTTTCTTTATATAAGGATTAGAATTTCTGTTTCTGCATGTGGCCACTCATTCTGTATTCTTGTAGGATATTTTCCCCACTTACTGCCTGTTGACAATAAGGGAAAGGGAAATCTCCCCAGTAAGGTGACAGACAGCAATAAAAAATAGATAACCTAGCTGTATACTTTAAGAGAAATTTAACAACAAATTACACTAGTAATTAAAATGAATAAAAATTATTTTTTAATAATTAATAATTATACATGTAGCAATAACTCACGGTGGAGCTGCTGGTTTAAATGGGTCTGTTACCTTCACTTTGCTTCCCTCTGTTTCACCAGCACCGGTCTAGGGGTTCTGTTGAGTTTACTGCTAGACGACACGCGTATCAACACTGGAGTACATTTTCAATGATTAAACAGTCAAACTTTAGGAAGTAGCAGAAAAGAGGTGGAAAAGGAAACCTTCAGGAGAAACTCAAATATCTTCTTCTAATATCTTAGCGACAAATGTCCCGGTAGATTTCAGATAATTAGGTGGAATGCGCTCCCCTTGTGGGACACACTCTTTGCTCGTCTGGATAGGCCTCTCTCACCGGTCTAGCAGCCAGCACGCAGCACGAATCTAAAGTCTCTGCCACAGACTTACTTGGGGGGTAAATCTGCACTATCCTCTGCCACAGGATGTATCAGATCTTCTGCAGTGAACAGTCAGTCACAGTGCCTGAACCTTTAAGCCGAACCGGCGACACTATGCTGTATGGTTACTTCTTTTTTTGGATACGTCCTGGAACCAAGTCACCAGGCCCCTCTATAGACCAGCACGCTGCGTGATTTCTCCAAGACGGGTCCTCCCCTGGGATCTCCTCGGCTGTCCAGCTTCGTCACACAGGACCGGCAGCTCAGGACCATTCCTCGGCTGTGGTGGTAGGCCCCAGAAAAGCCTCTGGACCCACCCCTGCGCCGCAGCATCGTGGGCCTCCCGATCGGAGGACCACGAGGTACCTCCTTAATGCATACCTGGCGGCCAGGAGGGCCAGCAGGTGGCTGTAAAACGACCCTAAAACATGGCGTCTGTCCCATAAATACCCTCTTCCCAGAATGCAAGCTTGAATGGAGGAGAAGATTTAGATGCCGCACACCGGATGTAGTCAAAAAACTTCACTTTATTGAAAAAATGGGATCATCAAAATAACAAGACTGTCATGCAGAAAGTACAGGTACACTGACGCGTTTCGCACTCAGGCTACGAGTAAGCTATGAGTAAGCACTCAGTCCTGAGTGCGAAACGCGTCAGCTTACCTGTACTTTCTGCATGACAGTCTTGTTATTTTGATGATCCCATTTTTTCAATAAAGTGAAGTTTTTTGACTACATCCGGTGTGCGGCATCCAAATCTTCTCCTCCATTCAAGCCTGCTTTGCCTAGCATTCAGCCAGCACCTGGAGCTCTTCTGCTCTGAAACTTCCACTTACACCTGGGTCAGTGTCAGCCTGAGCGGTGGAAACACTTTCTTTCCCAGAATGCAACTCGGAGGACCACCTCCACCGAGCTTGTCTCCGAGACAGAGGAGCATCTATACACTTCGACACGTTGCCTTTCCAACACTGACTAATGGTAACAGCGACATCCACTGGTCAGCACGGAAACACACACAACGTCAGCCAAGCTGGAACAGAGGCAAACTTTTAACCTTCTTAACACCCAATTTACTAAATTTACCTGATCTGCGGTAGATTGTAAATCTACCAGCGCTACATACAATTATCACCTTTTAAATGGGGAGATAAAACTGCATTCTGCTATGTCAGAGTTTGTGTTGTGTTTTAAATATATTAAGTTGTAAAAACACTGAAAAACAACCTAAATGTTTTGAATGCTGCTAATCTACACTCATTTTACAGTATAATACAGGTTTTAAAGTATTTCAGACGTATGTCGGCATTTAACGACCATTCCTTAAAAAGCACTGATATTTTGGCCACATCCCTGAAAACACATCTGAATTTTGTCCATGCCCACAAATTACCTTAGCACAAGTACAAAAAGCACACTAGCACTGCTACACACCTAATGCCGCATACAAACGACCGGACTTTCCGGCAGAAAAGGTCCGACGGAATCATTCCGTTGGACATTCCGATCGTGTGTGGGCTTCATCTGACTTTTTATTTCTAAAATTCTGACGGACCTAGAAATAGAACATGTTTCAAATCTTTCCGATGGAATCAGTTCCTATCGGGAAAACCGCTCGTCTGTATGCTATTCCAACGGACCAAAAATGACGCAAGAGCAGCTATTGGCTACTGGCTATTGAACTTCCTTTTTCTAGTCCCGTAGTACGTCATCGCGTTCTAAACAATCGGACTTTGATGTGATCATGTGTAGGCAAGTCCGTTTCAGCGGAACTCCGTCAGAACTCTATCGGAAAGACCTTCGGAGTCTATTCTGACTGAAAGTCTGGTCACGTGTACACGGCATTAATCCCAGGTTCAGGGTTTTTTGGAAGCTCCTAAGTATAGCTATCTGTCTACCTTGTGCTATAGGGTAGGTGAACACAAACATCAAATATCTGCGGATGTCAGGTCCTAAACTACATATTAGATGGCCACCTTCCTCCTGCATGTTCCTAAACTCTTAATCAACACAGACTACAGCAATGGTGTGGACTGTGTCCACTACCTGGCAGCCTCTTACAGCCTAGGCCCAGTATTTTTGCATTTTGTCATCGGGATTAGTTCTCCAAGGGCAAATAGCCTAATGTGCATACTCATTTAGTGCCCTAATGAAATACTAAGTCAGTTTTGTAGATAAACATACTGAACAGCTTTCTGCAATGATTAAGAGTGACACCTTTGAGCACACAGTATGCAGGCAACACCATTGCCATGGCCCACAAAGATCTAATATATAGAAAAAGGTTGGCTAAACCACACAAGTACATTTTCGACCTCTATTTTTCCTTTATGCTGGCTTTTCAAATAACGCATGCAATAAAATATGATAGAAATTTGAGTGCAACATAACACTTTGGTACCAAGGCAGTGGGGTGTAAGGTGTAGTCCAGAACAAGGCTTGGAAAGCATGTGGCAGCGTAGAGCAGTGACGTCACAAACATGCAACACGTTTCTGAGCCTGCATGCTGCGAGTGCTATGGCAGCCACGCTCCTTTTTCAAGCCTCTGATATCCCAGCAGGATTTCCACTACACCAGTGAGAAGTGGACCGCACCGTGACCTGACCATCCATATTAGTAAAATAGTACTATACATTTGGTATGGTGAGCTATACATCAGAGCAAAAAGAGGGACAACTGAGGACAACTGGGGCAGTCCCTCCAAATTAGGGACAGTGGGGAGCTATGGTAGACTCAATTCTGACAGAGTTTGATGTTTGAATACCCATTGCATTTTTGACGCCTTCTCTTCTCTTCCACTCCTTTCACTTCCTTCTCCTTGTTATCATTTTCAATCAGTTTTTAACTTCATTTTCTTAGTGCAGACAGAAAGAAAGACCAAGGCAGCCTATACATTGATCATTTTTTGTTCCCCCAGCAATCCGATTCGCCCATCTACACATTCCAGTTAGATGGGGGATTCCTTCTTGTGGGATATTGTATTCTGACAGAGGGGAGCCTTCCTATTGTCAGAATACAATCATCAGTGTTGCCAGCTATATCTGGCAACACTGATTGTTTTGGAAAAAACAGACAGGTTGGTTGCACACAAGTCTATCAATAGATCAACTTGTGTGCAACTAGATTGCCCATACATGGATTGAAATTCGGCCAGTACCTGCTAGCATAAGTGGTCAACAACAACAATACATATTATCTTGTTGTTTTAACTCATGACGTCTAATTGTCTCCACAACAATATTTTTCCTGTTATTTTTGGAACAATGTTATTACATATTTGATTTGAAACCCATTAGCAGGAAGATATTAAATTGCTATGCCCCGTTGAAGCGCTAAGAGAATGTAGACTTTCCATTAGTATAGATTATGATTTTTTACTGACAAAGTATTCAGGCACTTCCTGTGGGGTTAGAGAAGACAGAAACAAATGGATCACAGATCATAACACAGATTAGTGTGGGGTCTGCATTTATTTAATATCTGCAGCTGTTTCCTTTTGGCCGAATTCCTAGCAGGTTGCATTTTTTAGATAAATATAAACATGCCAAAAGTCATGTATTGTAAAGCCAGAGACAATAATACTTTAAATAATATGCTAAATATCAAATTAAAATCTAAAGTCATAATTTCTGAGAATACTAAATCAATTATTTGCTTAATATAAATAATAGTTGTGGCCTAAGCAGGCTATGCAGAATTTTATTGCTACATACAAAAAAACATAGATCCTGCCAGCTGATGATTCCTCCTTCTAAAAAATCTAGTTGCTTCACTTTCATACAGATTTGATGGCTTGTGAGCAAGGTGCAGTGTGGTGTGGCGGGCGAGTCCACGACAGGCAATAAAGCCATATTGTAGATTAGGTTCAAACACAACTTATTAAGGCTCTTCGGGTAGACATACCCTTCCAGAAATAGTGACAGGGGTCTGAAGACTTG
This sequence comes from Lithobates clamitans, assembly GCA_037952925.1. NCBI lineage: Eukaryota > Metazoa > Chordata > Amphibia > Anura > Ranidae > Lithobates > Lithobates clamitans. The sequence continues at coordinate 2,859,914 of JBBGZY010000125.1, read as the reverse complement.
AATATGCCGACAGCATCTGCAACGAGGAGCAAAATGCAGCCTGGCCGAACTGCACCCAAAGATGGGGCTTTGTGACGAAAGGTGAGAAGAGGGGCGCCTTTGAATAAATAGTAAACACTTTAATAGGAAAAAGCAATATCAAATCACATGGGAGAAGGTAAAGTTGCACAAAAGTGGGCTGGATAGCGTCTAGGAGCAAGATCAAGATGGATGTTCAGGTCACGGTGAGGTCCACTTCTCATTGATGTAGTGGAAATCTTGCTGGAACATCAGATATTCAGAAGGGTAGAAGTGGAACTGCCAGAGCCGGGGTGCTCAGTGCTGCTAGTCCTTTGGTCCTCGCTGGTAACTGCTGAGGGATGGAAGACGGCAGTGGGGTGTAAGGTGTAGTCCAGAACAAGGCTTGGAAAGCATGTGGCAGCGTAGGGCAGTGACGTCACAAACATGCAACACGTTTCTGAGCCTGCATGCTGCGAGTGCTAGGGCAGCCGCGCTCCTTTTTCAAGCCTCTGATATCCCAGCAGGATTTCCACTACACCAGTGAGAAGTGGACCGCACCGTGACCTGACCATCCATATTGATCTTGCTTCTGGACACTATCCAATAAAGTGTTTACTATTTATTCAGAGGCACCCCTCTCCTTGTCTTTCTCAGCTCTACTGGATTTTTGGCTTCTGGTCTCCATTGGTGGCAGCCCTGACTCGCAGACCCACTACCCACTTCACACCCAATGGACTATTATGGATTGTATATGGCCACCTTTGAGGTACTAGTGTGTTGCGCCTTTTACTTGTAAATATTTGTGAAGAAAGGTGGACGTACCTGTGCTGTCCCTACTTCTATTGAACCTTTCCTTACCTCTAAGCACAGCCCCTGTCAGACGGGGATTGTGTCCCTACACAGGCCATTCGCATAAAGCACACCAAACCCAGGAGCTAGAGTCTTAAATAGACTCTGCCTGACCCAAGATGGCCGCTGTCTCCCTGTGACCACAGGAAGTCAAAGAGGAACCAAGTTCCTCACAACTTCCTTCTCTTCTGCATTGCTGTTTCGGTCATGCAGTGAGGAGTACAAACTGAACCTGCTCACAGGCTTCTAATTTTACTCTGACTTTCTTGATCTTCATACTTGAATACTTGACACAGCCACTGGTCCCAATTTAACAACCATGCAGGGGTGGGTTTGTCTCCCCAAATGCACATGGGGGTTGCTTTACTAAAACTGAAGAGTGTAAAATGACTTACTTAACCACTTCAATACCAGGCACTTAGACACCTTCCCGCCCAGCCCAATTTTCAGCTTTCAGCGCTGTCGCAATTTGAATGACAATTGCGCGGTCATGCTACACTGTACCCAAACAAATTTTTTATCATTTTGTTCCCACAAATAGAGCTTTCTTTTGGTGGTATTTGATCACCCTTGCGGTTTTTATTTTTTGCGCAACAAATAAAAAAAGACCGAAAATTTTGAAAAAAAACAAGTTTTTCTTTGTTTCTGTTAAAACTTTTTGTAAATAAGTACGTTTTTTTCTTCAATGACGGGCACTGATATGGCTGCACTGACGGGCACTGATATGGCGGCACTGATGGGCACCGATGAGGTGGCACCGATGAGGTGGCACTGATGAGGTGGCACTGACGGGCACTGATGATGGGCACTGATTGGCGGCACTGATGGGCACTGATGGGCACTGATAGGTGGCACTGATGGGCACTGATAGGTGGCACTGGTATGCGGCACTGATGGGCACTCATAGGTGGCACGGATGGGCACTAATAGGCGGCACTGATGGGCACTCATAGGTGGCATTGATGGGCACTTGTAGGTGGCATTGATGGTTACTTATGGGTGGCACTGATAGTTGGCACAGATGGGCACGGATGGGCACTGATAGATGGGCACTAATGGGCATGGATGGGCACTGACAGGTGGCATGAATGGACACTGATGGGTGGCACTGGTGGCATTACTTGTTTGCAGTGATGCCCCTAAGGGTGGCATTGCTGGGCATCACTGCAACATAATTGTGCCAATCAGTGCCCATTTGTGGGCACTGATTGGCACAGATTTGGCATACTGGGCACATGTGGATGGCCATGGGGTACATACCTGGCCATCCACATGTTGCCCCTTCCCTGGTGGTCCTAGTGGTGATCCCTGGTGGTCCAGTGTGGTGATCTGCGGGGGGGCTGCGCTGATAAACAATCAGCGCAGACCCCCCCTGCCAGGAGAGCCGCCGATCGGCTCTCCTCTACTTGCGTCTGTCAGACGCGAGTGAGGAAGAGCCGATCAACGGCTCTTCCTATTGACAGCGTGATCAGCCGTGATTGGACACGGCTGATCACGTGGTAAAGAGCCTCCGCCGGAGGCTTTTTACCAAGATCAGTGTAGCGGTGTGTCAGACTGACACACCGCTCCACCGATCGCCGCGATGCGCGCCCCCGGGGGCGCGCTGCGGCATGTTATCCTGAAGGACGTCATATGACGCCCAGTCAGGATAACACAACCACTTCCCGGACGTCAATCCGCCATAGGGCGGGCGGGAAGTGGTTAAACAAGCTGAAGTAAGAAGCTGATTGGCCACCATGCACAGTTGCACCAGATTTTGCACACTCCAGTCTTAGTAAATCAACCCTATGTGCATTCGGGGACATGCACTTGCACCTGTGCTGCTTTCAAATTGGGACCAGTAGCTGTGTAGCTATGTCTCAATAGATGCGAATGGGACTGCATGCACGGGGATTCATGGAACACTTATGCATCTAGTGAATGCAAACACGACCCTTCGTATGGATGTACACTTAAGTACGCTCATGTGAATGAGGCCTTGTATTGAAAAAAAAGCTAAATGCAGAAAATATTTACCTGAATCCATGGTCACGTGACTTACCAGATCCTGGGTTTTCTCTCCTTCAAACTGCAGAGAGGGATGGTGCTCTTTCAGATGCCTGGTGATATAGGCCCATCCCATTGGGTCCATCGACAGGATCCTGAAGACACCAGTAGCAGTGGTGATAAAGTAACAAAAAGGGTGGCTACAAATATACAATATGCAGGGATATGGGACAATATACAGGGATATGAAAAGTGGTAGAGACATAATATATACACAAACACTTACAACCACACCACACACCTTGTGGACAGCCTTCCCAGGAGCGTTGAGGCTGTTAAAGCTGGAAAGGGTGGGCCAGCTCAATATTGAACTCTATGGACTAAGACTAGAATGCCATTAAAGTTCATGGGCATGTAAAGGCAGGTGTCACAATACTTTTGACAATATAGTGTTCCTATATATGTAAAAATGATGGGATCATAAGTCTTCACTAGCAAAAGGGGTGATGCAAAAGGGCAACAAGACAGTGAAGTTAAGCAAGTAGAAAAAGGGCTTTGCAGGGCTTTCTTCTTTTAAAAATTGTGAATGGGAAGGGTGGGTGGACTTTAAATTACATTCAATAAAAAAACTGGCCATCTGTACTGAACACTGATAGGGTTATACGTTCCTCCACTACAGTTTTCATCAAAATGTCACAGAAATAGGTGTTATTACAGTATTGATACAGTGGGGAAAATAATTATTTGAGACCCGGCACAATTTGTAAGTTTGCCCACTTACAAACAAATGAAGGGTCTCTAATTTTTATCATAGGTCTTGCCGACCGCCTAACGCAGATATACTGCAGCAGAATGGCACGGGCAGGCAAAATCACGTACCTGGTACATGATCTGTCTCCCGCAGGCTGGGGGCGTATCGCGCCCCCCCGGTGCCCGAGGCGGTCGGCTTCGTTGGGGAAGCGATACAGGCTGAGGGGGAGGCCACTCATTCATGGCCACCCCCTCGCAATCGCTCCCCACGAATGAAAATCTTCCTCTGCTGCTTTAATGTAAACAGCGGCAGAGGAAGTGATGTCATCTCTCCTCGAGCCGATCTTTTTGTTCCGGCGCCGAGGAGAGAAGACATCAATGTGAGTTGCACCAACACTACACTTTCAGTAGAACACACTAGGCACACTTTTCACACCCCATCACCCCCCGATCACCCCCCGATCACCCCCCTGTACCCCCTGTCACAGTGACACCAATAGCAGTTTTTTTTTCTTCTTGCATTTGTGTCAGTTTGTGACAGTTATACGTGGTACGGCAGTTAGGGTTAGCCCCCTTTAGGTCTAGGGTACCCCCCTTTAGGTCTAGGGTACCCCCTTAACCCCCCTAATAATGTTTTAACCTCTTGATCACCCCCCGTCGCCAGTGTCACTAAGCGATCGTTTTTCTGATCGCTGTATTAGTGACACAGATGACGCTAGTTAGGGAGGTAAGTATATATATGTTCGCCGTCAGCGTTTTATAGCGACAGGGACCCCCATATACTACCTAAAAAAGGTTTTAACCCCCTGATTGCCCCCTAGTTAAACCTTTCACCAGTGATCACCTTATAACTGTTACAGGTGACGCTGGTTAGTTAGTTTGTTTTTTATAGTTTATTATAGTTTCAGGGCACACGCCGTTTATTACTTTATAAAGGTTTAACCCCCTAATCGCCCAGCGGTGATATAAGTTAAGTTCTTAGGGTCAGATAAGGTCTGCGTCGCCCCAGGCAGCGTTAGGTTAGTGCCAGTACCGCTAACACCCACGCACGCAGCATACACCTCCCTTAGTGGTATAGTATCTGAACGGATCGATATCTGATCCGATCAGATCAATACTAGCGTCCCCAGCAGTTTAGGGTTCCCAAAAACACAGTGTTAGCGGGATCAGCCCAGATACCTGCTAGCACCTGCGTTATGCCCCTCGGCCCAGCCCACCCAAGTGCAGTATCGATCGATCACTGACACTTACAAAACACTAAGCACACATAACTGCAGCGTTCGCAGAGTCAGGCCTGATCCCTGCGATCGCTAACAGTTTTTTGGTAGCGTTTTGATACAGTCGCTGACAGTCAGGAGCTTTTTTGCCTGTGAGTCTCACTAGTGTACCACTAAATTTAGAGCCCAAAATGGCAAATCGAAGGTACACTAGTGAAGAGGCCTACACGTTTCTGAGCATGACAGATAGTGAAGAGGAAGTCAGGCATCTGTCAGATTCAGGCTCAGAATACAATCCTGTAGACGACAGCGGCTCCATGACAGATAGCTCTGACGACGGAGTTGTGGTCCCTGCCAAGGTCAGGCGTACCAGACCCCAATCTTCTTCTTCTGTCCTTGAAGTGCAAGAACTGCAGGTCCCTCGTATGGAGCAGAGAAGTACTAGCGCCGCTATTCCTTCTGGTGAACTGGCAAGCACCAGCGGCCTAGTACACCCTGGTCGTATATCCAGCACTTAAGTAAAACTTGGTGACATGGTGAGTCCCATAAGTGCAGTTCAAGCTGGCGAAGTGGCAAGCACAAGTAGTGTTCCGCTGCCACCAAGAAGATGAACACAGGCCCGTCGTGCTCATAGTGCTCTTCCTGCGGCATTTGATAATCCGAATTGGGAACCCACCACTTCTGCAGCATCCGTACTTCCCCCATTCACTGGCCAACCCGGCATTCAGGTGGAAACAGTTGATTTTATGTCACTGGATTTTTATTCGCTGCTGTTTTTCACCGAAGATCTCTATAGATCTATTGTGAACCAAAGCAATTTGTATGCTGGTCAACACATCGCCACTATTCCCCAGTCCTCCCTTGCCAGAGATTGGAAACCAATTGCGGTTTCCGAATTTAAGATCTTTCTGGGCCTTTCCCTCAACATGGGCATAAATAAAAAGAGTGAGTTGCGGTCATATTAGTCCACTGACCAAATTTACCATATGTCCGTGTTCTCTGCCTCCATGGCCAGGGCACAATACGAGCAGATTTTGCGGTTCATGCACTTCAACAACAATGAACTCTGTCGTCCTCGTGGAGACCCTGAATACGATCGGCTCTACAAAATTCGGCCCCTCGTAAACCACTTCAACCAACGTTTTGCAGACTTGTTTACTCCCCATCAAGTTGTCTGCGTTGATGAGTCCCTGATTAAGTTTTCTGGCCGCTTGTCATTCAAACAGTACCTTCCCAGCAAGCGTGCCAGATACAGGGTCAAGATGTATAAGCTCTGTGACAGGGCCACAGGCTATACATGTAGTTTTATGGTTTACGAGGGCAAAGATAGTCACGTAGAGCCGACAAACTGCCCTGACTATATAGGAAGCGCTGGCAAGATTGTGTGGGACTTGGTGTCACCCTTATTCGGAAAGGGGTACCACTTGTACGTGGACAATTATTACACGAGCGTGCCACTTTTTAGTCACCTTTTTGATCATCAGATTGGAGCATGTGGCACCATGCGCCTAATCGCCGGGGCTTTCCCCAGCGGCTTGTAGATTCCCGTCTTAGGCTGGGGGAGAGAGCCTGCTTGCAGTGTAATAATTTGCTCGCTATGAATTGGAGGGATAATAAGAATGTTTGCGTTCTTACCTCCCTTCATGCAGACACGATGGTCCAAATTACTACGGCGGCTGGTGTTGTGGAGAAACCCCTCTGTGTCCACGAATATAACCAAAATATGGGAAGGGTGGACCTCAATGACCAGTTGTTGGCGCCGTACCTAATTGCACGTAAGACCAGACGCTGGTACAAAAAAGTGTCTGTTTATTTATTTCAATTGGCTTTGCTGAACGCTTATGTGTTATACAGAGCTTCAGGACGGACTGGATCCTTCCTTAAATTCCAGGAAGAGATCATCAGAGCCCTTCTGTTTCCAGACTGTGCTCCGCCTCACCTTTCCCAACCAAATGCAGTAAGCCGGCTGCATGAGAGGCATTTTCTTTATGTCCTCCCGAGTACCCCTACCCAATGAGCCCCCCCCCAAAAAAATGTTGTGTCTGCAGCAAGCGCGAATTTAGGCAAGACACCAGGTATTATTGTCCCTCCTGTCCTGACAATCCTTGTCTTTGCATTGGTGAATGTTTTGAACGCTACCATGTACAGCACTGCACAGACTAGGACACACTTTCACAGGGTCTCCCAAGATGCCATCGCATTTTGAGAGACCCAAACCTGGTACCAGTTACAAAAGTTAAAGTTACAAAAAAAAGTGTAAAAAAAAAAAAAAAACACAAAAAAAATATAAAATAAAAAAAACATAAATAGTTGTCTTTTTATTGTTCTCTCTCTCTATTCTCTCTCTATTGTTCTGCTCTTTTTAACTGTATTCTATTCTGCAATGTTTTATTGTTGTTATGTTTTTATCATGTTTGGTAACCATTTTTTTTGTTTTCAGGTACGACATTCAGCTGCAGAGCGGATTTATTTATCTTGACAGCAACAGCGTTTGCTCCCACGATACATAAAGCCGTGACTCCAGCGCTGTCGGAGGAGATTTCCCCACCACAGTTACATACTTCAGTATATATGCCGAAGCGTGGGGGCAGCAGTGGGTGGAGGAGCGATTTGCTCCTACCTTTTGCGGGAGGATGCCCCCATGCTTCGGCATATATATATTTTAGGCACAGGTTGCGTTAAATGTTTTATTTTTTACTATGTTTTTTTTGTATTTGCTTTGCAGGTATGATAAGTCTTACTGTTATACTGTAATGTTACTTTGTTTTATTGTTAACCATCATTTGCTTAGCAGGTACGCCATTCAGGTGCAGCGCGGATTTATCTATCTTGACAGCAACAGCGTTTGCTCCCACAATACATAAAGCCGTTACTCCAGCGATGTCGGAGGTGATTTCACCACCACAGTTACATACTTCAGCATATATGCCGAAGCGTGGGGGCAGCAGTGGGTGGAGGAGCGATTTGCTCCTCCTACCTTTTGCGGGAGGATGCCCCCATGCTTCAGCATATATATATTTTAGGCACAGGTTGCGTTAAATGTTTTATTTTTTACTGTTTTTTTTATATTTGCTTTGCAGGTATGGTAAGTCTTACTGTTATACTGTAATGTTACTTTGTTTTATTGTTAACCATCATTTGCTTAGCAGGTACGCCATTCAGGTGCAGCGCGGATTTATTTATCTTGACATGCCCCCATGCTTCGGCGTATATAAACGGTGCATGTATGCCCATCATTAGAAGTGGGTGGATGAAGGGAGGTATTCTAATGGTGGGCATACCCACCAATCAATATCTTTTTTTCGTTCAGCCCACAAGCTGCATGAAAAAACAATTTACAATATATGTCCAACAAGGACCAGCAACGTACTGGTATGTTGCTGGACTTTGAGTGGTTATACCAGAATGATGCCTGCAGGTTTAGGTATCATCTTGGTATCATTCTTTTCAGCTAGCGGTCGGCTTTCATGTAAAAGCAATCTTAGCAGCTAATTAGCCCCTAGACTGCTTTTACAAGCAGTGGGAGGGAATACCCCCCCCCCACCGTCTTCCATGTTTTTCTCTGGCTCTCCTGTCCCAACAGGGAACCCGAGAATGCAGCCAGTGATTCAGCCAGCTGACCATAGAGTTGATCAGAGACCAGAATGGCTCCAATCATCTCTATGGCCTAAGAAACCGGAAGCTACGAGCATTTCATGACTTAGATTTCCCCGGATGTAAACAGCGGCATTGGGAAATTGGGAAAGCATTTTATCACACTAATCTTGGTGTGGTCAGATGCTTTAAGGGCAGAGGAGAGATCTAGGTTCTAACAGACCCCAATTTCAAAAAAGAGTACCTGTCACTACCTATTGCTATCATAGGGGATATTTACATTCCCTGAGATAACAATAAAAATGATTTAAAAAAATTTAAAAATGAAAGGAACAGTTCAAAAATAAAATAAAAAAGCAAAAAAAAATAAAGAAAAAAAAAAATAAAACGAGCACCCATGTCCCCCCCTGCTCTCACGCAAAGGCGAACGCAAGCGTCGGTCTGGCGTCAAATGTAAACAGCAATTGCACCATGCATGTGAGGTATCACCGCGAAGGTCAGATCAAGGGTAGTAATTTTAGCAGTAGACCTCCTCTGTAAATCTAAAGTGGTAACCTGTAAAGGCTTTTAAAGGCTTTTAAAAATGTATTTAGTTTGTCGCCACTGCATGTTTGTGCGCAATTTTAAAGCATGTCATGTTTTGTATCCATGTACTCGGCCTAAGATCATCTTTTTTATTTCATCAAACATTTGGCCAATATAGTGTGTTTTAGTGCATTCAAATTGAAAAAAGTGTGTTTTTTCCCAAAACAATGCGTTTGAAAAATCGCTGCGCAAATACTGTGTGAAAAAAAAAAATGAAACACCCACCATTTTAATCTGTAGGGCATTTGCTTTAAAAAAATATATAATGTTTGGTGGTTCAAAGTATTTTTCTTGCAAAAAAAAAATAATTTTTTCATGTAAACAAAAAGTGTCAGAAAGGGCTTTGTCTTCAAGTGGTTAGAAGAGTGGGTGATGTGTGACATAAGCTTCTAAATGTTGTGCATAAAATGCCAGGAAAGTTCAAACCTCCCCAAATGACCCCATTTTGGAAAGTAGACACCCCAAGCTATTTGCTGAGAGGCATGTCGAGTCCATGGAATATTTTATATTGTGACACAAGTTGCTGGAAAAAGACACTTTTTTTTTTTTTTTTTTGCACAAAGTTGTCACTAAATGATATATTGTTCAAACATGCCATGGGAATATGTGAAATTACACCCCAAAATACATTCTGTTGCTCCTCCTGAGTACGGGGATACCACATGTGTGAGACTTTTTGGGAGCCTAGCCGCGTACGGGACCCCGAAAACCAAGCACCGCCTTCAGGCTTTCTAAGGGCATAAATTTCACTCTTCACTGCCTATCACAGTTTCGGAGGCCATGGAAAGCCCAGGTGGCACAACCCCCCCCCCCCCAAATGACCCTATTTTGACCCTATTTTCTAAAATAGACACCCCAAGCTATTTGCTGAGAGGTATAGTGAGTATTTTGCAGACCTCACTTTTTTTCACAAAATTTTGAAAATTGAAAAAAGAAAAAAAAAATGTCTTGGCTTTCTTCATTTTCAAAAACAAATGAGAGCTGCATACTACTCACCATGCCTCTCAGCAAATAGCTTGGGGAGTCTAATTTCCAAAATGGGGTCATTTGGGGGGGGGGGTTTGTGCCATCCTGGTATTTTATGGCCTTCAAAACTGTGATAAGTAGTGAGGAGTGAAATCAAAAATGTACGCCCTTAGAAATTCTGAAGGCGGTGCTTGGTTTTCGGGGCCCCGTACGCGGCTAGGCTCCCAAAAAGTCCCACACATGTGGTATCCCCATACTCAGGAGAAGCAGCAGAATGTATTTTATGTATTTTGGGGTGTAATTCCACATATGCCCATGGCATGTTTGAGCAATAAATCATTTAGTGACAACTTTGTGCAAAAAAAGAAAAATTGGTCACTTTCCCGCCACTTATGTCAAAATATAAAATATTCCATGGACTCAACATGCCTCTCAGCAAATAGCTTGGGGTGTCTACTTTCCAAAATGGGGTCATTTGGGGGGGTTTGTGCCATCTTGGCATTTTATGGCCTTCAAAAAACTGTGATAGGTAGTGAGGAGTGAAATCAAAAATTTACGCCCTTAGGAATCCTGAAGGAGGTGCTTTGTTTTTGGGGCCCCGTATGCGGCTAGGCTCCAAAAAAGTCCCACACATGTGGTATCCCCATACTCAGGAGAAGCAGCTAAATGTATTTTGGGGTGCAATTCCACATATGCCCATGGCCTATGTGAGAAATATATCATTTAGTGACAACTTTTTATAAATTTTTTTTTATTATTGATTATTTATGATTATAATTATTGATTATTCAATCACTTGGGACAAATAAAATGAATAGTCAATGGGCTCAACATGCCTCTCAGCAACTTCCTTGGGGTGTCTACTTTCCAAAATGGGGTCATTTGGGGGGGTTTTCTACTGCCCTGCCATTTTAGCACCTCAAGAAATGACATAGGCAGTCATAAACTAAAAGCTGTGTAACTTCCAGAAAATGTACCCTAGTTTGTAGACGCTATAACTTTTGCGCAAACCAATAAATATACGCTTATTGACATTTTTTTTACCAAAGACATGTGGCCGAATACATTTTGGCCAAATGTATGACTAAAATTGAGTTTATTGGATTTTTTTATAACAAAAAGTAGAAAATATGATTTTTTTCAAAATTTTTGGTCTTTTTCTGTTTATAGCGCAAAAAATAAAAACTACAGAGGTGATCAAATACCATCAAAAGAAAGCTCTATTTGTGGGAAGAAAAGGACGCACATTTTGTTTGGGTACAGCATTGCATGACCGCGCAACTAGCAGTTAAAGCGACGCATTGCCAAATTGTAAAAAGTGCTCTGGTCAGGAAGGGGGTAAATCCTTCCGGGGCTGAAGTGGTTAAATCATAGAGACAGAATATCCACCAAAAAAAGAAGGCACATGTACAGTCAGGCCAATGAACATCTAAATGATTCAGAGAAGGATTGGGAGAAAGTGTTGTGGTCAGATAACACCAAAATTGAGCTCTTTGGCATTAACTCGGCTCCAGTGTTTGGAGGAAGAAAAATGCTGACTATAACCCTAAGAACACCATCCCCACAGTCAAGCACGTAGGTGGAAATATTATTCTTTGGGGCTGTTTCTCTGATAAAGGTACAGCCCAAATTTGCCGCATTGAGGAGCCAATGGACGGGGCCATGTATTGTAAAATCTTGGATGAGAGCCCTTTTCCCTCAGCCAGAACACTGAAGATGGGTCGTAGATGGGTCTTCCAGCATAACAATGACCCAAAAAATACCAGCAAGGCAACAAAGAAGTGGCTCAAGAAAGAAGCATGTTAAGTTCATGGAGTGGCCTAGTCAGTCTCCAGACCTTAATCCTATAGAAAATGTATGGAGGGAGCTGAAACTTCGAGTTGCCAAGAGACAACCGAGAAACCTTAAGGATTTAGAGAAGATCTGTAAAGAAGAGTGGACCAAAATGCCCTCTGAGATGTGTGCAAACCTGGTCACCAACTACAAGAAACATCTTACCTCTGTTCCTGCCAACAAGGGTTTCTCCACTAAGTACTAAGTCATGTTTTGCTTGGGGATCAAATAAATATTTTCCCCACTTTAACCGTGTCAGCCACTACCAAACTGTGCAGTCACCTTGCAAGGTCCTCTTGATCATGTTACAAACACAGAAAGTTTATTTGTATAATGTATGGCATTTAATACATTCTGACATATGTATGGGACCAGTTACAAACATTCTGTGCCATAATATCTGAAATAAGTGTTCCGCCATCCCCAACAAACATATGTTTGTGATTTCACTATGATATAAATCAAAAATACACCAGATGGTGCATGTACCAGGCGTTGTAATTGAAGCTACATCTGTATACTTTATGTTTATCCTAAATAGATAAGAGGGAAAAAAAAACTTCCAAATAAAAGATCACAAGCAAATATCACAGACAAGGCTGTGGATCATGTGCACAGCAGATATACATTGCATAGTTTATGCACACACAAACGGGATGTTACTGAAACCTTCATTCAATATAAACAAGGGAGACTCACAGCTTCAACATTTTGTAGTAGATAGTACTACATCTACACTGTTTTCTCATTTATGAACTTGCATTATAGTTTAACCTAAATGTAATAGTCATAAACAAGGCAGCAATAACAATGATTTTACATATGTTTCAGGCCATTCAGTTATTTTTCCCTAACCAGTGTAGGCTCTGCCCGAATGGCACAGAATCCCCTTTTCAAAGACTTTTGTTTCAGGATGGCGACCCAAATCTTATGTGATTTTGACATCCACTAATGGGGTGCACACACGGTCGGACTTTTCGACCGGATTGGTCTGACGGACGCCGACGGACCAAATCCGGCGGATAATCCGATCGTGTGTGGGCTTCATCGGACCTTCAGCAGACTTTTCCAGTCACAAATCTGACGGACTTTAGATTTGGAACAGGCTTCAAATCTTTATGTCGTAACTCCTCCGGACCCAGAAATGCGCTCATCTGTATGCTAGTCCGACGGACAAAAACCGATGCTAGGGCAGCTATTGGCTACTGTCTATCAACTTTCTTATTTTAGTCCGGAGTACGTCATCACGTACGAATCCATCGGACTTTGGTGTGATCGTGTGTAGGCAAGTCCGTTCGTTAGAAAGTCCATCAAAAGTCCGTTGAAAGTCCGCTGGAAAGTTTGTCGGACCAGTCCGGTCGAAAAGTCCGCCCGTGTGTACGCGGCATAAGATATGCAGTACTCCCCAAGATGGCTACCTGGAGCCCAGAATAGGGGACAAATTAGTTCTCAGTGGTCTCCCGTCAGCATGAAGAAATGGCATAGCACCACCTTCAGATCATACTGATATACTGCACCCCAACACCTGCCTACTTGCTATAACATATGTGTGTTTTGCTGCACTGCCTAGGTGCATTAACCCTTATGCCGCGTACACACGTTCGGACTTTTCGGCTACAAAAGTCCGACAGCCCATCCGACAGACTTTTGACGGACTTTCAATGGACTTTCGGCGGTCTCTAACGAACGGACTTGCCTACATACGATCACACAAAAGTCAGACGGATTCGTACGTGATGACGTACACCGGACTAAAATAAGGAAGTTGATAGCCAGTAGCCAATAGCTGCCCTAGCGTGGGTTTTTGTCAGTCGGACTAGCGTACAGACGAGCGGATTTCTGGGTCCGGCGAAGTTACGACGTAAAGATTTGAAGCATGTTTCAAACCTAAAGTCTGTCAGATTTGCGGCTGGAAAAGTCCGCTGAAAGTCCGGGGAAGCCCACACACGATCGGATTGTCCGCCGTATTTGGTCCGTCGGCATCCGTCAGACTTTTGTAGAAGAAAAGTCCGACCGTGTGTACACGGCATTAGGCTCATGTCACACTGGAGATTTTGTAGCAATGATTTGTAGCAGCTACAGAATTGAAAGGCGCGACCATCCTGTACACAAACCTCTTGCCTTCCACTTTTTAGGGTGCACCTTATAGTATAACTAAAGACAAAACTTTTCTTTTAGTTTTGGACATAGTGGAGAGGGATTAGGACGCTTGTCAAGTTTTTTATTGCTGTCTGTGCCCCTGTTAAGGAGATTCCCCCTCTCTTTTTGTCCTGTTTATCATTATCATAGAAAGTGTAAGGCCCCTTTCACATGGGCTTTTCGATCAAGTCCGCCTGTCAGTTTTTCAGGCGGATCTGATCGGACCCTCTATTCACTCCTATGGAGCGGTGGATGTCAGCAGTGACATGTCCGCTGGCACCTGCTGCTATCCGATCAAATCTTGTTTGTGAAATCCACGCGATGGTGATCCTATTTTCCATCCATCGGATCGGACGGGATCAAATGAAAACGGACAGGTGGTTCATTTTAATTCGATCTCCCCATAGAGGAGAGCAGGGCTCTTACAGGTCCATCTCAGCACAGTGAGCGGAGACGGACCTGTCATCCGCGTGCTCAGCGGAGATCAGCGGTTTGATCCCCCGCTGAGTGAAGCGGAGTCCACCAGGCGGACCGCTCGTGTGAAAGGACCCAAAGTAAAATTAAATATCCCACATCTTGGGTTGTCCCCAGAAAAGTAAAAGAGTGGAAATCTTCCAGTGGGGACACTAGTTCTGGTGACCTGGGGGGTGCCCCAAGGAATTCCCTTAATTTCCTCTCATTTCCTGTTTGGCTAACCCCTTAGGTTCCACAGTGAGTATATTGCCTCGTACACACGTTTGGATTTTCCGCCAAGAAATGTTTGATGTGCGCTTTTCGAAATTTCGACCGTGTGTATGCTTCATAGAACATTTGTTGTTGGAATTTCCACCAACTAATGTTTGAGAGTAGGTTCTCAAATTTTCCGACAACAAAACTTGTTGTCGGAAATTCCGAGCGTGTGTACACAATTCCGACGCACAGAAGTCCACACATGCTCGGAATCAAGCAGAAGAGCCGCACTGGCTATTGAACTTCATTTTTCTCGGCTCGTCGTACGTGTTGTACGTCACCACGCTCTTGACGTTCGGAATTTCCGACAACATTTGTGTGACCGTGTGTATGCAAGACAAGTTTGAGCCAACATCCTTTGGAAAAAATCCACGGTTTTGTTGTCGGAAAATCCTATCGTGTGTACAGGGTATAAAAAGCATGCTTTACTGCATTAACAGACTGATTTTACTGTTGTGGGTTTAGTAACACTTTAATGCCGCGTACACACGAGCGGACTTTACGGCGGACTTTGCCCGGCGGACTGGATTTCGTCGGACAATTCGATGTGTGTGGGCTCCAGCGGACTTTGTTTTCTCAAAAGTTGGACGGACTTAGATTTGAAACTTGTTTCAAATTTATCCGTTGAAATCGAGTCCGGTCGAAAAGTCCGCCGTCTGTATGCTAGTTCGACGGACAAAAAGCCACGCTAGGGCAGCTATTGGCTACTGGCTATGAACTTCCTTGTTTTAGTCCGGTCGTACGTCATCACGTACGAATTTGACGGACTTTGGTGGATTGTGTGTAGGCAAGTCCGTTCATTCAGAAAGTCCGTCGGAAAGTACGTCGAAAAGTCCGCCGGGCAAAGTCCGCCCTAAAGTCCGCTCGTGTGTACGCGGCATAAGTGTGAGAGAATCACCAAATCAGCATCAGCAAAAGAAGCCAATCAATACATATGTTGTCAAGAAGCATGCTGATAGGAATAGAAGCAGAAGACAGAAACATTAGCTGATGTGTTGCTTTCTCTTTTCACTGTCCATTAATGGGTTTGAGCTGATCCAGGACAGGCTGGGCACAAAGGAAGTAGGGTGGAATGATACTGGCTATCATTTCGAGGTTATCTAGCAGCAGAAATAAACGTACTGTGGGAAATTTCTGGAAAAAAGGGGAATATTGCAGTAAAGCATTTTTTTTTTTTTTTAATCTTTTAATGGGCAGTTTTATGAGCCAACTTAAAGCCTGTGCCAACACCTAAGCATCTAAAATGTAGGCGTCTTTTGCCCAAAAGAAATCAGAGATGGAAGCAGAGGCCACAAAAACTGTACAGAAGAAAGCACAGATGGAAGCAGAGGTGAAAGAAGAAGCTGCACGCAAGAGAGCAAAGATGGAAGCTTTGGAGAAACAATGGGAGCATGCCACAGCCTTTTAAAGTTAAAGGTTCTAGAGAGGAAGCTGCTAGTGAAAGTGAATGACGTAACAGCAGCAAACACTCAGTGCATCATATGCATCATATTCAGGGTTGCCAACCTTCCGCAGCATTTTTAACTGACAAAACATGGAAATTTACTGGTGGAGCACATTCTTTACTGGCAACCTGAGAAATTACAGAACTCCTACTGAAAACTAACACAGTGAATATTTAAACAGTATAAACATGATATGAAAACACTGACAATACCTATAACAAACTAATTTGTTTGATTTACACTTAAAAAGTCAACACAGCATGAAATTATCAGCCCCTGATATTTACTGGCAGTTGTAAAAAAAATCACAGATTTTTACAAACTGACAGTAAATTTACTGGTGGTTGGCAACCCTGATCATATTCTTCACACTCTCTCCAAAACTTATGACAATCTGCTCTGCCCTCTCATTCTAGAGTACACCAGGCTTTTGTAGACAGCAGTATGCAGATAATAGGCAATACATCTTGGGGCTAGTCAATTACCTTCTAACAAGTACACTGCTCCACAGTTACAACCGAGCATGGCAATCAAATCTGAGCCAGCGTCAGGTATGAGCACCATCATACCTCAAACAGTTGCTCAATCTCTGCACACCAGCCAATGTAACTTTGTTCCACATGCAGCTGTGCATCCAAAGTCTGAAAACACAGACATATCACAGTTCTCTAAATACATGCTCCACAAAGAGCTCACCAAGACAGGTCTCACTAAGTTTAATGACAAACCTGAACACTATAGAAGCTGGAAATCCATCTTCAGATACAATCAGTGAACTAGATGTCACAACTACAGAAGGACTACATCTGCTTACCAGGTGGCTAGATTTTCAGTCTGCTGAATGTATCAAAAGACCTAAAGATGTTCACATTGACAACCCTACTGCAGGTCTTAACACTGCTTGAGACAATCTAGAGCGTAGCTTCGGCAGCCCAATTTCAGCACTAAGAATGCTAAGGGCAGCTCAGATCCTTCTCTTCTCTGGTCCCTCTTCGGCGCTCCTGGCCCCTCCCTCCTACAGCTTGCTATGGGGGCACCGGAGCCAAGCCACAGCTCTGTGTATCCATTCAGCTCCCTCTCTCTCCTCATTTGCTAACTGACTTTGATTGACAGCAGCAGGAGCCAATGACGCCGCTGCTGTGTCTCAGTCAATCAAGAGGCAGAGTCTCAGACAGCTGAGGCACTCGTCGACATTGCTGGAATGAGAGGAGGCTCAGGTAAGTATTAGGGGGGCTGCTGCAGACAGAAGGCCTTTTATCTTAATGCATGAAAAATGGGCATCCCTTGGATCAAGCCACAAGGAAGAAAATAAACCTTACTTTCCTTTCCTATTCTTACTTCTGTGAGATCATTAGGAGAATTTCAGATACTAAGATTGATCCAAGTTTTTCCTTTCAGGAGTCCAACCCCCTCGGTCAATCTTCTGCAAGGCCTGCAAGCTCACACACTTCACATAGAGATTGCAGAGGTCCAGTTTCTGTCAAAAGGACTAATATTCCTAGCCTGTACCTACTACAGTCCCTGAAAAGAATAGGAAAATCAAAAACCAAAATTGCCAATGTCCCATACATACAAAACCACACCCGCATAGGAAATGTATGGGCTTCAAAGAAAAACCCTTGCAAGAACATAAAGAGCTTTTAGAGAAATTTAGGGTTGGCTTCCATTGCTGTGCTTCCATGGAACACCATGCTAAAGACTGTAAGTCTACTTCCTCCATTACAACACAGTCCTATTCTGTACACAGGTAATCCTCCCAAGGAAAAGCATGGCTGGGAGAACACAGTTTTGGCTGGGAGAACACAGATACTCCAGTTTTCTCTACGTGTACAGATATCTGTGGAGAAGGACTCTGTGGCAAATCCTGTGTCAAAATATGCTTAGCTCGTGTATATCCCTTGGGTCAACCTATAAAAGCTGTAAGACTGTATACTATTCTAGATGATTAGCTTAACAGATCTCTTGCAAGATCAAAGGTTTTTGATCTGTTAAACTTAACAGGAGATGTCTTACCATACACCCTAGGCACCTGTGCTGACATTACAGAAGTTTCAGGCAGAAGAGCCACTGGTCTGGTTGTATGTCCTCTGATGGCAATGTAGAAATACCATTGCCCACTCTCAGTGAGTGCAACCAGATTCCAACCAACAGAGAGACGATCCCTATATCTGACGTTGTGTGTTAGTGTTAAAATATAGCTGTCTTCCGAAATTCGAATTTAGTAAAGAATAGAATAGAATAAAACAGACTAGGCTAGACTATAAAAGAAATTAAACAAAATTAGTAACTTAACTAATCGATCTGAAACAAAACACATTTTTTCACTCTGCACATGTCTAATGCCTACAACCATTGGCCTATGGGTCTCATTACAAAGACTGTGCAAGGTAATGATGGAAAAGCTTAGAAAAAAGAAGTCAAGGTAATTAAAGGGGTTGTAAACCCTCATGGTTTTTCAACTTAATGCATTCTATGCATTAAAGTGAAAAACCTTCTGTAGTGCTGCAGCCCCCTCAGTGCCCCTGTTTTACTTACCTGAACCCGGTTTTCTTCTCACCAGGGACGAGCAGACCAGATCTAGCTGGTATCTCGTGCCCTGATTGGATAGATTGATAGCAGTGCAGCCATTGGCTCACGCTGTTGTCAATCAGATCCAATGATGCGAGTCCGGCTTTCTGTGTCTATGGACATAAAAGCAAGAGTCGAGAGCATGCCTGCACAGTTTCGCCCAAGAAGAGCTCTTCTCCTAGGTAGTTTCCTGATGCGGGGAGGGGCTACTAGTGCCATTGAGGGACCCCAGAAGAGGAGGATCGAGGCCACTCTGTGCAAAACCAACTGCACAGTGGAGGTAAGTATGAAATGTTTGGTTTTTTTTAGTTTTTTTAAACATGAGTGTTTAGTAACCCTTTAAGGAAACATCAGCTTGACTTCAGGCCTATCAACAAACTGGTACTTCTTTTGCCAATGGAAGAAGATTTGTCTCCTAAAACAATGACTCCAGAAGGACTGATGCTTGTTGCTACCTTCCCCTTAACTTATAAACTACGGTCAGGGGATGACTGGGAGGCCCTGTCAAGCAGGCTGTATAGGGCCCCATAATGTCTAAATGTGGCCCTAAGCACAGACACTAGAAAGGATCTTAAAGGGTAAGTTCACCTTTGTACACTTTTTTTTCTACATTCCAGCTCGCCTATGCACCAATATAGCATTCATGTACTTTTTTTGCAAAAATACCAAAGCTTTCAATTAAATCTACAGTCACTTACTTTTCTTGTCCTAATCCATATTTCCAGACATTTTCATTAGTAATGTCTTCTTCCTGATCAGACTTTAGGTCATGACACAGGAAGGAGTTGACCAGCTGACCTCATTAGCACACACCCTACATCATCCATCCTCCCATTCCCAGCTGCACATTTTTTAAATGAAATGCAATCAGATTGCATAGTGTATGGCCATCTTTATACAAGTACAAAGGAGGGAGTGGACAGAAACACTCAGCTGTCAAGCCCCGATCACAACTCTGCATAGCGGGAACTCGCATTACCACATGCGTTTATTTTTTTTTAGCGAAGGGGGAGGCGTTTTGGAGCATTTTCACTCATCGCACATATGGCAGCTCATCCACCTAACACATCTACACACAACAATCATTTAAAAAATGTGCACCTAGGAATGGGAGGATGGATGATGTAGGGTTTGTGCTAATGAGGTCAGCTGGTCAACTCCTTCCTGTGTCATGACCTAAAGTCTGATCAGGAAGAAGACATTACTAATGGAATTGTCTGGAAACGTGAATTAGGACAAGAAAAGTAAGTGACTGTAGATTTAATGGAAAGCTTTGAATTTTTTGCAAAAAAAGTACATGAATGCTATATTGGTGTAAAAGGGAGCTGGAATTTATAGAGAAAAAAAATGTACAAAGGTGAACTTGCCCTTTAAGAACTGCTTTTCTATGATAAAAGATTGAGTTTGTTTTGGAAAATTATACTATATTTTGTGACATGTCAGGTTATTCCTGTACACTTGTAAAGTTACTGATAGGTCAGCTTTAAGCCTCCCAAAGTGCTTATCCTTCAATTTAATTTTGCTGACGCACAGACTGTATATTCCAGAACCATATGGCTGCAAAATGGCCAGATGGAAAAAGTTTAAAGATAACTTGTTTTTTTCTGCACTCTTTAAGCCCATCCAAAGTCCCTATCAGACTCTCTGAGGTATTAATACAGGCAAAACTGTCTTTTGAACATGTTGCTCTGTGCTGAAAGATGTGTCAAACAAAAGACACGTTCTCTTACATCTGCTTCAGATTCTTGGTAAGGAATCTTCATCAATTTCAAACTTAAAAGAAAGAGCAATAAGTATGTCTGCTACAGAAGCAGCCATCAGCCACGTGTCCAGTTATTTCCTGTAAAAGATTGATCGGTGAATGCTCCAAGTGTAAGCGTGAAAATTTTTGCAACAGAGGGAGTTTTGAAGTTTTGAAAGTCATAACACATATGGCATTATGTTACGATAATTCTTAGCCAAGATAATATTCAAAATATTACAATGCTTCCAAATAAAAATACTGGTACACAGGGGCGGCCCGTGCCTTGTGGGCACACAGGCGCAGCCCCCCCATCCATCCTTTCAGGACGCCCGATGCATGGATTCCTATGGCGGGGTGGGAGGGGGTGTTACTTTTTGAAGCACCTGATTAGAGCCAGAGGATTTAAAATAGGGTGGGCTCGGGGCACAGAGAGTGCGCCCACAATTGTGTGACGATAGCGAATGAATTTTCACTACTTTCACACTAACTCTCCTCCCCGCCAATCAGGGAGGCAGGTCATCAGACCTGTTTCCCGATTGGCCAAAGCGCCAGGGCATTCTATTGAATGCCTGGCGCTTAGGAAGAGTTGGCACAGAGGAGACACGAGCACAGACATCCCCGTTGCCACCTGCTGCTCCGGTGGACTCAGGACTGGCGGTAAGTGCCGGACCACCCGTGGGGGGGTGCTGTCAGAGCCGTGAGCGGGGGGGCTGTCAGAGCCACGAGGGGGGTCGGTGGGCACAAGTGGCTGCTAATGATGGGCACAAGTGGCTGCATATACTGGGCACAAGTGGCTGTATTTGATGGGCACAAGTGGCTGCATATGATGGGCACAAGTGGCTGCATTTGATGGGCACAAGTGGCTGTATATGATGGGCACAGTGGCTACATTTGATGGGCAAAAGTGGCTGCATACAATGGGAACAAGTAGCTGCATATACTGGGCACAAGTGGCTGCATTTGATAGGCACAAGTGGCTGCATTTGATAGGCACAAGTGGTTGCATTTGATAGGCACAAGTGGCTGCATTTGATGGGCACAAGTGGCTGCATATGATGGGCACAAATGGCTGCGTTTGATGGGCACAAGTGGCTGCATATTGATGAGCACAAGTGGCTGCATATACTGGGCACAGGTGGCTGCATTTGACGGACACAAGTGGCATATGATGGGCACAAGTGGCTGTATTTGATGGGCAAAAGTGGCTGCATATGATGGGCACAATGGCTGCTTATGATGGGCACAAGTGGCTGCATATGATGGGAACAAGTGGCTGCATTTGATGGGCACAAGTGGCTGCATATGATGGGCATAAGTGGCTGCATATGATTTTTATTATTATTATTATACACGATTTATATAGCACCAACAGTTTATGCAGCGCTTTACAATGTAGAGGGGGACAGCACATTTAAAGTACAGTTCAATACAAAAGGGACAGGAGGGTCCTGCATATGATGGGCACAAGTGACTGCATTTGATGGGCACAAGTGGCTGCATATGATGGGCACAAGTGGCTGCATTTGATGGGCACAAGCGGCTGCGTTTGATCGGCACAATGGCTACATATGATGGGCACAAGTGGCTGCATTTGACGAGCATAAGTGGCTGCATTTGATTGGCACAAGTGGCTGCATATGATGGACACACATGGCTGCATATGATGGGCACAATGGCTGCATATAATGGGCACAATGGCCGCATATGATGGGCACAGTGGCTGCATTTGATGGGCACAGTGAGGCTGCAATTGATGGGCACAGTGAGGCTGCAATTGATGGGGATAGTTTCAGTATTTTTCAGTTTGTTTGCGCCCCCCAAAAACTTTTGAGCAGCAGCCGCCACTGCTGATATAATGGATTTCAAACTATACATATGGTATTTACCTTGCAAACAAAATTTGCATTTAGTTGCCAAGATGCTGATGACCATCCCGCACAGTGTAATTAGTTACTAGGATGCCATCAGCTGGCCAATACAGTGTCATTAGTTGCTATGACACTGGTGGCCAGCCTGAACAGGATCATTTGCTGATAGGACACAGGCAACCGGGCCGCACAGCTTTATTATTTAATATTGACAAACCTACTGCTTGCACCATATCAACCAATGAAGCTGTGAAGCCCAGGGGCTGAACATACAGAGGTTTGAACATGCACTGGAGATGTCCTCAGTACAGTCATCCACTGTGTCTCTATAGGTGCCACCTGAGGGGGTTCCTTCAATTGATCTCAAGGTCAGCACAACAGTTCCTGTTGGTTTTGTCAGTACAATTGTTTTCAGGGTACTTCCAGTGAAAAGGTGACAACTTTGTAAGGTGGTGGTGGAATTATCACCAGCATTGCCACCAGTTCCTTATTGTTCTGGATGCTGAACTATAACTCTGTGTCATGACACAGTCTCTTCCCATAGCAGTTTATAGATGAGAAAATCCCCCCTCATCCCCCCATGATGCCACAGTCTTGATAAAAAAGGCAAGTCAGTTGCTAATTAAGTTCTAAGGCTCCATTCCCACCATGCAGGTGCGATGGAGCGCAAGCACATCCCCGTGCGTCATGTGTAGGGCAGTTCATCCATTCCAATAGGCTGCCCTATGCACAAGAAATGCGCAAAAGAAGTCCTTGACTCTTTTTACATTTTACACCCAACCGCATTGGGATGTGACACCATGCATTTTGACGTGCAATAACAGATGGTTGGGGGTACCTTTAAGAAAATAATGACACAGCTGCACATCTGCTAAGATACCATATGCTCAATGCCTGGACCTAGGTTGGGTCATCGTAGGCAAAGTCTGGTAAAGTAAGGCTGTCTTCCCCAGTTTCTTCTTTCAAAAAACGTGTTCTACCAAATGGTCACATTACTTGTTCCAAGTCTGGATAGTATTGGCCATTTAATCCAGCTTCACTTCATGCCTGAAATTACTGTCAACTGTATTGTACCATTTATTTGCTCTATAAAGCTAGAGTTATTCTTCATACCTGAATGCAAATTTAATAGAAAACCTTTAAAAAAGGTTGCAAGAAAGTCAACCTAGACTAACTACCAGGAAAGTCTTCCCTGGCCACTTATTACACTGGGATCCATGACGTAGCTTAATAATAGAACCACAGTTTATATCTCAATGACAGCATGTTTCAAATTAACATGGTTTCATTTCATGCTTGTGTATAACCTTAACCATTTTCACTCTCCCATTGTAAAGGAGTTGCCAGGAGGTTAAAGTTTTGCCGGATACAAACTGAAATCAAAAACTGTTTTTCTTTTAAAGCCAAAATCAAGCATGACTTATAACTTTTGGTATAACTTAGTGTTTAAAGGACAAGATGTTCATACCCTTTGTTTTTGTTTGTTTTTATGGACAAGCTATTTCAAAACTCTCAGGGGAGTATGCGCAAAATACAAGAAGACTCAAGTCTTTTTCACAGTTTAGCAATGAATGCATTATAAAAGAGTTTGGCTATTCTGAACCAAACAGGCCAATTTAACTGTTTCCAAACAGTTACATTCCAGGTATGCCTTGAATGATAACAGTTGCTAGTGTGCTTATGTCCTCTCTCAAACGAACTGTCAAGCCATCAAATGGATGGTGGCATAGCTGATCACATGTGCAATACCATTGCAACTGCCGATCAAACAGAGGCCAAGATGGCAGATTCCTTGGATGTAAAGAAGAGTAGGATGGAGTTCCACTGTAAATGGGTCCTACTTCAACACTAGAGAGGCTAGGAGTATGGTCCTATTCAAGTTTATGGGAATACATCGAGCAGACATGACTAAAGAAGATTCTGGGTAGATGATGGTAACACTGAAGAAGGCCGCCTTTGTTATAGGGAGGTATCTCTATCTCATCCTCCAAGTGGGGGTTTCTAAGTCATACTGGGTCAGAGAGTTGAGGAGTATATAGAGTATATACATATATAAAATGATCTGCATGGTCTAGTTGCCAGAAAGAAGCCTTTACTCTGCCAATGCTTCAAAAAAATCCTGTTACATTATGCCCGACAACACCTTGACATGTGTCGCCAGGCTTTTTTGTGGCATTGGTGCAGATCATTTTTCTTTAAATATTGTCATATTGTGCTCCTTAAAAACAACCACGCCCTCTCTTTCCAGAGCATACTGTATTTGTCCTGAGATTACCTGTGAGCTTTTCTTTGTATCCCAAACAATTCTTCTGGCAGTTGTGGGTGCAATCTTTCTTGGTCTACCTGATCTTGGCTTGGTATCAAGAGATCCCCAAATTTTCCACTTCTTAATAAGTGGTTGAACAGCACTTACTGACAAATTTTAAGCTTTGGATATCTTTTTATATCCTTTTCCATCATTATAAAGTTCCATTACCTTGTTATGCAGGTCTTTTGATAGTTCTTTTCTGCTCTCCATGGCTCAATATCCAGCGTGCACAGTGCATTCACATGAAAGCTAACAAACTAATTGATTACTTATACACATACACTAACTGCAATTGAAAAATCCACGGATGTGGGAAAGAAAACTTTAATTGCCATTTTAACCTGTTTGTGTAACCTTGTGTGTCTGTACCAAGGCCAAACATTCCAGGGTATGTAAACCTTTCATCAGGGCCATTTGGATGATTTTTGTTCTTATTATGATTTAAAAAGGATCCAAACAGCTATGTGATAATAAATGGCTTTATATGA
This sequence comes from Lithobates clamitans, assembly GCA_037952925.1. NCBI lineage: Eukaryota > Metazoa > Chordata > Amphibia > Anura > Ranidae > Lithobates > Lithobates clamitans. Next base: position 2,834,845 of record JBBGZY010000125.1, on the reverse strand, counting down.
TCACTGTCCTTAAATAAAAATTTGGCATGATAAGTCATATTTTCAATATTAATGCCAAAATTTCACAATTTCTGCCAGGGTATGCATACTTTTGAACACAGCTATATATATACTGTATATATATATATATATATATATATATATATATATATATATATATATATATATATATATATATATATATATATTTATTTATTTATTTATTTATTTTTAATCCATCAATTGGCTCATTAAGAATAACCCTCAGATAGGGTTTATTTTCAGTTTTGAAGTGTTCACCAATAATGTTATAGCTGAAACTAGGTTGTCAATAGCTAAATGGGTAAAACCAAGGAATACATCAACATTCTTATTCTTTAGTAACACCACTTCACCAGCTGAGTGATTCCTCCCTAATGTTAATTGTTCCACTGTCATTCTTTAAGTAAAGGTTCTGCAAGTAGATATATGAGCTATGAGGTCACCTCTCATATATGTCTCAGGGCTACTCTGCAGAGGAATTGTGTAAGATGCGTTAGTTCTTTAGAACATGTAGAAAGTCTTTAAATAACTGGGTACACTATTAAGCCAGCTGTATCCCATGAACTTCAAGTGAACTCTTGGTGGCCTGTTGTATTCTACAAGATGCACTAGTGCCTATAACAGGACAAGTGACATCTTGCAGAGGTCATGGAGCCAAAGAACGTCGATGACATGGAAACTGTAGAGAAATATGAAACCACATTCTTCTCTTAGGATTCTAATGCCGCGTACACACAGTCGGAATTTCCGACTACAAATGTTCGATGGGAGATTGTTGTCGGAAATAGGCTCCATCGGACATTTTCCGTCGGAATTTCGGACAAACAAAATTTGAGATCTGGATCTCAAATTTTCCGACAACAAAATCCGTTCTCGTAAATTCCAAGTGTGTGTAGACAATTCCGGCGCACAAAATTCCACGCATGCTCTGAATCAAGTACGAGACGGAAACGCTCGTTCTGGTAAAACTAGCATTCGTAATGGAGATAGTACATTCGTCACGCTGCAAATTTTAAAATCTTTTAATGCAATGCATTCTCTTCTTCTTTATAATGCTAGAATAATGAAGTTGTTTTGCTGCTGATATTAACACACAGTTCTGACAAACTGATTACTTTATTATTTCTCGTGATCTCCTAAATAATATTCTTTTTTTTTTTTGTCAGATCTCCATAATAATGTTTTGTATTTATTTTTATATTGATTTTTTTTTTTTTTATCAAGATCTCCTGGGTTTTTTTCTTTTCTAGTGATCTCCATAATATTTTTTTTTCGTTTTGTGTGTCAAGTTATCACATTACCATTATTATCTTGTATTTTTTAACCTCAAGGAGGTTGGTTGGTGTCCCTTGTTAATTTGACATTGTATTTTTGAAATGTATCTGCCTACTCACAAACAAACTGTCCAATTTGAAGTAAAAGACATAGGCAAGTATTTGTGAATCAAAAATAGACATTAGGGGTCATAAGAAAATAAAGAGGAAGGCAGCGCTGGAGAAACTGGTGAAATTAGCGAAGCCTTTGTGCCCCAGGGCACACATCAAATATTAGGCTAATCTTTTGCCAGACCAGACTGAACCCAGGTCATCACACTCTTGTCTTCCTTAGACGCTTCCTTCCAGGCTGTGGCTCTGGTGTTGGAGTTGTGGCAGGAGGTGGAGGAGGAGGACGATGATCGACCTCCTGGCTGCCACTTACCCCCGCCACCTCCTGGCTGAAGCTTTCCTGTGTATGAAAAAGGGACATCGTTTTAGTTTTTTGTTCATCAATCACACACAATTTTCAGCTCATTACTGTTGCAAATTGAATGTTAACAAATAGAAAAGACTATCATTCTGACCCCAGCATTTTTCATTCTTGTCCCAATCCTTTTTGGCCGCTACGGTCTATTGGTATGTAAACTACTTTGTTAAATCAGAAATTAGTGATCAATAATAACATCTAGTTAACATCATTAATTTTCCAACTATTATCAGAAGTTTATTCGTAACTTCTCATCTCTGGTCAAGCCCCTGACTGATATGACCAGAAAGGACGGTAACTCACAGAGTTGATCTCTGGAGTCCATTAAGGCCTTTGAGAGTCTCAAGACTGCCTTTGTTTCTGCTCCTGTGTTGGCACATCCTGATCCTACGTTGCCTTTTATCCTAGAAGTTGATGCTTCTGAGACTGGAATTGGCGCCCTTCTGTCTCAACGTCCTAACTCTGAGAGTGCAATTTCGAGATTGGTGACAGAAAGTTGTTGGCGATCATTTTAGCCCTGAAAGAATGGAGACGTCTCCTTGAAGGTACCACTGTGCTGGTTCTCATTCTTACTGACCATAAGAATCTCACATTCTTGTCTGAGGTTAAGTGCCTCTCTCCCAGAAGGGCGCGATGGGCTCTTTTCTTGTCGAGTTTTAATTATATTGTCTCATTCTTACCCGGTACTAAGAATGTAAGGGCTGATGCCTTGTCACGACAATTTTCCTCTACTTCCAAGTTGGAGTCGGTTCCAGTTCCTGTGATGCCTCCTGATCGTATTCTGGCTACGGTTCGCACCAGTCTTACTTCTCCTTTGGGTGACAAAATTCTTGCTGCTCAGGTCCATGCTCCTCCTGAGAAACCTTGTGACCACTGCTTTGTCCCAGAGAGTCTCCGTACTGCCATGCTCCAGACTTACCATTCTCCCAAGCCAGCTGGCCACCCTGGGAAGAATCAACTCGTATGGGCCATTTCCCAACAATTCTGGTGGCCTAGTCTACGGGCTGATGCAACTGCCTTCATAGCTGCCTGTTCCGTGTGTGCTAAGAGTAAGACTCCACGACACCTTCCAGTGGGCCTCCTACAATCTATACCCAATGGAGAGAGGCCCTGGACCCACCTGTCTATGGATTTCATTGTGGAGTTTTCAACTCCCAAGGCAACACTGTTATACTTATGGTGGTTGACCGGTTCTCAAAGATGTGTCATTGTTTTCCTCTTAAGAAGCTGCCCACTTCTAAGGAATGGGCTTCCATTTTTGCTCGGGAGATCTTTCGCTTACATGGGCTACCCAAGGTAATTGTCTCGGACAGGGGTAGTCAGTTTGTCTCCCGGTTCTGGCGAGCCTTTTGTGCACAGTTTCAGCTTGCTTTCTCCTCTGTGTATCACCCACAGTCTAATGGGGCCGCAGAATGAGCCAGTCAGTCCTTGGAGCAATTCTTACGTTGTTATATTTCTGACCATCATAATAACTGGTCAGACCTATTGCCGTGGGCAGAGTTTGCTCACAAGAGTGCCTTGAATTCTGCTTCCCGATTGTCCCAGTTTATGGCGAATTATGGTTTCCAACCTTCCATATTGCCTGACTCGTTTGTTCCGCAGAGTATTCCTGCGTTAGAGGAGCATCTCCGTGGTCTTCGTTCTACTTGGGCACAAGTTCAGGAGGCTTTGCAACATGCTAACGATAGGTACAGACTCCATGCTGACTGCAGACACCTGCCTGCACCTTCCTACCAGGTTGGGGACAGAGTCTGGCTGTCATCTCGCAACCTCCGCCTTCGTGTTCCTTCTTTGAAGTTCACACCTCGGTTTATTGGGCTTTTCCATATGCTGCACAGGATTAACCCAGTGGCTTACGCTTTGGACCTTCCTCCTAGTATGCACATCTCAAATGTGTTTCATGTCTCCTTATTATACTTTTGGTCTGCAATTGCTTTACCACCTCGGTGCCACGTCCTCACCCTATACAGGTTGAGAACTATGGGGAGTATGAAGTACAATCCATTGTTGACTCCCGTAGGTTCTGTGGGCACATACAGTACCTGGTGCATTGGAAAGGGTACAGTCCGGAGGAACTCTCTTGGGTCTCATCCTCGGACGTACATGCCCCTGTCCTCCTCCATGATTTCTCTAGATGTTTTCCCCTCAAGACCGGTGGTCCTCCGAGGGGGAGGGGTCGTTGAGGAGGGGGTACTGTCAGGGTTGGGCTCAGCCCTTCTTTCTCTGAGCTGGCCGCTCAGCTGTCGGCTAATTGCCAGCTCCCATCTCTCTCCACAGTTACCCAGCTGCTGTTGATTCTGCTTATCAGTCCTGCCTACTTAAAGTCGTCCAGCTCACTTGATCTCTGCCTTTTCCTTTTTCAACATCACAGAGACTTTTTCCTGCGTTTCTGTTGAATACTTACTCGACTGACGTTTTTTCTGGCTCCTGATCCTGCTTGCTGTACTATTATGTTTATCTCTGGCTCTCTGACATTTGCTTGGCTGACTACCCAATCCGGTTACTAGACTTTGGCTTGTTTTGACTACGCTTACTCCGTTTACCTTATTATTATTATTATTATTATTATTATTATTATTATTATTAAACAAGCGTGATTTAACTATACTTCTGTCTTGATCTGATTCATGGTTCCTAATAACCCAACAGGTGAGTGTCTGAGACCACAGCTTCAGCTAATAGATGTATGCCTGCATATTTTTAATACATGGTGTGTTTTTTAATTTTAGGTAATGTGGATGTTGTGGAAGAAGAAACTCATTTCACAAGTGCAAGTGCACAGATCCTCATCGGGAGATCAAGGTGTGCAATCGTGATTTACAGAAGATCAAGGAAGACATCAATGATGTTGTAAAAAGACTCAAAAACATCATTGATGTTTTAGGCAGAATCGAAAACACAGCAAAATTCTTCAATTTGTTTATATTTTGAAGATTTTAGAATCTTTTTTAAAGTATATTGAAAGCCAAATTTTGAAGATGCACACAGTGTGTCAACATATGCTATCTGCCATCACGGGATATCAATGTACGCGTTTTGTGGGTGCAACCCCTTCCTCGCAAATCAAGTAGGTGAGAGGAAGGGGTTGCACTCCCGAAACATGTCCATTGATCTCCCATGATGGGAGCTAGCACATGTTGACATTAGGCATGGGATCAGGAGGGAAATCCCCATTTTGACTCTCAATTTGTGTGCATCTTCAAAATTTGGCTTTCACTGGGGTGACATCACCCCATCTGATGAAGGCAAAATCAACACAGTTTGGACATACTAATGTCTGATATTGCCTTCACTTTATCAAAGTTGAACTTTGTAAGTTCCTGAGTTGTGTATTGTTTTATGGTTTTAAACATACCTGTTTAACACCAAAAAGGCTAAGTGTACTGTCAAAACCAAAAATGTTATTACAAAAATATGTTGGTTTGTTCAAAAACCCTTTTCTAAGGCACATGGGAATGTGCACAGAGTAAAACATTTTCTTCTCAACAATGTGTTCTTCTTTCAATGCTCAATAGCAGTTTTTGGACTAAGTTGGTGTTTACAGTGACAATGGGGGTTACTTACTAAAGGCAAATCCACTTTTCACTACAAGTGCACTTTTAGTGTACTTTCAGTGCAGTTTCAAGTGCAGTTTCAAGTGCACTTTTGCAGTGCACTTGGAGTGAAAAGTGGATTTTCATTTAGTAAATAACTCCCGCAGTGCTTTTTAATTTGCCACAAGCAGGCCATTTTCGTGACTCACAAAAAAATTCATGGTGCTGAAAATGATGAATATTTTTATCAGTAATGCATTACATACATTAACAACGAAAACAAGGTGTGTGTGTAGCAGACCCACAACATAATAGTTTGCTGAAGAAGAGCTTGTCATCTCAAGTATCAAATAAATTACGTTTGCACTATTGAAGAAAATAGCCAAAAAGAAAAGCCCATTGGATAACCTAGGAGACAGCTAAAAGAAACACAAGCAGTAAATAGAAAGGAAATCTTATTTCAGTTTAACTAAAAAATTTTATTTAAAAATGTTTATTAAACATTTTCGGGCATATCAATGGCCCCCTACCCGCAAAGTACTGTATGCAAGACAAGTTTGAGCCAACATCCGTCGGAAAAAAAACGTGGATTTTGTTTTTTGCAATGTGCGATCGTTTGTACGCGGCATTAAAGTGCATTCACAGGCAGTAATTTAGTGAAAGGAGTCATTTTCACATTTACTGATATGAACCTGTGTTTGCCTCAAACATCAAATAGTGTTCTGGACAAGTTCTTTTATTCCACTCAGGCAGGACTGTATATTCTAAATAAAAAAAAACTTTACCAATTCTATTCCTCCATTAAATCAAGCCAACAGACTGTTTCTTTATTACTACAAATAATGTCTAAGTTCACAACCTTGAATGAAAAAAGAAGAGCCTTACATTTCTCATTGAAATTACTGTGTTGTGTAGCAGTACCCCCGTAGGGGCTGCTGAAAGTTGTGGTCCACCTGTCACCCTGCCCAGCCCAGCATTCACTTCCCAATTACCTTGGAGACAACGAACAGTCCATGTGTTTGTTTTTGTATTTTTATTGAGGAATTTGAACTTGGATAGGGATGGGAATATATGGGAAGCCCAGTAGAACAAGCAATTATTTGATTGAATATCAATCAGTTGGGACAACTATATACACTTTACAGCCCCAGCTTCCTCCAGCAAATCTCTTGCTTGCAGACTGTTACTCTCTCGCTCTCTCTCCTGCACAACATTTAACTCCAGGCACAGCTAGCACATGGTTAGCCCCAACACTGACTCAGTCAGGCCCTAGAAATTGCCATTTTGTAGGCAGGGACCACAGGTCACTTTTAATGTAGCAAAAATAGAAAAGAAAGTCTTTAGTGCTAGCTGTCCTATGGTGGCCTACTGCTCCCAGTAATCCCTCCTCAGACCCTGCCAGCCCTCCTGGCTGCAGCTGCCCGACTCCTTACTGCTGGCTCTGCACCCATCACAGACTTCACAACTCCCAGTCTTTTCAGGCGTGCCTTCCCAGTCCTCCCGACCATGCCTGTCACTTACCGGCCCTCCTGGCCACACACCGGTGGTTCCCTCCTAAAGACTTGCCTGGCAGTACTAGCTCCCTGTCAGATCTCTCACTTACCAGACCGGAGAGTCCACTTGGGCAGAGGGTAGGCTCCCTTACGTATCCGACTCGCAGCCCCTGGTAGAGCAGACAGGAGGCCCACGAGTGCGGAGTGGTATGAGAGCCTGTGCAGGAGTCCGTGTTCCGGACAACAGATGCTGAGCAGGAGCTGGAGAAAGGTTAGTGCACAAGCTGGGTTTGGCAACAGGCGGGCAGCAGAGGTACAGAAAGAGCAGGCAGAGGCAAAGTCAAAACAGGCCGGGGTCAAATGTAGGCGGAGGTCAGGAGAGTCCAAAAGGCAAGCCGGGTCGTCAACAGATCAGGAACACAGGAATCACAGGAACTAGGAACAGGAAACAGGAACTAGGCACGGAGCTGTTGATCAGGCAGCACTGATCAGAGGGAGAAGCAAGCCTAAATAGGCTGATTAGCGCCAAACGCCGCGTTCGTGTACGCGCCGTTACGCACAAACGCCCGCGCACCCGCACTCGCCCGAGCGCGCCCCCGGACAACGGCATGCACACCAGCGCCACCAGGCGAACGCATAGCAGCGCCCATAGAAGCAGGCGCCCCAGCACGTGCAGGAAAGCGTGCACCAACGCGCCCCGGCGCGCGACGACGCCCAATCAGGTAAGCTCTCTGACAGTGCCCCCTCCTCAAGGGCAGACACCGGATGCCCAATTGGGCCAACTTGGAGGCATGTGAGTCCTTGAATGCTTGCAGGAGTTCCCCGGCATGCAAATTATCTTCTGGTTCCCATGAATTGTCCTCAGGGCCATATTCCTTCCACTTTATGAGGTATTGGGTTTGATTTCGTCTTTTTCTGCAGTCTAATATTGCCTCTAGTTCAAATTCCTCCTCGTTGTCTACAAGGATTGGTTTGGGTGGACCGACAGTACGGCCAACAAAAGAATTGGGGATAACCGGCTTTAAGAGAGATACATGGAAGACCGGGTGCACCTTCAGGGAATTCGGCAGATCAAGCTTGTAGGCAACATCATTAATTTTCCTCCTTACCAGGAAGGGACCCAGGAACTTAGGGCCTAGTTTTTTGGATGGACATGCCAGTTTCAGATTGGCGGTAGATAACCATACTGGGTTACCAGGTTCCAACACAAGTTCTCCACGCCTCTTTTTGTCAAACACCTTCTTATAACCTTCTTGGGCCTTGGCCATGGTATCTTGTAACAGCTTATTGTTCACCGAGAAGAAATTCAGGGTCTCAGATACTACAGGAACAGAACATTCAGGTATTGATCCAAGTAAAAAGGTCGGATGAAAGCCATAGTTGGCATAGAATGGAGTCTGGTTGGTGGCTGAATGTAAGGAATTATTATAAAAGAACTCAATAGGGAGTAGGGGGGCCCAATCGTCCTGGGAGAATGCGGAGAAGCAGCGGAGATACTGCTCCAGCGTCTGATTCGTCCTCTCAGTTTGCCCATTGGACTGGGGATGGTAAGCCGAGGAGAATGCCAACTCAATTTCCAAGGAGCCACAGAGAGCCTTCCAGAATCTGGAGGTGAATTGGACACCACGGTCAGAAACTATATTCTTCGGAACTCCATGTAGCCTGACAATTTCTTTAATAAACATATCAGCCGTCTCCGTGGCCGATGTTGTACCGTTCATTGGGAGAAAATGAGCCATTTTAGACAATCTGTCTACCACGACAAAAATGGAGGAGAAGCCTTCTGATGGGGGGAGTTCAACGACAAAATCCATTGAGATCATGCTCCATGGTCTCTCTGGGACTGGAAGAGGTTTTAACAGTCCCCAAGCTCTGGCCCGGCTGGTTTTGCTTCAAGCGCAAGTATTGCAGGAATCAATGAACCTTCTACAATCCCTGATGAGATGAGGCCACCAGAAGGTACGTAGTACCAGATCACTCGTTTTTCGTGAGCCGAAATGTCCAGCTAATTTGTGATCGTGACACAGTTCCAATACCTGTACCCTTAGTTCTTCGGGGACCACAATCTTGTTTTCATGCCAAAATAGGCCATCCTTGGTACAGGTCCCAGCAGGCGGCGTCGCCCCCATAAAAGCCCGTCTGATTTGAGAGATTAGATCTTCCTGAAGAAGCAAGAAATTCCCAGGGGGAAGGATGGTATCTGGAAGTGCGGTTTCTTCCGAATCATGGAACATTCGTGAGAGTGGGTCAGATTTAATATTTTTGGATCCGGGTCTGAAGGTGACATGGAACTGGAATCGAGAAAAAAAAAGTGCCCATCCGGCCTGCCGGGGTCTTAACCTCTTAGCCGTTCTCAGGTATTGCAGGTTTTTATGGTCCGTGTACACCAGTATGGGATAAGCAGCACCCTCCAGAAGGTAACGCCATTCCTCCAAGGCCGCCTTAATAGCTAGGAGTTCACGGTCACCCACATCGTAGTTTCTCTCGGAAGGTGAGAGTTTTCGTGAGAAAAACCCTACAGGGTACAGAAGAGCTTTGGTGCCTTGTCGTTGTGAGAGTACTGCCCCTACCGCAATTTTGGAAGCGTCAACTTCCAACACAAATGGTAGAGCTGGGTTGGGGTGCTTTAAAATGGTGGCTGAGGTAAATAGAGCCTTGAGTTCCTCGAAGGCCGACTGCGCCTTAGGAGTCCAGCAAAACCGACTTTCTTGTTTGGTAAGTTCAGTAATAGGAGCGATTATCAAAGAGAACGCTTTTATGAATTTTTTATAGAAGTTGGCAAAGCCAATAAAACGTTGTACCCCTTTCTTATCAATAGGTGCAGGCCAGTCCAGGATAGCAGATACCTTTTGGGGATCCATCTTGATGCCCTCAGGGGAGATGATCAGACCCAGAAACTGAATGCATTGAAGCTCAAACTCACATTTCTCAAGTTTTGCATAGAGCCCATGTTGCCTAAGTCGGGTGAGAACATTTCGCACATGCCTGCGGTGGTCGGTCAGAGAGGCGGAGAAAATCAAAATATCGTCCAGATAGACTATGACATAGAGGTCTAGGAAGTCACGGAATACGTCATTGAAAAAGTGCTGGAAGGTGGCTAGTGCGTTGCATAGGCCAAAGGGCATGACAAGGTACTCATAGTGCCCGAATCGAGTACGAAAAGCTGTTTTCCACTCATCCCCTTCTCTTATGCAAATTGAGTTGTATGCCCCGCAAAAATCCAGTTTGGTGAAAACTCTTGCGGTTCCCAGTCTCTGGAATAACTCGGGTACTAAGGGTAACGGGTATCTGTTCTTTACAGTAATTTTGTTTAATTCCCGGTAGTCGATACAGGGATTCACGAAGAAAATGCCTGCACCGGCTGGAGACGTGGAAGGGCAGATAAACCCTTTCTTTAAGTTCTCGTCAATGTAGTTTTTTAAGGTGCCCAGCTCCTGCTCAGTTAGTGGAAAAATCCTTCCAAAGGGAACTTTGGTTCCAGGTAAAAGTTCTATTGGGCAGTCATAAGGCCTGTGAACTGGAAGAGTCTCTGCCCCTTCTTACTGAATACATCCTGGAAGTCCCGATAGGCCTCAGGAAGAGATGGGCAAAGTTTGGTATCCGAATCCAAACAAAGACATTGATTCGGTGAGACGGGGGTCCCACGTAAGCAATGTTGCCTGCAGTAGTCAGATGAGAATTGGATTCTTCCTGTGAACCAGTCAATGCTGGGGTTATGTGCCTGTAGCCAGGGCATTCCAAGAATGATTGGGAAGAGAGGGGAGGAGATGACATCCAAACGTAAGAGTTCCTGATGTTCCGGGCCTATGGTGGCCAGTAGCGGAACAGTCTCACAGGTGACTGGACCTAAACTAAGGGTAGAGCCATCATCTAGGAATACTGCAAGACCCTGGGTCTTAGGTTGAAGAGGAATGCCATGATTATTGACAAAGGTTTGATCGATGAAGCCACTGCATGCTCCAGAGTCAATAATGACCGACACCGGGATGTTTTTTCCAGGGAGCTGTAATACAACAGAGATAGTCAAATGGTTACCAAGTTTGGGCAAAACAGATGCACAAGCGGAAGAAGACGTCAGACACTTAAGTATCTTGTTAGAGCAGGTCCTCACAAAATGTCCTTGTTCCCCACAATACAGGCATAGGTTGTGCGTACGTCTGCGCATCTTCTCTTCCGGGGTAAGGGCCCGGTAGAGCAGACAGGAGGCCCACGAGTGCGGAGTGGTATGAGAGCCTGTGCAGGAGTATGTTTTCCGGAGGTTAGCAGTCTTCAAACAGCAGATGATAGTCAGCGGCACAGACAACAGATGCTGAGCAGGAGCTGGAGACAGGTTAGTGCACAAGCTGGGTTTGGCAACAGGCGGGCACCAGAGGTACAGAAGGAGCAGGCAGAAGCGAAGTCAAAGGGTCAAATGCAGGCGGAGGTCAGGAGAGTCCAAAAGGCAAAGCCGGGTCGTCAACAGATCAGTAACACAGGAATCACAGGAACTAGGAACAGGAAACAGGCACTAGGCACGGAGCTGTTGATCAGGCAGCACTGATCAGAGGGAGAAGCAAGGCTAAATAGGCTAATTGGCGCCAAACGCCGCGTTCGTGCACGCGCCGTTACGCACAGGCACCCGCACGCGCCCGGGCACGCCCCCGGACAGCGGCATGCACACCAGCGCCACCAGGCAAACGCATAGCAGCGCCCATAGAAGCAGGCGCCCGAGCACCTGCAGGAAAGTGTGCACCAAGTCGCCCTGGCGCGTGACGACGCCCAATCAGGTAAGCTCTCTGACACTCCCGCTGTCCTCTCTGACTCCTCTCTGTGCCTCCTGTCCAGATCCTTCATGCGTTCTTGAAGGGATCCTTCCTGAACCCAAGTCCCAGGCCCAAGGTCACCCCCCCAGACTGGGGGAGGTGTCCTCCAAAGGCCCCGACAGCCTAGCACTCCATCCTCAGTTCTTCCACTTAACAACAACCCCCAGCTGGGCTGACCCTGGATATATCAAGGAGGCCTGCCCCCTGCCAATCCTAAATGGGGATTGGTTAGGGCTCCCTAAGACACCTCAGACAGCTCCACCCCTCTTCCCCTCCTTTCTTCTAGAATCCTCTAAAAGCCAGAGGGAGGTAACCAAGAAGTGATGCTATCTGTGAGTCACCAGCCTACTCTGAGCCACTCCCAGCCCACACAGATCAAAACAAACAGGCCTAGCTTCCATCTAGGCCTGCCTAAATTTATCTGTACTCACCAAAAATCTACCTCTATCACCTACCTAGGTAGAGGGTGATACAGTTGCATAGTAGTATAACTAAGTCATTTTATTCCATTTCTGAAATGTTTATGTTCCAATTCTGAAGAAACTTCAAAGTAAAATATGAGGGTTGAATTAAGTAATGCCTGCATGTCTATTACCCATTACTGGATAAGCTATTAAATATCAGCAGTCCAGAAGTGAGTGACTGATCCCCCAAATTAATTATACTATTCTTACTCTGCCCCTATATATAGTTTTTAGTCATTCAGTCAGTTAATATACTTACTTTAGGCTTTCCAGGTTCACATGCTAAAGAAGATGTCAACCCAAATCCCAATATTACCAATCCAGTCCAAAAATGACTAAATAAAATACTCTAAGATAATATTTTACCATTATTACTGTATGTGCTCAAGGATCTAGTATTCCTTGTTTAGTCAGTCAATCATTCAGATTAGTTTAGGCTTTTCTTGGTTAACAAAAGAAATTAAAATGTGGAGCTTTTGTTTAAGGCAAACATACATATGTCTTCTTTGTTTCTGCAAAAGGTTGATCCCCAAATCCAAGTGCCATCACCAGGTCAACAAGAAGAAAGCAAAACACAACAAATTGCTACTTCACGTGTACACATAATTTTTTGCAGGGGCATTTCAGTTGCTAGTATTTTACTGTCAGGACCTGGCCACATACTGGTGAGTATGTCCAACATGTGCACAGCAATATGTTGGGGAAACACCTGTACTCTTATACCCCCTTTTGCTTGGCACATGCTGGTCAAACAAAACTTACTAAGGCACCCTCAGTATGCCCCTGGCCTGGCCTAACCAGCACCACCTATAGCCTGTTCCATACATTCATTATGGCAATTAACCCCAATAGCAGCCCTGCCCAGCACAAGTTTTATTTCCAGAAGAGGTTCCCATCATGAAGTCCAAACATCCAAACAGCAAAAAGCCTTTTAACTATTTATTGAAAGGCAGTTGATTATATACAGTATGTACATTCTTTCAGTTATTCCAATGGTTACAGTACATTCTTTAGCTGCAAACAGAAAACAGCAGAGATGAGGGCCAGATCAAGGAGCAACTTATATCTTAAGAAGGGTTTTGCCAGACTCTTATACCCCATACCGCAGGTATGTGAGTAGTGCCATTAGTCCTGCACCTCTCCTTCCTTGCTTCCCCAAAAGGGAAGCCACCAGAACCCAGTCCTTCTGAAGCAGTGATGATTGGATGATGAAACACATATATGGCCTGGCTGGGTGATGTCATTATGCTGACAGGAACCACTAGCTGGCCATCTTGCATAGGTATCTAAAGCCAAAGTCTAACCCTAAGTGAGAAATGCGTGTTTAAAAAGACAATTGTTTCTATGTGTAATGGATGAAGTGCACACATTGTATGAATAAGATTTTAACCCTTTGTTTTAATAAATTGATCTGATAAGCTGATATATTGCGCAATGAGGTTCTTTTTGTTCATTTGATCTACGTTTGGAGGAAACGTATGTGGAGAAAGGCACAGATGAAAGTTTTCATGGAGACAAAGCCCTTTTAAAGGGCAAGGCGCATATTGACCTAATTCTGAATAGGTCAAAATGTGAGATAAACAGCCTGTTTGGAGGGTGGAAGAAGCACTCTGTGGTAGTGATTCATTTAGAATATTCACATTTTAAACTGTACAACAGTAAAGAAAAGCACATGGGAGCAGCATGCAAGTGATGATACTAATCGGAACACACGACAAGTACTTACTTTTTAGAAGCACTTTCTTGATCCTTCTGTACTGATCCTGCTACCTCAATTTCAGGTCTGACCATCATTTCCTCAATTGCTCCTTGGATCTTCGCACCCCAAAATTCCTGTGCAGACGCTTCACAATTTTATTCATGATCTTGGCCTTTCTCACATTTGGGTTTAGGTAAGGTCCATACTTCCCATCATAGTCGGCCTTTTTCAATATGTCCACCATCTCTACCATCTCTACAAAGGCCATATTTGAGGCCTTCAATCTTCTCCTCCGGGATTGGGACGTTTTGGGCACCGGGCTTTCCTCCTCCTCGTTACTGCTATTAAGCGCCTGCTGTGTCTCCGCCATTTTTATCTCCCACTGCACCGAAAGACATGGAGCAGGGAATATTCTAGAAAGAATGTCAGGGGCGGGCGATGCGGGTGGAGTTTCACGTATGCGCAGTGTATGTAAAGCTAACACGCGTGTGTCGTACCTACGTTCTGTGTGCATAGGAAGGAGGACCCGAAGCGCACCTTCTAATGAAGGTAACAGTTTAACTTGGGACATCAGTGGCCTATACTGATTCGAGATTGAGGCCTATATTAGGATAAGATTAGGAGAGTTTAGCCTGATATTAGTGTTTTGGTCTTGTATTTTGTCTTGCAGCAAATATGAAACAATTCAAAGACACTGATTTCATGGGCCAATTCATTGACAAATACAGGCATATGCGTAAATTGTAGGAGGTTAAAAACCTGTTATATCGCAATAAACCAGCTAGGAAGGCATCGCTGGAGAAACTGCTGCAATTTGTGAAGACGCAGGTCCCCAATGCAGACATCGATTTTGTGGAGAGGAAAATTGGTAGCTTGAGAAGCATGTATAGGAAGGAGCTTAATAAGGTCCAGGCTTCCATGAGATCAGGAGCAGCAGAAGACGTGTATGCACCCAGTCTGTGGTACTACAACAGGATGCGGTTTCTGGAAGACCAGATGGAAGTCAGGGAATCACTTTCTACACTTCCATCCAGCCTTCCCTCAACCCTTCACTCAACCCCAGCTGAGGCTAGCGAGGACCAACCTGGGCCTTCCATCCTGGAAGAAGTTGAGGAGCCCAGCTGGAGCCAGGTATAGTATTTTTTAACATATTTCTTGTCCAAAAATTATTGTCATTAACTAGATGTTATTATTGATAACAAATGAATGATTGAACAAAAAGTTTTAACATATCAATAGACAGTAGGGGCCAAAAATGATTGTGACAAGAATTAAAAATGCTGGGCTCAGAATGATAGTCTTTTCTATTTATTAACATTCAATTTACAACAGTCATGAGCTGAAAATTGTGTATGATTGATGAATCAAAAACTAAAACTATGCACCTTTTTCATACACAGGAAGACCTCAGCCAGGACGAGGCTCTGGAATGTGACACGCAGGAGGAGGCGGGGGGTAACTGTTAGCCAGGAGGTGGTGAGAGTAAATGGCAGCCAGGAGCTGGCCGGGCCCTCACCCAATCCCAGGTGCCTCCCCTCCGCCTTCCAACAAAAAGGGCCAGGAAGGGGAGTAACGTGGAGGAGGCAGCACTGGGCCTCATTAAGGAGGCTAATACAGCCCTGAAAAGCCCCCCTGACGCTGAAGAGGCCTATGGCTGCTATGTAGCTGCAAAATTGCAGCAAATGGAGGAGGGCCAACACCTCAGGTGTGAGAAAATTATTTTTGAGGCCATTCATAAGGGGTTGAGTGGCCAAATTAGTGATAACGTGCACTTAGTTGCGCTCGCCCATCCTCCTCCTCCTCCTGTCACAAGTTCACCTCCAGAGCCACACCCTCCAAGGAAGGCTGCAGGGAAGGCTGTGAGAAGCGTGGAGGGAAGGCTGCAAGGAAGACAAGAAAGTGATGGCCTGGTTTCAGTCTGGTCTGACAGAAGACGCAGGATGTTGTAGTACCACAGCCTGGGGACATATATGTCATCTGCTGCTGTTCGTGATCTCTGGGAGTCCAGGACTAGATTGTGCTCCCCATTATATGGACCTCTCAGGCTACCAATTTTAATTTACAAAGAGTTGATGTGTGCCCTGGGGTACAAAAGCTTCGAAAATTCAAGCAGTTTCTCCAGCGTTGCCTTCCTCTTTATTTTGTTATTATGAGCCAGAATAAATGTTTTTTTTTTTTTATATGAAAATACTTGCCTATGGGCCCTTTCACACTGGGGTGGTTTGCAGGTGCTATTGCGCTAATATTAGCGCCTGCAAACCGACCTGAAAGTGCCGCTGCTTTGTCTCCAGGGCTTTCACACTGGAGCTAGCAGGACGCGAAAAAAAGTCCTGCTAGCAGCATCTTTGGAGCGGTGAAGGAGCGGAGTGTATACCGCTCCTTCACCGCTCCTTCACCACTCCTGCCCATTGAAATCAAAGGGACAGCGCGGCTATACCGCCGGCAAAGCGCCTCTGCAGAGTCACTTTGCGGTGGTTTTTAACCCTTTCTCGGCTGCTAGCCGGGGGTAAAACTGCCCTGCTAGCGGCCGAATACCACCGACGCGCCCCAGTGTGAAAGGGCCCTATGTGGTTTTTTTTCAAATAGGACAGTTTGTTTGTGAGTAGGCAGGTACATTTCAAAAATACATTGTCTAATTAACAAGGGACAACAACCATCTTCCTTGAGCTTTATAAAAATACAAGATAATAATGTTGTTGTTGAAACTTGACACACCAAAAAATAAAATTATGGAGATCACTAGAAACCAATTTAAAAATAATCTAAATAACAGGAGATCTTGATAAAAAAAAAAGATGACTATAAAAAATAATTCTAAACATTATTATGGAGACCTGGCTTTAAAAACAAAAAATATTATTCAGGAGATTACGAGAAATAATAAAGAAATAAGTTAGTGAGAACTCTGTGTGAATATCAGCAGCAAAACAACTTCATTCTTCTAGCATTATAAAGAACAAAAGAATGCGCTGCATTAAAAGATCAAAACATTTACATCGTGACGAATGTGCTAGCTCCACTACGAATGCTAGTTTTACCAGACCGAGCGCTTCCGTCTCGTACTTGATTCTGAGCATGCATGATTTTTGGCGCGTCGGAATTGCATACAGACGATCGCATTTTCGGCTAGGAACTTTTTCCGACAGAAAAATTGAGAACCTGCTCTCAATCTTTTGCTGGCTGGAATTCCGCCACCAAAAGTCCGATGGAGCATACTCACGGTCGCATTTTCCGACCAAAAGCTCTCATCTGAGTTTTGCTGGCAGCATTTCTGATCGTGTGTACGGGGCTTAAGTGTTTCTGAATATTTGCTGGTTGACAAGTTGTAGGTTTTACTTTCTAAATGCCTGAGGGTGCTTTGTTATTACATATACTGTAACATAGGTTCTTCTTTGCAACATTATAGAGCAAAAGGTGTCCATTTTAATAAATATGAGTTTTATGAAGATTAACTCTGCCATTCTGTTCATATAAACAAATTGAAAACAAGATGTTCCATGGTACTTGCTTAAATAATCACTGCCTTGAAATAAGTGGCCACGATAGATTCATTCTCTATTGTAAGAGACGCCCAAATCCACATGTTTCTGCAACTGTTCTTAGAATGAACTATGTCCCGTACTGTCTCTGCTAAGCACTTGTATGAGCAATGAAGACTATGTTTTTGAAGTCTTACCAATGCTGAAAGAACCTTTCACTTGAAGGCCAATAGTGATGAGTCATTGTTTAGTACTCTACGCGCTGGACCATTCTTTTCAAAACAATTACGGAACACAAAAGAAGGATTTTGTGCCAGCTACACAGATTTCATCGCCGTCACTTGATTGGCCATGTTACAAAAAGTGCATAATTTTCTCTAGTTTGGTATGGGGTCTGAGTCATCACAGTCATTTCAATCTGATAGTTTTACATCATATAATATTTTGCAGGCATTTTAAATAATTTTATTTACTGCTAAGCAAATCCCATCAAGCAGAATGTCTCCAGCAAAGGGTTGAGGTCACAGTTTTACTGTTTCTTTTATTTCCAAGTTTTAACAAACTTGATTTAAATCCGTAAATTCCCTTGCATTTTGCCATAAAGATACAATCTCCTAAACAGATTTTTTTTTTTTTTTTTTATACATTTGGCATTTCTCTTTTCCAAAAAAGACTGAGTCAGTCTATTCCTTAGAGATGAAGGAAGCAATGGTGATCTCATCTCCTGTGAGTTAGGTCTGATATGAGGCATAAGAAACAAAAGACTTCCTTGTACTGGGGGTGGATGCACTTTGGGAAATACGATAATGAACTTGCCATCCTCTGTTTTAATATGTGGGAAAGGGAAAATAAGAAAAATGAAAAAGGCAATACAGGCTAATTGTTAGTGCAACAATGTGAAATAGAAGCCAATGTGGTTCAACGACTATAGAATCCAGCAGCACAGGGTCCAATACACATAAAGAAAATTTGTCTGTAAGAGGTTAGTTTGAGCACAAATTATATACATTTTTTATGCGCAGTTGGGCACCAAGCATTTCCTTCAGTATGTTTTGTAGACCAAAAGAGATAAAGGCTTAAGGCACAAAAAGATGAAGGACTCTTACATTAGGAAAAGTTTGCCCCAGACCTTTAAGCAGGTATAAGTGCTGTTGTTCTACTACTAGCCAAATGCCTCAGAAAAAAGGATGCTGTGCAGGCACCTGAAGTCCTCCTTATCAATCGAAGACATCACCGTTGTTAGGACACCAGCAGCTGGAATGATGTAAAGTGCACAATAAAAACCTGTGACTTTGTGTAAATGAAAAGCAGTCTTAAGCCGAATGCTGACTTATATACAATTTTTGGACAATTTATAGGCATTTTGCAAAGACACCCCAGAAGAAATCAGAAGGCACCCCAGTTGAACAAGGCTGGTGTAATATATCAAAAACCTTCAAAGAAGCAGTACATCGGCATCAAGAAACACTTCGACTTCAAAATCGAATATAACTAGAAGCCCAATAAAATATTTAAATTAGGTACAGTATATTTGGGCAAAGGGACTTTTGGAACCATCTGCAATTACTGCAAGTTTTCATTGTTCTATAACCGGAAGCAAACAGCACAATGACTTAGTGGTTAGCACTTCTGCCTTGCAAAACTAGGATCCTTGTTTTGAATCCCAACCAGGACACCACTTGCATAAGGTTTGTACAGTTTCCTTGTGCTTCCATTGGTTTTCTCCCACACTTGCTGGTAAATTAATTGGCTCCTGTCTAAAATGGCCCTAGTATCTACATGTAAGGTAAGGAAATAAGATTGCAAGCTCTTTGATGAGTTTGAGTTCAGTCTGAACCCAAAAGGCAGCTATCAGTACCGGGCCAACCACGCCCCACAGCTCCATGTACACAAAGGGGCAGAGATGCTCATGACATCATTTAATATGGCTGGACTTACATAATACTGTATGTATGGTTTGTTTCATGAAATATTTGCCTTTTGTGTGCTTTTGGCCAGGGCTGTGGGTATGCATTGCAACACACAGAGCCAGACAAGTCACGCTCCTGCTCCCTCCACACAGCTCCTGGCAGACAGTGAAAGGAGCCTATCACTACCCTTCCCCCTCCTCTACAAGCTGGTTGTTCAGGAAACACATGGTCAAGGGACTCAGCAGTGATGAAATGGGACAGTAGGTAAGTATTTGGGGACAGTGGGTTTGTGGTAAAAAACATTTAGTCTTTAGTACTATTCTAAGTAAATACCTAGGAAATCTTATCTTCTATTGTTTCATGGCAGCTCTAAAGTGAGATTGTATATGGGCTTTGTACTATGTATATATTTAATCAACCTAACCTCCTCTTTTAACCTAACACAATGGACCTCCTACTCTCTAGCTCCCTTGTTACCTCCTCTCACGCTCGCCTTCAGGACTTCTCCAGAGCCTCTCCCATGTTCTGGAACTCCCTGCCCTGGAATGTCTGATCAGCCCCTAACCTGTCCACCTTTAGGAGATCCCTGAAAACGCACTTATTCAGGGAAGCCTATCCCACACCCACCTAACAACTGCCCCCGAGCCACTCCCATCAAATCATTCCCTGCATCTATTACCTTTTGTACCACCACCCCCTCCTTTAGAATGTAAGCTCTAGGAGCAGGGCCCTCCTGTCCCTGCTGTATTGAACTCTACGTTAATTGTGCTGCCCCC
The DNA here is from genome assembly GCA_037952925.1 of Lithobates clamitans. Taxonomy (NCBI): domain Eukaryota; kingdom Metazoa; phylum Chordata; class Amphibia; order Anura; family Ranidae; genus Lithobates; species Lithobates clamitans. The sequence continues at coordinate 2,814,925 of JBBGZY010000125.1, read as the reverse complement.
CCTCTATATTGTAAATCGCTGCGTAAACTGTTTGCGCTATATAAATCGTGTATAATAATAATAATAATAATCAGGGGTCTGCAACCTTTTTCCACTTAAGGGCTGGATTCAATGTATGTGAATGCATGGAGGGCCACATTCACCTGTTAATAAATGAAGATACTATTAATCCTAACATAGTAATAATAACAGTGCAGGTTTACCTCACTTTAAGGTGCTTTACTAATACAAAGCCAGGTCACCCTGAAGGAGCATGTGGCTGGGGATTTAGATTTTACTGCCCCCTCCCCCCATCCTGGCACCCAAGAATGGCTGACGCCAGCCAGTATGGTAGGCAGATGGGGTCCCTAGGGGAGATGGGGGCCCTGTCCCCAGGGGTGATGGGGTCCCTGTCCCCAAGTGAAATAGGGTCCCCGTCCCCAAGTGAGAAGGGGCCCTTTCCCCAGGGGAGATGGAGTTCCTGCCCCCAGGGGTGATGGGGTCCCTTTCCCCAGGTGACAATGGGGTCCCAGTCCCCAGGTGAGAAGGGGTCCCAGGCCCCAGGGGTGATGGGGTCCCTAATAGGGTCCCCCCATTGCAGTGTCCTCTGTCCCCCTTCACATCACTCCCATAGTGTGCTCTGCCCCCTCCTGCATAGCAAGTTTCCTGTGCCCCCCAAAGCAGTGTCCTCTATCCCTTTCCCCCCCACCTTACCCCCCCACCGTGTGTCCTCTGCCCCCTCCCCCCATAGCAAGTTTCCTGTGCCCCCAAAGCAGTGTCCTTTGTCCCTTTTCCCCCCACCCCCAAACTCTAGTGTCATCTGCCCCATAGTGTCCTCAGTCCTCTGCCCCCATAGTGTCTTCCGCCCCCGTAGTGTCCTCTGCCCCCATAGTGTCCTTTGTCCTCTGCCCTCTGCCCCCATAGTGTCCTCTGCCTCCATAGTGTCCTGTGTTCTCTGCCCCATAGTGTCATCTGCCCCCATAGTGTCCTGTGTCCTCTGCCTCCATAGTGTCCTCTGTCCTCTGCCCCCATAGTGTCCTCTGTCCTCTATCCCCATAGTGTCCTGTGTCCTCTGCCCCCATAGTGTCCTCTGCCCCGATAGTGTCCTCTACCCCCATAGTGTCCTCTGTCCATATGGTGTCCTCTGCCCCCATAGGGTCCTCTGTCCTCTGCCCCCATAGTGTTCTCTGCCCCCATAGTGTCCTCTGTCCACTGCCCCCATAGTGTCCTGTGCCCTCTGCCCCCATAGTGTCCTCTGCCCCCATAGTGTCCTCTGCCCCCATAGTGTCCTGTGTCCCCATATTGTCCTGAGTCCCCATAGTGTCCTCTGCCCCCATAGTGTCCTGTGTCCTCTGCCCCCATAGTGTGCTATGTCCTGTGCCCCTATACTGTCCTCTGCTCCCATAGTGTCCTCTGCCCCCATAGTGTGCTCCGTCCTCTGTCCCCATAGTGTCCTTTGCTCATATAGTATCCTCTGTCCCATAGTGTCCTCTGCCCCCATTGTGTCCTCTGGTCCTCTGCCCCCATAGTGTTGTCTTCGCCCATAGAGTCCTGTGTCCTCTGCCACCGTAGTGTACTGTGTCCTCTGCACTCATAGTGTCCTGTGTCCTCTGTCCCCATAGTGTCCTCTGCCCCCAAAGTGTCCTGTGTCCTCTGCCCCCATAGAGTCATCTGCCCCCATAGTGTCTCCAATGAAGAGGACAGCGGCGAAACATGTTCGCGGGTCGGGTGTCCGTGAATTTATTTATGGGTACTGACAGGCCAGACAATTAGCGGATGCGGGCTGTGGGTTGCTGACCCCTGTATTAAATGTTATACCGTATATTTCGTTGTTTGGATAATAGTGTGCTGTTAACTTTATCCTTTAGGATAAGCATAAAGCCAAGCTATTTTGTCTCTTGACAACAAAACTAATACATTTGGCTTTAAAAAGAGACTGTTAACGCAATTACTGTACAGTCACAATTGTTCTGTCTCATTCTCCGGTCCATCATCCCACATCATATCCATTTCAGGATCTTGAAGGAGGCTTGCATCTTTGACAACATTTTAAACTAGACAATTTAAAAAAGAGTTTAGAAAAGAGTTTATTAAAATAATCCAAATCTTTAATTTATACAGCAAAAGTTCCATGATTTGAACATTTTTTTAAACTCTTCCGTGCTTTTATTCCTGGCAGAACTGTAATTTGTAAACTGTTTGCTGGCAATTATCTTGCAAGCTGCAGAAGAGGCAGGACCGGTTGCCGCATATCTATCAAGTAATTATGGATATCATTACATATTCTATGACCTCTATGACAAAATTTAGAGAACTCAAATGGTGATATTTGTTTTATTGTGCAGAGATTATTCTGCATTATGTAGAATTTTCCATTTTAACGTAATAATTCTGAGGGCGATTACTCTTCTCTAAACATAAGAAATTACATTGTATCACCTTTTATGCAGCAATATCATCTTTCAGTCTATCACAGCCCACATAATATAATTGTGTTAGGATTGCAATATCTATTCATGTAAATAACTCTACTGCAGTCCCTGACAAAGGTGTGAATGAGTCAGATTATATATTTTGTACATCAAAGTGGTTCTAAAGTTAAGACATTTTTTATTTTAACACATTCCCTGTTTTACGGTAAAAAAAATGTCCAAGTAGTTGTATCGCCCCCATACCTTTCTCGATCCAGTGCTGTTCTCATCTGCAGTGATGCTCTTTCTCTTCTCAATGGACACAGAGGCAGCAGGGGGAATCATTGGCTCCTGCTGATGTTAATCAAATTCTGAGAGAAGGGAGCAGGGGGCGGGCTGAGCCATGTTGTGTGTGTCTATGGACACCTGGGAGCGTGCTGCACGAGTGCCTCAATAGCAGCTGGCTTGCTATCCAGGTCTTGTATTGCCCTTTACATATTAGTCATCAACGTATCATGCCAAAAAATCAGTAGACTGCTATCTAATGTATTTGGGTATCGTTAGACTTTAGAGCAAAAAAAGTGCTATAGTACCTTTGGAAAGAGCATTGCTGTCTCCCATTCTCTTGTGACAGGGGGAAATGTATCCTTCTTAATTCCTGTACTGAGTTAACACAGCTCAGCAAAGGGGAATACACATAGAGCTTCTGCATTTAAAAAATAATCACTAGGGTGATTTCATCTTATTTTATCTAACACTTTAGGTATTTTGTTAACACATGCTAGGAATTCCCAAAAATATTGGTAGATGATATATTTCCAGTAAACTTTAATAATGTCGTTGAATTCCACCACAGTGCAGCATAAATCAATGGAATGTTTTACAGATCAGAGAAGTACTGTAGTACTGACAGTGACTGCAGGCTATCAGCTTGAAATGACAAAATTATATCTTCTGGAAACTCTAAGGGCACTGTATTTTTTAAATAATCTTTTGCATTAACAAATGACTTTTTTTTCAGTAAATATCACTGTGGATCCGTTAAACGTCAACCATAAAGTGCTGATACCAAAAATCTGAGTTAGAGCAATAACAGTATGCAATATGATTTAACCCACAGCAGCCAGTTGATTTTTTTTCTGATCAGTAAGATCACAGGAGGAATGACTTGGTAGCCATGGGGTACTGCACTTTGTACAATGCACTTGTCATACTGAAGAGGTCCAAAGATTTATTACACAAAGAATTCAGAAGAGAAAATTATCTCATTACGCCTATCTGGTTCACTTTTTGCACTCTCGGTTTTTTACTCTTTTACAGATTGCTATATTAATTGTAGAATTTGTCTTGGCATTTTTCTAAACCTCCGTGCATGAGTGCTGTTTTTTTTTGGAAGAAGGGAATGGATCTCTTGAAAGTTTGTCTTAAAAAATGAAAAGTTACTGCAAAATTAAAAAAACATCACTTACAGTATTCAACTGTAGCCACATAGTAATACAACTACTATTCCCTTAGACAAAAGAAAAGGAAAAAATATACTGTAAGTTTCCTTTCTGCTATGTTCTGATTTTTTGGTGTATTTAGCAATGACATTATAGGCTAAGTCTACACAAAATAGCCTTTAGCACTGATCGCTGATCAATCCCTGTTAGCTACATATACAAAACTGATTTGAGTCCTACCTTCAAATGAAGGATAGCTTCATTGGTTGCTTTGGTTCCAGTTCTGATTTTATTATATTTTGTTCTGCTCTTTGTATAGCAGCCTTAGTGCAAACATTTAGTACTGGAATAACAATTTGGGGTTAACTCAGCACAGCTATTGTCAACCTGAGTTCTGTGGAATCATATGGTTCCTCCAGAGGTTGATAGGGGTGCCTTGAGTTGTGGTTAAGTTGACCTTCTACCTGATGGCAGTGACGTGACACCAATGATATTTTTAGCTGTCTTTAAGGGTGGTTTTCTGAACACTTTTGCAAGGGGGGCCTTCTTTCCACTCACCCTAAATGCATTAATTTTAGCAGGGGCTCCCTGAGACCTAAAAATTATTTTAAGGGTTTCTCTGGGGTAGAACAGTTGGAAAAGGCTGACTTAGGCTGGCCATAGACAAGTCATTTTTAATCTTTTGGTCAACTAGCTGGTTGAACAAAAGAAAATGACACGATTTCCCCATCCACACACTCAATGTGGATGGGGGAATTCCTCTCACTGTGCTATTGTGTTCTGACAGTGGAGAGTTTTCCTCACTGTCGGAATAAACTCATTAACACTGCTAGCTACAGCTGGCAGCACTGATCACGAGAACATTTTCCAACAGGTTGTGCATAAGTGGATCAATAGATCGAAATGTGTACAACCAGTACATGGATCAAAATTCAGCCGGTCCCTGCTGGACCTCTTACCTGCAAAATCGATCATATAGGAAGCTTGTTAGTTCCTTTGTTATAGCACCACACTGGTCAGTGCTCGCAGCAATTGGCTGCCAGTGCTGATCAGATGGCAGCCGGATGCTGGTTTCCAGGCATGCTCATTCGACAGAAGCCGGCCATGAGATTGACTTCTGTCAGACATGCAGCTGTACACATGGGCCAAAAATCATCCGGTTTTTATTGTACTTACTGATTTAGACCAATATTCGGCCTGTGTGTACCCGGCATTAGCTATCACCACAAATGAGAGCAATAATTCTAGTGCCATCCTTTACAGTTAACTCAAAATCAATAACTTGTATAGGCTTTTCATGAGTCAAATATGGTCATCTTTGCATACCGTAACTTTCCGCTATTACATGGACATGAACGTTTTTAACACTTGATATGTTTGGTATTAATTCACTCAATGCAACCACTGTCTTTATTATTTTACAAAAAAAGTGGATTACATTGTGTTGGTTTGCATTTTAGGATGGATTTGATAGATTTGATAAACACCTGCAGAAATATTGTGCAATATAAAGAATTGCAACTACCTCCATTGTATTCTATCTACAGAGCTTCTGCTTTCATAAAATATACAGTTGTTTGGGGGTTTAAAGTGATTGTAAAGGAATTTTTTTTAAATAGCAAACGTGTCATGCTTACCTGATCTGTGCAAAGGTTTGAACAGAGCAACCCCAATCCTACCCTTCTCAGGTCCCCCAGGGGAGCTCTGGGCTCCTCCCCCTTGGCGAGTTCCCCCCATAGCAAGCTGCTTGCTGTGGGGGCACTCATGCATGCTCGAACCCAAGGCGGCTCTCTGTGTCCATAAGACATATCCCGCTTCTGCCTTACTGGCTGTGATTGGCAGCCAATTATGAGGGAGAGACCTGAGAAAGCATCGGCTCTCGTGCACATCGCTGGATTGAGATTGGGCTTAGGTAAGTATTAGGGGAACCTGAGGGGGGGCTGCACAATGAAGGTTTTTTACCTTCATGCATAGAATGAATTCAGCCTTTACAACCACTTTAAGTAATTTTCCAGCAAAAAAAGGCAGTTTTTCACATGTGTGTGTAAAATTTAACATTTGCCCTAGGAGAGAAGTAGTTAAAGTAAACATTGCAACCTTATTAATTCCTAGTTAACCCTGACCAATCCTAATTACTGCCTATTTTATTGCTTTTTTGCTGATTTTTTTTTTTTTTTTTTGCCATCAAGGATTGCACTTTCTTTTTAATTTTCATTCATATTTCCTTTGTTGGTTATTGCAGAATCAGTATGCCCATGGATGAAATGTAAACATGTATCTGGTCTATAACGGGTTAAGATACTGAAGATCATTGAAACATAGCTTAGATAAACTCCTTAGAAGTTACTTTTGCTTTTACCCAAGACATACATATATGAATGAATGCATGAATTGACTCAAAACAAAAGGTTCCCCATAGCTTAAATAAATTAATTTAAAAGACATAAAATCAATAAGATTGAGTGCACATACCGTATATACTCGAGTATAAGTCGTTCCGAGTATAAGTCGAGGCCCTAATTTACCACAAGAAAATGGGAAAAACGTATTGACCCGAGTATAAGACGAGGGTGAGAAATGCACAGCTACTGTAAGTGGAAAAGAGGGTCAACAATGCCCATTTGCATGCCTCACTGTGCCCATTTGCAGCCATAGGTCCCCTGAACTTCAAACTCGGTAGTTAAGGGTTCCTAGGTGCCCCCTAGCTGCAGCCAAAATTTGGGGTCTCTGAACCCAAAGGGTCCCGAAATGACATTGCTGCAGATGGACACAGTTGACCGATTTTGGGGCCCTGTATCTCTGGACCACTTAGTGCTAAGAACCCCAAATTTGGCGTGCAAACCCAGTGGAACGAGCACCATAACATTTTCAAATCTGGGGTTTCTAGCACCAAGTGGCCCCGAGATACAGGGCCCCAAAAATCAGTTCAGAAAATGTCAAGCACTTTTCTGCAGCAGAGAATGACATTTTCTGAACCCGGTTTGGGGCCCCGTATCTCAGGGCTACTTAGTTCTAGGAACCCCAGCTTTGGATATGTTATGGTACCAGTTCCACTGGGTTTGCACTTCAAATTTGGGGTTCCTAGCACGAAGTGGCCCTGAGATATGGGGCCCCAAAGTCGGTTCAGAAAATGTCAAGCACCTTTCTGCAGCAGAGAATGACATTTTCCGAACCGATTTTGGGGCCCCGTATCTCGGGGCCACTTAGTGCTAGGAACTTCAGCTTTGGATATGTTGTGGTACCAGTTCCACTGGGTTTGCACACCAAATTTGGGGTTCCTAGCACCAAGGGGCCCTGAGATACGGGGCCCCAAAGTCGGTTCGGAAAATGAAATTTTTTGCTGCAGAAAAGTGCTTGACTCGAGTATAAGTCGAGGGGGGCACTTTCAGCACAAAAAAATGTGTAAGCACTTTTTTATTGCACATAACTGAGCAGAAGTTATCTCTATTAACAAGTCAGTGCAACTCAACATACCCTACATCTGAGGGTGCAGTGACCAAGTGTTAAGGCGTTGGCCTTATAAACCAAAGATCACGGGTTTGATCCCTGTCTGTACCTGTGTGGTTCGTTCCTGAATTCTTAGGCGTAATGTACACAGGATGTTTCAAAACCTCTCCTGATTTAATTTGACAGATAGTAACCGATTTTTAAAAACTTTAGCTTTGCCACGTTTGAGTTTAGAGGCATTTTTTTTTTTTTTGAATAGTCAAAAATGTATCTCCATTAAAAACGCCTGTAAACAAAATGTGGCTAAACATAAGTTACTGCGTTTACATGCGTTTACAACCTGTTACAGGCATTTGGCGTTTTTTAAATGCCTCTGAACATCCGTCCTGAGCGCATTTTTTTGCTTTCCAAAAAATGCTTCAAAACTCAAAACTCAAACTGCCTAGAAATTACTATGAACGACCCTGTGTACATGTACTGATAAGATAACATAGAGGAGAGTTCAGGGGCAGCTGAAAAAATGCCCAACTTCTCCTAAACGTCAGTTTACCAGCAGCAGTGTACATGAGGCCTTAGTGTTGTTACATATTAAGTTGGTTCTTAATGAGTCAATGTAAGAGCTGCTCCAATGATTTTCATATCTTAAAGTGGTTGTAAAGGCAGAAGGTTTTGTTTTTTATCTTAATGCATTCTGTGCATTAAGATAAAAAGCCTTCTGTGTGCAGCAGCCCCCCTAATACTTACCCAAGGTCCCTCTCTGTCCAGCGATGTCTTCAAGTGTCTCAGCCGTCCGAGATTCTCCTTCCTGACTGGCTGAGACACAACAGCAATGCCATTGGCTCCTCCTGCTGTCAAAGCCAGGTAGCCAATCAGGGTAGAGGGGGGGTGGGTCAGGGCTCCTTCTCTGAATAGACACAAGGGGCTGTGACTCAGCTTGGGTGCCCCCATAGCAAGCTGCTTGCTGTGGGGGCACTGAACAGGAGGGAGGGGCCAGGATCACAGATGGTGGACCCAAGAAGAGGAGGATCTGGACTGCTCTGTGCAAAATCACTGCAACAGAGCTGATAAGTATAACATGTTTGTTATTTCTATAGGAAAAAAAAACGAGACTTTACAATCACTTCAAAGCTGATCTCTAACCCAAAAAACAGACACAGATTAAATAAACGTATGGGAATAAAGGATTTATATTACAATACATCCAGCCCTAAAGATTAGTAAAAACACTTAGGCTTCATGTACACTAAGCCTGCATTTACTCCGGCCATGGGAAGATGCAAAATGCGTCAAAATTGCAGCACATTTTTGCAGCCGGTGCTCAAAACTTTCCTATCCTGAATGCAATTCTTCTGCATTCAGGAGAGAGGGGTTGAGGGAGGGTGAACCTCCCCTAAATGCAGCAGCTCCTAAACTCTGCTAAAAGCCTATGGGAGGGGTGGTACTAAAACTGGAGAGTGCAAAATCTGGTGCAGCTCTACAAAGAAACCAATCATCTTCCAGGTTTTATTGTCAAAGCTTAATTGAACAAGCTGAAGTTAGAAGATGATTGGCTACCATGTACAGATACAATAGATAGTAAGTGCTCCAATTTTAGTAAATCTCCCCCTATGTGTACATGGACACATAGGCTTTTATGGAGTTGAGTTTAAGAGCTTTGGCAAAAAAACACCAAAAGCTCATATACTCAAGTTTAGGTGTTGCTAGTGTACATGAAGCCTTACTGGTCTTGTCACTCCTTCAATCTGTGACTGGACAGTGAAACAAAAAGCAGCAGAATGATGTGTTTATCTTTCTGTCACCCTGCTTACTCTTCCTATCAGCATGCCCCTTGTTAGCACATAAGTACTGCAGCACAACTGGCTGGTTACATGTGCTAATTCACCCTCTCCCAGTCTAAGTCAAATTGATGTACTTACATTGCTAGCATTTAAAAAAAGTAAATATAATGATGTTTGAATAAATGAAGAGCTTGATTTATGTATGTCTTTTTATCTGCCAGGAGTTAAGCCTGAGGCTGGGTTCATACATATGCGGCCGAGGTTTCAGTGCGGCAGTCTGGTGCTTTTCTGTTCACCGTTTCAGGTACAATTCAGGTTAAAAACGCATCCAATTTACATATATGTGAACCAAGCCTGAAGGATTGTTATTATACATCAATTATAGACAGTATATACTGCATTAATTTGTCTTATATATGCTTTTTTGCTATGATATAAGCACTGCCTATTGTTGATTACTGTTTATTTTTGATAACTTTAAGGTGAAGCTACAGTGGTCTTGATAGATTCACAGAAATAATCTGTAAGTGCTGCCAAACCTCCTCTTACAGCACTAGAAGAATAAAGGCTGTTATCTCATAGCAATGTGTGAATTTTCAGCACACTGTTAATCACTCTGTGCATGCGTTTTACCCATTCTGAACATACCGGTACTCATTTTTCCTTTGCTGCCCAACTATTCCATGTATTCACCAGGAGCAAAGAGAAATACTCAGTACTTTTGGGTATGGTTCCTCCCATGTGAGAAGCCTATCCTAATTGTATTTTCATTTTCCCCATCAGATCATCCCCCACAGCTATTACCTTTGGTTCCACTTGACCCTCCCTTCTAGATGCTAAGCTCTAATGAGCAGGGCCCTCTGATCCCTCCCGTACTGAATGGTATTGTAACTGTACTGTCTGCCCTCAGGTTGTAAAAGCCCTGGGAAAACTGTTAGCGCTATATAAATCCTGTATATTATTAATAATAATAATAATGTGACAGCACTAATGGTTGGTGATTGGTAAATCAAGCACCCAGCACTATTACAATAGACCGAGAGAAATCCCTCAGCCCTGTGTAATCTTCAAATCAGATTGTGGCTTAGAGCTTACACAGAGATAACCTTATTAACTCCTGGTGGCCATAGGTATCAGTGGGGAAGAGAAGAGGTGGTGTGCATAAATAACTGGGGAGGGTGAGTTATTCACTTTACGGTCAACACAGAGGACAAGAGGGCACTCTTTACATCTAGAGGAAAAAACATTTCATCTCCAAATACGGAAAGATTTCTTTACAATAAGAGCTGTGAAAATGTGGAATAGACTCCTTCCAGAGGTGGTTCTGGCCACCTCAGTAGATTGTTTTAAGAAAGGCCTGGGTTCTTTCCTAAATGTACATATTATAACTGGGTACTGACATTTATAGTTAAAGTTGATCCAGGGAAAACTGATTGCCTCTCGGGGGATCAGGAATGAATTTTTTCTCCTGCTGTATAAAATTGGTTCATGCTTTGCCGGGGTTTTTGCCTTCCTCTGGATCAACTATGGGTATAGGATTGTTTACATGGGATTGTATAAAATTATTTATTTATTTATTTATTTATTGTTATGGTTGAACTAAATGGACTTGTGTCTTTTTTCAACCTGACGATGTAACAATGTAACCTGTTCCTTAGCCCTGCTCTACATTTCAGAAGAAGAGCAATACGGTCACATGTTGTCTATCTGCATCTGAGTGCCATCCTTTTAGAAGCCATACAGATCACTATTACAGATATGAAAGCCAGCAGGCAATTATTTTTACTAGGATATACTATGCAATTGTTCAAACAAAAAGATGTCCAGATATAGCAACTAAGCGTTTTCACCGTCAGCAGTTTGGTGTAGTCAGATGAAGAGATGTCTTCTTACTAATTGCTGGAACTGCTGAGCTCTGCCAATTACTTCTTCCTGCATTAAATATAGGCCAATATTTTCACCACTTTTTTGCAAAATTTGTGAAATGCTTAGTGCACAAAGCCAGTCCTCTCTCAAATAATCCTACATCTTAGCTTGTATAAATAATATATCACGAGGATCCTTTGTGTCTAGATTGCAAAGGAAAATTTGTCTCTTGCCAATGAAATACTTTACTCAGCAACTTATTATTTTTCTTTTTATCCATACTCCTGAATTAGATACATTAACAGGGTCAGACAGTAGTTTTACTATTAGCAATATTCATAAGAAAGGGGAAATAGTTGTAGGCTGATTTTTGAGCTAATTTTGTCTAGCAAAATTGTTACACAAAATTAGAGGTGAATGAAAGTGTTTTGCCTCAATTCACAAGGCATATGTTGAACAGATCGTAAAGTCTAAAAATTGCAAAGTTAATGCATCAATCATCATTATTGAAGTCTATGGGGGATTGTTTAAATAAAGGACATGGGTAACTAGTGGGAGAAATATACCATTGCAAAATGTACTGGTTCCTCCTCCCAGTCTCATTTGTATGCAAATTCAAGAGTGACATAAATAAAACATCAATCTGGTAACTTACCTGCTTAGGAGGTGCCTTTACAGTGGTTGTAAACCTCAATCGTGTACTTGTACCTATAGGTAAATCATATTTTAGGCTTACCTATAGGTACTGTAAATATGTCCTAAACGTGCACCGTTTAGGTTACATTTATTATATATATGCAGCCAATGACATCATCGGCGCATTCGCTGTGAAGGAACAACCACCCAGGCCATTCCTTCAGAATCTTGTGCCGTAAGTGGCGGCTCCCCCACACATGCGCAGGAGTGACGTCATCGTGGCTCCAGCCAGTCACATAGGCGGAGTCCGCAAACCCAAAAGTAAGACAGGTGAAGATGGAAGTGCTGCGTTTTCAGGTAAGTTTTACATAATACACGCCTTTACCTTGCAGATCTCAACAAAAAAAAAAAAAATAGCACCCAGCGGTTTACAACCGCTTTAAGCTGTATGCGGTGCTACAAAACATTATGATTCTCACAGATAGCGTCAGTGACACCATATTCTGGCATTACAAATTTTCTATGTGTAATACTTTTTTCTCTAATTTTTAATCATTGTTTGGCTTAAGCGTTATTCTGATTCCTTGCTACTTAAAACAGGCTTTTTAAGTTGTTTTGGCTTCGACAACTGATTTTTTATCCTGCTCTAATAAGCCTGATTTGATTGGTGGAAGTAGCAGCCATTGGGGATCTAAAACTTATAGGAAAATGTGTTTTTAAAAAATAAAGCTAAAAACCTTTTTGTACCAAATGGCCAGTGGCAAAACAGTATAATTGCATAGAATTTATGGGTGATTCTTTCCACCCAGTCACACATTACCTCTCTCTTTCCTCTTGTTTTCCAGGCTGCAGGCCAATTAATACATACGGCTCTACCAAACCCTGTTGTGTCGCACACCATGTCCCTCTCTCTTCGGGATTCCTTCCTCTTCTACCCACAGAGCACTCACACACTGGTCTAAAATCCACTGATACGACCAATCAGATTCCTCCTTTTTTCCCTTCTCCTGCCCCACTGTCTTATCAGCACTGTGTAGCTCCCATGGCCTAAAGAGGCCACCATCTAGGGCTACAATATTATACCAATAAACATTGTACCCACTGAAACGAATTTGTAATTAAAACTTTATACATACGTTGATAAGACTAGGAGAAAATCTTTAATGTATATGTACTTGAACCTCAAATAAAAACTTCTTGAGAAACTAAAAAGTACTTTTAAGCCACAAGCTAATGTTTTTGGTAGGTTTATTGTCTGCTAAATAACCTTAAGCAGGTCTGTCATTAAGTATTTAACAATAAATATGTTTCTTTTCTCCCAGGATAATCAAAGCTAATCTTTGACATATGTCCTGTGTTTTAAAAGAAGCAGAAATACTTCAAATTTAACAGCAAAAAAAAAAAAAATAAATCGGTGATTTACAAGTGACCTGTCTATGTAGACTAAGCAAGTATGATAGTAAAAGATAGTATTTAGCCAGTTAAAGCAATAATGGGGAAACTGAGGATTTCATTTTGTCTGTGTACAATGTGTAAGTACATAAGAAATTATTATGATATGCCACTGTTTTGACTATTGTATAGCTAGTTAATCAGCTGCTTTTACATTATAAAATACATGTTCTACAGTGCTAAATAATTGCAAAAATGAGGCATTCAAAAAGGAAAGTATAACCGATTCTCTAGAGAAGAAAAAGGAAAATTATTATTATTACTGGGAATTCCCGCACATAATATTACAGAATGAGAAAGTAAACTGTTTTCTTATCAGGTCGCAGCCATGACAAGGTAAGTGAGTCTGCCATAAAGGCTCAGCAGCCTTTAAAGAGGGATCCCTATTGGTTCCTGCCAAGGATCTGTTTTGGAGACCCTACTCTTCCCTATTGCAAGCTAGATGTAAGCTGGAAAGTCCAGTGGACTTATTTTTTTTAGTAATTACCATGTAATACTGGGTGCTTCCATGACACTCAGCTTGAGTTTTCTAATAATAAAGTTCAGCTCTTCCTGCATGCTAGATGGCAGCATATGTACAACTGACTAATGCATGTTTTTTTGGGGGGAGAAGGAGCAGATAGGCCCCTCCTCTGACTCATCATGTATTCTGGTCTCCCATGCTATTCCTACCTATTTTAGAACACAGAAGGAGAAAACGATAAACATGGTAGCAGATGCGAGATTATTTTAAAGTACAAAACAACGCACATACCTGAAAAATGAATTGCAGCTCAACAGCAGAGCTATATACTAAATTTAGCAAGCCCAGGACAGGGGCGCTACACACATATAGTGGAGAAGCTCTCATCTTTGGCTTATGTCACATAGCGGGTTGGCCAAATTGGATGACACAGTGGATGGGCGGGATTACTGGCATAGCACACGTGCATGGGCTAACATCATGCACACAGTGGGGAAGTAACTTCCCCATCTGTGTGCTCTGGATTCCAGAACCAGATTCAGTTTTTAGGAAAAGAGGGGGAAGTTGGGACTTTGAATGAGGCAGTCAACATTGTGTAGGTATGTTGAATAAAAGTACAACTTTATTAATCATGAGTCCATGATACATCTAAAAAAACAGTAACCACATACAGGAAAGACATTATGGTAAATGTGATTCTCAACATATTGATCCGCACATAAATATGCGCGCTTACAATACAAGCATCAAGGGTACAGCAGTGCATACCAAACAAGCGCCACATAGTGGTCTGAATAAAGAGGTCATGGCATCCAATGAATCAATATATATACATGAACAGTCTGAGCAGCATTGCAGCAATAAATATCTAAAACCATAAAGACCATGATGGATAAAGTTGAAGTAGAAAAGTAAAAAATTAACACTTGTATCTCTATCCCTGTTGTCCGACGCGTTTCGTGTAATAGGAACACTCATCAGGGGCGTGTGCTAGTGGGACATCTACAAAAAACAAATTATATAAATATAATGACTTGAGGGGTCTATTCATAGTGCGATATCTTAAAGTTCATGGTGGGGCAAATGGAGCCCCCTTTACATACTTACATGGAGATACTGCGGGAAAAACGTGACAGGTGTGCACCCGAGGTCGCAAATCTTTGCCCATCATGGGAGCTGAGGTGGCGTGGGGCTGCACGCTGGCGGGGCGCACAAACAGAACCTCCCCACATACAGACACCAGACACAGATAGCTGAAGTACTTAGTAGGACCATAAAATGCATAGAAGTGGGTAGCCACGAGGGATCTAGAAGAGAATATATATATATATTTTTTAAGTGTCATAATAACATGCAGCAAATCCGCCAGGAATGATTAATCCAGGCGGATAGAGGGTACTCAGAGTAAGAGTCTATATTAACCTGCGAGTGGCGTTGTCAGGAAAGGATCCGTCCGCTGGCAAGATATATCGTTTGGCATGCAGTACTGGGGTCCACCAGCAGGTGTCTCCTGGCAGTGTTGAACTGTCAGGAGAATATTTCCTTGCTGGTGTCATTTCATCTTTTGGCCGCAGTACTGATGTCCACCAGCGGATGGATCCTGGCAGTATGGAGCAGACAACACTCCCTGCGCTCAGGTGTGACTTGAAGTCAATCACAGTCAGTCCTATAAATACCCGGCAAGCCCTCATATGCTTGCCTTGGTATCTCTCTCCTTGAGCCCTGACCTTGTTCGCCTGTTACCCGATCCTGAGCCTGCATCCGACCTTGTGCCCGAGCTTATCCTGACCCGATCCCTTCTGTGTTCCTGTACCCTTCTGCCCAATCCATCCCCTCTCTGTCCTGCTGGTTCCCTGTCCCTCATTTACTGATCTTCCTGTGTATGACCTTGGCTTGGCTAATCGTTTATGTCTCTGGTATATCCCTTGCTCTTGCTGACCTGCTGTGTATGACCCTGGCCTGGCTGACATCTGTGATTCTGGTATTGCCCCTTGCTGTAGATATTGTTGTTTGTAGTGGGTTTGTTGTGTTGGTTGCACTATCTGTATTTTCTGTGTTATCACTTATTTTAATAAATATTATTTATTCAC
Organism: Lithobates clamitans; assembly: GCA_037952925.1. Classification (NCBI taxonomy): domain Eukaryota; kingdom Metazoa; phylum Chordata; class Amphibia; order Anura; family Ranidae; genus Lithobates; species Lithobates clamitans. The sequence continues at coordinate 2,799,361 of JBBGZY010000125.1, read as the reverse complement.
TTTTACATGCGTTTTGGTTTCCCCTTTGCAGTCCACACAATCTGGTCACACCTGTTCATGACAGTATACCAAGGCCATCTCTGACCAGAAGTGGCTGCACAGGGGAACCATCTCGGTTCTGTTGCACATTACTAGGATGAATTCAGATATAATTGCTTATTATGCTCTGCTGGCAACAGAGAGTTCTGAATATCTCCGCCAGACATTGGAAGGGTGGTCCAGTGATCAGCTGCTGGAGATTATCCGTTTAGCTCACTCTGTGGTCGATCAGGGCAGTATACGGTTTGAGGATGTTCAGCCTTTGATTGGAATGTGTACAGAGCTGGCTCTGCCTTGTATCCCAAAGGGCCATGATGACTTTTCTCCCCCCTTCAGCATTAACCAGGTTGCGTCCTTAGTATGGCTGTTGGAGGATGACTCTGCATCCTTTTTTGAGCATTATTCGGTTTGTCCCAAACAGTTGTTGAAGGATTGTATAGATGAAGTGCAGTCGCTGGTCAGACAGAGGGAATGTGAGGCCACTTTTGTGCTACCTGTACTTCAGGCATGGTTAGACCTGTTATGCCCAGCTTCTGTCAGCTCTCCACAAACCAGACCTGCTACTAAATACCTGCCTGCTCAGATGTCCTTTCTCCCATCACCCCTGGCAACCTCAGCTGCAGTCCAATATACCCTGCTCCCCACCAAGTATCGATGCCCTGTGTCTACTTCCTGCACCTATCCTGCCTTTAACCCACCTGCCTCTTCTCTAATACCTGCAACTTCCCCACAAGAACTCCCTCTGGCCGCTGTTCCCCCTTCCTTGCCATATCCCAGCCCTTCCTTTCAGTATGCCTCACCTCCTGTCTACAGTCCTACAGCCACCTACAGATCTCCAGCAGTTAAGCCAAAGAAGAAACGGAAGTTCTTCCCCACTCACACGATCCTGCCAGTAACCCAACTTGCTTCCACACCAACTAACCCACCTGATTCTGTCAAACCTCTGCCTGCTACCCAGCCTGACAGTCCAGTGCCTGCTACCGAGCCTGATGCGCCAGTGTCTTCTATTCAACCTGTTGTGCCAATGCCTGTGCCCGCTGTCCAGTTTGATGTCCCTGCCTTCCAGTCCGGTGTGCCCACCTTCCAGTCTGATGCACCCGCTCTCCAGTCTAATGCACCTGCAATCCAGTCTGATATGCCTGCCTTCCAGCCGGATGTCTTGAAGCTTGCCTTCCAGCCTGAAGTCCCGGTGCCCGCTTTTCAGTCTGTGCCCGCTCCCCAGTCTGATGTTTTCATGCCTGCCTCCCAGCCTGATGTCCCGAAGCTTGCTTTTCAGCCTGATGTCTTGGTTTCTGCCTTCCAGCTTGATGTCCCTGCCTTCCAGCTTGATGTCCCTGCCTTCCAGTCTGGTGTGCCCACCTTCCAGTCTGGTGTGCCCACCTTCCAGTCTGGTGTGCCCACCTTCCAGTCTGGTGTACCCACCTTCCAGTCTGAGGCACCCGCTCTCCAGTTTAATGCACCTGCTATCCAGTCTGATATGCCTGCCTTCCAGCCGGATGTCTTGAAGCTTGCCTTCCAGCCCGAAATCCCAGTGTCCATGTCCCAGTCTGACGCCCCAGCGACTATTGACCAGTCCGATGTACCTGTTATTCTGCCCGATTTGCCAGCGCCTGTGTCTGCTGCCCAGTCTAAAGTTCCAGCACCCGCTGCCTGGTCTGATGTCTCGGTGCCGGCTTTCCAGTCCGCTTTCCAGCCTGATGTGCCAGTGTCTGCTACTCAGCCAGTTGTGCCAGTACCTGTTCTGCCTGATGTGCCCACTATTCAGCCTGATGAGCCTGCTTTCCGGTTTGATGTGTCCATCCTCCAGCCTGATATCCTGGTACCTGTCTTCCAGCCTGATGTCGTGATGTTGGTATCCCAGCCTGAGGTTTCGGTGCCCATGTCTCAGCCTGAAGTTTCGGTGCCTGTGTTTCGGCCTGGAGTTTCGGTGCCCGTGTCTCAGCCTGCTGAATCGGTGCCCGTTACCCAGTCTGTTGAACAGGTGCCCGTTACCCAGTCTGCTAAACCGAAGTCCGTCACTTGGCCTGTCAAGCCAGTATCCGTTATCCGGTTTGCCGAACCAGTGCCCGGTGTCCAGCTCGCTGAGTCGGGGCCTGTTACCCAGCCCACTGGGCCGGGGCCCGTTACCCAGCTTGCTGAGCCGGTGCCTGTAATCCGGCCTGCCCTTACGGTGCTCGCTGTTCGGCCCAATGTTCCAGAGCCTGCTGCCCAGCTCGATGACCCGGAGCCTGCTGCCCAGCTCGATGACCCGGAGCCTGCTGCCCAGCTCGATGACCCGGAGCTTGCTGCCCAGCTCGATGACCCGGAGCCTGCTGCCCAGCTCGATGACCCGGAGCCTGCTGCCCAGCCCGATGACCCGGAGCCTGCTGCCCAGCCCGATGACCCGGAGCCTGCTGCCCAGCCCGATGACCCGGAGCCTGCTGCCCAGCCCGATGACCCGGAGCCTGCTGCCCAGCTCGATGACCCGGAGCCTGCTGCTCAGCTCAAGTTGTTCCTGCCTGCTGCCCAGCTCAAGTTGTTCCTGCCTGCTGCCCAGCTCAAGTTGTTCCTGTCTGCTGCCCAGCTCAAGTTGTTCCTGTCTGCTGCCCAGCTCAAGTTGTTCCTGTCTGCTGCCCAGCTCAAGTTGTTCCTGTCTGCTGCCCAGCTCAAGTTGTTCCTGTCTGCTGCCCAGCTCAAGTTGTTCCTGTCTGCTGCCCAGCTCAAGTTGTTCCTGTCTGCTGCCCAGCTCAAGTTGTTCCTGTCTGCTGCCCAGCTCAAGTTGTTCCTGTCTGCTGCCCAGCTCAAGTTGTTCCTGTCTGCTGCCCAGCTCAAGTTGTTCCTGTCTGCTGCCCAGCTCAAGTTGTTCCTGTCTGCTGCCCAGCTCAAGTTGTTCCTGTCTGCTGCCCAGCTCAAGTTGTTCCTGTCTGCTGCCCAGCTCAAGTTGTTCCTGTCTGCTGCCCAGCTCAAGTTGTTCCTGTCTGCTGCCCAGCTCAAGTTGTTCCTGTCTGCTGCCCAGCTCAAGTTGTTCCTGTCCGCTGCCCAGCTCAATGACTCTGACATGCCAGCCATCTGCCCGGATGTGCCTGATGACCAGCCTTTTTCCACCATTCTGCCTGATGCCATAGACTTTGGACAATTAAGACTAGTTGGAGCGTCCGGAGGCCGCTCCTTTAAGGGGGGGTACTGTCAGGAAAGGATCCGTCCGCTGGCAAGATATATCGTTTGGCATGCAGTACTGGGGTCCACCAGCAGGTGTCTCCTGGCAGTGTTGAACTGTCAGGAGAATATTTCCTTGCTGGTGTCATTTCATCTTTTGGCCGCAGTACTGATGTCCACCAGCGGATGGATCCTGGCAGTATGGAGCAGACAACACTCCCTGCGCTCAGGTGTGACTTGAAGTCAATCACAGTCAGTCCTATAAATACCCGGCAAGCCCTCATATGCTTGCCTTGGTATCTCTCTCCTTGAGCCCTGACCTTGTTCGCCTGTTACCCGATCCTGAGCCTGCATCCGACCTTGTGCCCGAGCTTATCCTGACCCGATCCCTTCTGTGTTCCTGTACCCTTCTGCCCGATCCATCCCCTCTCTGTCCTGCTGGTTCCCTGTCCCTCATTTACTGATCTTCCTGTGTATGACCTTGGCTTGGCTAATCGTTTATGTCTCTGGTATATCCCTTGCTCTTGCTGACCTGCTGTGTATGACCCTGGCCTGGCTGACATCTGTGATTCTGGTATTGCCCCTTGCTGTAGATATTGTTGTTTGTAGTGGGTTTGTTGTGTTGGTTGCACTATCTGTATTTTCTGTGTTATCACTTATTTTAATAAATATTATTTATTCACTTTTACATGCGTTTTGGTTTCCCCTTTGCAGTCCACACAATCTGGTCACACCTGTTCATGACAGGCGTCCTAAAGTTCTGGCAAAGGTATGAGGCAGACATCTGGCCTTGCAAAGAGTGTGGCGTCTGGACTGTAAATGGGGGGGCCCGTTTATAGCCGCCCACGGCGTGCGCACACCGAACGCCACCAGCGTCACGCTAGATCTGGCAGAGAAGCGGGGAACGGCATCCCGACGTAGGCGGCGCACGCCGCCCGCGGGGAACGCCCACGTAACCCCACTGCCAGACCGAGGATGGTAGGATTCAGTTTTTAGAGCAGCTATCGGCAGAAGCCTCACTCTTAAAACATAAACTGGTCCTGCAGTACAGCTCACATAGAGAGGGGAAGCTACTTCCCTGATGTGTGTGTGATGTTAGCCCATGCTATGCTATGCACACATGCTATGTCAGTAATCCTGCCCAACCACTGTGTTTCCTAATTCCACCCACCTGCCAGCCTGCTTTGTAATGTAGCCTATGCACGCGTACTGTGTGATGTAACAACACCCACTGTCCACCTATTGTGTAAGAATTCTGCCTACCGCCCACCTATGTAGGATATAAGCCACAGACAATGAACAGCCCAGAAAAAATGCAGCCTTTCTCTCTCCTCCTGGAAATGTCTGGGGAATGTAATTCAAAAGCTCTTGATTACACAGTAGAGTCTCTCCTCAGGACTACAAGTCCCACAGTGCATTGCTGCCTGACTCAGTCTATTGAACACCTCCTGCTCAGCAACTCTCTCCTTTTGCTGAAAAAGTTGTTGACCAGTTGTACAACATTTTATATATATTTTTTGTCACTTTATGACCTAAAAAGTCCCTTGGAGTTATCACATACAGTGTATATATTGTTCAACGAGGCAGCAGCTACAGAGAGCAGCTGCGGCCAGTGTTTCTCTCACTCTTATTCTGGGCCAAGTACCTAGCGATAGATAGATAGATAGATAGATAGATAGATAGATAGATAGATAGATAGATAGATAGATAGATAAACTGTGCCAACATTGATAAAGTCACAACATTCAGCAAATAGATTCTATCAGAAGGAAATGAGCACACAGTGTATAATTAAGTTCAACTAACAAAGGAATCATACAGCCAAATTATCTGTTTATTTTGCCTCTGATGTGTTTAAAGTCTCATCCATCATGTATTCTTGCATTGCTACATTAGATTCTGTTTCCTAAAAATTAAAATGCACTTTCCCAAGAGAAAAATGCGTCATCTTTATGTCCCATCACAAATTTAATAAGAAGCACAAAATATGTGTACTGCACTCATACAAACACTTCAGATTGCAGCTGTTAATATTTTCTAAAGTAGCCTGAAAATGTATTTGCCTTTCCCAGAAGTTTTCACTGAGTCAATGTATTCCACTACCTCCTTTGTTATTACAACGCCAAGATTGCTCAATCAATTAGAACAAAGGAAGAACCTCCCACTTAGAATTCATAAATATTGCATCTGCAGTTAAAAGCTTTTTAAAAAAACACAATGCAGTTGTGCTCATAAAATTTTTAGACCTGACATTGGCACACTTTTGTGTTTGCCCCTATTTATCATAAGCTGAACTCAAAGATCTATGACTTTTTCTATATACACAAAGGCCTATTGCTCTTAAATATTGTTCACAAATCTGTCTAAATCTGTATTAGTGAGCACTTCTCCTTTCCCGAGATAATCCATCCACCTCACAGGTGTGGAATATCAAGATGCTCATTAAACAGCATGATTATTGCACAGGTGTGCCTTAGGCTGTCCACGATAAAATGTGCAGTTTTACTGTATTGGGGGGGGGGGGGTCAGGGGGTCCGAAAACCAGTCGGTATCTGGTGTGACCACCATTTGCCTCATGCAGTGCAGCACATCTCCTTCGCATAGAGTTGATCAGGTTCTTGATTGCGGCCTGTGGAATGTTGGTCCATTCCTCTTCAATAGCTGTGCGATGTTGCTGGATATTGGAAGGAACTGGAGCGTGCTGTCGTATACGCTGATCCAGAGCATCCCACACATGCTCAATGGGTGACATGTCTGGTGAGCATGCTGACCATGCAAAAACTGGGATGTTTTCAGCTTCCAGAAATTGTGCACAGATCCTTGCAACATGGGGCCGTGCATTATCATGCTGCAACATGAGGTGATGGTCGTGGATGAATGACACAACAATGGGCCTCAGGATCTTATCACAGTATCTCTGTGCATTCAAAATGCCATCAATAAAATGCACCTATGTTCATTGTCCATAGCATACGCCTGCCCATACCCTAACCCCACCTCCACCATGGGCCACTCGATCCACAACGTTGACATCAGTAAACCGCTCACCCACACGACACCATACATGCTGTCTGCCATCTGCCCTGTACAGTGAAAACCGGGATTCATCTGTGAAGAGAACACCTCTCCAAAGTGCCAGACACCATCAAATGTGAGCATTTGCCCACTCAAGTCGCTTACGGTGATGAACTTCAGTCAGGTTGAGACCCAATGAGGATGACGAGCATGCAGGTGACCTTCCCTGAGATAGTTTCTGACAGTTTGTGCAGAAATTCTTTGGTTATCCAAACTGATTGTTGCAGCAGCTATCTGGGTGGCTGGTCTCAGACAATCTTAGAGGTGAAGATGCTGTATGTGGAAGTCCTGGGCTGGTGTGGTTACACAGCCCAATGTTGCAAGGATCTGTACACATTTCCTGGAAGCTGAAAACATCCCAGTTCTTGCATGGCCAGCATACTCACTGTACATGTGACCCATTAAGCATGTTTGAGATGCTCTGGATTGGCGTATACGGCAGCATGCCAATATCCAGCAACTTTGCAAAGCCATAGAAGAGGAATGGACCAACATTCCACAGGCCACAATCAACAGGATGTGGAAACCTTGCAAGAAGATCTGAACAAATTAATGGGGTGGGCAACTACATGGCAAATGAGGTTTAATATATAAAAATTTAAACTAATGCATTTGGGTGGCAAAAATATGAATGCAATCTACTCACTAGGGGTGAACCTCTGGGGGAATCTAGGATGGAAAAGGACCTGGGGGTCCTAGTAGATGATAGGCTCAGCAATAGCATGCAATGCCAAGCTGCTGCTAACAAAGCAAACAGAATATTATCATGCATTAAAAAGGGGATTAACTCCAGGGATAAAACAATAATTCTTCCAATCTACAAGACTTTGGTCCGGCCTCACCTGGAGTATGCTGTCCAGTTCTGGGCACCAGTCCTCAGGAAGGATGTACTGGAAATGGAGCGAGTACAAAGAAGGGCAACAAAGCTAATAAAGGGTCTGGAGGATATTAGTTATGAAGAAAGGTTGCAAGCACTGAACATATTCTCTCTGAAGAAGAGACACTTGAGAGGGGATATGATTTCAATTTACAAATACCATACCATGTATGTTAGACAACCACAGAATTTAGAGGACCTGGAGGCTTTTTGCCAGGAAGAATGGGCAGCTTTGACCACATGTGACCTCATTGAAAGCCCATTCTTCTTGGTAAAAAGGACCTCATTCCCAACCATCAAGAAAGCTGTCATTAATGCTAATAAAACCAATACATGATATTGAGAACTAACACAAACTTTTGAACAAGACCAGTTTATTACTTTTCTTTATTGCTATGGTTTGTTTAATGATTGTAATATTCTGTAATGTCTAGAAGCTTTATTTGAAATCACATTTAAAAAAAAGGAAATGTGTTTTCCTAAAAATGGTCTACATGTTACACATTCCGCCAGGGGTATGAAAACTTAAGAGCACAATGGTATATGATACAAAACATTTGGACGTTTCATTCAAGTCTTGGACTTTTTTGTTAAAAAAAAATAACTTGTTTAAAAAAAGTTGTATGTACAGCTATTATGTACAAATATAAAGATCTAAAATGACACGTTATTAGGTACACATGCTCATCAACATAAACGGAAACAGCAAATTATATGACTGCAGCTTAATACAGAAAGCAAGCAGACACAGACCAGGGGCTGTTGTTCAAACTAAAAATACATGATTTTTTTAATGCAAACTGTGTAATGATTATTTGAAATAGATGGGAGGGGTTGTAGCATCTCCAAAGTTTAATGAAAATGATAGGAAATCAATTATCTGCTGGAACCTTTAAACTCTGAAACTATGAGATGGGATTTATTAAAAAGTACTGGCAGTCCTGTCACATCTGTGGTCTTTGTACACCCTGCTAGTAATACACACATTTCCATATTGTAAAAATTATTTATTTATATTACACAGATGGTGGAGCCTTGGGCTACTGACTTCTCTAACAAAGGCAGGGTGGGAAGTATATGAACCCTAAAAAACAAAGGCTTAAATCCTTGACTATAAAAATCCTTTGTAGATAAGCAACTGATCTAATACAAACCATATTAGTATAATTCTCAAAGTTTAGTTTGTGGTTTCCTATATTTCCTGACATGGTTTGAAATCATGAACATAGTCACTTATAATAATTAACATTGCTCACATCTAATTTTAGCTGTTAAATCCTCCTTCATGAGTGGTATCCGAATCCTGGCTTAGCATATTGACTTGAATGTGTACTATTCAATTCTTTTTCTCCCTCTCTTTTAGCAGAATCAAGTTTGTAAAGATTTACAGAACTTTTTCATATGCTTATGAGCTAATTTTGCCCTCAATTTTGGGGTCCTAATCACTTCTGTGCCTGAAAGTTGTCTACTTTGACATCAATATGGTGAATGCTGTTAATACGTTCATCCACTGTCTAAATGATGCACCATATCTAAATTATGTTCCAAAGTTCATTCTACATAGCATACGTGGTTGGGTATGATTTAAAGTATATGTTTATATTTAAAGTGAACCTATTGCCAACCCTAAAATACAAATAAAAGTGTTTTTGTAAAGAAGAAATAAAATGCTTACCTCCCTCTGTGCATACCTCCCTCTGTGTATACCTCCCTATGTGTATGCCCCATGACTACAATTAAAAAGTTTTCAAAAAACAACATTTTCAGAGTCGTTCATTTCCTCTTCATCCACATCGCTCAGTGGTTTCTCCTATCAACATTTACGTTGCTACTGTTTCTAGTAGTAACATGATGGTTAGTGGGGAGGGGGGGGGGACCACTCAGTGTTGTTGGGGACCAGAAGATCAAGAATTCCAGAGGTGTTGTGTTTTGCAGAAACTTTACTCAGGGATTCTGACACTGGAGAAGAACTTAGCAACACAGACTGTAGGAGAGATGACTATTTAGTTTATTCTTTACAGGAAATACTTTTATTTTAACTATGGTTTGGTAACAGGATTACTTCAATGCTGTTCTGAGGGCAGAGTTATTCTTTAACAAATAGCAGAAAGGTCCCAAGCCTTATTTTTGATTTAGGTTGTTTCCAGCTTCTTTCGACTTGGGCTTATAATGAAATGCTGCCTGTAACTGTTCAAGCAGTATCGTTTCCTGTTCATAAGACCAGTCATACCAGCTCCCTAGCTCTCTTCAGGGAGACCAGTCTCCTCAACACATTCCTACTAGTTCTGCAGGGCACTCCTATGTAAAATAGCCCTGAAGACTTCTCCTCCTTTCCGAGACCCTGACTGCAGTATTAAAAAGTGAGGTTAGAAATAAGAACTTCTGTCAGGTTTTAGTAGATGTCTGTGTACTCATGGAGAGACATCCTCTGCTTTCCATTCAACGACCTGACAGAAAATGAAGGAAAATCTCACCATCTTCATTAAACAAAGTAACAACAAATACGACATTCACAGTGAAGGCTTCTTGTTGAAAAAGTACTAAAAGTGTATGCAGATTGTGTCACATCAATAGTTTTAATATAATATGTTTACGAATAGGGTTGCAATCGGACTCCTCTATGGGTGGCTGCGGGGTGACAGCTCTGCCTGCCTGGTGAGGAGTGTGTCCTGCACTGAGCCAGGCTTTGCTGCTGCAGAACTTCTTGGGGGGCAGGTCTGCTGGGTGTTGTAGTGTAGTGATTGGGTTCCCAAATATTCCCCTTCCCCCCTCTGCTCAAAACAATAACCCCCCTCCCCACCCTAAACGATAACCCCCCTCCCCACCCTAAACAATAACCTCCCTCCCCACCCAAAACAATAACCCCCTCTCCACCCTAAACAATAACCCCCTCCCCACCTCTCCACCCTAAACAATAACCCCCCTCCCTAACCTCTCCACCCTAAACAATAACAGCCCTCTCCACCCTAAACAATAACCCCCTCTCCACCCTAAACAATAACAATCTCTCCACCCTAAATAACCCCCTCTCCACCCTAAACAATAACCCCCCTCCCCACCTCTCCACCCTAAACAATAACCCCCTCTCCATGCTAAACAATAACACCCCTTCCCCCCTCTCCACCCTAAACAATAACACCCCTACACCCTAAACAATAACCCCCCTCCCCACCTCTCCACCCTAAACAATAACCCCCCTCCCCACCTCTCCACCCTAAACAATAACCCCCCTCCCCACCTCTCAACCCTAAACAATAACACCCCACCTCTCAACCCTAAACAATAACCCCCCTCCCCACCATCGGTACTTGTACTCGGTCTTAAAAACCTGGTATCGGTGCAGCCCTAACGAATGCACATGCGATATGCTGACTACAAGTTATTATCATTATAGCAGAGAATGTTATAGATATCTACTATCAAAAAAGAGGGTATTTTGTTTATATTGTCATTTCCTAAACTGCTATCCATCAAAACCATATTTTGTCAAATTTGGTTGAGCGGTTTCCACTCACATAAGGAAGTTTGTAGATTGTTAACACTTTATTTATTCAAGTCACTATGCAACCACTGTAGGGGGAACTACTTGATTTGCATTTTTGTAGTATTTATTTTCTAACATAGAAGATTGCGAAACAGATTAATAGTTTTCTGTGTTTGGGTATATTTAGGTTATCACAGTTACCAAGCAGTGCAATAGCTGGGTCTAAGGTCAGCAATCAGCCTCTGATTGTAAAGATGCTTTTTTAATTAAGTATCCAGTGATATAGCAGTATGTAGCATTTAACATTGGAAAGAGATGTCTTTTCTGTAAAGGTTTATCTGTGCAGGTCAACTAAAAGCCTCTGTTGAAGAATAACACTCAAAGAATTTCTCCCAGGACTGATGGCAATCTTCTAGCCTTCAATGGCATCACTTTAAATATTGGGGATTCTAATGTATGATCAACCAATATTGATATTGTAAGTAACACTACTAAATGCCAGATTACTGTTTATTGAAATGTATATAAACATATGACGCCCTCTTTTTTTGAGGGGGGGGGGGGTATGAAAAATGTCCCTCCCCAAACAGGATATTGTGCTAAACCTGTAGTTAAATAAGCAAACCAGAACCTTTACTAAGCGGAAGAGAGGAGTTGGATAATAAAGTTGTCAGTTCCTCCACTCAGGATAGGACCTCTGTGTGCAAAGGGGATTCCATTCCTGATACATTAATCAGTAATCTAAACAAATTAAATAGGGAGCAGAAGAACTACTGCAACCAGCATGTAACATTAACCTAAGTATATAGACGTACACCGGTATAGAAATAACAGTTATTAATAGAGATCTAGATTAATGTTGTAGCAAAGTCCAGTTGCAGAGGCTTCTGAGGATGATGCAGTGTTTGTCTTTGTGACAGAGACCACAATACAAGATCAGCGGTCACGGGAGATCCTCCAACTTTTGTTTTACCAGCCTGGAACACAACTTCTCACTGGCAGGAGCTGTAGTGTGGCACTGGAATTCAGAGTTAGCCTATCTACTGTGCATTTTAGTCCCTCCCTGGCAGTTCCTGATCTGACATGTAAGCTGACATCTTACAACCAGAAGTGGCCATCAGAGATACCTAACCTGGTTATAGCCTATGCTGGTTATCGAACCCTAAGCTAAAACTAGCTATAGAATCCCAGACCAGAAGGGATAGGGTTAACTAAAAAACAGGAGCTGTATATAATGTATGTATCTACTAACATACAGTAAGGTGACCACGACACACATACAGTAGCACAGACTTAGCTATCTGTCATTGTGCCTGTGATAATAACAATAGCAAATAAATAAGTCTGTCACAGGGATTTAGATATACACTCATGTTTCTAAGGGCAGCTGCAGTTGAACTATTAGAATATAGAAATACTTGTATAATAGTCTTTGCTTCTGATCTGGGTGAAAATACAGCAGCAGTAGCAGCCATTGTGTGTATAATGCCATGTGGCTCAGTTCTCTGTCTCCCTCTCTCCATTTCCTCCTTCTGGGGTTTTCAAAGTCCCGCCCAGAGACAGGAAGTCTTAATATATAATTCCTTTTTCAGGTTTACCGGCATTGAGAGATTGGCTTCCATGCCCAAGGGCTGGGACAAAAGCAGGCGACTTTTGAACAGAGAGGCATGGTGGATATTTAAATTAAGGACCAAGGTCCTCAGAGGTTAAACCTCAGATGGGACCTGCACTTACATTTTCGATGATCATTTCTCCACCTATTTTCCTGCGTCTTTGTCTCTCCTTTCCCTTGGACATACTTTTTTTTTAAATTTGTTCATTATTACTACTTTATTTAGTGCTTTCTATGCATTTTATTGATTGTTTTCATTGTTTGTTCTCTTGGCTTTCTTTTTTGAAGTGTCTCACCCCTTTGAATTGTTCCATTCTGATAACTATTAATGAGTTAATTGAAAACTCATGTGGTTAATAGAAGGGGGGGCATCTACACACTATATATATTGTGCTCTTGTACATATTGTTCTGTTTCTTGCATATATTTGTTGTGAACAAGGCCGTCATAAATGTGTTAACATCTGCTGTACCATATTTGTCTTTTATGGAGTATTAATAAATTTGAAGATATTTAAGAGCATGTATGGGGTTGCATATCATTATATATATATATATATATATATATTATATATATATATATATATATATATATATATATATATATATATATATATAGTCTCTCCTTTTGTTTGTAAAGAGAGCATAATGTGGGGTCCATTTCTACAATATTGTGATTCTGTTGAACAGTCATGGACAAGGACTTTCTAGTGAGAAATGTTGCCCCTTATTGCAATACATAGGGTACAAAATAAGAGATACTGTCAATGACCCTTTGAAAGACATCTGAGCATTATCTGTGAACTTTAAGTAGAAGTCCACCCTAAAACTAGAATCCCTGCATCTACAGACATCGACAATCTAACACTAACCTATCTAGCCCTGTAAAGAAAAAAATCAGTATACATACCTTTTCTGCAGGCGATTCGACCCAGTTCCACGCAGAACAACAGAGCTGTCATCTGCGGCTTTGCTGTGGAGGCTGGTGCAGAGGACACGTCCAACAACAGAAGCCCCATAGTAACTCTAGGGGTGATGTCACTCCCCATTAGTTTCACAACCATTGTCAGCTGTGTCCTCTGCAGAGCTTCCACCGCTGGAGATCTGGGCAGATCGGCTTCAGAAAAGGCATGTATACTGATTTCTTCTTTACAGGGCTAGATAGGTTAGCGTTAGAATGTGTATGTCTGTAGATTCATGGACATTAGTTTTAGGGTGGTCTTACACTTTAACTATAATTCTAGCCAATATGATACAACATTAAATTGATAAAAGACTGATGATGAGCCTTGGATGACTCAGCTTCTCTAGGGAGTTGGTGCATTGCCTCTGACTGTAAATAAATCCCCTTTTGTAAACATCATCTTGGTATTCTAATTAATCATAATGTAATAAGCAGAGTGGAATGAGTAAACAACTTTGTTGTTTAACAATTGCAAACGCTAAGCACAGTTCAAAGATTTAAAGGGTAACTAATAATCCTAAAACACAAGTTGTTTCAAAAAAAAAAAAAAAACTATAATTTAATTCATTCATAGAATTTTGTGTAAATCATATTGTGATATTTCTCAATGCTTTAACATATCCTTGCACAGCTTAGTGCTATTGTTTATTTGATGCCTTCAGGCACTCCAGACTGGAAAGAAGATGACTTCACCACCCAGGATTACTGAACGTACATAGTATCAATATTATCTTGTTTTTCAATCAGATCTATATCTGACATATCTTAACTTCCAATAAAATTTTGAAGTGTTTTTGAACTGTAAATGTCAGTTTGATTAAATGTTGTCTGTCAGACTCCACAAAAGAAGCATGTTGATATGCTAAACATAAAAAGCCAACGTGGAAAGGCACAAGACCAAAAAGTGTACTTTATATGCTGAGGAAGGTAGTTTTAGATTTCAACACATGTTGTGACCACACTGATTTGTGGAACTGACAGATATCTAGTTGGATATAGTTTAGCAGAATGAGAAAAAATGTAAAACAGGATATGTAAATGTATAGGCTTCTTGCACACTGCAGCTTGAAAAAGCTCAGTACAGCTTTTTTTTACTGAGCTAAAATACATCCCATTAATTGTATTGTTCCTATGCACACAGGTGTGTAAACAAGCACCGTGTATTCTTCTGTAAAAAAACAAAAGAAAAAGAAAAATCAGCTTTTTTCGTCAGTAATTTACGCCTCATGCACGCAAATACGCGTGAACGTGCACAAATGCCCATTTGCATATTGTGCAGACCAAGAATGCGAGAATAAGTTTTCACGCATTGACGCAAAAAAATGCGTGAAAAAGCGTGAGTGTGCATTAAAATCCTCAGAAACATATATATACGAAAATGGGCGTAAATACACACAAATACATTAAAAAAAAGATCTGAAAAAGTAGATGTTCAAACAGGAGTATCATGTGCAAGAGGCCTTATAGTGCAGTAGTTTCTCAGCAATTCGCAAGCAAATAATCCACCTCCTGGCTTGCTCGTGCAGCTGAGCTGCACTGGCCTCAAACGTAGAACCTTGTCTTTTTCTCTAGACAGTATTTTCAACTACAGTGCACTTAAGCACATCTGGCTTCCCTCTTGAAGCCACACTGACTCCTATGGAGGGAGGAGCACTCAACTTTTGCCAATTTTTTTTCTAAATAGTCTGTGCTGGTTTCTGGCAAAACATGGGGCTAGGTTAGGAGGCTTTACTCCTTCCAAGTTTCAACGAAGCTTCCAGGCTCCAGGCCCCAAACTGGGCTTTACCTATCTCCAGGGTAACTGAAAATCCTGTTTCCTTGGTATGACACAAGCACCCCAGAGGCCCTCAACCTGCCTGGGTAAGAACCTTGAGTGACACAAAACCCTTATAACATGTCAAGGCCCCATATTGTCACACCCCACACATAATATGTTCAGGATTCTTCAAAAAGTGCCCATGTCACAGTTGATGGCCAATTCTGTGGCACAACAGATTAACTGCAGATGTATAGTTGAACAGTCTGATCTGCAGCTGTAGTTGGAGTAATTGCAGTTTGGAATATCTGTTAGACTACCCAAGTAATATATGCCTGTTGATATAAACCCCATTTGGCTTCTGGTACCTAAATACTATGAGATGGGGCTTTTAATAACATATCTTTACCTACAGTCATGGCAAAATATATGTATTTTTTGTTGAAAAGGAAACTATAATATGTTTGAGTCAATTGTATTTTAATGGGGGGGGGGCTAAAATCACTTTCCAGATACAATGCTTCATGCAATATTTCATGCATCTAAACGTAATTTTTTTTTTTTAGTCCCTAGACTCCCTACCATATTTAAGAAAATGTACAAAATCGCTAAGTGTTCCCTTTAAACAAGGTCACAAGATGAAATCCATAGCAATGGCGTTTCTCCTTGTGGTTGTTGGGCTAACTCTGTGTGACAGGATAAGCCTTTCAATTGCTAAGAACCACTGCTCATTTAAATTAAGAGCAGTCAGTTGAGTTGATTTGGAGATTTTGAAAATGTTTACCTTAGTGAGCTCTTGGCCGAGGTCCAAATATATGCCCAAGTGAGAGGTGAGTACAGGAAATACCAAAATGTAATATTTCTCCTAATTAACTTGGCAATACTGTGGTGTCCATGTAAAACTTGGAACCACTAAAAGGCAAAGACAATTATGGGTTGTTATAACTAAAATAAAGGGGTTTATTGATGATAATGATAGTATCCTTATTGCTATCATGACATCAACATATAAAGCTTTTCAATACAGTGATACTCAGAGGTTTAAACCTTTTAAAGAGGTACGGCACATCAGATGCCTACAACTTTCGTAGGTTATGGGGTCAACCCTACTGTTAACCAGACTTAGTGGTAACCATCACTAAGGGTCACAGAACTACAACTACAATACTATTTTAGAATCTTGGCTGTCAGGCAAATGGTTAAATAACATTGGGGTTGAATTAAAAAAAATCATACTGTAAATTTTGTTTATTTTAGGTTTTATGTTCAATATATATAATTTTTTTATTCTTTTTATTTTAAGGCAAGTCTCCACAAAAAGGCCTACCAAGCAAAAGATTGCTTTTCATTTTGTGACCAGCAATGCACATCACAAGCAGTTCTCCTGGTTTTGTACATGAGGTCCACAGACTTGATAGTCTATGTATTTTGACAGATAATGCAATACAACATGACACGTAGTCTTTCCATTAAAGCTAAAATATAATTTTATTGTTACAATATACTGTTTTCTCAGATGCAAATGTTTTATTTCCCTATTGCATAGTTTTATACTGACCTCATGTTCAGGAGGCCTGTATGATTGGTTAAAATTGCAACAGCTATGAAAAACATATGGTATCTAAAACTATCTTCCATACAAACATTTTGAAAGCTGGGATCCCAGTTATTCTTGTGCAAGTTATATTTATTGCTGGTCATGCCAGGAAAGTTGCCAGCAGATAACTTTAGATCTAGTATTACAGATACAATGCATTTTGTAAATTTGGAGAAAAGCTTGCATGCAAAGGTCAAAGATTAGTGGGAAATTTATGAAAGCCACGAAGAAACCAATCCGTGTCCAATGTATGACATTTGCAAATTACTTCCCCTCCACCCCCCAACAGGGTTTAGCCACCCGCAGCGCAATTCGCACACATATACAACATGTAATTAGATTCTTTACTAAACACTAATACAGAAAGACAAGATGCATACTTTCATGGAACCAATTAAGTTTAGCTTGCAGTTTCTTTGGAAATGCCAGTGTCATAACAAATTATGGCTTACTCCCAAGCACCATTAAAGGAGAACTCATATTAAAACTGACATATGAGTTTTGCTAGTTTGCTTGCAAGTGGGATGTCTACACCAGAGGGGGTCACTCACAATCTAATGCCCTTATGACAGTCATACAGGCAACTACTCCAGGACCATTTTAGAGGGAGGTGAATTAATCTACTAGTATGTTTTTGGATTTTGGCAGCAAACCCGAGCACCTGGAGGATTCCTATGCAAACATGGAGAGAATATAGAAACTCAGTACAGCTGGAATTTGATCTAAGACCACAAAACTGCAATGTTCATAGTGCTAATTACTAACCTTAAAAATAGCCATGTAATGCTTATGTGATCTCCTATTTATCTATTTGTAGAAACGTGTTCTTCGTGATAGTTTTCTTCATTTTAAGTTAAGTTTAAAAATGCAGATGTAAAGTTTTTAATAAGTAGATTTGAGAATAAACCTGGATAAGTTCACTAAGCTGTGAAAACAGACAGCTAAATTATAGTACTAGTAGGTATGTGTAGTATAAACCTGATGGCTCCATAGAACAAAACCTAATAGCATCTGTTCTTCCTCTTTGTTGACATGGACAATTTATTGACATAAATAGTGTAGTTAACTGAAGAGACTGTCTTGATCTCTTTATTAAAAGATGTTTGAAGCAATCTATAATTGAGCAGAAAAAAACAGGAACATAGAAGTTGTTATAGAGAGAGAGCATGCCAGAGGCAATGAAGACACTCAACATATGTAGTGGCGAGGAACGAGAAGAGTTCAGCGTGAACAAGCTTGGAAAAAGTGAAGCCAATAAGAAAATATGCAGCTTCTAAGAACTTTCCCCAAGGCAGGAGAGTTGCATAGCTAACGTGAATTAAGAACACTAAAGTCCTGTGCAAACCTGCATTTGTCAAGAGAAAATATTTAAGCCTGACTTGCGTCCTGTGAAAGAAACTCTGCAAACACAACAGATGTGGCCAAATATTAGGGAATAATAGCTTTTGCAAAGCAAACCTGGCATTATGTCTTCTTAAAAAAAATTAAAATGATGTAGATAATATCCCCTTCAGACCAGAGTCTTATTCCTTCAATTCCTTACAGAAGGTCACAAATGGAGTTGCCATATTTGAGTGGCATCAAACTGTACAAAGAGAGACGTCTTCCTGATTCCTCTTCCTTCAAATCCTCAGAAGTTTTCTGTTATTTTCAGCACCTACTGAAGTGTATCCAGGTTTTGGGAAGAGAGGGATTGCTGACATCAACATATCATTACCAGTAATCTAAATCTAAGGTTAAAGTGTATATTTAGGCAAAACATTTCTTTTTAGTTTGGATAGGGTAGGGAAGGGCTAAAACCCCTGTCAGTTCCATTTTTCTGTCAATGATCCATTAGGGGTATCCCTTTACTTCCTTTCCTAGATATACAGAGACAATCCCTTCAACATGGCATAACTTCTCTTAGACCAGGGGTGTCAAACTCAATTTCATTGTGGGCCACATCAGCAGTATGGTTGCCCTCAAAGGGTTGGTTGTATCTGGGGTGTGCTACGTACAGAGTGCAGGGTTTAGGGGTGCGCTATATGTACAGAGTGCAGAGTTCAGGTATGCACTATGTACATAGTGCAGAGTTCATGAGTGTGTTACATGAAGAGTTCAGGATTACGCTGTGTGCAGAGTACAGAGCTCAGATGTGTGCTGTGTACAGAGAGCAGAGTTCAGGAGTATGCTATGTACAGAGTGCAGAGTTCATGAGTGCATTACATGCAGAGTTCAGGAGTATGCTACGTACAGAGTGCAGTGTTCAGGGGTGTGCTGTGTACAGAGTGCAGAGTTCAGGAGTACCCTATGTATAGAGTGCAGAGTTCAGGAGTATGCTATGTACAGAGTGCAGAGTTGAGGAGTATGCTATGTACAGAGTGTAGTGTTCAGGGGTGTGCTGTGTACAAAGTGCAGAGTTATAGAATGTGTTACATGCAAAAGTGCAGAGTTCAGGAGTACACTACGTACAGTGCAGAGTTCAAGGGTGCGCTGTGTACAAAGTGCAGGGTTTAGGGGTGCACTATGCACAGTGTGCAACCCCAATCCCCCCTAAAGCTTCCTCTCATCACTACTCTTTCCTACTACTCTTTCCTACCTGCCCTGGCTCTAGTACCTCCTTCAAGAATGTTAACTGTAAGTGTGCTATTTTTTTTTTCAATAAATGTATACTATCATGCTAATGAGGGTGCTGTGCTCCTGTTTCCTTGTTGTTTGAGCTGCCTTGGATCATCCCAGATCTCCAGTTCTCCTCTGGAAGCTGCAAGATCCTCTCATTAGATGCCCCCTGATCATTTTTTATGGTAGGATTGGATTTTATTGATGCTACTGACATTATACATTGAAAGCTGGGACTTGTAGTGCCCTTTGCTGAGAAGAGGAGGATTGGTGCTGCTCTGTGCAAAACCATTGCACAGAGCAGGTAAGTATAACATGTTTGTTATTTTAATTAGAAAAAAAAGTGCATTTAGAATCACTTTATATAGTGCCTTGAAAATGTATTCATACCCCTTGAAATTTTCTACATTTTGTCATGTTACAACCAAAAACATAAATGTATTTTATTGAAATTTGATGTGATAGACCAAAACAAAGTGGCATATAATTGTGAAGTGGAAGGAAAATGATAAATGGTTTTCAAATTAAAAAAAAAAAAAATATCTTCAAAGTGTGGTGTGCATTTGTATTCAGCCCCCTTTACTCCGATACCCCTAACTAAAATCTAGTGGAACCAAATGCCTACAGAAGTCACCTAATTAGTACATAGAGTGTATCTGTGTGTAATTTAATCTCAGTATAAATACAGCTGTTCTGTGAAGCCCTTAGAGGTTTGTTGGAGAACCTTAGTGAAAAAAACAGCATCATGAAGGCCAAGGAACACACCGGACAGGTCAGGGATAAAATCGTGGAGAAGTTTAAAGCAGGGTTAGGTTATGAAAAAAAATATCCCAAGTGTTGAACATTTCATGGAGCACTGTTCAATCCATCATCCAAAAATGAACATGGCCATCTACCTAAACTGACAGGCCGGACAAGGAGAGCATTAATCAGAGAAACAGCCAAGAGGCCCATGGTAACTCTGGAGGAGCTACAGAGATCCATAGCTCAGGTGGGAGAATCTGTCCACAGGACAAATATTAGTCATGTACTCCACAAATCTGGTCTTTATGGAAGAATGGCAAGAAGAAAGACATTGTAGAAAGAAAAAGAAGTCCCATTTGCAGTTTGCGAGAAGCCATGTGGGGGACACAGCAAACATATGGAAGAAGGTGCTCTGGTCAGATGAGACCAAAATTGAACTTTTGGCCTAAAAGCTAAACACTATGTGTGGCAGAAAACTAACACTGCCCATCACCCTGAACACACCATCCCCACCGTGAAACATGGTGGTGGCAGCATCATTTTGTGGGGATTCTTTTATTCAGCAGGGACAGGGAAGCTGGTCAGAGTTAATGGGAAGATGAATGGAGCCAAATACAGGGCAATCTTAGAAGAAAACCTGTTAGAGTCTGCAAAAGACTTGCCACTGGAGTGGAAGTTCACCTTCCAGCAGGACAACGACCCTAAACATACAACCAGAGCTACGATGGAATGGTTTAGATCAAAGCATATTCATGTGTTAGAATGGCCCAGTCAAAGTCCAGACCTTAATCCAATTAAGAATCTGTGGCAAGACTTGAAAATTGCTGTTCACAGATGCTCTCCATCCAATCTGACAGAGCTTGAGCTACTTTGCAAAGAAGGACGGGCAAAAATTTCTCTCGCTAGATGTGCAAAGCTGGTAGAGACATCCCCAAAAAAGACTTGCAGCTGTAATTTCAGCGAAAGGTGATTCTAGAAAATATTGACTCGGGGGGGGGGGGGGGTTGAATACAAATGAACGCCACAATTTTCAGATATTTATTTGTAAAAAAAATGTGAAAACCATTTATCATTTTCCTTCCACTTCACAATTATGTGTCACTTTGTGTTGGTCTATCGCATAAAATCCCAATAAAATACATTTACATTTTTGGTTGTAACATGACAAAATGTTGAAAATTTCAAGGGGTATGAATACTTTTTCAAGGCACTGTATCTAAAGTTAACATCGAGTAGTGTGTAGTAAGAATCTCTTTCGGCTTTTTAATGCTGTCTATGTTCCTGCAGAGGAAATTTACCCTTCCTATTTTAACTGGTGACCACTGACACCAACAGAAAGTAGTAAAAGTCCACATTTTGAGTTGCCACCTGAACACAAATAGAGGGGAAGTTTTCTAATGAAGACAATTGTTCCAGTGACAACTGTCTACAAGGGCATTTCCCTCACTTTTATCTTACTTCCTGTTGTGAGTACAGCACAGTAAATAAAGGGAAATCTCTCCACTGAGACAATGATAGAAACAAACTTGACAAGGATTTTAACCAACCTCTCCTCTCCCTAAACATAAAAAAAGTTGTCTTTAGATATAATTCGCTTAAAAATACTTGACATACTGCCAATTATTTTTTGAACAGGCTGTCAATACAGCACAACACACCTGCACCATTTTTTCCAATGCAGCTATGTTTTGTGGTACGCTATAGCACAGGTGCTTTAAAGTGTAAGTTCACCTTAAAATCTAAGGTTCTAAGCCCCATTATATCTGCTCCAAGAGCCCGGGGCTTAGAAATCTTCTCTGCAGCCACGTGTCTTCTCCATACCTGACAGGACACAATATGCGGCTGCTGATTGGTCAGCGCCGCCCATGTGACCGTGCTGACCAATTAGAATCCTCCAAAATTTCCCTCCTGACGAGGGACGTTTTGGTCATTCAGCTCAGGGGATTTCTAATGCCGCGTACACACGAGCGGACTTTACGGCAGACTTTGCCTGGCGGACGGGATTTCGTCGGACAATTCGATGTGTGTGGGCTCCAGCGGACTTTGTTTTCTCAAAAGTTGGACAGACTTAGATTTGAAACATGTTTTAAATTAATCCGTCGAAATCGAGTCCGGTCGAAAAGTCCGCTCGTCTGTATGCTAGTTCGATGGACAAAAAGCCACGCTAGGGCAGCTATTGGCTACTGGCTATGAACTTCCTTGTGTTAGTCCGGTCGTACGTCATCACGTACGAATTCGACGGACTTTGGTTGATTGTGTGTAGGCAAGTCCGTTCATTCAGAAAGTCCGTTGTAAAGTCCGTAGAAAAGTCCGCCGAGCAAAGTCTGCCATAAAGTCCGCTCGTGTGTACGTGGCATAAGCCCCAGACTCCTGGCGCAGATATACCAGGGCTTTGAAACTGACATTTCCAAGGTCCAGGTCAGCGGGACCAGGGGGGCGAGGAGGGGGACCTGTGTAAGTTCACCTTACAGAGTTTTCTGTAAAAGTGAACTTACCCTTTAAGAACTACTGTATACGCATTAGGATGTCATTCAAAATGTTAGTTACCACGTGGCAACACACTTAAAGTCATGTGTTAACTTGCATTGTAGCATACTTCCCAACTTTTTGAGATGGGAATGAGGAACATCTATTAGCAAAAGTATGTAGGCATAGGACACACACCCTGCCATGCCCCCTTAAAGGAGAATTATACCAAAAAAGAGATTAGTTAAACCCACAGGTGCTTTTTTACCACTATTATTCCTTTATACTGGCTTTTGAAATGTACAAATGCAGCAATTTAGAAATCAGATGAAAGGTTTAGCACTGGGAAACACATTTTGAAAGATAAAAAGTGCATTCAAGTACAACTATATAGATCAGACCAAAATGAGGGGCAAATGAGGAGGAGAGAGGAACAGAGAAACTTTGTTCCAATTCAGGGACAGTCCCTTGAAATCAAGGACAGTTGGGAGCTATGTTGCAAGGGTTCCTTACTGCATTGCACATATATGAATGAAAAATAAAAATGTTGCGCTAAACACATGTGACCACTTATCATGTACTGATAGGAGAAGAAAAAATGGTGTCCAGTCATCGGGGTGTGCATCGATTCTGCCCATGACAGTTCACAATTATGGAGAATCTAAGAAGAGTGTTACATCACATGTTTTTATTGACCATCTGTAGTGGATGGTCAATATTATCTGGTAAGCCTTGTGGTGATCACTGGGTGGAGGTCTGGACCAACGGCGGCCTATAAGTTATATTTTGGGGGGGTCCAGCAAACTAACACCAAATGGGCTCCCCAAGCGACCACCCTTTTTTGAAGCCAATTAGAGCCTCAGGCTCTAATCACATGCTTCAAAAGAAAAAAAACCCATTGGAATCCATGAATCCAGCGCCCCGCGTGTAGATTAGGGTCCGGATGCATGGATTGGGGGGCGGGGCCCCTGTGCCCCGTATGGATGGGTCGCCACTGGTCTGGACACAGCACACCTAACTTTTGGAAGTCATTACTACACTGTTGATTTATAGCACTTATCACAGAGTGAGATCAGATCATTTGGACTGTTGTGGACTATAATTTTTCATCATTTTTTCTTCTCCTATCAGTACATGATAGGTGGTCACATGTGTTTAGCGCTGCATAACTTAGTGCAGTTTTTTGTTTTTATGACACACATATATGAATGGGCCCTAAATGTAAAATCAATTACAATTAATACATACCAACACAATTTATTTACTATACAGTCAAATTGGATAATAGGAAGCATCTCTTTGCAGAAAAAAGGGAACAGTTGGTAACTATATAATAACAGCTGTACTTTTTCTCTCTAGAATATTTCTTTTATCAAATTAACTTCTATTTGTGCCTTGAAAACAGGGAATAGTAATACTACTAGAATGTGCCTCATTGAAATATAGCTTTCTTATCCATGGTAAATACTGTAGCAAGTATCTAACACTTGTGTAGAAATGTGTCCCTTGTCTCTACAATATAAACGCTTTGTAATTCCCAGATATTTCACTGATTTTTTAGCAAAAATCAAAGATAAGTGTGAATTGTGGGTTAGAAAAGGAATGACACATTCTATAAATAATCAAACGGAGAAAAGTGAAAAAAGATGTCTAAATGTTACCTATCAATTATATCTTTGTTGGTAATAACAGTTTTTAGTGCCAACAGCTGCTTAACATATGAACAGCAACATGTATTTGCGTCACAACTATGCCACCTAGAGGCAAAAAGTGGTACTAACGTTAGTAGAACTATGGAAAAAAAAGGTTACAGATTCAGGAGAAAAGGTATTTGGGTCACTTTGCTATTTCCCTATGAAATGATTGCCCATGTGACCCCCGAATGTGTACTCTTTATGGCTAGCATACAGAAGCGTTTGAGGTACATTTGCAATGTATTAGTGTACATGTGCATGCATTTATCAAGCACTCATATTGACTCCTATGGAAAAAGAAATGCAAAGCCCAACTGATCTCAGACTGACCACAACTATTCTCAATTACCCAGGTACACTAGCCCTTAAAGGATTTTACATTAAGAGGATAAGGGGGTTGCCATTTGTTGACTACCTAAAAATACTTGCTGTATGTCTGTCTCTGGCTTGAATGGCCGCAGCATACATTTTCATTCTATAACATAGCATTGTAATAGCAATATAAACAACAGTTGTTTTTGACAATCCAATATAGGATTACTCTCCAATATAGGATAACTCTCTTTTCATGTTGTGAGTGCTGCCTGTCTATCCCTTCCCAAAACTTTCTGGATTCCCTGAAAGCTTTGCCACTTTTCCTCTGCTGTTTACTTTTAGTTTCTAAGGACTATGTATCCCATGGTACCTTGCTACCTGCAAGCAGTGATTCCTGTACTGGCTCTGCTTCCTGAAAACCCAGTAGTTATTTTACTGCTGGCCGGCAGCTCCCCTGGGCACCATTGCACCAAACTTCCTGATTTACAGGCGTGCATGCGCCCACTTCCTCTCGTGCTGTGGTTGGACACAGCACGAGTTCATCAGCAGGCTTGCAGCCAATGATTTTGGCTGTGCACCTGCTGATTGCTGTAGCCAATCACAGCACAGATCTGTATTTGTCCAGAACTGGTTGTTTCACTTATCCTTCAGAGCTGAATTGCAGGAAGAAAAGCCAGCCAGTCTGTAAGTGAGACAAAGCAGAACACATAAACTTGTTAGGCACACAGTTAGGCCTTTGATTGCCCTACTGATCACCCCTATCACCCAACCAGTGCCATTAGCACAGTGACAGTGTACAGTATTATCACTGTAAATATAAAATTAAAAAATATACCGGGCTTAGAATAAATAGAGCAGCAACAAAAAAACATCTAATATCTAATGGTTCTAATGTACAATTATAAATAAAGTTGTGCTAGATTGAAAATCTCTTATAGGAGACCAAGTGAAGGTGAAGCAAACCAAACCTAATCAATTGAATGGTACAAGCGTGTGCAGTACATATATAAATAAATTAAATTAATACATTAAATTAATAAATATTGAAATTAAGTATCCAAATGCATCAATAGTGATATAAAAAATAATACAAATAAAATTGTGAAAAATAAATTAATGTCCATATACACCAATGGTGCAAAAAATGGTGTCCTTAAATTTGTATACACATTTGATAAGTGTATGGAGGAGTGGGTGGATGTGGGTAATGAGGAAGTAGAATCCCGGGTGACCACCTTCGCCCTATAATGCCACAACTGGCAGAAAAGGGTCTAATCTAGGAAGTGAGGCTCTATATGTGAGAACCCTTACCAGAGCTGGTGGACCCCCTGAGGAGCACGATCATACAAACAGGCAGATTGAGCCCTCTGCAGCCCTCTGCAGGGACACATAGATCTTCCATTGTCTCTGATCGTTTGACTGCCTCAGGTGGTTGGTTGGTGGGGAGTTCGCCAAATGCGATAATGCACTCCTCAGATGGAAGTTTACACTCGGGCCGGCAAATCAGCAGCACCTTCTCTTTGCTAAAGAGGAACCTCGCCATGTCCACCTAGATGGATCTCCATCTAGGTGGACACGGCAAGGTCCTTCTTTAGCAAAGAGGAGGTGCTGCTGATTTGCCGGCCCGAGTGTGTTTCTTACAGATTGTGAACTTCCATCCGAGGAGTGCATTATCGCATTTGGCAAACTCCCCACCAACCAACCACCTGAGGCAGTCAAACGATCGGAGACATTGGAAGATCTATGTGTCCCTGCAGAGGGCTCAATCTGCCTGTTTGTATGACCCTGCTCCTCAGGAGGTCCACCAGCTCCGGTAAGGGTTCTCACATATAGAGCCTCACTTCCTAGTTTAGACTCTTTTCTGCCAGTTGTGGCATTATAGGGCAAAGGTGGTCACCCGGGATTCTACTTGTTGTGGTCCTCATTACCCACATCCACCCACTCCTCCATACACTTATCAAATGTGTATACAAATTTAAGGACACCATTTTTTGCACCATTGGTGTATATGGACATTAATTTATTTTTCACAATTTTATTTTTATTATTTTTGTATCACTATTGATGCATTTGGATACTTAATTTCAATATTTATTTATTTAATTTATTCATTTAATTTATTTATTTATTTATGTACTGCACATGCTTGTACCATTCAATTGATTTGGTTTGGTTTGTTTCACCTTCACTTGGTCTCCTATAAGAGATTTTCAATCTAGCGCAACTTTATTTATAATTGTACAGTATTATCACTGATCACTTTAGTTAGTGTCACTAGCGACATCAGATAGTGTCAGTTAGAGTCAGTTAGCTTCCCTCTCAGCCCGTGTTAGTTAGTGGCAGTCCCACCACACTATCACAGTCACACTATGTGGTTGATTTACTAAAGGCAGTTGCCCTCTGCAAGTGCAGTTGCTCCAGAGCTTAGAAAATGAGGTAAGCCTTCACTTTGCATAGAGAACCCAATCACGTGCAAGGAAAATAAAAAAAACTGCATTTTTGCTTGCACATGATTTGATAATGGAAGTCAGCAGAGCTTCTGCTCATTTAGTAAGCTTCGGAGCAATTGCACTTTGCAGAGTGCAACTGCGTGCACAGTTTTTTTGCCTTCAGCAAATAAACCCCAATAAGTCGCTGATCACCGCCATTACTAGTATAGTGACTGCCGGGTCCATATCCTGGTCACGATCACAACTATACTGGTGACTAGGGATGAGCCGAACACCCCCCGGTTCGGTTCGCACCAGAACCCGCGAACGGACCGCAAGTTCGCACGAACGTTAGAACCCCATTGACGTCTATGGGACTCGAACGTTCGAAATCAAAAGTGCTCATTTTAAAGGCTAATTTGCATGGTATTGTCCTAAAAAGGGTTTGGGGACCCGGGTCCTACCCCAGGGGACATGTATCAATGCAAAAAAAACTTTTAAAAACGGCCGTTTTTTCGGGAGCAGTGATTTTAATGATGCTTAAAGTAAAAAAAAAAAAGTGAAATATTCCTTTAAATATCGTACCTGGGGGGTGTCTATAGTATGCCTGTAAAGTGACGCGTGTTTCCCATGTTTAGAACAGTCCCTGCACCAAATGTCATTTTTAAAGGAAAAAATCTCATTTAAAACTGCTTGCGGGTTTAATGTCATGTCGGGTCATGGCAATATGGATGAAAATCAGTGAGACAAACGGCATGGGTACCCCCCAGTCCATTACCAGGCCCTTTGGGTCTTGTATGGATATTAAGGGGAACCCCGCACCCAAATTAAAATAAGGAAAGGTCCCTATATACTCTGAACAGCAGTATACAGGCGGTGCAAACAAGACAGGGACTGTAGGTTTGTTGTTAAGTAGAATCTGTTTGTAATTTTGAACATTTTTAATGTGTTTAGCTCCAGCCAAAAAATCTTTTCTAAGCTTTTTGGAAAACATAGGGAAGGGTTATCACCCCTGTGACATTTGTTTTGCGTCTTTCCTCCTCTTCAGAAGATTTCACCTCACTTTTTTGTCCCAATGAAAAATGTTTTTTGAAAATTTGGGTTTTTTTGTGGAACAAGGATTGGAAAGCATCAGTGGAAAGGAAAAATTGTTTTCCCATATTAACTCTTACAGGAGAGAATTTCCCTTCCTTAGGGGTAGATTTCATCTCACTTCCTGTTGTCTCCTTCCGTTTGCAAGTAGGAGTCGTTTGTAAGTTAGATGTTTGAAAGTAGGGTCCTGCCCTATATACTCAGCAGAAATTTGGGCCTTAGGTGTTGCTGTGGCCAAAACACTGTAAGCCCTCACAGGGCCCTGCTGTGAAATATTAGATCAAGAATTGTAATTACATGCCCCTGTTGAACAGGAGCTGAAAAATTAGGCCTTAGGCACTGGTGCTGGTGCCACAACACTGCAACCCCTCACAGACACTCTAGTTGGAACGCAGGAACGAGCCCTGCTGCAAAGTATTGCATCAAAAATTGTAATTACACGCCCCTGTTAGACAGGGGCAGAAAAATTGGGTCTTAGGCACTGGTGCTGGTGCCACAACACTGCAACCCCTCACAGACACTCTAGTTGAAACGCAGGAACAAGCCCTGCTGCAAAGTATTGCATCAAAAATTGTAATTACACGCCCCTGTTAGACAGGGGCTGAAAAATTGGGTCTTAGGCACTGGTGCTGGTGCCACAACACTGCAACCCCTCACAGACACTCTAGTTGGAATGCAGGAACGAGCCCTGCTGCAAAGTATTACATCAAAAATTGTAATTACACGCCCCTGTTAAACAGGGGCTGAAAAATTGTGCCTTAGGCACTGGTGGTGGCGCCCAGAACCAAAAATGTTCTTACAAGCTATCAGCGTGATGATTGAGGAGGAAGAGGATAATTACTCAGGGATAGTCACTCAGCATCAGCATAGGCAGTCTTTGAAGGGATCTGAGATTTCAAAAAAAATTATTCGGTTACATCTGCATCAGGTGCTTGGTAGCTGGTGGTGATCCAAGACTGATTCATTTTTATGAAGGTCAGCCGATCGACCGAGTCGGTGGACAGACGCACCCTGTGATCGGTTACCACGCCTCCAGCAGCACTGAATGTGCGTTCCGAAAGAACGCTGGATGCAGGACAGGCCAGTAGCTCAATTGCATACTGTGCAAGCTCTGGCCAGTGATCCATCCTCAAGACCCAGTAACCCAGAGGATTTTCGGTGGGAAAGGTGTCCAAGTCTGATCTTGCCCCTAGGTATTCCTGCACCATGTAAAACAGACGCTGGCGATGGTTGCTGGAACCGATCATACCTTGGGGCTGCGGACCAAAAAATTGTCTGAACGCATCGGTCAGACGGCCACCTTCTCCACCGCTCCTTCTTTGACTGACCGAAGCCTCAGCAACACGTTGTCCAGAAACAGGAGTTTGTAACCTCCCAGTCTCTGGGAACGCGTTGCACAGACCTTTCTGCAAGGCCTCCCGAAGATGTTTCATCCTCTGCTCCCTCTGCGATGGCAAGATAAGGTCCGCAACCTTACCCTTGTAACGTGGATCAAGGAGGGTTGCCAGCCAGTATTGGTCCTTCTCCTTGATACCACGAATACGAGGATCCTTACGCAGGCTTTGCAGGATCAGGGAGGCCATGCAGCGTAGGTTTGCTGAGGCATTCGGTCCGGAGTCCTCTGGGTCACTAAGGACAACAACGTCCGCAGCCACCTCCTCCCAGCCACGTACAAGTCCATGTGTTCCTTGGGACTGATCCCTTAAAGACTGCTGATGCTGAGTGCCAGGCTCCACCTCCATACTGACACAATCTTCCTCCTCCTCCTCCTCCTCCTCCTCGTCCTCTTCCTGTGTGATCGGCGGGCACGCAGGAACACTGTCTGGATAAAGGGGGCCTTGAGAGCTAAGGAAGTCCTCCTCTTCCTGCCTCTGTTCTGCCTCAAGTGCCCTGTCCATTATTCCACGCAGCGTGTGCTCCAACAGGTGGACAAGGGGGACAGTGTCACTGATGCATGCACTGTCAGTGCTCACCATCCTCGTGGCCTCCTCGAATGGTGACAGGACAGTGCATGCATCCCTGATCATGGCCCACTGGCGTGGGGAAAAAAAACCAAGGTCCCCTGACCCTGTCCTGGTGCCATAGTCGCACAGGTACTCATTGATGGCCCTCTGCTGCGTGTGCAGCCGCTGCAGCATGGCCAACGTCGAGTTCCACCTGGTGGGCATGTCACAGATTAGGCGGTTCTTGGGCAGGTTAAACTCCTTTTGGAGGTCCGTCAGCCGAGCACTGGCATTATATGACCGGCGGAAATGCACACAGACTTTCCTGGCCTGCCTCAGGACATCCTGTAAGCCCGGGTACCTGCCCAAGAACCGCTGCACCACCAAGTTAAGGACGTGAGCCAAACAGGGCACATGGGTCAGTTGTCCCTGTCGGAGGGCAGAGAGGAGGTTGGTGCCATTGTCGCAAACCACCATTCCTGCCTTAAGTTGGCGTGGCGTCAACCACCTCTGAACCTGCCCCTGCAGAGCTGACAGAACCTCTGCCCCAGTGTGGCTCCTGTCCCCCAAGCACACCAGCTCAAGCACCGCATGGCATCTTTTGGCCTGCGTACTTGCGTAGCCCCTTGAACGCCTACGGAGCACCGCTGGTTCCGAGGAAGAGGCCATGGAGGAAGAAGAAGAGGAGGGGGTGGAGGAGAGAGGTGTGTCACAATCAGCATTTTGGAGGCGTGGTGGCGGAACAACCTCCAACACTACTGCACCTTGTCCTGCATCCTTCCCAGCTGCCAGCAGAGTCACCCAATGCGCCGTGAAACTTAAGTAACGTCCCTGTCCATGCCTGCTGGACCATGAGTCAGCGGTAATATGCACCTTACCGCTGACCGCCCTGTCCAGCGAGGCATGGACATTGCCTTCCACATGCCGGTAGAGAGCCGGAATCGCCTTCCGTGAGAAAAAGTGGCGTTTGGGTACCTGCCACTGAGGAACCGCACATTCCACAAACTCACGGAAGGGGGCAGAGTCTACCAACTGAAAAGGCAGCAGTTGAAGTGCTAGCAATTTTGCCAAGCTAGCATTCAACCGCTGGGCATGTGGATGGCTGGGAGCAAACTTCTTTCGGCGGTGCAGCAGCTGGGGCAGGGAAATTTGCCTGGTACAATCTGACGTCGGTGTACCAAAAGCAGATTGCCCATAAGTACTTGGCTGTGACACACCTAATTCTACACCTTCATTCCTCTCACTGCAGGTCGCAGAGAGGACTGAAGGTCTAGTGGGGTTGGAAATCTCAGCTGATGAGGAGCAAGGAGAGATCGTCTTTGTTCTTTGGTGTGGGTCTTTTAGATACGCTTGCCAACGAACTGCATGGCAGGTCAACATATGTCTGGTCAAGCATGTGGTACCCAAGCGGGAGATGTTTTGGCCACGCGAGATACGCTTGAGACATATATTGCAAATAGCAGCGGTGCGATCTGATGCACTCGTCTCAAAAAAGGCCCACACCAAAGAACTTTTTGAATAACGCGCAGAGACTGCAGCGCCCTGCACATGTGGAGCTTTGGGGTGTGATGCAGTCAATGTGCTGCCCTTAGGCTGGCCCCTGGAGGGCATCCTGCCTAGTTGGTGATGTGCCACCTCCTCCTCCTCCTCCTCCTCCTCCTCTCTCCTATCAGGCACCCACGTTGAGTCAGTGACCTCATCATCCCCTCCCTCCTCATCACTGGAGCAAACCTGGCAGTATGCTGCAGCAGGGGGAGCATGACTGCCAGATTGCTGTCCTTCTTGGGCACCCCCTCTGTCCGTGCTCATGTTACTGCCTTCATTGAGCTCAGTATCATCATCAGAGCCTTCCAAACGCTGGGCATCCTCCTGGAGCATGTACCCAACACTGTGGTCAAACAGTTCGAGGGAATCCTCATGAGGACATGGTGGAGCTAGGGAAGGAGTCACTGATGACATTGAGCTGAGGGAAGAGGCCGCTGCTTTGCCAGACAAAGCACCCTGGGCATGGGTGAGAGAGGATGAGGAGGATGAGGACGGCTTGGTCATCCACTCGACCAAGTCTTCCGCATGTTGCGGCTCAACACGGCCAGCTGCCGAAAAAAAGGCCAAGCGTGTCCCATGGCCACGTGCTGATGAGGATGCACCGTCTCCACGACCAGCACTAGACACAGAGCCTGCTTGCCCTCTCTTATTGGCTTGTGACTGTCTGCCTCTCCTTCTTGGCCTTCCAGACATACTAATGGCCTGTAGCTGCACTAAGCTGGGATAGAACACCTGTAATTTTCTTCAGGTAGCTTTATATACTGTAACCAGACAAGCCTGCCTGTCAGTAGGAAGATAACAGGAACGGATCTAGCTGAACACTGTGAGCAGGACGTACTGCACTAAATGTATATAGCAGGAACGGATCTAGCTGAACACTGTGAGCAGGACGTACTGCACTAAATGTATATAGCAGGAACGGATCTAGCTGAACACTGTGAGCAGGACGCACTGCACTGAATGTAAATAGCAGGAACGGATCTAGCTGAACACTGTGAGCAGGACGCACTGCACTGAATGTAAACAGCAGGAACGGATGTAGCTAAACACTGTGAGCAGGACGCACTGCACTGAATGTAAATAGCAGGAACGGATCTAGCTGAACACTGTGAGCAGGACGCACTGCACTGAATGTAAATAGCAGGAACGGATCTAGCTGAACACTGTGAGCAGGACGCACTGCACTGAATGTAAACAGCAGGAACGGATGTAGCTAAACACTGTGAGCAGGACGCACTGCACTGAATGTAAATAGCAGGAACGGATCTAGCTGAACACTGTGAGCAGGACGCACTGCACTGAATGTAAATAGCAGGAACGGATCTAGCTGAACACTGTGAGCAGGACGCACTGCACTGAATGTAAACAGCAGGAACGGATGTAGCTAAACACTGTGAGCAGGACGCACTGCACTGAATGTAAATAGCAGGAACGGATCTAGCTGAACACTGTGAGCAGGACGCACTGCACTGAATGTAAATAGCAGCAACGGATCTAGCTGAACACTGTGAGCAGGATACACTGTACTAAATGTAAATAGTCTAGCTGCCTGACCGTGGTACTAATAGGATCAAAAAGAACACCTGTAATTTTCTTCAGGTAGCTTTATATACTGTAACCAGACAAGCCTGCCTGTCAGTAGGAAGATAACAGGAACGGATCTAGCTGAACACTGTGAGCAGGACGTACTGCACTGAATGTAAATAGCAGCAACGGATCTAGCTGAACACTGTGAGCAGGACGCACTGCACTGAATGTAAATAGCAGGAACGGATCTAGCTGAACACTGTGAGCAGGACGCACTGCACTGAATGTAAATAGCAGGAACGGATCTAGCTGAACACTGTGAGCAGCACGCACTGCACTGAATGTAAATAGCAGGAACGGATCTAGCTGAACACTGTGAGCAGGACGCACTGCACTGAATGTAAATAGCAGGAACGGATCTAGCTGAACACTGTGAGCAGGACGCACTGCACTGAATGTAAATAGCAGGAACGGATCTAGCTGAACACTGTGAGCAGGACGCACTGCACTGAATGTAAATAACAGGAACGGATCTAGCTGAACACTGTGAGCAGGACACACTGTACTAAATGTAAATAGTCTAGCTGCCTGACCGTGGTACTAATAGGATCAAAAAGAACACCTGTAATTTTCTTCAGGTAGCTTTATATACTGTAACCAGACAAGCCTGCCTGTCAGTAGGAAGATAACAGGAACGGATCTAGCTGAACACTGTGAGCAGGACGTACTGCACTAAATGTATATAGCAGGAACGGATCTAGCTGAACACTGTGAGCAGGACGCACTGCACTGAATGTAAATAGCAGCAACGGATCTAGCTGAACACTGTGAGCAGGACGCACTGCACTGAATGTAAATAACAGGAACGGATCTAGCTGAACACTGTGAGCAGGACACACTGTACTAAATGTAAATAGTCTAGCTGCCTGACCGTGGTACTAATAGGATCAAAAAGAACACCTGTAATTTTCTTCAGGTAGCTTTATATACTGTAACCAGACAAGCCTGCCTGTCAGTAGGAAGATAACAGGAACGGATCTAGCTGAACACTGTGAGCAGGACGTACTGCACTGAATGTAAATAGCAGCAACGGATCTAGCTGAACACTGTGAGCAGGACGCACTGCACTGAATGTAAATAGCAGGAACGGATCTAGCTGAACACTGTGAGCAGGACGCACTGCACTGAATGTAAATAGCAGGAACGGATCTAGCTGAACACTGTGAGCAGCACGCACTGCACTGAATGTAAATAGCAGGAACGGATCTAGCTGAACACTGTGAGCAGGACGCACTGCACTGAATGTAAATAGCAGGAACGGATCTAGCTGAACACTGTGAGCAGGACGCACTGCACTGAATGTAAATAGCAGGAACGGATCTAGCTGAACACTGTGAGCAGCACGCACTGCACTGAATGTAAATAGCAGGAACGGATCTAGCTGAACACTGTGAGCAGGAAGCACTGTACTGAATGTAAATAGCAGGAACGGATCTAGCTGAACACTGTGAGCAGGACACACTGCACTGAATGTAAATAGTCTAGATAGAAGATAACAGGAACGGATCTAGCTAAACTGAATACAGTGTATATATATATATGCAACACCTGGGATGCATATATATACACAATACACTGTAAGTGCAGCTAACTGACTGACTGTTCTGCCTAATCTATCTAACTCAAATCAAATGACACTGTCTCTCTCTCTCTCTATCGCTCAGCACACCGGAACACACACTACACAGGGCCGCCGTGCAGGCGGCCTTATATAGTGTGGGGTGTGTACTAAATCCCCTGAGCCATAATTGGCCAAAGCCACCCTGGCTTTGGCCAATTACAGCTCTCTCTACTGACGGCGCTGTGATTGGCCAAGCATGCGGGTCATAGTGCATGCTTGGCCAATCATCAGCCAGCAATGCACTGCGATGCCGCAGTGAATTATGGGCCGTGACGCGCCACACGAATTTGGCGCGAACGGCCCATATCGTTCGCAATTCGACGGACGGTCGAACAGCCGATGTTCGAGTCGAACATGGGTTCGACTCGAACACGAAGCTCATCCCTACTGGTGACCTCAATAGTATAATTTCTCAGAATAAGCCCTGATTACTGCCAGCACTTGCAACATGTAGCAGAATACATTTTGGCCTAATTGTATGAAGACATTTGATTTTATTGGATATGTTTTTTTAAACACAAAGTAGAAAATATAATTTCGTTTTTTTCATAATGTTCAGTCAATTTTCATTTCTAGAAAAAAAAACCCAGTGGTGATCAAATACCACCAAAAGAAAGCTCTATCTGTGTGAAGAAAATTATATAAATTTCATTTGTGAACAGTGTTGCATGACCGTGCAATTGCCAGTTAAATTAGCACCGTGCTGTATAGCAATAAATGGTCTGGTCATGAATGGGGTAAAACCTTTTAAGGGTCAAGTGGTTAATCGAAATCCAGGATGTCTTGGACCCACCTTCTAGGGCAACATATTTATGTAGCCTGGGCTCATAGGACTACTTGACTGGCCAGTGCTAGGTCATTGCATGAGCAATGTTCTTTACAGAAAGAAGGACCGCCCACCACCATTGCCAAAGAAGAGGAGAAAAGATCCCTAACATCATCATGCTATCCAGTGTAATGTGGAAAATGTACATACTGTAAATCTCAAGACTGGCTATACAAAATTACAAATTTTTTAGCGGGTAAATTACCGTAGTAAACAATTATGGGTTTCTACTGTGCATTGTAGTTGTTTGCCTAGAGTTTCATTCCAGATGAAAATGTACCTTACTAAGGTTATTAGGTTCAATTGGTGGTGTGCAGTGTCAGTGCTGGATACTACCGTACTATGGGGGGACAGCCAGGGTGCTGAGGACACCGCGGAGGGATTACTGCGGCCACCGCACAGCCTCTTCTATTACCTACAGCAGGAGGACGTGCCCGGGCACTGGGGGGGCAATCGTCTGAGCACCAGCTGGAGGGCTCTGCCTGGCCTCCTTCCTTCTACTACCCGCAGATAACGCTTGAACGTGGACTGGTATGGAACACAGAAAATCGTATTTCCCATTTCGGGCCACTTTTTCCAACTAGCCATTATGTTGATGTACATATTTTGGCCTACTGGCCCATAGAGACTGCGCCCTGGTTCTCAAAGGCTCTGATGAAGAGGTTATCCTCGAAACGCGTCAGCCGACTCTAAACACCCGCCTCAACATGGGCTTATGATACTCTTAGCCCATTTTTAATTTTTAAATTTCCATGTTTTTTATATTTTGTTACCTGTTTGCATGATACGTAGTATTGGTATTATTCAATTGCTTTATTTGCTTCTTTTTTCATATGAATATATTTTATACGTTTTGATGTGAGCAATTGATCACGCGCCCTATATCCATCACTCTCCATATAGAGTTAACACACCAAGTACAAGGATATTGGAAAGGGAGTGTGCCAGGGGCTGCTCCAAACTTGCCCCGCGGCACTGTGAAAGTTGAGGACTATCTCGGTACCCAAGGATTAGGCCAAAGTAAGTATAAAATGTCAATTTATTAAGAAGGAAAACATAATTAAAAACATTTTGTACAAAAGTACATAAACAGTTATTGCAGAATTGATATGAATGGTTCACAAAGAACAGGTAAACCTCACAAGTAGTGTGAGGAATTGAGATGTATGTCCTGATGTAATCATCTACATGTTTCACGGATTTGGCCGCTTCTTCAGGAGGAATCAACCATAAACATCTACAAAGATTGTATTTATCTCATAGTTACATGATCAAAAATGCGTTTGAACATAGAAAAACAGGGTTAATACAATAAACATAATAGTATTGGAGATTTATATAGTAATGCATGGCTTCCAATGAAGGCCCAATGGGGCATCAGACAGCACAAGCGAGAGGGACCCAGTGCGGGTAAATGCCCCCACAGGGAACACGGGAGGCACTTGATGGTGCAATAGCTAAAATCGAAAAATATAATATTCTAATAGTGGGTATAAATGGTGGTCTGTGGACAAGAGAAAGCATCGAGAAGCAACAGAAAGAAAAAAGGGGGGAAAGGAGGGGAAAAGGGGGGGGCTTCGGGGGGCTACCCGGGGGCAAGTGAGACCAAGAGCATACAGAGGTAAGGCTGACCTAATCCTACACAGTCCTGCAGTATTTCATCCTTATGGGAGCAAATGGTGCCTGCTAGCGGCATTTGCTGGTATATATACGGCAGGGTGCTGCTAACTTGGCACTCATGTGTACGCGGCATATTGCCGCGTACAGATGAGCGGACTTTATGGCAGACTTTGCCCGGCTGACGGGATTTCGTCGGACAATTTGATCGTGTGTGGGCTCCAGCGGACTTTGTTTTCTCAAAAGTTGGACGGACTTAGATTTGAAACATTTTTTTTTAATCTATCCATCAAACGCGAGTCCGGTCGAAAAGTCCGCTCGTCTGTATGCTAGTTCGACGGACAAAAAGCCACGCTAGGGCAGCTATTGGCTACTGGCTATGAACTTCCTTGTTTTAGTCCGGTCGTACGTCATCACGTACGAATTCGACGGACTTTGGTGGATTGTGTGTAAGCAAGTCCGTTCATTCGGAAAGTCCGTCATAAAGTCCGTCGAAAAGTCCGCCGGGCAAAGTCTGCCGTAAAGTCCGCTCGTGTGTACGTGGCATAAATACAAATGGTGTATAGACAGACAAAATATATATATGTTCTTATAAACCCTTTTCACAAAGCGGTGAACACCCCCTCTAAAATGCCAATGAATACTTTTTCAGTAGCAGTTGAGGAGTGTTTGGCAGGTGTTTAGTTGGTGAGACTACTGGCTCCTCAAAGCCTGCTTTTTTTATCCCAAAGAAGATTCCACACAACTGCCAAACACAGCATGCCAGTTACATTTGCCACACTGAAGCAATGCAACCTGCACAGACCTGAGCACGCATCATGTTATTTTGTAGGCAGGTGGTTGGGAGGCGGTAAAACCGTGGATCAGCCACCTGTTTTTACCATCCCTTTGCCGCCTCTGTGACTTTAGCCATAGATAGTACAATAACTGATAAAGTAGCTATATAACCAGTTGCAGATATAGGCCAATCAGTGGATGCCTTCTTCATTTCGTTGTGGCTTGTGTAAGGGTATGGACTCCCTGGGACATATCTAGTGCATTGTAGTGCTTTAAGAGTTAAGATAATAAACACTCTGGTCAGAGTTATGTAACACACAACATAGAGCATGTATGCAGTGAAGGAATCAAAACAATGTAATGTACATAGTGTGTAGAGTGCAGGGATCAGGACTGTGTAGTGGACAACATAGTGCATAGAGTGCAGTGGTCAGGACTACGTACATACAACATATCATATACAGTATAGTGTAGTCTATGTGATGCACAACACATAGTATACAGTGCAGTAGTCAGGTCTTTGTAGGGCATAACGTAATATATGCAGTACAGAGGTCAGGAAAATGACCAGTTACACTTACCAGTAACGGTGTTTCTGGGAAGTCATCCAGGACGGCACCCTGTGAGATGACTGGTTCCAACTGACAGGAAACACAATCAACAAAGAGGTTAAACCCCCCCCTCCTCCTTGTGCTCCTCAGTTGTGAAAAAGTATTGACTCACACCAGTGCACAAGAGTGAAACACCTCAAATCTTTATATCAAACCAATCATACAAAGAGAATGGGTGGGAAGTAGGCCTGCTGTCCTGGAAGACTTCCCAGAAACACTGTTACCGGTAAGTGTAATTGGTCATTTTCTCAAGTCGTCTTCCAGGACGGCACCCTATGAAAAGAGCAAGTAGCTCAGGCCTACCTTAGGGTGGGACAACAGCCTGTAGAACCTTTCTACCGAATGCCAGATCCTGAGGCGACAACAACTCCACCTTGTATTGTCTCAGGAAGGTGCTCTGGCTTGTCCACGTAGCTGCTCTGCATATCTGTTCTACCGATGCTCCGCCCCTTTCTGCCCAAGAGGTCACCAGAGACCAAGTAGAATGTGCCTTAAGGTTAGTGGGAACTGTCCTACCCGTCTGCTCATAGGCTATGGTAATAGTCTGTCTGATCCATCTTGCTATGAATGACTTAGAAGCTTGCTGACCCTTTTTCTGACTGAAAAAACTAACTAATAGGTGATTGGATTTTCTAAACTCCTTCACTCTATCCAAATAAATCAACAGACATCGTCTGAAATCTAAACAATGTAAGGAACTCTCTCTCATTCTGAATATTGGTACAAAAAGAAGGAAGGACAATCTCTTGAGTCCTGTCGAGCCTTGAGGCTACCTTCGGAAGGTACAGGGAATCCTGCCTAAGTACAATCATGTCCTCAAATTATAGAAAAAAAGGCTCTTTTATCGACAGAGCCTGGATGTCACCTATCCTCCTGGTCAACGTGACAGCCAGTGGGAAGGCTGTCTTAAGGGTGAGTAACTTAAAAGAGATATGACGACTCAAATAGTGCCCTGGTTAGGGCTTCCAAAACTAGAGTTAGGTCCCAAGGTGGAAATTTGCTCATTTGCACCGGGGACATCCTTTCTCTAGCTGACAAAAACTTTTTGATCAGGGAGTCGAGTCAGTCTTTTGTCCAAAAATTTGGACAAGGCTGCAACCTGGACCTTTATGGTCTTAGGTCTGATCTGCGCCATCCTGGAGAAAGTCCACAATCGCAGGGATCTCTTGTGGGGAAGTCCTCTTTGCCTGGAACCAGCGCAAGAAGACTCCCCAAACCTTGGTGTAAATATACCTGGTAACTGGCTTCCTACTTAAAAGAAGGGTATTGATTACTCTCTCAGAACACCCCTTTGGCGTAGGCTCTACCTTTCAAGAGCCAAGACATCAGCTTAAAGAAGCTGGGGTTTGGATGGCGGACTGGGCCCTGAAGGAGAAGGTACTGCCTCTCTGGGAGGAACTGTGGGGGAGATATGGACCAATTTCCCAAGGTCAGGCGCCAGGTCTTCTTGGGCCACTAGGGGGCGACCAGAATCAGCCTGCCTTCTGATAGACTCAACTTCTGTATTATCTTCAGAATTAGAACTAAGGGGGAAAGGCATAGGCCAGGCGAAAATCCCAAATCTGGGCCAATGTGTCTACCCCCTCTGAACCGCTCTCTCTGGAAAGCGAAAATAACCTCTTCACTTTCCTGTTCCCTCTGCACACAAAGAGATCGCTCTCTGGGCTGCCAAAGTGCGGACACATCAGGGAGAACACCTCGGGGTTTAACTCCCACTCCCCTGGTGAATCATCTCCTGACTGAGGTAGTGCGCTTCAATATTGTATACCCCCTTTATAGGCACCGCTGAAATAGAGGGGACTCCCTGTTCTGCCCACTCCAGGAGTTCCTGAGCCAGGGACAGAAGAGTGCAAGACCTGGTGCCTCTCTGATGATTCAGGAAGGCCATCACGGTTGCGTTGTCGGAAAGAATCTGGACCTTCTTGCCCCTGATTCTTTCCTCGAAGGACCTTAAGGCCTCCCGGACCGCCAAGAGCTCCCGGAAGTTGGAGGAGGCTTTCCTCTGACACCAGTCCCAGGCGCATTGGGCTCGAAGTTCCTCTAAGTGGACCCCCCAACCCCAGGCGCTTGCATCTGTCATTACTTTGAGGGGTTGGAGCTGGGCCCAAAGGAGGCCCACCTGCAACCTCTGAGGATTGAGCCACCACTGCAAGGACTTCTTCACCCCTCCCGGAATGGAGACCCTGTTGTCCAGCGACCCCCTTTTTTGTCCCAGGAGGGTAGGAGGAATTGCTGGAGAGCCTTGGAATGGAGCTGAGCCCATGGGACCGCGGGAATACAGGATGTCATCAACCCGAGGATTCTCATAACCCTTCTGTAGGAGACCTGTTCTGCCTCTAGTAGGGATAATACTG
Source organism: Lithobates clamitans (assembly GCA_037952925.1). Classification (NCBI taxonomy): domain Eukaryota; kingdom Metazoa; phylum Chordata; class Amphibia; order Anura; family Ranidae; genus Lithobates; species Lithobates clamitans. The sequence goes on along the minus strand of JBBGZY010000125.1, from coordinate 2,758,604 downwards.
CCGCCATGAGGCCTTCTATTTTCCCCTGGGGCAAGACAAGCTTCTGTGCTGTTGAATCTACCAGGAATCCCAAATAGACCTTGGTCTCTGCGAGAATCATAGAGGATTTTTCCTAGCTGATTATCCACCCCAGGAATTCCAAGGTGCTTACTACCTTCTCCAGGTCGGCAAGAAGGAGATCTTGACTCTGGTTGTAAACCAATATGTCGTTGAGATAGGGGATCAGTGCTACCCCCTGGAGATCGAGGTATGCAACCACCTCTGCAAGGACATTTGTAAATACTCTCAGACTGGCTGCTAGTCCGAAGGGAAGGGCACAAAACTGCCAATGCTGCACTCCCTGATCAGAGGGGATCGCAAACCTTAGAAGGGCCGGATGCTCTGAAAAAATGGGGATGTGAAGGTAGGCGTCCTTTAGGTCTATAGTGACCATAAATACGTCCTTCAGAAGGTGCTTCCTGAGAGTATAGGCACTTTCCATGCAGAATTTCTTGTACTGCAGGAACCTGTTTAGCCTTCTTAGATTTATTATAAGGCGGTACTTTCCCGAGGGCTTTGGGACTACAAAAAATGTGGGAATAGGATCCCTGTCCACATTGCTCCGCAGGAACTGGCACTACGACCCTCTGTTCTGCCAGCTGCCTGATGCTTTGTAAGAGACCCACCACTTTCTGCCGCTCCCTGGTTAGATGGGTTAAGAGGAAACTCGGGGGAGGAGAGAAGCTCCAATCTGTAGCCCTCTCTTATCATCTGTAGAATGTGGGGGCTCTGAGTAATCCTTTCCCACTGGGAGAGAAAGTGGGAAAGCCTTCCCCCCACCCTGACGTCACTTGGAATCCTTGTCGATTTACTTCTGGCTGGGGAAGAGGAGACCTCTCTTCTGCTTGCCCTTAATGACCCCCCATCGCCTGACAGAACCACTTTCCTTTTTCTCTCTAAACCATTTTTTAGCCTGGGGGCCTTGAAAAAAATCTTCCCTTATCCTTTTTAGGTTTTATGGGAAACTTCTTGCCCTTCTCTGTAGACCTAGACAGAGCCTGGTCCAACCCAGTGCTGAAAAGCAGGGAACCTTCAAAAGTCCACACAGCCGTGTCTTTGATGTGCTGTCCCCCTCCCAGGTCTTAACCTACAAGGCTCTCCTTGCGGAATTCAACAGGGACTGACTTTGCAGTTGTACATACCATTTCAATTGCTGCGTCCGCCAGGTAAGCTAACGCCCTACCAATGACTTCTAAGGAGTCCAAGACCTGCTTGGATTTAGAGGTTCACAACACATGGTCCATCAATTTGGTAACCCACATGTATGCGTTCCTAGCCACACAGGCCGAAGCCAAGGCAGGACTCATAGGCGCTGCATTGGCTTCCCAGGCCCTACGCAGGAGGGTCTCGGCCCGACAGTCCATCTGGTCCCTGATGTTGCCCACATCTTCAAAGCAGAGGTCTGATTGTTTAGAGACCTGGGCCAAGGAAGCATCTAATCTGGGTGTCTTAACCACTTCAGCCCCGGAAGGATTTACCCCCTTCCTGACCAGAGCACTTTTTAAAATTTGGCACTGCGTCGATTTAACTGCTAATTGCGCGGTCATGCAATGCTGTACCCAAACGAAATTTGCGTCCTTTTCTTCCCATAAATAGAGCTTTCTTTTGATGGTATTTGATCACCTCTGCGGCTTTTATTTTTTGCGCTATAAACGGAAAAAGACCGAAAATTTAAAAAAAAAATGATATTTTCTACTTTTTGTTATAAAAAAAATCCAATAAACTCAATTTTAGTCATATATTTAGGCCAAAATGTATTCAGCCACATGTCTTTGGTAAAAAAAATGTCAATAAGCGTATATTTATTAGTTTGCGCAAAAGTTATAGCGTCTACAAACTAGGGTACATTTTCTGGAATTAACACAGCTTTTAGTTTATGACTGCCTATGTCATTTCTTGAGGTGCTAAAATGGCAGGGCAGTACAAACCCCCCCAAATGACCCCATTTTGGAAAGTAGACACCCCAAGGAAATTGCTGAGAGGCATGTTGAGCCCATTGAATATTAATTTTTTTTGTCCCAAGTGATTGAATAATGACAGAAAAAAAAAATTACAAAACGTTGTCACTAAATGATATATTGCTCACACAGGCCATGGGCATATGTGGAATTGCACCCCAAAATACATTCAGCTGCTTCTCCTGAGTACGGAGATACCACATGTGTGGGACTTTTTGGGAGCCTAGCTGCGTACGGGGCCCCGAAAACCAATCACCGCCTTCAGGATTTCTAAGGGTGTAAATTTTTGATTTCACTCTTCACTGCCTATCACAGTTTCGGAGGCCATGCAATGCCCAGGTGGCACAAACCCCCCCCAAATGACCCCATTTTGGAAAGTAGACACCCCAAGCTATTTGCTGAGAGGCATGGTGAGTATTTTTCAGCTCTCATTTGTTTTTACAAATGAAGAAAGACAAGGAAAAACATTTTTTTTTTCTTTTTTCAATTTTCAAAACTTTGTGACAAAAAGTGAGGTCTGCAAAATACTCACTATACCTCTCAGCAAATAGCTTGGGGTGTCTACTTTCCAAAATGGGGTCATTTGGGGGGGTTTGTGCCACCTGGGCATTCCATGGCCTCCGAAACTGTGATAGGCAGTGAAGAGTGAAATCACAAATTTACGCCCTTAGAAAGCCTGAAGGCAGTGCTTGGTTTTCGGGGTCCCGTATGCGGCTAGGCTCCCAAAAAGTCTCACACATGTGGTATCCCCGTACTCAGGAGAAGCAACAGAATGTATTTTGGCGTGTAATTTCACATATTCCCATGGCATGTTTAAGTAATATATCATTTAGTGACAACTTTGTGCAAAAAAAAAAAAATTGTCTCTTTCCCGCAACTTGTGTCACAATATAAAATATTCCATGGACTCGACATGCCTCTCAGCAAATAGCTTGGGGTGTCTACTTTCCAAAATGGGGTCATTTGGGGGGGGGGGTTGAACTGTCCTGGCATTTTTTGCACAACATTTAGAAGCTTATGTCACACATCACCCACTCTTCTAACCAATTGAAGACAAAGCCCTTTCTGACACTTTTTGTTTACATGAAAAAATTATTTTTTTTTGCAAGAAAATTATTTTGAACCCCCCCAAACATTATATATTTTTTTAAAGCAAATGCCCTACAGATTAAAATGGTGGGTGTTTCATTTTTATTTTTTCACACAGTATTTGCGCAGCGATTTTTCAAACGCATTTTTTGGGGAAAAAACACACTTTTTTAAATTTTAATGCACTAAAACACACTATATTGCCCAAATGTTTGATGAAATAAAAAAGATGATCTTAGGCCAAGTACATGGATACCAAACATGACATGCTTTACAATTGCGCACAAACGTGCAGTGGCAACAAATTAAATACATTTTTAAAAGCCTTTAAAAGCCTTTACAGGTTACCACTTTAGATTTACAGAGGAGGTCTACTGCTAAAATTACTGCCCTCGATCTGACCTTCGCGGTGATACCTCACATGCATGGTGCAATTGCTGTTTACATTTGACGACAGACCGACGCTTGCGTTCGCCTTAGCGCGAGAGCAGGGGCGACAGGGTGCTTTATTTTTATTTATTTTTTTCTTTATTATTATTTTGCTTTTTTATCTTATTTTTAAACTGTTCCTTTCATTTTTTTTTTTTAATCATTTTTATTGTTATCTCAGGGAATGTAAATATCCCCCATGATAGCAATAGGTAGTGACAGGTACTCTTTTTTGAAAAGATCTCTCCTCTGCCCTCAAGGCATCTGACCACACCAAGATCGGTGTGATAAAATGCTTTCCCAACTTTCCAAAGGCGCTGTTTACATCCGAAATCTAAGTCATGAAATGCTCGTAGCTTCCGGTTTCTTAGGCCATAGAGATGTTTGGAGCCACTCTGGTCTCTGATCAGCTCTATGGTCAGCCGGCTGAATCACCGGCTTCATTCTCAGGTTCCCTGTTGAGACAGGAGAGCCAGAGAAAAACACAGAAGACGGTGGGGGGGGGGGCATTTAGCCGCTAGGATTGCTTTTACATGAAAGCCGACCGCTGGCTGAAAAGAATGATACCAAGGTGATACCTAAACCTGCAGGCATCATTCTGCTATAACCACTCAAAGTCGTGAATGGCGTACCTAAAGAAAAAAAATGGTTAACAATAAAACACAATAAACGGTAAAGTATAAAAAATTGCATACCTGAAAAGCAAACATGATAAAACATAATAACAATAAAACATTGCAGAATAGAATACAGTAAAAAAGAGCAAAACAATAGAGAGAGAATAAAGAGAGAGAGAACAATAAAACGACAACTATTTTTTTTATTTTATATATTTATTTATTTTTTTACACTTTTTTTTGTAACTAACTTTTATAACTGTAACCGGTTCCAGGTTCGGGTCTCTCAAAATGCGATGGCATCTTGGGAGACCCTGTGAAAGTGTGCCTAGTCTGTGCAATGCTGTATCCTACGCTAATACTCAACTAGTGTATGGTAGCATTCAAAACATTCACCAATGCAAAGACCAGGATTATCAGGACAGGAGGGACAATAATAGCGGGTGTAACGCCTATATCCGCGCTTGCTGCAGACACAACATCTTTTTTGGGGGGGTTCGTTGGGTAGGGGTGCTCGGGAGGACATAAAAATGCCTCTCATGCAGCCAACTGCATTTGGTTGGGGATGTGAATGGGGGAAGTACTGGGGTGTTGCAGAAGTGGTGGGTTCCCAATTTGGATTGGCGAATGCAGCAGGAAGGGCATTATGGGCATGACGGGCCTGTGTTTGTCTTCTTCTTGGTGGCAGCGGGACACTACTTGTGCTTGCCACCTCACCAGCTTGAACTGCACTTATGGGACTCGCCACGTCACCAAGTGTTACTGCAGTGCTGGTTTGACTACGACCGGGGTGTACTAGGCCACTGGTGCTTGCCAGTTCCCCAAAACGCTACCAAAAAAACTGTTAGCGATCGCAGGGATCAGGCCTGACTCTGCGAACGCTGCAGTTATGCGTTTAGTGTTTTGTAAGTGACAGTGATCGATCGATACTGCACTTGGGTGGGCTGGGCTGGGCTCGCCTGGGCGGAGGGGCAAAATGCAGGTGCTAGCAGGTATCTGGGCTGATCCCGCTAACACTGTGTTTTTGGGAACCCTAAACTGCTGGGGACACTAGTATAGATGTGATCAGATCAGATATTGATCTGTTCAGATACTATACCACTAAGGGAGGTGTACGGTGCCTGCGTGGGTGTTAGCGGTACTTGCGCTAACCTGATGCTGCCTGGGGCTGGTGCTTGCCAGTTCACCAAAACGCTACCAAAAAAAACTGTTAGAGATCGCAGGGATCAGGCCTGACTCTGCGAACGCTGCAGCTATGTGTTTAGTGTTTTGTAAGTGACAGTGATCAATCGATACTGCACTTGGGTGGGCTGGGCCGGGCGGAGGGGCAAAACGCAGGTGCTAGCAGGTATCTGGGCTGATTCCGCTAACACTGCGTTTTTGGGAACCCTAAACTGCTGGGGTCGCTAGTATAGATCTGATCGGATCAGATATTGATCCGATCTGATACTATACCACTAAGGGAGGTGTACGGTGCGTGCGTGGGTGTTAGCGGTACTGGCGCTAACCTCACGCTGCCTGGGGCTGGTGCTTGCCAGTTCACCAAAACGCTACCAAAAAAACTGTTAGCGATCGCAGGGATCAGGCCTGACTCTGCAAACGCTGCAGTTATGTGTTTAGTGTTTTGTAAGTGACAGTGATCGATCGATTCTGCACTTGGGTGGGCTGGGCTGGGCCGGGCGGAGGGGCAAAACGCAGGTGCTAGCAGGCATCTGGGCTGATCCCGCTAACACTGCATTTTTGGGAACCCTAAACTGCTGGGGACGCTAGTATAGACCTGATCGGATCAGATATTGATCCGTTCAGACACTATACCACTAAGGGAGGCGTATGCTGCGTGCGTGGGTGTTAGCGGTACTGGCGCTAATCTGACGCTGCCTGGGGCGACACATATCACCGCCGGGCGATCAGGGGGCTAAACCTTTATTCGGTAATAAACGGCGGGTGCCCTGACACTATAAAAAATAAACGAACTAACCAGCGTCACCCGTAACGGTTATTCGGTGATCAGTAGTGAAAGGGTTAACTAGGGGGCAATCAAGGGGTTAAAACCTTTATTAGGTAGTATATGGGGGTCCCTGTCGCTATAAAACGCTGATGGCGAACCTAAATATTTACCTCCGTAACTAGCGTGACCAGTGACACTAATACAGCGATCAGAAAAACGATCGCTTAGTGACACTGGCGACGGGGGGTGATCTAGGGGTTAAAACTTTATTAGGGGGGGTTAGGGGGGTACCCTAGACCTAAAGGGGGCTAACCCTAACTGCCCTAACACACTAACTGTCACAAACTGACACCATGCAGTAATCAGAAAAAAAAAAACTGCTTGGTGTCAGTGTGACAGGGGGGGGGGAGGGGTGATTGGGAGGTGATCGGGGGGGATCGGGGGTAAAGGGGGGTGTTTTGTGTGCCTGGCATGTTCTACTGTGTGTGTGTTTTGCACTCATAGTGATGTCTTCTCTCCTCGGCGCCGGAACGGAAAATACCGAGCCGAGGAGAGATGACATAATTTCCTTTGCTGCTGTTTAGCATACAGCAGCATAGGAATGATTCGATTGGCCGGCGGCGATCGCAAGGGGGGGCCACGAATGGATGGCCTCCCCCTCACCTCCAATCGCCGCTGGACAAAAGCCAACCGCCTCGGGCACCTGCCCGTGCCATTCTGCCGACGTATATCGTCGTGAGGCGGTCGGCAAGTGGTTAAAGAATCTCTCCTCAACTTCAACAGCTTTCTTTCGGACTCCTTCCATTCCCTTAAAATTATATCCTTGAGGGCCTGGTCAATCAGGAGAACCTTGGACTGGGGCTTAACCAAGCCTCTATACATCCTGTCCTGGGCAGACACTTGGGCTGCGGGTTCCTGTATCTCCTCTGATGCATACACTGCCCTAAGGAGGCCCTCCATATCGTCGGCGGAAAATATATGCCTGCCAGCTCTGGAGTCCTCCTCCTCCTTACTGTCCTCTAAGCCCTCATCAGAAAAACTCTAATCAGGAGCTTCAGCCTCATCTTCCTCCTCAAAATCCTAAGAGGAAAGAGATTTTGGGGGTTCAGGACGCCTAAGTCTACTGCCCTCTGCCCTGTTAGTTGAGGGGCCCTCCTGAGAGAAAGGACCCTCTCTGCTAGTGTGGGGTTCCGGCTCCCCAGTCTTGAGGGTGGCTTGGAAGGCTTTAAGAGTTGACAGCATCTTTCCCTCTCTCTGTACGGAAAGAAAGTCCTTCATGACCTGAGATGTTTCTTTCCCTCCTAGCTTGTGGATACACTTGTAGCAAAAGGGCTTAAAATGGTCCTGAGGTAATTACAATACCATTTTTTAGAGCGGAAAGGAGCTTTCATTGGATGGCTCAGTGCTACTGACCGAACTGGCGAGAGCAAGATGTGGACGCCTGCTCCCCTGCCAGTTAGATCTCCGCTCCTGGTCCAGCAACGCCTACGCCATTTTCTCGAAGCCCCAAAACCAGAAGTGACGTGGGAGATTTCCGGCGCTGGAGAGGAAGCCACATCATTCCTCTTCTGAACGCCGGACAGATGGAGCCAAGCTCTCAATCCTCTGTAGGAGGCCATCCCTCACTGCCAGCCGCCCACGCGACCCTGCAGGAGCCTCCAGGAGTCGGGAAATGCCGTTTCTGGTGCGCCCCATGGGAAAACCGACTGCCAGCTCCCCCTGCTGAACAGACATCCGCCAGGTAAGGGGGAAGGGAGCAAGAAAGTGGTCCCTGAAGTTCTGGGTACCCCACTGAACCCAGGGTCCTTCAGTTCTCAGGGGGGCTCTTCCAAATCGTGCTACCCCCCTGAGAAGATAGGGAGACCCCCACAGGAAAGGCAACAACCCTACCAGACCCAAAAAGCTTTACAAGCTTGTAGGGGTGAAAAAAAACTCACGGTTCAGATCGTTCCTCGGATCAGAGTCATGGATCGGATAATTTTTCAGATCAGCAAAAAAAAAATCTCCCCAATGTAATATCCACAATCTCCCCCACTGTAATATCCACAATCTCCCCCACTGCTGTAATATCCACGTCATCTCCCCCACTGTAATATCCACGTCACCTCCCCCACTATAATATCCACGTCATCTCGCCCACTGTAATATCCACATCATCTCCCCTACTGTAATTGACATCTCCCCCACTCTAATAGACATCTCCCCCACTCACTGTAATATCCACAATCTCTCCCACTGTAATAGACATCTCTCCCACTCAATGTAATATCCACAGACATCTCCCGCACTGTATATCCACAGACATCTCCCCCACTCTAATATCCACAGATATCTCCCCCCACTCTAATATCCACAGACATCTCCCCCACTCTAATATCCACAGACATCCCCCCACTGTATACAGTATAGGAAGACTAGTGTTTAGTCTTACCTTACCAGAATAGAAGCCGGTGTAACGACATATTCGGCGACCCATCGCAGTTTGCTACGGAAGTGACGCTCTGTCGCTGCCATCTTGCTACACTCCACACTCGTCCACACTAAGGATACACTAAGAAGGGGGAAGCGGACATGTTGTTACACCCACCGGAGTTTTGCATTTTACGCGTATTTATAACAGTAAAGTCAGTTTATATAGTGAAATACAGTACTTAGAACTCTGTCTGACTGCTTAGATGCTGAATTTTAAAAGCAGCGAACTTCTGTCAGATTAGCAAACCTGTGAGATGAGCAGGGCTGACACTGCTTTTAAAATTCAAGATCTAAGTAGTCAGACGGAGTTGCAAGTCCTGTATTTCACTATATAAACTGACTTTACTGTTATAAATACGTGTAAAATGCAAAACTCCGGTGGGTGTAACAACATGTCCGCTTTCCCCCTTATTAGTGTATCCTTACTGTGGAGTGTGGGGTGTAGCAAGATGGCGGCGACGGGACGTCACTTCCGTAGCAAACTGCGATGGGTTGCCGAATATGTCGTTACACCGGCCAGAGGGGTGATGACGTCAGCGTGCAGCTCACCGATGCCGTCAGGTGTACCAAGATGGCCGCCGCTCCAGATCTAGGCCGAAGCCGTGGCCTTTCCTAAGGCTGAGGCAGCGGAGCGCTCCGCAGATCGCATGGTGTGCCGATCCAAACAGGTTGACCCGTTCGGATCAGGGATCGGTGACGATCCGTTGCACCACTACAAGCTTGCGGTCCGTCTCCCAGGGGGAGACTACTAGCCCAAGGCTTCAGGTCTTTCAGGAAAAAAACTAATGGTTTCGCTGTGAGGAAACACAATCAAGAACTGAGGAGCACAGGGAGGGGCTGGGGTTTTAACCTTTTTGTTGATTGTGTTTCCTGTCAGGTGGGACCAGTCATCTCTCACGGTGCCGTCCTGGAAGACGACTTGAGAAAACATAATGTACAAAATAGTGTATATAATGCTGTTGTCAGGGTTATGTAATGTATAGTGTGCAATGCAGCAGTCAGGAATATCTTGTGTACAACACATAGCAAATGAAGAGTGTGACGGGCATTAGCAAATTCCCACTTTACTGTGGTGATCAGTGAGAAGTACATCTTAAAATGTTGATTACATAGTTACAACTCAATTTAGTTCAAACCAATATGTTGGTGATCAGTGGTCAGTGTCCTCTTAAATGTTGGTGGTCAATGGTTGGTGCACCTTCATACATTGGAGTCAGTGGTTTATGTTTCTTATGAAATTGGCATTCAGTAGTTTAACTTATTAGTTGGTAGTCACTGGAAGCTTAGGTTTTACTTACCTGAGAAACGCTGCAGAGATCCTCCATCTCTGCCTCCCACATCCTAGGTCTCTGTTCTGTGAGGTCATGCCAGAACTATGCAGACAGCTTCCTGCTTGGTACAGCACCAATGACATACAGCTGAGTATGTCACTCTGACAAAGTTCTCACTAGACCCAGGGCACATGTTCTATATTATATTAAAAACTGCATTAGTGAGAGGCACACTTCTCCTTATGCTATCATTTGCTTTCTGGGCTCCTGCCCATTATACATGGTATACTATTTTTATAGATTGTGCAATGAAAACATTGATATATTTCTATGGAAACACTGATTGTGTTCAGTAAATAATCTGATTGTAAGTATATTTGTCAAAAGCAATTAAAGTCCACTGTTAATAAAAAATACAAGAACTGCAGGCATATTTATTTCAAACAAACCTATTTAGAGTAATGTACAGAGTTCACTTGAGAGCAAAGGGTAAGGAGAACATACCTTCCAAACTTCCATGAACTGCCCAACCACCCCAGTCATCCAATAGAACCCCCTTCCCTCTACAATCAAAACCAAAGGTCTGACCAACCACTGGTAATGGACCTCCCAACCCCATGATAGTAAATAGGGCAAAAACTCCAGGCACCAAGTGCTGCATTTTAGAGGGGGGGGGGGGGGGGGAATGAACCTCCATTCATGCACGTGGGGTATGGGATTTTCTACCATTTCAGTGCATGAACAGAGTGCCTGGGGAGTGAGTAGAGGGTAGTTTAGAGCTTTTTACTGTCCATCCTCTAAAATAATCCCATTAATGGGTAAGGTTTACTTTAAAAGCTTTCTTCATTCAAAATTAACATTTCATTTTTATGCTGTTGATGGTAAGATGAACCGCAAGCTGACATTATTCCTCTGTTGGGTGAGATCTTCCTACAAGACTTTCCACTAGTGGAAATGCAAGCTATGAATGGCCACTCAGAAATACACTATATTACCAAAAGTATTGGGACACCTGCCTTTACACGCACATGAACTTTAACCACTTGCCGACTGGCTCACGCCGATATATGACGGTAGAATGGCACGGCTGCGCAGAACAATGCATGGGTACGTTGTTCCCGTTAAGAGCCGCTGGAGGCGCGTGCCCGGGGGACACGATGCGCATGGCCGACAGGCGCAATGGTCGCTGGCCAACCGCAATCGTGGGCACGAGCGCCAGCATGGGGATTTGTGTGTGTAAACACACAAATCCCTGTTCCGTCAGGGGAGAGGATATATATAGTTTATTCCTAGTAAATAGGGACAACGATATGTCTCCTCCCTCAGTCAGTCTTATTCCCATACAGTTAGAAACACTAACTAGGGAACACATTTAACCCCTTGATCGCCCCCTGGTGTTAACCCCTTCACTACCAGTGACATTTACACAGTTATCAGTGCATTTTTTTAGCACTGATCGCTGTATAAATGTCAATGGTGTCAACAGTGTTCGATCTGTTCTCTGCAATGTCGCAGTACTGCTAAAAATCACAGATCACCGCCATTACTAGTAAAAAAAAAATAAATAAAAATGCCATAAATCTTTCCCATAGTTTGTAGACTCTATAACCAATCAATATACGCTTATTGCGTTTTTTTTTTTTTTTACCAAAAATATGTATAAGAATATATATTGGCCTAAACTGATGAAGAAATTTGTTTTTTAAAAACATTTTTGGACATATTTATTATAGCAAAAAAGTAAAAATATTGTTTTGTTTTTTTTAATTTTTGCTTTTTTTGTTTATAGCGCAAAAAATAAAAACCACAGAGGTGATCAAATACAACCAAAAGAAAGTGGTGTGGGTAAAAAATACACAAATTTTGCTTGGGTACTCAATATTGAATTGGCCCACCCTTTGCAGCTATAACAGCTTCAACTTTTATGGGAAGGCTGTCCACAAGGTTTAGGAGTGTTTCTATGGGAATGTTTGACCATTCTTCCAGAAGCGCATTTTTCAGGTCAGACATTGCTGTGGAAGAGAAAGCCTGGCTCATAGTCTCCGCTCCAATTCATCCCTAAGGTGTTTTATTGGGTTGAGGTCAGGACTCTGTGCAGGCCAGTCAAGTTCCTCCACCCCAAACTCGCTCATCCCTGTCTTTATGGACCTTGCTTTGTACACTGGTCCAAATCATTTGGTGGAGGGGGGATTATGGTGCGGAGTTGTTTTTCAGGGGTTGGGCTTGGCCCCTTAATTCCAGCGAAGGGAACTCTTAAGGTATCAGCAAACTAAGACATGTAGGACAATTTTATGCTCCCAACTTTGTGGGAACAGTTTGGGGATGGCCCCTTCCTATTCTAACATGACTGCTCACCAGTGCACAAAGCAAGGTCCATAAAGACATGGATGAGCGAGTTTGGATTGGAGGAACTTGACTGGCCTGCACAGAGTCCTGACCTCAACCCGATAGAACAGCTTTGGGATGAATTAGAGCAGAGACTGTGAGCCAGGCCTTCTCATCCAACATCAGTGCCTGACCTCACAAATGCGCATCTGCAAGAATGGTCAAACATTCCCATAGACACACTCCTAAAACTTGTGGACAGCTTTCCCAGAAGTGTTGAAGCTGTTATAGCTGCAAAGGGTGGGCCAACTCAATATTGAACCCTAAGCACTAAGACTGGGATGCCATTAAAGTTCATGTGCGTGTAAAGGCAGGCGTCCCAATACTTATGACAATATAGTGTACATACTGGTAGGAAGGGGAGAAGGTCAAATGCACTCCTATACCCAAACATACCGGATATTTCTAAGGTCTGCAATAAACAAACAAGGCCACAGCAACGGTAAGTATAAGTGGAAAAGGGGTAGGTTGTTATTTCCCTGAATGGATAAAGTGACAGATTCAATTTAAGAGCGGAAATAATGATATACTGTATATGGAGCATCGCCATTGTATTTTCAGATCTGTCTGAGCTTTTCGTCAGCACTTTATTATTTATATGATCATAGTATTTAAAAAAGAAAGTATACGATTGCAATCAAGCAATAATCCATTTCCCCATAGCGCTCAGGCATGGTCTAGTATTCAAATGAAGTAAAATAATCCATTACACAAATAGCTGCTACTATAAAAAAACAATTGTTATATGTTATATATGTATATATATATATATGTATATATGTATGTATGTATGTATGTATGTATGTATGTATGTATGTATGTATATATATATATATATATATATATTTATATTCTGTTTGGCAAGTTTTATTCCCAAAAACCTTCCAAGAATTATACTTACAAATGGTAAAATTCATATACGCATAAAACAAAAAGGTTTCATCAAGACGCGTGTGCCACTCTCACCTTTGCAGTGCTTAGTAGTGCTGTAGGGTCGGTTCACACAGGGGCAACACGACTTCAGCGCGACTTTGTACCGCGACTTCAACACGGCTTCAGCGCGACTTCAGCAAATTACAAGGCGACTTGAAGTCGCCTCCATGACAGGCGACTTCGGCTGTGGCCAATCACCTCTCTGGGAGGGAGGGGGGGAGGGAGGGGTTTTCCCTGCAAAGTCGCTTGACTTTACAGAGAGATCCGACTTGGAGGCGACTTCCATTGATTTCTATGGTACAGGTCGCCTACCAAGTCGGATCAAAGTAGTACAGGGAGTACGCTCTGAAGTCGGAGCGACTTTAGTAGTGTCTTTTAAGATGCTAGCATTAACTCCCATTGAAACTATTTCTGGGGCGACTTGGGGCGACTTGAGGGCGTACAAGTCGGATCCCAAGTCGCCCCAGTGTGAACCGACCCGTAGGGTTAGAGTTTTTTACATTCTTTTTCCATATGTTTATATATACACGTGTCATTGGAATTTATATGCAATATAATGTTTTTATGTATCTCTGATTGAAAACGGGTAGATATTTTTTAGCAGCGCGCTATCTAAAATGAATTACTTTTATACGTGGATATCTTTTGATAATGCATAGTTTCAGTGAAAAGGATGTATTCCGACTATGCATACCATATTCTATGACAGGCATTTAATACATATAGTTGAGGCTGATATGTGAGTAGCAACATGACTAATATGGTATAGAGCGCTTGCTACATAGTATCACCTGTCTTTAGACTGTCGGGAGCTTTGTGATATACAACCCCGATAAGCTGAATTGAGCAGAGACAGGGTTAATGCCCTGTTGATAGCTCATAAATAGAGTGTGCCTTGCTGTGTGGCTATGCCCTCTGATGAAATCCATGACGAAATGCATTAGGGTGTATCCACACGGCCACCTATTCAGATGTATCAGTGTGAAGGTACTAATACCACCGCTGCTGATACCTTCCAAGTCCTTCCTGTCCCTCCTTCTCTATCCCTCTCTTCTTTCGAGATGGACTGTATTCATCTGCTTTCTCCTATTTCTCTGAGGATTGCAGCAATTTATTGGCTTCCAGGACTGGTATCACGCTTTCTTGGTGACTTTGCTGTCTGGCTACCCTACTTTCTCTCCTCTGAAATACCCACGATCATTCTTGGTGACTTCAACATTCCTGTCAATGTTAACAGCCCAACTACAGCTAAACTTCTCGACTTAACCTCATCTTTTGACCTAACCCAATGGACACATACTTCCACTCACTCCAATGGTAATACCCTTGACCTTGTATTCTCCCATCTCTGCAACCTCACAAGCACCCCCTTTCCCCTTTCTGATCACAACCTCATTAGTTTCACTGTATCCTTGCCTCCAACCACCCATCCCTCCAAGCAGCAAACAATTACCTTTAGGAACCTTCGCCACTTTAACCCTTCTCTTCTCTATTCTGCTACTGACCACCTATGACATAATCTCTCCCCTGTCCTGTCCTGACCTGGCCACCTCTGTCTACAACAGTTCACTCTCATCATCACTAGATCATCACTAGATGCACTTGCTCCTTTAACTACACGCAAAATCAGGACCCGATCGTTACAACCCTGGCAAACTGACAACACTAGAAAACTCAAAGACATTGCCGTGCTCTTGAACGACTGTGGCGTAAAACCAAATGCCTGCAAGACTTCACCCTATATTAATCTGTCCTTCTAAAATACAATTCCTGCCTCCATGCTGCCAAACAAGCCTACTTTGTTTCTCTTATTAATACTTTGTCATCCAGTCCCCGTTGGCTCTTCTCAACCTTTAACTCTCTGCTCCCCCACCCCCTCTACCCACTAACTCACTCAGTGCCCAAGAGATTGCCAATCACTTCAAAGACAAGATTGATGCAATTCGTGAGGACACCTCCACTGTGTGTACATCTTCCCCACCCAACATACCTTGCCTAACAGCACATTCAACACTCTCCTCTTTTGAATTGGCTACTACTGAAGAGGTTACAAAACTTTTCTCAGATGCCCACCTAACCAATTGTCCCTTGGATCCTGTTCCCTCACAACTACTACAGTCACCCTCTTCTTCTATCCTAGGCTCCCTCATTCACATTTTCAATCTCTCCCTCTCTAGTGGCACCTTCCCCTCCTCTCTAAAACATGCGCAGATCACTCCCATACTTTAAAAGCCCTCACTGAACCCCACCAACCTAAACAACCTAAGACCCATCTCATTGCTTCCATTCACCTCTAAACTTCTAGAACGCTTAATCTACAACCCTCTTAGCTCCTACCTCAGTGAAAATAACCTTCTTGACCCCTTACAGTCTGGCTTTCGCTCACAGCACTCCACGGAGACTGCCTTACTAAAACTCACTAACGATTTACTTACTGCTAAAACCAACAGCCAGTACTCCATACTCCTACTACTCGACCTCTCTGCGGCCTTTGATACTGTTGACCACCTGCTCCTTCTCAAAAAACTACATTCCCTTGGCCTCCGAGATTCTGCTCTATTCTGGTTCTCTGCCTATCTATTACAGCTCTCCTGTTCAGTGTCACCTACAACTCTGTCTCCTCCTCTCAATTGCCCCTTTCTGTGGGGGTCCCCCAAGGCTCTGTTCTTGGACCCCTTCTCATCTCTATCTAAACCTCCTCCCTTGGTCACTTGATAACCATCCACGGCCTCCAATACCACTTATACACCGATGACACCCAAATCTATCTGAATAAATGACAATAGTTCTGCGCTTAGGACTGAAAGGAAGAAAAAGGGAGAACTGCAGCCCCCCTATATAGTAATTTCACCAAGTGAAATCCAGATCTACAGATGTCTTAGGAAAAAGGGGAATTGGCGCTGTTCTACTAAATGTGCATCAAATGTGATTCCTAAAAAACATATATACAGGCCCGGATTTACTCCCTTTGCCGCCCCAAGGCCGGGTCTTCAATGCCGCCCCCACACCTCACACCTAAACATATCTCATGAAATTACACTATTAAATGTTTTATGCAGAATTAAGTTCCAAAAATAAATATCAACAACAACTTCAACAATATCAACATAAAGCATATCAGTACCCATCAGTGCAGCCTATCAGTTCCCATCAGTGCCGCCTATCAGTGCTCATTAGTTCAGGCTATCAGTGCAGCCTACCAGTGCCCATCAGTGCAGCCTACCAGTGCTCATCAGTGCAGCCTACCAGTGCCGCCTATTAGTGCCCATCAGTGCCGCCTATCAGTGCTCATTAGTTCAGCCTATCAGTGCAGCCTACCAGTGCCCATCAGTGCAGCCTACCAGTGGCACCTATCAGTGCCCATCAGTGCAGCCTACCAGTGGCGCCTATCAGTGCTCATCAGTGCAGCCTACCAGTGCCGCCCATTAGTGCCGCCTATCAGTGCAGCCCATCTGTGCAGTCTACCAGTGCCCATCTGTGCAGCCTACCAGTGCCCACCTGTGCAGCCTACCAGTGCCCACCTGTGCAGCCTACCAGTGCCGCCTATCAGTGCACATCAGTGCAGCCTACCAGTGCCGGCTATTAGTGCCCATCAGTGCCGCCCATATCAGTGCAGTCTATCAGTGCAGCCTACCAGTGCCCATCAGTGCAGCCTACCAGTGCCCATCAGTGCAGCCTGCCAGTGCCCATCAGTGCAGCCTACCAGTGTCGTCTATCAGTGCCGCGTATCAGTGCCGCCTATCAGTGCTCATTAGTTCAGCCTATCAGTGCAGCCTACCAGTGCCCATCAGTGCAGCCTACCAGTGCCGCCTATTAGTGCCTATCAGTGCTGCCTATCAGTGCAGCCTATCAGTGCAGCCTACCAGTGCCCATCAGTGCAGCCTACCAGTGCCCATGAGTGCAGCCTACCAGTGCCGCCTATTAGTGCCCATCAGTGCTGCCTATCAGTGCAGCCCATCAGTGCAGCCTACCAGTGCCCATCAGTGCAGCCTACCAGTGCCCATCAGTGCAGCCTACCAGTGCCCATCAGTGCAGCCTACCAGTGCCCATCAGTGCAGCTCACCAGTGCCGCCTATCAGTGCCCATTAATGCCGCCTATCATGAATCTATGGGACTCTACAGGAATCTATGCAAACGTATTAGACAGTCCACCACATTCAGTGAAAAATCAAGTACTGCAAAGTGCTCCATGCATGCTGGAACCTATGCAAACTTATTAAACTGTCCACATTCAGTGAAAGTTAATGTACTGCAAAGTTTGCAGTACATGAACTTTCACTGAATGTGGACAGTTTAATGGGTTTGAGCATGCATGGAGCACTTTATTGCAATATGCTCTGAAAAATTGCATTTAATCTAAGATGAGCAGTGAGCACTGCCACTTACAAAAATAAATTCAACTTACCTGCTGTCCTGGCCACCACTTGCGGGGGTTCCAATCCCATCATCTTCCTCTTTTGTTTCCTCCTACAGTGAGTGACAGAGAGAGACCCCAAGACCCCGCCCCCCGGGACAAGAAGAATATGGATAGGGATGTGTCAGTCACGCAGAGGAGGGTAGGCGGAGCATTAGGCTCCGCCTCCACCTCAGTCAGTGGAATGACATACACCCGGTCTGGCCAGTCACCGCCGGGCATTTAATGGGGGCGTCATTTGCTCCCTCCCCCTGGCCAAGTCCGCCCCTACTAGCAAGTCAGTGCACGCTATTGTCTGTATTTACAGGCCGCCACGCCACCGCGCTGGGGGCTATGTTTGTGCAGGGAGGCAGCCGTAGGAGCCGGGACTCGTGGGGACAGATGGGGGGGGTTTTCATGTGGCGGGGGGGTGGCTTTGGTGCCGCCCCTGCTCTACTGCCGCCCCGAGGCCTGGCCTCGGTGGCCTTGTCGGAAATCCGGCCCTGCATATATAAAACACATATATAACACAGTTGTATGTGAGTGCATCCAATGTGCTCATAAAGAGCTGTGATTTAGTGCAAAAGGGCTCCTCCACTCAGTGTTATGCAATAAAAGTGCAATGTGCTGAGAGTTATATATATATATATATATATATATATATATATATATATATATATATATGTATATATATTTCATCATCAAAGCTCAGATAACGTCTTGTGACGAACGTAGTGTCAGCCCTGTTTTAATGATTTTTTACGGACTCACGCTATGAGACATATCTTTTTCTTGATGTACATGGATATTTAACACAACGCACGCTTCACCGCTGCCCTCCAGGCTCTTGTGCAGCATTGTCAGCTCCTGTTTTAATGTTTTAAAGTTTTTTGGATAATAAATGTATTTTTTACGGACTCACGCTATGAGACATATCTTTTTCTTGATGTACATGGATATTTAACACTGGGGATATCGTGACACCATTGAAGGACATACTACAGTGGGCTGAGGACTTTTCTCCTGGATTCAACATCGCTGGAGTCTACCTGCATGCCTTTTACCCCTGCAGGGGTTGGGCTGTCTGGTGAGTTAGAGCACGAGTGGGGGTGCGGTGGAAGACGGGGGACACCTGCAACACTAATTTCACAGTTTTTTCATCCAAGGGTCACATTTAAGAAGTCCTTCTTCATATAGAAAAAAGTTTTTTTTCCTGGGATGAAAAATATTATTTCTGAGACTTTTTAAAAAAAAAATTTTGTGTTTGGGACATTGTTTTTACTTAGCACTTTTTATTTATCACTTGAGCTGTTATTTTGATTTTTTACTTATTTGTGTTGGGGATTTCACAATATTGGTCTAATAAGTAGATCACCAGTTGTTCATTTTTGGATTGTTTACAGTTTTTGGGTATGCATATATATATATATATATATATATATATATATATATATATACTCTCAGCACATTGCACTTTTATTGCATAACACTGAGTGGAGGAGCCCTTTTGCACTAAATCACAGCTCCTTATGAGCACATTGGATGCACTCACATACAACTGTGTTATATATGTGTTTTATATATATTTTTTAGGAATCACATTTGATGCACATTTAGTAGAACAGCGCCAATTCCCCTTTTTCCTAAGACATCTGTACCCAAATCTATCTGTCTACTCCTGGTCTCACTCCTTCAGTCTCCTCTCGCATTACTAACTTACTAACTGACATATCAGCATGGATGTCGCACCACTTCCTTAAACTAAATCTCTCTATAACTGAGCTATTAACATTCCCCACCGCCCATGCCCTCCTCCATGACTTTTCCCTCAAAATCAACAATGCAACTATCAGTCCCACCCCTCACGCCAGGGTACGAGGTGTAATCCTAGACTCTGACTTGTCATTTCAGCCCCAAGTCCAATCGTTGTCAAAAGTTTGTAGAATTCACCTCCGTAACATCTCTAAAATTCGCCCCTTTTTAACGAATGAAACCACCAAGCTCCTCATTCACTTCCTTGTTATCTCTCGCCTTGACTATTGCAACTCCCTTCTCTTCGGCCTGCCTATCCATAGGCTAGCCCCTGTTCAGTCTATCATGAATGCTGCTGCCAGACTTATCCACCTTACCTACTGCTCAGTGTCTGCCAACCCTCTCCTCCAATCCCTTCACTGGCTCCAAATCACCCAGCGAATTAAATTCAAAATACTAACCACAACAAACAAAGCCATTCACAACTTTGCCCCGAGCTACATCACCAATCTTTTCTCCAAATATCACCCTAATCGTCCTCTCCGCTCTTCTCAAGACCTCCTACTCTCAAGCTCTCTTGCCTCCTCCTCCCATGCTCGTCTCCAGGATTTCTCCAGAGCCTCTCCCATCCTCTGGAACTCGCTACCTCCACTGGTCCTGCTATCCCCTACTCTTGCTACCTTCAGGCCATCCCTGAAAACTTATCTCTTCAGGAAAGCCTATCACGTCTCCAACTAATCTTCTACCACTTTCTACCACTTCCATCAGCTCATTCCCCACAGTTACAACCTTTTGTACCACCTTCCCCACCCTATTAAATTGTAAGCTCTTCTGAGCAGGGCCCTCTTAATCCTCTTGTATTTTATTGTATTATAACTGTATTGTCTCCTTTTTATATTGTAAAGGGCTGCGTAAACTGTTGGCGCTATATAAATCCTGTATAATAATAATCTTGGGGTGGTGAGAGTGACACACGCGCCTTGATGAATCCTTTTGTTTTATGCCTATATGAATTTTACCATTTGTAAGTGTAATTCTTGGGGGGGGTTTAGGAATAAAACTTGCCAAACAGAATTATGCTATGAGATGTTTTATGTTTTTCTCTCTCTCTATATATATATATAAAACCACTGTAGAGATTGCCACCCCCCCCAGTGAAAGCACTTGCTGAAGAGGAGGTTTATATCCCGAAAGAGTAGTCCGGCTGTGGAGGCCTTCTTTTAAATCATCATTATTACATTCTCAAGGTGTATTCCCTTCTGAGTTTTGATGAGTTTAATATCCTCAGGGCGAGAAGCCCTATGAGATGTGGTGATGTGATTAATTAACCTGACATGAATTACCAGCAGTGTGTCAGCTCTGCTTTGAAGGATGCAGTATTGATATAAGGTGTTTCAATATATGGATTGAGTCAACTACTGTTCCAGCGCTGTTAGTGTTTATTTTCCTTGGGCATTAAACACCTTATTTATATGATCATAGTATTATTTCCTGTCCGTTTTGTTGTTTTTGAAAAAACTGCGTAAATAGGAATATGAGTATTAGCATTTTCCAGTTAGAATGCTTTCTACCCTAAATCCTGCTGGTGCAAAGCAATTTACTGGAAAGCTGTGTGCAGGTGGTAATTCCATGTTTTTTTTATACCAGCTCAGCTTTGGCAATAAGAGTAATATCCCCCCCAATCACTTTGTCTCCAGGAAACCAACGTAATTATAACAAAACTATTTCACTTGACCTTCTACAAAACTGCACATTTACTATATAAACATCTATAACATACGTAGAAATATATGGCTATTAAACATATGTGACATTTATATAAACACTGCAAAGCACTTAGGACATGTATAAACATTCAGATTATTATAATATATAGCAGTCTTAAGGTTTGGACATTAAGTTAAGCTGGTATATTTTCTGAGATTTAGATGTTCAAATGTTTGTTTATATACTAAAATCTCCCCAATATAAACCACGTGAATGATCCTACTGACTTACCAACTAATTATTAAAACATCATATCACAATATATATTTTTTTTAAAAACAAGGTAATCGAAGCTGTCATTGTAAATGCTGTGATTATCAGTGATTGTAAGTGGCAGCTAATTTAGTAGTCGAGTAGAACCCAATCATAATAAAATATCAATCTTAAATGTACATTGAGGTTTCCCTGCAATAACGTAAAGTGTAATTAAGCTCTGTTTTTTTAACCACTTAAAGTGGAGTTCCACCCACTTTTACAACTCTTCAGTATCCCTCACTAAACTGTGCACTGTAAACAAATTGGATATTTTTTTATTTTTTTTCTCAGCACCTACTGTATATCTGCTGTATTCATTTTTCACTTCCTCCTCCCTGGCCGCGGCCCATCGCATCATTTCCTGTTTGCAATGCCTTCTGGGAAGGGGTGACAACTTCCTCTGAAACTGTCGTTGCTATGGAAACCTGACCTGAAACCTATTACACTGCTTGTGCTGCACTGAGCATGTGTGAGATCTGCAAGGATGCGATCCAGGAAGAAATACAGTCTGGCTTCAGATGCCCACACTTAAGATGGCCACGGCCTGCTGTAAGTTTATAAAATAACAAACTACTGCTATAAACTAACAAAACAGACCTTAGTTTACAGACTAACTTTACTAGGATACATTAAGCTTGTGTATTATAGGGGTATTTTTATTTAAAAAGTATAATTTCGGCCGGAACACCACTTTAAGGACCAGCCTTGTTTTGGATTTTAGGTGTTTACATGTTTAAAACAGTTTTTTTTTGCTAGAAAATTACTTAGAACCCCCAAACATTATACATTGTTTTTTTTTTCTAACACCCTAGAGAATAAAATGGTGGTCAATGCAATACTTTTTTTGCACCGTATTTGCGCAGCGGTCTTATAAGCGCACTTTTTTTGGAAAGAAATCACTTTTTTGAATAAAAAAATTAGACAACAGTAAAGTTAGCCCATTTTTTTTATATTGTGAAATATAATGTTACGCCGAGTAAATTGATACCCAACATGTAACGCTTCAAAATTGTGCCCGCTCGTGGAGTGGCGTCAAACTTTTACCCTTAAAAATCTCCACAGGCGATGTTTAAAAAATTCTGTAGGTTGCATGTTTTGAGTTACAGAGGAGGTCTAGAGCTAGAATTATTGCTCTTGTTCTACCGGTCACGGCGACACCTCACATGTGTGGTTTGACCGCCGTTTTCATATGTGGGCGCTACTCACGTATGCGTTCGCTTCTGCGCGCGAGCTCGACGGGACAGGGCGCTTTAAAATTTATTTTTTTTACTTATTTATTTTACTTTACTTTCTCACTGTTTTAAAAAAAAAAATTTGGATCACTTTTATTCCTGTTACAAGGAATGTAAACATCCCTTGTAATAGAAAAAAGCATGACAGGTCCTCTTAAATATGAGATCTGGGGTCAAAAAGTCCTAAGATTTCATATTTGGACTTTAATGCAAAAAAAAAAAAAAAAAAGTCATTTGAAAAGATGACAACAAAAAAATGTGCCTTGAAGGCAAATGGGCAGAGCTAATGTCATGACGTCGCTTCCGCCCTCCTATGGTATGGAGACGGGTGGGGGCCATCTTAGCCTCACTCGTCTCCATACTTAGGAGTGAAAGGACCCGATCGCCTCCACCGCTACCGACGGCTTCGGTAAGCGGCGGAGGGCGGCGGGAGGGGGGTGGGCACCTCACGCGCTGCCGATAACGGCCGCAGAGACCACCATTATCGTACACAGAACTGCCGGCCCTAAAGATGGATACCTCGGTTGTGGCAGCAGCTGCTGCCGTTACCGAGATATCCATCTTCAAAGTAATGACGTAGATATACAGTGGCCAGTTGGTAAGTGGTTAATTATTATTATTACTAATAGGGCCCCCCAGGTGGTTTATGCCATTTTAGTACATGATGACACATTTACTCATTAGACGAAGACCTCCAGCACTGAGCTGTCACCGCTCCAGCTGGTCAAATGTGCTCCCAACTTTGGCCGGTCTTCCTTACAGGTTCGCTCTCTCCCGTCGCTTGAATGATTAGGTTACGATGACGTCACTCCTGCACATGCGCCCAGGAGTCACCATCGCAGCACGGTGCTCTCCGCATTCTTGTGCCATGAATGCACAGTAAACTGCGCAAGCGCCAGTGATGTCATCAGCTGTAGCCAACACCCACTGTATATCTGGTAAACAGCACAGATTTAGAAGATTTTGAAGGTACTAAACAAGGAATACATATTAAATGCTTTAATATAGAGGAAAGTAAAAATGTTGGGTTTAGTACCACTTTATAGGCCTGTTATGTCTGTACCAAAAAGTAACAACCTGTTGATATGCTAGAAATCTGTCCAATGCTATCAGGAAGTGTGTTAGGACCACAGTACAATTCCTTCAATGGCATTGACATTTATAGGGGGCGTTTGGGCTACAGTTTTTGGCTTATACTCTTCATATATACATATATATATATATATATATATATATATATATATATATATATATATATATATATATATATATATATATATATATAGGGCTTTTTTTCTCAGAGAATAGGTGCAACTCCCCCTTTCTGAGTCACCCCTTTTCTCGGCCTCTACCCACCTCCGAGCACCCTCTACCTACCTCCCATTACTGGCCTTATAGAGTATACAGAACCAAGTATCATTTTGTGGTGATAAGTAATTTGTATGGAATTTGTTAATGATAACAAGAAAAGCAGTAAAATAGATCCCCTGTAGCCAATAACAATAAAGCCCCCTCTAGCAACAATAGATCCCCCTATTAATAATGGGCCACCCGAAACTTAATCCCCCGGCAGCAACAGCAGATCTCCTCACAGCCAGCATCAATAAACTCTCCAGCAGCCAGCAACAATAGTCCCCTTCCTCAACAGTAGATCTCTCCCAGCCATAACTGACCCCTCAGCGATATAAGTTCCACCCCCAGCAACAATAGATCCCCCACCAGTAAGAATAGACCCCCCCCTGCAAAAATAGATCCCCTCCAGGTAGAATAGATCCCTCAGCAGCCAGCATCAATAGACCCTGCAGCACACCCCAGCACCCCTTACTATTACATACAGTCAGTGCTGGAGGTGCCGGAACAGCGTTCCCCCACGTTCCCGCTGAAAAAAAGCCCTGTATATATATATATATATATATTTATAGTAACATGGGGGGATCTTTAGCTCAGTGATAGATGCATTTTTCTAGTAAGTCCACAGCAGTCAGTTATCAGGTTTCCGGGCGTAGCAGCCCATTTTTTTTAAAAGGAACAAAATAAGTTTATACACAGGATTGCCCAGACAGGGGTTCTTCTCCAACAAATGTAATCAAATGAGAAAATGCCAACCCACCTGGCTTCAAGGCTTACTTTGCCGTGACTTACAGTTCCTTGCTGAACTGGCCTACTCCTGGTCTTAATAGGATTCTCCAGCCAACTGGGTTTGCTCACTGTCCCTAAGACTTTAGAATTTCCTTCAGCCCCCTTGGACTCACTAGCCGCCTCGGCTCTCCCAGCCTCCCAGATCCTCCTCTGGTCTCCTAGGCCATTGTAGCCATCCCGACCTTCCCAGTCCTTCAGATAAAAAGTCCCCCCTCACCAGGGATGTAGTCTCACACAGGGCAGACAGTTTTCCTGACAGTGGCCTGTCCTTAAACGCCAGCAAGCTGCTCACACTCCACCTTCCACCTCCTACTGCTCTTACCAATCCCTCAATATATGGGCTGTGTGCACCTGAGCACCCACCCTGCTGGCTGTCCACAAGGCCCGGACACAGGGTTGGAGACCCCGTCCCACCCAAGACTCCTAGCGATCTCCAAACTACAGAGCCCCATCTGGCGATAGCAAAATCTGGAGAAAACTGCCAGAGCAGTTTTCTTCTCTCAAAACCTACGCTCTGTAGCTCTGCAGTCAGCAGACATGCAAACTTTGTTTCCACTTTTGATCTACTTCTACTTCTACTTTCTGCCACAATAATTATATATATATATATATATATATATATATATATATATATATATATATATATAATATTTTCCAGTCAGGGAACTTAGGGATGGATTCATTTTGTGAACCCCTGTAGCCCTTCCTCCTCACAAGCCCTTGAAGGGGACATATACCTGAAGCTCACAAATGTGAGTAACACTGAAGTAAAGGAATGGCTTATTGGTGGAACATGTTAAGTGTTGATTAATAACTACTGTGTATGTATTACCTCTGTAGAACAACTTCTATGGAAGTGGCCTATGGTCTATGAAACATGTAGAGATTCCAGATGGGCAGATACCCGAGAGCAGAAAAGTAGCCAAGGCAAGTGATTCTCTGGAAGCACTGGATCTTGATAGATGGGTAGAGGAGGAAGCAAAATCAGAAGCCAGGCAAACACAGGAGGTCAATCAGGAGCTGAAGTAGAAACGTGGTCTAGATCAAGCCAAGGTCAAATACAGGATGTCAGTCAGGTACAAGACAGGAGCAGGTCCTTGGAGCAAGCTGGGGTTCAGAACCAGGAGAGAAGCCAAAACAAGTCAGGGGTAAGCCGGGACAGTAACGGGTAACCAAGCAGAAGCACAAGGCACAGGAACACCGGATAGAAAAGGCTGATGATAATCCAGCAATTTAGGAGAGGAACTGCTGTCCTTATACAGGCCAGTGGACTTTGGCAATGATCGTGCTTTGCGTGCGCACATGTGCTGTCACGCACGCATATTCACCATTGTGTGCCGCTCACTAATGCACAAGCGGGAATTAGCACAGTCATATTGGACATTGGCATATTTGCCAGGTCTTTTTCATAATTCTTCCCTAACATAGCACAAGAAAAGAAGTCATGGGTTTTAACCATTCTCTACTCTGCCCAAGCCTAAAAAATGAATATTTACACATACACTTTAATGTTAAAGGAAAGCCCTGGCAATATCCATACATCATCACATGGATCACTGGTAGGGGATTGTGATGTAAATTCCTAATATAAAAGAAAATTCCTTTTATTTTATTAGAAAACTGCATTATGTAATATTCTTAAAAGCTTTACCAGAACAAAATGTTCCTTGACAACCAGAATCTGTGTTGCCAGGATGACCTGTGTGTGGCTTAAGTATCATATATCCCGCCATTCCAGGGCACACCAAGGCAAAGCTCGCCAGATATATTTTGGCATTGAATTTTGCCCTTAATTCTGCCTCCCAATTTCTGACTTCATTTGTGTTTCCTTGGTCACTTTTTATATGCTTTTTCAAACAACAAGAACCTAATTGCAATCATTCATATATCAGTGGGTTTAAGAACCGTTTCATTGCTGGATGTAATACATAGTCACCCTGCACCATTAAAAAGCTGTAGACATCATAAATGTGGCATCCAAATTTGGGGAAATGTAATCTAGTACAAGGTAAATACTAAAACAGAGCTCTGGAGAGTGTCCAGGAACATTTCCTAGCAGGACTTAGCCTAAGACCCAATGTCTGTGTCCAGCCAAAATTCATTGCTGCTGTAAAAGAAAGAGGGAAAAATGAGTGTACTAAGAGCAATGTCACCTATTGGAATTCAGTATGGGAAGATTTGACCTAAATGGAAATTCTCAATCATGTGAATTTCACAGCAGAAAATAATATGCTTGGTCCCTGCAATACTTCCAGCATTTCTACATGGAAAAAAGTAGTGACAAGCACAAAGGAAAACTCACTGGTATACATCAGTCGCTATACCTCCAATGATATATTCATATGTACCCCTTCCTTTTATTATGCTATATGTATAAAAGAAGGCTGATGAGCTTTCTAATAGTTGTTTCATTTATTATTGATATATAATTGTAAAGCTGTGGAAGCTATGAAAGTAAACATAAAGAGGCCAATTTGATAAAGCATGACTCTATGTAAAGTTAAAGCGGTTTTAAATCCGAAACCAAAAATTTAATACAGTAAAAGCTTGGATTGCGAACATAATTTGTTCCGAAAACATCCTTGTAATCCAAAGCACTCTTATATCAAAGCAAATTTCCCCATGAAAAATAATGGAAACTCAGATGATTTGTTCCACAACCATTTCTTTATAAGTCCTTCAGTTTATAGTCCATATAAAAAGATTATAGCAATTGTGTAACCATAAAATGTCCATCCACAAATGGAAGCCTCCACAAGGGGATTAGAAGCAAAATCTAGCAGGAGCTACAGAGTATAAAAGAGAAGAGAGGCGCCTCTAAGTGTAGCAATATGGTTACATAAGGCCTTATGTACACTGCTGCTGGTAAACAGACATTTAGGAGCAGTTAGGCATTTTTTTCAGCTGCCCCTGAACTCTCCTCTATGTTATATTATCAGTACATGTACACAGGGTTGTTTATAGTCGTTTCTAGGCAGTTGAGTTTAGAAGCAGTTTTTGGAATGCAAAAAAATGGGTTCAGATGGATGTTCAGAGGCATTTGAAACGCCAAACGCCTGTAACAGCTTGTAAACGCTGCTAAACTGAAATCACATTCATTTACAACACAGCAAGTCAGCCACGATCTTCACAGGGTGTATCTGCCTACTGCAACTACACTGCCGTTCAGACCAGAGAATTTCACAGGTCAGAACGGCAACATAAAAGCCAGATACACCCTGTGAAGGCTGACAGACTGTGTATAAAGGAATGTGATTCCAGCCCTGTGTAGTGTGGGGGGGGGGGAGCTGTATATAGTGCTGGGATGGAAAAGGAGCTCTGCCAAGTGACCTACTAGGGGTCCCTATCCTCTGATTCTCCAGCGGTGATCCCTATCATGTAAGGAGGAAATCTGGGAACTCAAAACTCTTAAGCCACTTTGAGTATCTTGGCGTGTGGTGGGTGTATCTGCATGCACGGTGGAAGTGGTGGATAATAGTGGGGGGGGGGGGGGCAGGTCAACTTTTGCATCGGGCCCACAAGCTTCAAGCTACGCTTCTGGACATGACGCTGCCTTTAAATCAAGACATCACTTGTATATCAAGTCAAAATGTATAAAAAAAAATGTGCTTGTCTTGCAAAATGTTCCCAAACCCGGTTACTCTCAATCCAAGGTTTTACTGTGTATTGCAGCTTACCAATCATTAGGTGTAGTGGCTACATTCATTTTCCTTTTTTAGGCTTTTTCCCCCTCTGTTTTCCCCTAGTGATCTGGCCATTAACACAACTCCTCTATTAGAGTGCCCCCACTCCGGATGAATGAGCACAGGGGGCACCTTTGGACAGCAGCATTATTCAGTTTGTGGGAGGGGAGTGTTAGATGTCCTAACAGATTTAAACACACTAACAAATTGCTGGCAAACTCCAACTCACACTATATATTCAGTTATAGCAAACAGTTTTTTTTCTTTTGGGATAAGGTTTTTACACAAATAAATAAAAGCTGATCATTGTAAGCACCCCTGGCAGAAAAACAACCCATTAAAGTTACAAATGAAAGGCAAAACATTTTTGTATAGATATAAAAAACATTATAAATACATTTTTTTCCCTTTTTTTATAAATGATCACATTCCCTCTGTTCTTAGCGGCATAAGAGCTAGGGGGAGGAGAAGAAGCTGCACGCTGAGCTTCCCAGTGAATGGCTGTGTGGGGGGGCGTGTAAGGACAAGTCTGTTCATTGGAGGAGAGCACACTGAGTTCCCAGCACAGCTGGGGAACTAACCACAAAGTGTTCTCCTGCTTAGTGAAGTCAGTTTTTAATAGGAAAGCAGAGGGACTGGCAGGGATACCAGGGATTTCACACAAAGGAAGCAATACAAAGAGAACAGGAGACTTTCTCATACAAGTACATGGTACAGCAGGCACATATCAGGAATATGAAGTGTTTGGGGTAACAAACGCTTTAAATGGTTAGACTCATCACTGTAACTGACATATCAGCAAGAGAATTTGTACTTTTGAAAAACAACAGACTTACAGGCTGGATCACCAGATGAAAATAGAAGAAAGAAAGCCTGAAAAAGAAAATGAGCATTGGTAGGCTGCAATATAATAAATGTTTGCTTATGGGTTTAATGCTTTAAAACCCACATCAGTACAACCCCCCTCAATAAAATAAAACAAAAACCCTAAATATATCTTTTTCCTGCAGTCTTCTAACCAGTCCAGTAACATCACGGGAGCTTCCTTTTGTTCTTTGGCAGAGGGAGCAAGAAATTCACCTAATATGTCATTACATGAGCGCCATTAAGTCCTGTAACACTTTAAAACAGCCTGCGTGTCAACCATAAAATTTTAAATTCCCTATAATTTTGTGTCCTAGTAACAATGGTCACCAGGACAAAAAGAATGGGTAAAAAACAGTTAAAACCTTCAGAAGGTTCTAACACTGAGAATATTATTAAATTACATCAAAACTCAAGAAACAAGCCCTACATTCTCCTTGCTGTTTTCTACATAAACCCCTTAAAAACACCAATGGAACACTTCCCTTCAGGGCAGCCATCAGAAATTTTGGAACCCCTTACACCATGGCTTTGGTGGGGCTTTTCTCCGCACATCAGATAGTACAACCACAATTCACTTATTGCAAGCTGAAAATAATTTTGCAATCTATACTATATTTGGTAGTGTCTATCATCCATCTCCCCTTTTCCCAATCCTATAGTCTCGCACAATGCATACCAGAGCTCATGTTTTAACCTTTGTATAGTATTGTTCTAGTATTTTTTAATAATAAAAGTACCTATTTTTTACAAACCCTTTTTTGACTCTCTATTGCTGCTTAAAAACCCCATGGGGAACTTTTCCTTCTTTTTAAGATACACCACAGCTTTAGGCCTGGGCCCCAGGGGTCTGACCACCAACATTCCCCAGGGCCCGCCCACTAACCGTCCCACCGAATCCACCCACTGGCCATCCCACTGAGTCCTTCGGTGTGGCGTGATACATGAATCAATCTATATAACAACTCTTGACTGACTAAAGCACAATACCTTTATCCCCATCCACGGCCAGCATCCTGGAGAGGGATGGGTGATGCTGGGCGTGGTTTGGGATACATTGTGGAGAGAGGGATGGGTGATGCTGGGCGTGGATGGGAATACATTGTGGAGAGAGGGATGGGTGATGCTGGGCGTGGATGGGAATACATTGTGGAGAGAGGGATGGGTGATGCTGGGCGTGGTTGGGGATACATTGTGGAGACTGGAGGGATGGATGATGCTGGGCGTGGATGGATGGGGATACATTGTGGAGACTGGAGGGATGGATGATGCTGGGCGTGGATGGATGGGGATACATTGTGGAGAGAGGGATGGGTGATGCTGGGCATGGATGGGGATACATTGTGAAGAGAGGGATGGGTGATGCTGGGCATGGATAGGGATACATTGTGGAGAGAGGGATGGGTGATGCTGGGCGTGGATGAGGATACATTGTGGGGAGAGGGATGGGTGATGCTGGGCGTGGTTGGGGATACATTGTGGAGACTGGAGGGATGGATGATGCTGGGCATGGATGGGAATACATTGTGGAGAGAGGGATGGGTGATGCTGGGCGTGGATGGGGATACATTGTGGAGAGAGGGTTGGGTGATGCTGAGCGTGGTTGGGGATACATTGTGGAGACTGGAGGGATGGATGATGCTGGGCATGGATGGATGGGGATACATTGTGGAGACTGGAGGCATGGATGATGCTGGGTGTGGATGGATGGGGATACATTGTGTAGAGAGGGATGGGTGATGCTGGGCATGGATGGGGATACATTGTGGAGAGAGGGATGGGTGATGCTGGGCATGGATGGGGATACATTGTGGAGGGAGGGATGGGTGATGCTGGGCATGGATGGGGATACATTGTGGAGAGGGTGATTCTGGGTGGGGATAAAGATGATGGAGTTGCATTGTGAAAATGGATGAGGATGACTCTGGGTGGGGATGAGAGTTAAATAGTGAAGAGGCTCTCCACAATGTAACTCTCATCTCCACCCAGAGTCATCCTCATCCATTTTCACAATGCAACTCCATCAAGCCAGCTTGGCAGCCTCAGGTGTCCCATCCAAGGAGAAGGATTTTAAATAAAATCCAAATATAAAGCACAGGGACACAGCAGCACACACTAACTTTTTTTGAGTTACCTTCCATGCAGCTCTCTTGTATCTGCATGCACCTGACGCTGATGAACTGACCACA
The DNA here is from genome assembly GCA_037952925.1 of Lithobates clamitans. Classification (NCBI taxonomy): domain Eukaryota; kingdom Metazoa; phylum Chordata; class Amphibia; order Anura; family Ranidae; genus Lithobates; species Lithobates clamitans. The sequence goes on along the minus strand of JBBGZY010000125.1, from coordinate 2,727,189 downwards.
CTCCCTGCCAGAGTCCCAGCCAATCATGACGCAAACTATCCTAGCAGCAGCAGTCAGCAGGCTCCGCCTCAGCAGGGCAGGAAGTGGAGCGAGTGGTGGCCTCAATCACCTCCAGGGGTGGGGGGGTGTTAGTGAAAGGCGACGGTGGTTTAGAATACTAAGCTCCCTTCTCTTTCGCTATAGTGGGTGCCGGGGGGGGGGCGTAGCTAGTAAAAGACAAATGTCCAAAGCTGATAAGGTTCTGGATGGTGGTGATAGGCTCTTTTAACAGAATTTGGAATCTCACTCTTGAAGTAGACCCAAAACTCTGCCTACTTGGTTGGCTAGACGAGGAACTATACACACCTATGTCGCTATTCTTAGAGTCCTATTTATTGGTAGAAAACTCATAGCACAAAAATGGCTTTCTGCACTGCCTCCTACATATGTGGAATGGGTTACTGCTGTAAATGAGACTCTTTTAAGGGAGTCTCATTTACAAATATACAAACTAATATACAAATATAGGGGTAACCCGACAAAATTCAAACATATCTGATATGCTTGGTTGGATGTACCTGGGTTAGCTCCTTTACAATTGGCTCACAATAGAATTCTTATTGGTAAGACCTCATCTACTTAACTGAAAAGAGGCTGATTGGATAGGAACTACCTGTAGCAGCGGAGGGTGAATATTGGAGATCTCTTTATAGCTCTGTTTGAAGTAATACATTTGATGTGGTGGTACCCAGACTTGCAGAGGTCAACTGATATGGTTTTTGTTCCTATGTTTAGATGTGTTTTTTATTTTGCCCATCTGGGAATATGTTTGACTACCGTGAATCACACCCCGATTTTTAGGGGTGAATGGTTCCCTTGCCCCTCTCTTTGGGCCTATAGGTCTGGGGAGCGGAGTTGGGGGAAAAAATTTGCAGAGGACACACGACCTATGGCAGAATACAAAAACAATAGACTTAGGATTCGTTTTATAACATGTTCCTTTATTGCATATAGAAGTTTTTCTTTAAATACTGTAAATACATGATTACCATGAAGCCGGCTGGCTATGTTGATGGATAAGTTTGTGTCTTCTCAACATTATATTGTGTTTGTTGGAAAATGTTTTTGTTTCTTTTTCAATAAAAAACTATCTGATTTAAAAAAACAAAAACATTCCAGTGGGGTAACAATCAGTACAGAGAACGACATACTTTGCTTTCACTATTATTCATCTAAGATTCTCTGTAAAGGATAAGTACTGTATGTGTAGCCGTTTGAGGGTTGTGCTATACATTAGATTTGTGTCCTTTGCAGCCTGTCTTAGTAACCCATACTCTAGTCATTTTGTTTTTCATTCAACCCGCCGTTTAAACAAAAAAAAAAGAAATGACCCGATTCACCCTTCCACACATTCAATGTGGATGGGGAAACCAATCCCACTGAGCCTAGCAGCAGGGAGATATACACTTAATTGGCGCTGAAAATCGACTTCTGTACAACCAGGCTGCCCATACAGGGATTGATATTTGTCTGGGCCCTGCTGAACAGGCTGAATTTCAATGCATATATTGCCGGCTTAAGTGATAGCATTTTTTCCAGTTTTGGTGAGATCAGTAAGGGCCCAGCCAGAAAAATTAGGTAATGGGGTTGATTTTGTTATTGGGTGTAGCATTCCATTTATTCTACACACGCTTACCTCACTGTCCTCATGGCTGTTTAAAAACACTGCTCGATTACTTTTGCTCACTTCCTGGACAGACTATAGGCCATGACACAGGAAGGAGTTGACCAGCTGATCTCACACACCCTGCATCATCCCTGCATCATCTACCCTCAGCTGGTCAATTCCTTCCTGTGTCATGACAGTAAAATAAATAAAATAAAATAATAAAAAGAACAGAGTAGTGAAAACTGCATTTATTTTTCCAACATTTATACACTTATCCCAGTGTTTAACTAATGCCTGGAAAGCTTCGGCATAGAAAGATTTGTCAGTACGCCTGAACCATCCTAGGACAGCAATTTCATGACAGGTTATGCGTCCTTTGTCCAGAATCAGGCGTTCCACGCGCTCAATGTTCACAGAAATGACTGCTGTGGGCTTGCAACCACCACAGCCAGGTTTTACTGTCTTATTGCAACTGAGCATCTCATCACTATACTGTCCTTGAAGTCTTCTGTAGATATCCGTGGGTTTTACGCCTTTGTTCACAGGAAACTTCATCACCACACGCTGTTCCATGCATGCACTAACACGGTTGTCTGGCATTTTGATTAACGGTCTCTGGACTGGCCTGGGCTGTGACATGTGCACCATCTATCAGTAACAGGACACACTTGCCACTCACTACTGCGTGTAGTACCGCCACGCTAGCATCACTTTTTATAACTGTAAATTTAAAAGTCAGAGTCTTGAACCCCTCTCATAAATAGACTGTTTACTTTGCAATAGAAGTTGAATTTTCTCCAGCGCTTAGTGAATGTGGTGAAGCTCAGATGACTTCCATCATCCAATCATTTGCAGGCAAAAACGTGTTTTTTTTTTATTTTACTTGTATATGATTGGGTATTCTTTGCAATCTGAAATTATACCACATTTACTAAGCTTGCAAAGTGAAACTTCCCTTGCAAAGTGAACAAATTATTTTTCAGAACTCAACCCAAATGAGTTATGTAGCCAAGTCCAGGACCCCTTGAGGCCTAATGGTGACCTCCAGAGTTAGGAACAACTGACATCCTTCTGTGTAAAGTGGGTTACAAGGCATAGTGGGTGTAATGCAAGGTAAATTGATGGGCGCCAGACACTTCTTGAATGCAAAGAGATTTATTGTCTCTTAAACAGAACTGTGGGAGAGAGTGTTAGGGCCAGGACACCCTTTAGTAGATGCAGTGTTAATTGGCAGACTCCGAGACTTCTATAGGCAGACAACCATGCAGGGAAAGGCATCCAGCTAGACACCACATCTGCATGAGTAGGACCGCTGTCTCCTATGGCAACAATCTTGTAACAGTTTCTAACACGGTTGCAATTAACTCCTCCACTTCTTCTACAATCTCCTATCTCTTACAAGCTCCCAGTCTTTCACTAGACTAACAGATCCACTAGCCACTGGATCTCCTGAGCTCTTCCAATCTTCTTACTCAGTATCTTCCTCAAGCGTCACCCCCGCATCCCTGCTGGGTTCCTAGCTTGGCACTCATGGATACTCCTCAAGTGTCACCCCTCTGGCCTGCTTGGTCCCTGGCTTGGCACACAATAATGCTCCGCAAGCATCACCTCCACTGAAAATCCCCATTCATTCTTAGTCTGTCCTTGCAATGCCCTTGTCTTGTCTAATGTCACCAGGCACCCGGCCACCTAGCGACAGAAGAGAGAAGTGCAGCAATTTTAGCGTTAGGGTGAAATCAATTGATCTCTTGACAATTAGCCAAGGCAACTATCACTTGGCAGATACATTTAATAGCAACCCTGCCTAAACACCAGGGTGCTATAGTTATAAGATGTGGTATATAATAGTGGTGAAATGGGCAGCTATGCATGCAGATGCAGACTACAGGAGGTACCTGCAATATGTTTATAAAACGCCAACGTCTTAGGAAACCCTTTTTTTGTTTTTGCTTTCTATCTGCTGCTGGATTAGAGCACTGAAAAACATGCAACCTATGCAAAATCTTTCAGTTTATGTAAACCGAGGCTCATAGCCTTTTGAATAAGAATTGGCTCGGGTGTGTTTGAATCTAACCTGCCAGGAAGTCGGCACTGCACACCGCCAATCATAGGCAGCGTGTGTATGTGCAGCTGCAGGTCTGGAAATGCCTCACTGCCTATGGTTGGCAGTGTCCAATGACAGCTTCCTGGAGGGTTCCATCCGAACACACCCAAGCCCATCACTACTTTTGAATTCGACACACAAGGAACATTATGGCTCCATGCACACTAACGTTTTTTATAAGCTCAAAAAAATGCTAAAAAAAAGCTGGATGGAAAATGCTGATAATAGCGTTTTTGTGCCAGCTTGTAGTGATGTTTTAGTAGCTTTTAGAAGCTTTTAGGAAGCTTTTTGGGAGCATTAGCATTTTATTTGCATTTTTACAGTACATGAGGAAAAGAAAACAGCTGTTAGGAGCGTTTTAGTAGCGTTTAGCATTTTTTTCTGAAGGGAAAACACTTCCAAAAACGCTACAAAAACAATTTTTTCTGCTCCTAAATGCTGAAGCTTGGAAAATGCTTCAAGCATAAAATAGTGTGCATGGATACTATTAGGATAACACTATTAGCCTAATAGTAAGTTTCAACAGTTGTTTACATTGGCTTGGCGTTAATAAAGAATTCCAGGTATGGCTATTTTTACATTACATTATATTGTTCCAGCTTAGTGCCTGTGCCAAGCGGGCGATCTCCAGCGTTCACAATGCAGCAAGGCAGCCGCTCAGCAGAGAACCCAGGGACTATTGGATATCACTCTAATAATGGTGTCTACTCAGTGATTTCCAGCTTCAGGAGGGAATCCACAGGTATATATATATATATATATATATATATATATATATATATATATATATATATATATATATATATATATACCTTTAGTAAGGTATATATATATATATATTTGATTGTTTTAGTAAACAATCAAATCACCACAGATATGATAAATGTTAGTATGTTCATGATCACAAAGATTAAAATTTAAGTATAGACTGGTGGATTCAGGAGAGTGTGTGCCCTTCAGAGGAGTCTCAACAAGGTATTGTAACTTCACATCCCTATATATAGCAATTGTAGAAAAGCAAAGAAAAAGTACCATTGGGACTTTGGAGGCACATCATGTTAACATAAAATATTCTTTTATTAGAAACGTTTTTATAAAACTGGAGCTGGATGACTCACAGGCAGCATCACTGAGACCTCCCTCCTATTTCTAGAATGTACTGGAACCTTCTAGAAAAATGGGAGGAGAAGTAAGGTGGAGCTGCCTTGAGTATTCTGAGTGCCCTGGGCAATCACCAACTTGGGTCAGCCCAGCAGGGGAGGAAAGTTTGGGTGGAAGCTGGAGATGGAGTGTTAGGCTGTTGTGGCCTTTGAGGGAGCTTCCCAGTCTCGGGGGGGTGAATTTTGGCCTGGGCTCAGGTGTGGACGGGACCTTCTCAAGACCCACGGAGGTGTCCTGGCCAGGAGGCACTGGGAGCAAGGAGCAGACAGTGGGAGAACACTGCCAGGCAAGTCTCCAGGAGGAACAGGAACAAGCCTGTTCCTCCTAGGGACTGGGAGGCACGCATAAGAGGATTGGGATGGAGCTGTCTGGGATGTGTGCAGAGCCAGTCAGGAGGACTGTGGTGACACAGCAGCTGCAGCCTGGCAGTGCCTGCAGAGGTGGTACTGGGAGCATTAGCCACAGATAGGACAGCTAGCACCAAAGACTTTAGTTTTGCTACACCATAGAGGCCTGCAGTCTCTGCCTGCAAAGGGAATTCCACCAGACCCAGGTGAGATTGTGCTGGGTCTGAAACCTGTGCTAGCTGGTCCTGGGAGTGATAGTCTGGAAGCAAGTGTGTGTTGGAGGTAGGAGAGGAGAGAATATATATATACTGGAGCGTATATAGTTCAAGTCCCTACAGAGTTTCATTGATCAAATGGGCATCCCATATGCACCTTTCCTGATCCAAGTTCAATTTCCCTAATAAAAAAAACAAACAAAGCTGCAATGACTGTTTCTTGTCTCTGAGCAATTGGAAATTTGTGTGCCTGGCTTTGCAGGGTGGGAGACGACCACATTCACCAGCGGCCCTTACGGGGGTAGCACTGTATTTCATGTAACGTACATACATTATAGCATATCAAAGTACAATCATTAAAATCAATTACTAATCAAAATAGTACATTCATATAAGAAGATATAAATTTCCAATGGCTTGACGTGCTTCATGGACATTATCCACATCCTCAGGAGCCAGAGATATATAGTACAATTTGAGAAACCATCTAAAACAGAAAACATAATAATTGTAATAAATATACAAACAGTAGGAACAAAACGATGCTGGATAGCTGCACTCCACTTTGGGGAACAGCTATCTAGCATCATTTTGTTCCTATGTCTCTGTTGCAAGCAGAGCCGGCACCCAATTTGATTGTGGAGACAGCTGATCCTAGGAGGGGTAATTGTCTTACTCCTAAATATACAAACAGTGCAAGGTTCCAAAGTGTTCCCATCAGGGTATTTTCCCAAGTAGATGACAAGTGGGAAAAGAAGCCTCCGACAGCAACTACCATGTGGAGGGGGGGAGGCTAAAGAAAGGGGAACAGTGTCCAGCCCAATAGTGCCTAGTTTATGTCAAAATAGAGCAGAGCAAATATGTACCAAATATGCAGTGCCTTGAAAAAGTATTGATACCCCTTGAAATTCTCCACATTTTGTCATGTTACAACCAAAAATGTAAATGTATTTTATTGGGATTTTACGTGATAGAACAACACAAAGTGGCACATAATTGTGAAGTGGAAGAAAATAATGAATGGTTTTCAAAATTCTTTACAAATAAATATCTGAAAAGTGTGGCGTGCATTTGTATTTAGCCCCTTTACTCTGATACCTCTAACTAAAATATAGTGGAACCAATTGCCTTCAGAAGTCACCTAATTAGTAACTAGAGTTCACCTGTGTGTAATTTATTCTCAGTATAAATACAGCTGCTCTGTGAAGTCCTCAGAGGTTTGTTAGAGAGCCTTAGTGATCAAGAAACACACCAGACAGGTCAGAGATAAAGTTGTGGAGAAGTTTAAAGTAGGGTTAGGTAATGAATAAATATCCCAAGCTTTGAACATCTCACGGAGCACTGTTCAATCCCTCATCCAAAAATGGAAAGAGTATGGCACAACTGCAAACCTACCAAGACCTGGCCGTCTACCTAAACTGACAGGTCAGGCAAGGAGAGCATTAATCAGAGAAGCAGCCAAGAGCCCCAGTGGTAACTCTGGAGGAGCTGCAGAAATCCACAGCTCGGGTGGGAGAATCTGTCCACAGGACAACTATTAGTCGTGCACTCCACAAATCTGGCCTTTATGGAAGAGTGGCACAAAGAAAGCCATTGTTGAAAGAAAGCCATAAGAAGTCCGTTTGCAGTTTGTGAGAAGCCATGTGGGGGACACAGCAAACATGTGGAAGAAAGTGCTTTGATCAGATGAGACCAAAATTGAACTTTTTGGCCTAAAAGCAAAAAGCTATGTGTGTCAGAAACTAACATTGCACATCACGCTGAATACACCATCCCCTCCGTGAAACATGGTGGTGGCAGCATGATGTTTTGGGGATGCTTTTCTTCAGCAGGGATGGGGAAGATGGATGGAGCCAATACAGGACAATCTTCGAGGAAAACCTGTTAGAGTCTGCAAAAGACTTGAGACTGGGACGGAGGTTCACTTTCCAGCAGGACAACAACTCTAAACATACAGCCAGAGCTACAATGGAATGGTTTAGATCAAAGCATATTCATGTGTTGGAATGGCCTAGTCAAAGTCCAGACCTAAATCCAATTGTGAATCTGTGGCAAAACTTGAAAATTGCTGTTCACAGACGCTCTCCATCCAACCTGATAGAGCTTCAGCTATTTTGCAAAGAAGAATGGGCAAAAATGTCACTCTCTAGACGTGCAAAGCTGGTAGAGACATCATCAAAAAGACTTGCAGCTGTAATTGGTGGTTCTATAAAGTATTGACTTGGGGGGCTGAATACAAATGCATGCCACACTTTTCAGATATTAATTTGTAAAAAAAAAATTGAAAACCATTTATTATTTTCATTCCACTTCACAATTATGTGCCACTTAGTGTTAGTCTATAACATAAAATACATTTATGTTTTTGGTTGTAACGTGACAAAAATGTGGAAAAAATTCAAGGGGTATGAATACTTTTTCAAGGCACTGTAACTACACAGATAATGGCATAATTATATCATAGAAATCTAATGAGTTTTTCTTTTTTTTTTTTAAATGTACCTCAAAATAGACACATCCTACCCAAACATTTACCATAATTAAACTCATATATTTACCTTAGACAAATGGCCCAAAAGGTCCAACTGGAGGTTCCTAACGTTCTTTGTCTTTCTACAAAAGGTATTGTGATTGTTGAAACCATTAATGATATCCTCATTAAATTCCTTTTAACAATATTGTTTAGACATAAAATCTTTTCAAACTGCACAATTACTAATAATACAAATAATGACTATCATCCAACTAAGATCTCCAGAGTTTTTGAAGTCTTATTGGCACTTTCAGAAAAACACATACTGGAGAAAAAAAGCTGGACCAGAGCACCTTTATTTTATTAAATCTTGATCCTAATAATCTAAACATCTCTTCTGTTTTAGGTCTGTGCTGCCAGAAGGAGTAACAACAGTCTTCACACTTGAAGAGCACAAGGGCCAACCATAAAAGTGCAACATTTCAAAGGCATTGTCCTTTTCTCTAATACAGATGCATAGATGCTTCTCCCAAGTTTTCCATGTTTATATTTTTTTCTTCCACCATGGTTTATTCCATGATTTAACAGTTCAAATATTAACAGATCATTCCAAAAGGAAATACATACAAATGAATGTCTACTGGCTTAATGCAGAACAGGAGTTCTGTGGATGGTACTAATGATCTACAGCTGCATCCACATCCCTGTGGCCTGGAATCCATATGTGCCTAGGTGGGTTCATAGATGCACAGTCTGGTGTGACTCAAAGGTCAAAACGATATTGACGTGCCTCATGACTGATTTACTTTGTCCTCTGAACTGTTTAGCCCACTGAAATCATGACTATTTTGTAAGAGAGTTCAAATTTCTAACCATAAAAAAATATCAGAGCTACTGAACACTTACGCTAAATGAAAATGTTAACTCCTGAACTCCAGGCAAACAGCTAATTACACAGAACATTATTATTATTATTATTCAGGATTTATATAGCACCAACAGTTTGCGCAGTGCTTTACAATGTAAAGGGAGACAGTACAGTTACAGTACAATAAAATATAGGAAGATTAAGAAGGCCCTGCTTATAAGAGCTTACAATCGGATAGGCGGGGCAAGTGGTACAAAAGGCCAGCTTCTGTCAGACGTGCATGCTGGAAAAACCAGCAGCTGACAGACTCCCAATCAGCACTCTCTGCCAATGGCAGAGAGCACGGATCAGAGTGTTCTGGTGGGGGGATCGTTGAACACAACAGCTCAGCGGGGGAGATCGCTGAACTAACCTAACATAGTTAGTACAGCGGCTCCGACCGGAGCTGTCAGTTTTTTTTGTACAACCCAAAAAAACTGTAGTGTGTACCGGGCTTTAGTTGGAGGCGTGATAGGCTTCCTTGAAGAGATGAGTTTTCAGGGATCGCCTAAAGGTGGCCAGAGTAGGAGATAGCCAGACAGATTGAGGTAGGGAGTTCTAGAGGTTGGGAGAGGCTCTGGAGAAGTCCTGGAGATGAGCATGCAAGGAGGAGACAAGAGAGCTTGAGAGCATGAGGTCTTGGGAGGAGCGGAGACAACTGTTTGGGAGATACAAGATTAGTGATGTAGCTTGGGGCAGAGTTGTGGATGGCTTTGTAGGTTTTTGTTAGTATTTTGCATTTAATTTGAAATACATATATGGGAGCTATTTTACCCACCAAAAGATTTGTATATCTTTTCATCCTGTTTGGAAAAGATCTATCTTTTCAGTCAACTCTGTCTTCCTGTCAGCAATCTCCTTGCACTAGAAGCCAGTTGATTTGCTCCTTGTTCAGCTCCCCTAGAAAGTTAATGTGTTTCAAAGTTACAAGCAGGGTGGGGTCACGGTGGTCTTAGTAGGGGCGGTCACTTGCCTCATGGTCAGTTGAAGCAGGAATAGGGACAGAAGAATTTCTGCCACCAACCCTCCCTCCCTATCATTTGACTGTTTCCGGTTTATTTCTCTCTTTGGTGTATGTGGGTCTTAGTTCAAGCTGTTTTTTCGGTGCTGTGGATTCTGGGTTCGACAGCAGAGGCTCATGGGAATTATGTTGGGAGTTTTGAAGGAATTTATTGCAATAATGTTACTGTCGTAGCAGCAGGGGTTTTAAGGGTCTTCGAAGGTGGGAGATTGTGGTAAAATTTTGGTCAATAATGGTTGGGCCCATCGCAGGTATGAGTGTACCTTCCATATTAAATGTGGGCTTGTATCAAGGATAAATAGAGTTAAAATTGTCATTGAGTCGGTGCAGTTGTGGCTGAAGGCCTTGAAGTGGAATTGTTGCGGATACAGCCAGTTTGTAATTTTTAATGTGCCTTTAAAGACCCTAGATCAGAAAATAGGTCAGTCTTTATCAGATTTGTTGATATAAAAATTTGTTATTAAATTGAAAGTTTACATTTTGGAGTGGTTGTTTTAATAAGTGGCTGCTATGGCCTTTTAAACCCAAACAATTCTGTGTCCAGTGGTTTGTTTTGGTATCTGGTCATTGCAGTCGTAATACAAAGCATACCTTAGTCATGTTTTCAATTAGAGACTAATTTAGTAAGAACAAGATTGCTAATTTCATGAGAAATTCAACTTCAACACAATTACTTCCTTATTCCTATTCCACTTCTATTCAAAACTACTTTGGGGACAGGGTCTTGTGAAAGGTTTATATACTTAGTAATGTGCTGTAGATTTTCTAAAGCTGTATAAATTAATAAAATAGATTAATACATTTGTCTACATCATTTATAGATTGTAAAATGTATCTTATATCATTAAAAGCACAGCATGTACAGTATCTCACAAAAGTGAGTACACCCCTCACATTTTTGTAAATATTTTATTATATCGTTTCATGTGACAACACTAAAGTAATGACACTTTGCTTCAATGTAAAGTAGTGAGTGTACAGCTTGTATGACAGTGTAAATTTGCTGTCCCCTCAAAATAACTCAACACACAGCCATTATTGTATAAACCGCTGGCAACAAAAGCGAGTACACCCCTAAGTGAAAATGTCCAACTTGGGCCCAATTAGCCATTTCCCTCCCCAGTCTCATGGGACTCGTTAGTATTACAAGGTCTTAGGTGTGAATGGGGAGCAGGTGTGTTAAATTTGGTGTTATCGCTTTCACTCTCCCATACTGGTCACTGGAAGTTCAACGTGGCACCTCATGGCAAAGAACTCTCTTAGGATCAGAAAAAAATAATTATTTGTCTACATAAAGATTGCCTAGGCTATAAGAAGATTGCCAAGACCCTGAAACTGAGCTGCAGCACGGTGGCCAAGACCATACAGCGGTTTAACAGGACAGGTTCCACTCAGAACAGGCCTTGCCATGGTCGACCAAAGACATTGAGTGCATGTGCTAAGTGTCATATCCAGAGGTTGTCTTTAGGAAATAGACATATGAATGCTGCCAGCATTGCTCCAGAGGTTGAAGGGGTGGGGGGTCAACCTGTCAGTGCTCAAACCATACGCCGCACACTGCATCAAATTGGTATGCATGGCTGTCGTCCCAGAAGGAAGCCTCTTCTAAAGATGTTGCACAAGAAAGCCTGCAAACAGTTTGCTAAAGACAAGCAGACTAAGGAAATGGATTACTGGAACCATGTCCTGTGGTCTGATGAGACCAAGATAAACTTATTTGGTTCAGATGGTGTCAAACATGTGTGGCGGTAACCAGGTGAGGAGTACAAGGACAAGTGTGTCTTGCCTACAGTCAAGCATGGTAGTGGGAGTGTCATTTACTGGGGCTGCATGAGTGCTGCCGGTACTGGGGAGCTACAGTTCATTGCGGGAACCATGAATGCCAACATGGACTGTGACATACTGAAGCAAAGCACGATCCCCTCCGTTCGGAGACTGGGCCGCAGGGCAGTATTCAAACGTGATAACGTCCCCAAACACACCTCCGAGACGACCACTGCCTAGCTAAAGAAGCTGAGGGTAAAGGTGATGGACTGGCCAAGCAGGTCTCCAGACCTAAACCCTATTGAGCATCTGTGGGGCATCCTCAAACGGAAGGTGGAGGAGCGCAAGGTCTCTAACATCCATTAACTCCGTGATGTCATCATGGAGGAGTGGAAGAGGACTCCTGTAGCAACCTGTGAAGCTCGGGTGAACTCCATGCCCAAGAGGGTTAAGGCAGTGCTGGAAAATAATGGTGGCCACACAAAATATTGACACTTTGGGCCCAATTTGGACATATTCCATAAAGGGGTGTACTCACTTTTGTTGCCAGCGGTTTAGACATTAATGGCTGTGTGTTGAGATATTTTGAGGGGACAGCAAATTTACACTGTTATACAAGCTATACACTCATTACTTTACATTGTAGCAAAGTGTCATTTCTGTGGTGTTGTCACATGAAAAGATATAATAAAATATTTACAAAAATGTGAGTGGTGTACTCACTTTTGTGAGATACTGTATATATATATGTATATATATATATATATATGTATATATATATATATATATATATATATATACAGTATCTCACAAAAGTGAGTACACCACTCACATTTTTGTAAATATTTTATATATATATATATATATATATATATATATATATATATATATATATATATATATATATTTATGGTCGGAGCCCTCCGTCCTGACAGATATGAAACACATAAACACGTCACAAGACTAACAACATAAATAGACCTGAAGTGTGCCCTGGCCTGCTGTATGATAAACCCAGATCTGCTGGGCGGTATGCCAGAGAAGGGCGCATACCTTAAGAAAGTAATGGATATTTCTGTAGAGAAATTGCTTGAAGAGAAGTACCTTGAGAAGGGGAATGGGTGGGTGGGTACCGCGCACTGGAACCGACACAGACCATCGTGGATGGTCTGGTTATATATCCTCCAGGCTCCTCCCATAATTTCAGGCCGGTAAACCGGCCTTCTTATTTATGGTCGGAGCCCTCCGTCCTGACAGATATGAAACACATAAACACGTCACAAGACTAACAACATAAATAGACCTGAAGTGTGCCCTGGCCTGCTGTATGATAAACCCAGATCTGCTGGGCGGTATGCCAGAGAAGGGCGCAAAAAGACTTGGTTTAGGGAGGTAATGTTTTATTTAAGTTTATGGTCATCTTACAGAGCGAGCTTGCAAAAGGCTCGTGACGTTTCTACTTGTGGATTGGGAATGTAGCGAGCAAAGCAGGTGGATTTCCACCTTCCCATTTTCCTGATCACGTGGTCCGGGACTCCGTTTCGTGAGGCTGCTGATGCTGCTCCAATGCGGAAAGAATGTCCAGAATAACGGTTGGGGTCAAGGCCTAAGTTGCGCAGAAGGATCCTGACGTGCGTAGTGAACTGGTTGGTACTAATCGGGCTGATCGGTAACGGTAGCAATGGGCTGTCCTGCGAGGGATCAGATAAATGGGCTAATAGACGATCTAGGATGGCTACGGGGCACCAGGCGTTGTGCGTTCTGAAGAGCTTGATGTCAACCCCTGGACCGGATTGTTGTGTTTTGGACACCTCGAGGTGTATTGTGAAGTGGCTGTGGTGACGCGTGAGGTGGCGTCTGCGTAAGGCCCTATGACTGGTGCTGCTGACTGTGAATTAGCTGGGTCGAAGAAAGCCATAAAATGCCAGGTAGATGGCTGCTTGGATGACCAAGCTGGGCAAAAACCCGAAAGGTGAGCGTGAGAGTATAGTGGACATGTCTCGAAACATGGCACTGGTGACTGGTAAGCGTTTACCGCTAACTTGGGGTTTCTGCTTGTGGATGCCTCGGAGGATGGCCTTGACCGCATGGGTAGCGAACAAAGATGGTTTGTTAGGATCTAGTAAAGAGGTGAAATGCTGGATGCCAGCTAGGTAGAGTCTAATAGTGTTGTAGGATAACTTCAGCTGAGTGTGGCAGTATGAAATGAAGGCCAGGATATGATGGAGATCTCCTGGTATAGCCCCGGGGTTAGCCGCTAGAAACCTGTGACAGCTTTTCCAGGCAGCATGGTAGCCTTTCAGGGTATTGTGAGATAGTGACTGGTTAATCAGACTAGTGGCGTCATGAAGATGTCGCTTTAATCCAGGGTTAGCTGTGACCAATGTGGGATAGCAGACATGGTTGGGTCAGCTCCAGGTTCCTGCGAAAAGAAGGTTGTGAAGTTAAAACGAGATAGCGCGTCGGCCGAAGTGTTGCATTTACCGGGGATATGGACACAGAGGACATTAAATTGGTGCTGTAGTGAGAGATGCACCAGCCTGCGTAGGAAGGACATGATGGCCAAGGACTTGGAGCGACCTTTATTTATAATTGAGGCTGTGGCTTGATTATCTGTGGAAAATGTCACTGTTTGTCCTACCCAGTTGTTGCCCCAGACGTGGGCTGCTGCAACAATGGGGTAGATCTCGAACATCGAGGAGGATTGACTGAACCCGGGGATCGAGAGTATTTCTGGCGGCGATGGTGCTGCAAACCAGTGGTGGCCAAAAATAGCTGCAAAACCTGTGGAGGCTGCGGCGTCCGTGATTATTTGAGGTGAAGTGGGAGACGCTGATGGGATAAACATCGAAATGCCGTTCCAGTTTGTTAGAAAATCGTCCCACATGGCTAGGTCAGCTATGGTCAGGGTCTTGTACCTGGGAAAGGAACACCAGGAGACGTGAGACGAAGGATCGCCCTTGAGGGATGATCCTTATGGCAAAGTTCAGCATGCCAAGGAGGGATTGTAGTTGCTTTTTTGTGCAGCCTTGCGTATTAGTAAATGTGTGGATGACTGTCCTGATGCGGGTCAATTTGTCGGGGGGCAGGCTAGCTTGCATGGTGTGGGTGTTGAGTATGATACCCAAGAAGGTGACGATCTGTGCCGGGCCTTCTACTTTCTTATCCGCTAAAGGTACGTTAAGATTATGAAAGATTGTTCTAAGGCTGTTTAGATCAACTGGGGGCTCGTTGGGTTTCTCTATGAGTAGGAAGTCGTCTAAGCAGTGGATCACTTTCTGACAGGACGCATGTTGTGAGAGAATCCAGGAAAGGGACTGAGCGAAAGTGTCGAATAGCCACGGGCTGCTTTTGGAGCCGAACGTTAGCTTGGTGGCGAAATAGTATAGGCCTTTCCATTTGATTCCGTGCCATCGCCATAGGCACGGATCAATTGGCAACAATTTGAATGCGTCCGAGATGTCTGCTTTAGACAACCAGGCGCCTGCTCCTGCGAGAATGATAGATTGAATAGCTGAGTCTACCGTTGAATATTTAAGTGAAAACTCTTCTGAGGGTATTAGGGAATTTAAACTGGGTATGTGGGAACAATGAGGCGCGGACAAATCATAAACTAAATGGAGTTTATTTGAAAACTTGCCCTTCACAAGGCCGATAGGGCTGACTCTCCATACAGAAAAAGGTGATTGTGTAAAGGGGCCGATTATGTATCCCCGGTCTAGTTCTGTTTGCAGCAGGGTGGTGATGGTTTCCTCGTCGGTAGCGGCTGAAAGCAGGTTTTTGCATTCGTGAGTTGTGTTTGGGAGTGTAATAAGTCCGGTGTGAAAGCCTGTCGTGAATCCCCGGATGAGAAAGGCTGCCAGTGAAGGTGTTGGGTGTGAGGTGAGGTAAAACGCGAGCCATCCGACGTGCACTCGGCTTAGTCATTCGGGTTTAGGCTGTTTCACAGCGCAGGCGTACCTGGGGTGAGCTTTGTGGCATGTGAGACAGACATGAAGTAGTTTGCAGTGGGGGAAGTTACAACCCCCAAAGTTGAAGTTATTGCATATGGCTGCTCCCCCTAGTGCCTGGATGGGTCGTCCTAATCTGTCTGCCTGAGCCGGCTGAGTAAATGCCATTGAGTAACGAGTGACGCTGGGAAAGAAGGGAGGGTTGGGGGGGCGTCTGCCACCAGTTGGCCGTATGGGTGGACGACTGGCAGTTAGTACAGAGTGGGGAACGTAGGCCAGCGAAATGGCGACAGAACAGCTCTGTATCGATGGTACTCCAGTTGGTTTTTACCTGAAACTCTGGCTGCTGCTTTTGCTGAAAATGACCTGTGATAGTCATAAAAGGAGCACCCCCCATATTTATAACCTAGATCTACTATTGCGTGTAGGTAAAAGTCCAGCTCCTCTCTCCTATTGGGGTTGATCATGCATAGCACGTCTCTGAACATGCCAAATGCTAGTACGAACTCCGCAATATTGAGTTTGCGGGTAAGCCTATGGTCTTTGGCCTTTAAAACGACGGAAACGTCTCCCCACGAATAGGACTTGTTTTCGGCTGGGTCGTGTACTGCGATGAGGAGGGATGCTAAGTTAATGTCCTTCCCATCCATGATGTCCTTCCTGATGCCTGCTGGGACGAGATGTGCGGGGAGGACGTAGGTATAGATGTCGGGCGTACCTGTAAGGAGAGGCATGGGGGTGGCGGTGGTTACTGTAGATGGTGAGGGTGCAGCTTGATGTACCTCCAGGGTTCCCACTCTTGTCTGGACATCGGTGACTGCTGCCGATAGTGTGGTCACCAAGGAGTGCAGCTGAGTGATTGCTGATGAGATTGACTGTAGTGATGCCTGGGTGCCCGATTGGGCTGCCGCTGGCGGAGAAAACAGCAACCTGAAAAGCTCAGCTTTCCTAGCAGTTGCAGGGAAGGGTATTCCCCTGCGCCGTAGTTCAGCTGTAAGCTTGGGGATGGTCCAAGCTCTGAGAGACTGTAAGTCATCGTTTGCTGAGTCTGCCCCAGGTGACGACGGGGTGGAGGCGAGGTCCTCGCTGCCGGCCTGCGACATGGTGTCCGCTAAGATAGGGGGGGAAATGCGTATGTTTTTTTAGACAAGTTTTAAAAAGGTAGGAGGGGATAGATTTTTTTTTTTTTTTTTTGAATTACGCACCTGCCTTGAAGCCCTAGTAGTGGAGTTTTAGTTTTTTGGGGTCGAGACTTGGGTCGACCGGGAAGCTGAGGAAGATACTGTCCACACCTGTTGCAGGATGGATCAACTGAAGAAACTCTACTGACCTGAAAAAGGGGGAAGGGATGGAGAAATCGATGAGTGGACGTGTTGCTATGGGAGATGAATGGCTGTATGAAGCCATTTCGTAAATGTTTGCGGTGTTTACAAAGTGAAAGAGTTTTTTTTTTTTTTCTGCAGAAATTTGATTATGTAGGAAAACCGTGCGCGGCATTGGTAAAAAATAGGTGGTGTGAGTTGTGTGTTTTATGGTATTTGTTGTGAGAGACCCGAATCGTTGAGCCGGTGCTACGACTGGACTCGGATTGGATAGTGGGGTTTGTGGTGCCGAGGATCCTGACTGGATTCGGAACGGGCGGTGGGGTTTTTTGTTGTGCCGGGGATCTTGGATCATTGAGCCGGTATGCGACTGGGCTGGGATCGGTTGGATGAAAGAAGCACACTGTTGGTGAGTGCTTGTGTATGCTGAAGATCCGAATCACTGGGCTGCTGTTGCGACTGGACTCGGATCGGTGGGATGAAAGAAGCACACTGTTGGTGAGTGCTTGTGTATGCTAAAGATTTGAAGCATTGAGCCGCTTTTGCGACTGGACTCAGATCGGTCGGATGAAAGAAGCACACTGTTGGTGAGTGCTTGTATGCTGAGGATCCGAATCGTAGAGCCGCTGTTTGCGACTGGACTCGGATCGGTGGGATGAAAGAAGCACACTGTTGGTGAGTGCTTGTGTATGCTGAAGATCCGAATCACTGGGCTGCTGTTGCGACTGGACTCGGATCGGTGGGATGAAAGGAGCACACTGTTGGTGAGTGCTTGTGTATGCTAAAGATTTGAAGCATTGAGCCGCTTTTGCGACTGGACTCAGATCGGTCGGATGAAAGAAGCACACTGTTGGTGAGTGCTTGTATGCTGAAGATCCGAATCGTTTGAGCCGCTGTTGCGACTAGACTTGGCCTTTCATATGAAAGTAGCATACTGTTGGTGAGTGCTTGTGTATGCTGCAGGTCCGAATCCTTGAGCCGCTGTAGCAGCTGGGCTCGGATCGGTCGGATGAAAGAAGCACATTGTTGGTGAGTGCTTGTGTATGCTAAAGAAGCATATTGTGGATGAGTACTTGTGTGTGCTAAAGAAGCATATTGTGGGTGAGTACTTGTGTATGCTAAAGAAGCAAATTGTGGGTGAGTACTAGTGTATGCTAAAGATCTGAATCATTAAGCCGCTGTTGCGACTGGACTCAGATCGGTCGAATAAAGAAGCATATTGTAAGTGAATGCGTGTGTGGCTGAAGATCCGAATCATTAAGCCGCTGTTGCGACTGGACTCAGATCGGTCGAATAAAGAAGCATATTGTAAGTGAATGCGTGTGTGGCTGAAGATCCGAATCATTAAGCCGCTGTTGCGACTGGACTCAGATCGGTCGAATAAAGAAGCATATTGTAAGTGAATGCCTGTGTGGCTGAAGATCCGAATCATTGAGTCGCTGTTGCGACTGGACTCGGACCGGTCGGATGAAGAGGCACTGTTAGTGAGTGCTTGTGTATGGTAAGGATGCGAATTGTTGTGCCGCTGTTGCGCCTGGACTCGGCTCGTGCTTGTGAAGGTGTAGTGTCAGTTTTAGGTGACAGTGGGGGTTTTTCGTAAAAGGTTTAGTAGCGGGGGGGGGGGATGATGTGTGGAACAAGGTTTCGGGACTTGTGGGCGGCTTGTCCCGTGCGTGGGTCCGTACGGATAAGGTAACTATACGTTCTATAAGCGGTAACAATACCTCCTACCTGCGCCGGTGTAACGATCGAAAGTCGGGGACTGCGAACGGGGAACAGCGACGCTGGAACTGGAGCATAGGAATTTGCTAACATGCGGTGGTTTCCTCGAAAGTCGGCCTGGTGACGTAGGTACCGCGCACTGGAACCGACACAGACCATCGTGGATGGTCTGGTTATATATCCTCCAGGCTCCTCCCATAATTTCAGGCCGGTAAACCGGCCTTCCTATATATATATATATATATATAATCTGCATCCAGTGTAGCCTATTTCTAATACACTTCAGGAGGTGTATTAATATATATATACAGTCTTTATATATATATATATATATATATATATATATATATATATATATATATATATATATATACATATACACATACACACACACATACAGTATATACCCTGCATTCTTTGTAGCCTATATCTACAGTGCATTCGGTGGTGTACTGTTTCTAACACACTTCAGGTGGTGTACACAGTATCTAATGTGTACACCGCCTGAAGTGTACAGTTTTTACTACACTTCTGGTGATGTACTGAGTATAAAATACAGTGCAGCCGTTGTACAGTTTCTAATACAGTGCAGTCGGTGTACACAGTATATAGTGTGTGCAGTTTCTACTACTTTTCTGGTGGTGTACACAGTATCTAATACAGTGTGTACAGTTTCTAATACACTTCAGGCGGTGTATTAATATTTATATATATATATATATATATATATATATATATATGTTGGTTCCCAGGTTGAGGAAGGGAGTAACGTGAGCCTAGAGAGAGGGGGTGCCACAGAAGGACAAGAAACTGGCAGTCATGTTCCCCCAGCTGCAGCATACTGCCAAGTTTTTTCCAGTGATAAGGAGTAAGTGGAAGATGAGGTCACTGATTGTACTTGGGTGCCTGAGAGGAGGAAAGTGAGGAGGAGGAGGAGGCACAACTCCAATGAGGCAGGATGTCCTCTAGGGGGCAGCTTATGGGCAGCCACCCTATATTGCATTACACTGCAGAGCTACGCAGGTGCAGGGCACTGCTGACTCCCCGCTGACTTTTTCAAAGTTCCTTGGTGTGGGCCTTTTTTGACACATGTGCAGCAGATCGCACCATTGCTGTTTGCAACCTATGTCTGAAGTGAATGAAGCATGGTCAGAACAGCAGCCACTTAGGCACCACATGCTTGACCAGACATATGACGACCTGCCATGCAGTCTGTTGGCAACAGAACTTGAAAGACCCACATGAAAGAAAAAGGCTGACTTCTCCTTGCTTTTCATCTGGGATGTCCAACCCTACTATACCTCCAGTCCTCTCAAAAACCTGCACTGAGAGGAATGAAGGTATAGCAATAGGTGTCTCAAGTACTTGCAGCCAATTTGCTAGCAATACACCACCAATTGATTTAAGAAGGCAAATTTCCCTACCCCAGTTACTGAACCGTAAAAAGAAATTCGGTCCCAGCCATCCACATGCTCAGCGTTTAAATACTAGCTTAGCCAAATTACTAGCATTGCAACTGCTGCTTTTTCAGCTGGTGAATTTGTGGAATGTGCTGTACCTCAGTGGCAGGTTCCAAAACACCATTTCTTTTCACGGAAGGCCATTCCGGCTCGCTACCGGCATGTGGAAGGCAATGTATTGGCCTCGTTGGACAGGGGGCGGTCAGCAGTAAGGTTCATATTACCACTGACTCATGGTCCAGCAGGCATGAGCAGGGACGTTACCTTTCCTTCATTGCGCAAAGGGTAACTCTTCTGGCAGCTGGAAAGGATGCAGGACAGGGTTCAGTGTTGTTGGAGCTTGTTCTGCCACTACGCCTCCAAAATGCTAGTGGTGATTCTGCCACAGCTCTCTCCTCCACCCCCTCCTCTTCTTCTTCCTCTATGGTCTCTTCTGTAGATTTGTCCTCTGAACTAGCGGTACTCCGTAAGCGTTCAAGGGGCTACACAGTCAGGTTAAAAGATGCCATGCGGTGCTTGAGTTGGTCTGCCTAGGGGACAGGAGCCCCACTGGGGCAGAGATTTTGTCAGCTCTTCAGGTGCAGGCTCAGAGGTGGTTGACGCCATGCCAGTTTCAGCCAGGAACGGTTGCATGCAACAATGACACCAATCTTCTCTCCGCTCTCCGACAGGGACACTTGACCCATGTACCATGTTTGGCACACATCCTGAATTTGGTGGTGCAGCGGTTCATGAGCAAGTACCCAGGCTTACAAGATCTCCTGAGGCAGGCCAGAAAAGCCAGAAAAGGTCATACAATGCCAGTGCTTGGCTGGCTGGCATTCAAAGGGAATGCAACCTGCCCACTGACTGTCTCATTTGTGACATGCCCACCAGGTGGAACTCAATGTTGGCAACAGTGAAGCGGCTGCACACACAGCAGAGTGCCATCAATGAGTACCTGTGCAAGTATGGCACCAGGACAGGGTCAGGAGAGCTTGGCTTCTTTTTGACACGCCAGTGGCTACTGACCAAGGATGAATGCACTCTTCTGTCACCATTTGAGGAGGCCACAAGGATGGTGAGCAGCGACAATGCATGCATCAGTGACACTATCCCTCTAGTCTTCCTGCTGGAGCACAAACTTCATGGAATCATTGACAGGGCACTTGAGGCAGAACAGAGGGAGGAAGAGGAGGACTTCCTTTCCTCTCAAGGCCCCCTTTATCCAGATAGCATTCCTATGGGCCTGCTAAACACACAGGAAGAAGAGGAAGAGGAGGATTGTGTCAAGATGGATGTAGAGGATAACACTCAGCAGCAGTCTTCAAGGGATGGTTTTCAGTCCCCAGAAACCCAAGGAGTTGTGCATGGCTGGCAGGAGGTAGTTACGTATAGGCTGATCCTTAGTGACCCAGAGGACTCAGAATCAAATGCCTCTGCAAACTTACGCTGCATGGCCTCCCTGATTCTGCAAAGCCTGTGAAAGGACCCTAGGATTTGTGGTATCAAGGAGAGGGATCATTACTGGCTGGCAACCCTTCTTGATTCACATTACAAGGGTAAAGTTACAGAACTCTTCCTGCCTTTGCAAAGGGAGCAGAGGATGAAACATCTTCAGGAGGCCTTGAAGAAAGGTTTGTGTAACGCATTTCCAGACCATTGGAGGTTACCATTTCCTGTTGCTGGACAACATGTTGATGAGGCTTTATTCAGTCAGAGGAAGAGCGGTGGAGAAGGTGGCCGGCTGACCTATGCCTTTAAACAATTTTTCAGTCCTCAGCGCCAAGGTCTGATCGGTTCAAGCAACCATTGCCAGCGTCTGCATTATATGTTGCAGGAATATCAAGGGGCAAGAGCAGACTTGGAGACCTTTCCAACAGAGCATCCATCGGGTTACTGGGTCTTGAGGATGGACCACTGGCCAGAACTTGCTCAAAATGAAATTGAGCTACAGGCATCCAGCGTGCTTTCTGAATGCACATTCAGTGCTGCTGGATGGTTTGTAATGGATCAAAAAGTGCGCCTGTCTACAGACTCCGTTGATAGGCTCACATTCATAAAAATGAATCAGTCTTGGATCATCAGCTATCAGGCACCTGATGCTGATGTAACTGATTGAATTTGCTATGGATCTGGGATCCCTTGAAGACTGCTTATGCTGACTTTCCTTTTCGCCTCTATCTTGATTTTTGATCTAATATTTTACAGCAGGGCCCATTCCCGCCCCCTATCAAGAGTATCTGTGAGGGGTTACAGTGTTGTGGCACCACCACCACCAAAGGCCCAATTTTTCTGCCCCTGTTTAACAGGGACATGTAATTACAATTTTTGATCCAATATTTCACAGCAGGGCCCATTCCCGTGCCCAACAAGAGTATCTGTGAGGGGTTACAGTGGCACCACCACCCAAGGCCCAATTTTTCTGCCCCTGTTTAACAGGGCTATGTAATTTCAATTTTTGATATAATATTTCACAGCAGGGCCCGTTCCTGCCCCCAACAAGAGTAACTGTCAGAGGGGTTACAGCATTCTGGTACCAATAACACCTAAGGCCCAGTTTTTCTGCAGAGTATATAGGGCAGGCCGTATGGTATATATACTGCTGTTCAGAGTATATAGTGCCTGGGGGCCTGGGGGCCATCCACACCATTTTTTTTGGTATTTTTGGTATTTTTATCTATATTGCCGG
Source organism: Lithobates clamitans (assembly GCA_037952925.1). Lineage (NCBI taxonomy): Eukaryota > Metazoa > Chordata > Amphibia > Anura > Ranidae > Lithobates > Lithobates clamitans. The sequence goes on along the minus strand of JBBGZY010000125.1, from coordinate 2,704,424 downwards.
GATCCGACAATACATTACAGCCGTGAGCAGTTTTCAATGACATTTTTTCCTTTAGAAATGTCATTTTGCTGTGGTACTGTTATAAATATGGGAAAGATGCACTACTTTACAGGCATACTAAGGACACCCCCAGGCACGATATATAAAGGAATATTTAATTTTTATTGTTTCACATTAAGTATTATTAAAATCACTGCTCCCAAAAAAATGGCAGTTTTTAAAACTTTTTTTTGCATTGATACATGTCCCCTGGGTCAGGACCCGGGTCACCAAACACTTTTTACGGCAATAACTTGCATATAAGCCTTTAAAACTTTTGATTTTTCACGTTCGCGTCCCACAGACTTTAACGGTGTTAGCACAAATTTTTTGCCTGTTCACATGTTCTGCTTATCCCTAATGTTCGGCTCATCCCTAATGTCAATTTAGTTTTTGGCTGGGCTGTAGTTAGCACAGAGTGAGTGTATAGTTTTTCACAGTGTTGTGGGCACCACCACCACCAAAGGCCCAATTTTTCTGCCCCTGTTTAACAGGGACATGTAATTACAATTTTTGATCCAATATTTCACAGCAGGGCCCATTCCCGTGCCCAACAAGAGTATCTGTGAGGGGTTACAGTGGCACCACCACCCAAGGCCCAATTTTTCTGCCCCTGTTTAACAGGGCTATGTAATTTCAATTTTTGATATAATATTTCACAGCAGGGCCCGTTCCTGCCCCCAACAAGAGTAACTGTCAGAGGGGTTACAGCATTCTGGTACCAATAACACCTAAGGCCCAGTTTTTCTGCAGAGTATATAGGGCAGGCCGTATGGTATATATACTGCTGTTCAGAGTATATAGTGCCTGGGGGCCTGGGGGCCATCCACACCATTTTTTTTGGTATTTTTGGTATTTTTATCTATATTGCCGGGATCCGACAATACATTACAGCCGTGAGCAGTTTTCAATGACATTTTTTCCTTTAGAAATGTCATTTTGCTGTGGTACTGTTATAAATATGGGAAAGATGCACTACTTTACAGGCATACTAAGGACACCCCCAGGCACGATATATAAAGGAATATTTAATTTTTATTGTTTCACATTAAGTATTATTAAAATCACTGCTCCCAAAAAAATGGCAGTTTTTAAAACTTTTTTTTGCATTGATACATGTCCCCTGGGTCAGGACCCGGGTCACCAAACACTTTTTACGGCAATAACTTGCATATAAGCCTTTAAAACTTTTGATTTTTCACGTTCGCGTCCCACAGACTTTAACGGTGTTAGCACAAATTTTTTGCCTGTTCACATGTTCTGCTTATCCCTAATGTTCGGCTCATCCCTAATGTCAATTTAGTTTTTGGCTGGGCTGTAGTTAGCACAGAGTGAGTGTATAGTTTTTCACCTAAGCTTAAATTGACTTGTGACTTTTCACTGTCATCAGTAGATTAAAGTAGATTAAAGGTGACCAGATTTTTTAAATTAAATCCGTGGACATATTTTTTTTTTTTATTGGCAAATGGTAAACTATTTTACAGTATAAGCATATTTTCATCAAATTATATATGCAGTGTATGTGGTATGTGTTTTTGTAATGATTGTAGAATATATGTTATTTCTCACATTTCGTCCATAAATAAGGAAAAAAAAAGTAGATACTTCTTATGCCCCGTACACAGGGTCGGATTTTCCGACGGAAAGTGTGTGATCGGAGCGTGTTGTCGGACATTCCGACTATGTGTGGGCTTCATCGGACTATTTCCATCGGATTTTCCAACACAAAGTTTGAGAGCAGGCTATAAAATTTTCCGACAACAAAATCCGATCGCGTCAATTGCGACCGTGTGTGGCCAGTTCCGACGCACAAAGTGCCATGCATGCTCAGAAGAAATTCTGAGACGGAACAGCTCGGTCTGGTAAAATTAGTGTTCGGAATGGATACAGCACTTTTGTCACGTTGCAATGTTTTAAATTGTTTAATACAGCACACTCTCTTCTTCTTTATAATGTGAGAAGAATGAAGTAGTTTTGCTGCTCATATTCACACAGACTTCTCACAAACTTATTTCTTTATTATTTATCGGGATTCCCTCAATATATTTTGATTTGTCACATGTGACCAAATTTCTTTTTGGTTGTTTTTAAAAAAACGTTAAAAAAAGGCTGTTTTTTATTTTTTTATTTTGTGTTTTACTCCATAATATTTTTGTGTGTGTTTTGTGTGTCAAGTTACCACAACACCATTGATATCTTGTATTATTTAATCTCAAGGAGATTGCTTGGTGTTGGTGTCTCTTGTTAATTTCACATTGTATTTTTGAAATGTACCTGCCTCCTCACAAACAAACTGTCCTTCTTGAAGAAAAATACACATAGGCGAGTATAATTGAAAAAAAATTCCTTTATTAAGGGCTCAGAACCAAACAAAGAGGAAGGCAACGCTGGAGAAACATCATAAATTGGCGAAGCCTTGGACCCCCAGGGCAGACATCAATTCTTTTCCAGCAAAATTGGTGGCCTGAGGAGTCCTTATCTAAAGGAGTGCAGTCTGGTCCAGAAGTCCCAGAGATCCAGAAAGCAGCAGATGACATCTGTGTCCCCAGGCTGTGGTACTACAAGAGCCTGCATATTTTGCCAGACCAGACTGGACCCAGGGTCATCACTCTCTGGTCTTCTTTCCACGCTTCCTTCCCGGCTGTGGCTCTGGTGTTGGAGATGTGGCAGGAGGAGGAATAGAACCTGGAGGAGGAGGAGGAGGACTATGTGTGAGGTCACAAATGTGGGTAGCACATGTTATTTGCCCCCTCAACCCCTTGCCCTCCTTCATCTGCATCATTTTGCAGGCAGTTATGCCAGCAAAGTCCTCCTCCACAGTGTGGGGGGTTCTCAGGGCCTCTGTAGCCTTCCAAAAGAGGCCTATGGCAGCCTCCTCCAGGTTACTTCTCTTCCTGGCACTTTGACTTTGAAGGTGGAGGGGAAGGACCTGGGTATCAGGCAGCCTGCTTGGCCCGGCCACCTCATGGCTGAGACTTCCCTGTGTATGAAAAAGGGACATGGTTTTAGTTTGGGCTTAATCAATCACAATCAGAAATTATTAGTACTCCAATCTAACATCTAGTTAACATCATTGATTGGACAACCAGAAATATTTAGAGGAATGCTATACCTGGCTCAAGCTGGGCTCCTCCACATAATGTTGCCTGGAAGGCCCAGGTTGGACATCAGAAGCCTCAGCTGGGGGGGAAGCAAGCGTGGAAGGAAGAGTGGAGAGTGCTGGCCTGGGTTCAGTCTGACCTGCCAGAAAATGCAGCCTGTCATAATACCACAGCCTGGGGACATAAATGTCACCTGCAGCTCCTGATCTCTGGGAATCCTGGATCTTCTTGTGCTCCCTTAGATAAGTGCTCCTCAGGCCACCAATTAGAACCTTCAAATAGATGATGTCTGCTGTGGGGATCATCGACTTCATGATCGGCGCCTCCGTTACTCCTTCCTCCGCTCACAGATCGTACGTACTACGCATACATGTTATGCTTTATAGACACTGCGCATGCGTGAAACTCCGCCTGCCCCTGACGTTCTTTCTAGTCTATTTCCCACCCCTTCTCGTTCGTCACAGTGGGGGAAGAGCACATGGCGGAGACACAGCAGGTGTCTGATAATTACACCAACGAGGAGGAGGAGGAGGAAAGCCCGGAGCCAGAAACGTCTGGATCCAGAAGGAGACGATTTAAGGCCTCAAATATGTCCTTTGGGGAGATGTTGGAGATGGTCGACATAATGAAAAGGGCCGACTATGACGGGAAGTATGGACCTTACTCCAACCCCAATGTCAGAAAGGCCAAGATCATGGCGAAAGTAGTCAAGAGTCTGCACCGGAATTTCGAGGTACGACGATCGAAAGATCAGCTCAGGAAGCGGTGGTTGGACCTAAACTTAGGAGAGCACGAGCAGTACAGAAAGATCCGGAGAGTGCTGCAAAAAAGTAAGTAGTTGTCCTGCGTTCCTATTCTTTTTATGTTTATTACGTTCGTGCTGCTCCATGTGCTTTTCTTAACTCTTGTCCAGTTTAAAATGGCAACTTTAATGTTTATGGGCACATTATTCGTTTGTATCAAATATTGTTCGTTCGGCCTAGAAAACACCATGGTTTTGGCCATATGCATTTGGCCACATTTTTTAGGGCCTACTTGTCTAAAACTAATTTGGTTGGGTAGATGGGTTTGTAACTAGAATGAAATGCAAGCTAGATTCTGTGTAAGGAGAGGACACTCAGCAGCAGTTTTCACATCTGGATGCTGGAGCACTAGTGTGGGACACAAGAACACCCTTTTTATTAGGGGGCCCACACAGGTGCTCCAGTGTATACTATAGGGGTGTCTCCATCTGTGAAGCTTGTACAAGACAGGTAAAGAATTCAAGCTTGACAATGGACAAGAAAAATGCTACATCTTTGAACTCTGGCCACAAAAAAAATTGTACCCCATTTCCAAACAATGTTTCATATTTATAGTTCTGCCATCAAATATCTATGTGCTAAGTATACCATTTTTGTTTTTTACATAGGGGAGAAAAGACTCGGAGGACACCCCTCATACGAGGAGACCAGAGACCCCCCACCTCTCGAAGAAGGGGAAATTCACCCTAGACAAACAGAGCAGGAGGAGGAAACGTGGTGGAAATTGGCACCACAACAGGTGAGTGTCGACGACCACAGGCTCGGGTAAGAAATGGATGCCGGCATATTTTTAATACATGTTTTTTTTTTTGGTTTCTATCTTTTTAAGTGATCGTGATGTTATGGATCCAGATCCTTTCACCTCGGACAGTGCATAGATCCTGATCGGGGAGATCATGGGGTGTAATAGGGACTTGGAAAATCAACGATGTTCTTCAAAAAAAATAAGAACATCATTGATGTTTTAGGGAGAGTTTAAAACCTATCCAAATCCCTTTGTTTTTTGATGTGCTACAATTTTTTAACATTTTTTGTCAAATTGTAGAAAAGCCCAATTTTGAAGAGGCACACAGTGTGTCAACATGTGCTATCTGCCATCACGGGAGATCAATGGACGCGTTTTGGGGATGCAACCCCTTCCTCAATAATAAAGTAGCTGAGAGAAAGGGGTTGCACCCCCAAAACACGTCCCTTGATCCCCCATGATGGCAGGTAGCACATGTTGATATTCGGCTATTTGTGTGCATCTTCAAAATTTGTCTTTCCCTGGGGTGACTTCACCCCATCTGAACACAATATCAAACACAGTTTGTAAATACTCATGTCTGATATTGCCTTCAAGTTCTACCAAATGTGAACTTTGTAAGTACAAGATTTGTGTCTTTCTTGTTGGTTTTAAACATGCCTGTTTTATCTTAAATGGACATTTCTACTTTTTTTAATGTGACCCCAAAAATTGTTAGAAAACAAACATGTTGGTTTGTTTTCAAAACCTTTTTCTAAATGCACATGTGATTGTGCAGGTATTAAAAAGATTGTTAATAAAGAATGTGTGGATTATTGTCTCAATGCTACAACACTTTTGTGGTGCTCTAATTGCTGTTTTCTGTGACAATGGGTGTTATTTCCTGAGGGCAAATCCACTTTGTACTACAAGTGCAGTTTCAAGTGCACTTGTTGTGCAAAGTGTCTTTGCCTTTAGTAAATAACACCCAACAGTGCTTTGTAATGTTACACAATCACTCCATTTTCAGGACTCATCACATTTCTCTCAGGTTCAGCTAAAACAAACACAAGCAGTAAATGTCACCAAAGATTTGATTTTTTTTATTTGAAAAAGATTTTAGACACTGTCTGGCATATTGATAGCCCCCCTACCCGCAAAGAATTCAAGGTATCTTAGCCGGACATCACGGGCACTCAGGGGGGGGGGGCAAGCCAGGACGGCCACTTTCAAGCGCCGTCAGGGTTGTTTCCTTTTTTTAATTCCGGCCTCAGGCCCAACTGAGCCAGCATAGTTGGCAGAATGTTGCTGTAAAAAGTTGTGTAGAACACAGCACGCCAGGATAATGTTATTCAGTTTGTACTCCGCCATATGTATGGATGTAAGAAATAGGCGGAACCGGCTGGCCATGATTCCAAACGTGTTCTCCACCACTCTTCTGCCTCTGGCCAGCCGGTAATTAAAAACCCTCTGGTCCGGGGGGAGGGTCCTCATCGGGAATGGCCACATAAGATGGTCCCCTAGCGCAAATGCTTCATCCGCAACGAAGACGAATGGGAGTCCTTCCACATTGTCTTCTGGAGGTGGCAAGTCCAAGCTGCCATTCTGGAGATGCCTGAAGTCTGGGCGATGACTCCACCATCGGACATCCGGCCATTCTTCCCCACGTCCACATACATGAAATCATAAGTAGCCGACACCACCGCCAACATAACAATACTATTGAACCCCTTGTAGTTGTAATAGTACGACCCCGAGTTGGGTGGTGGGACGGTGTGGACATGTTTCCCATCAATTGCCCCTCCGCAGTTAGGAAAATCCCACCACTGGGAGGCCACAGTCTGCCATTCCTGTGGCGTGGAAGGAAACTGTGGAGTCAGAACAAAAAAAAATTAGTCATTTTGCACATAAACAGGGAAAGCAGATTACACACAAACATTCTTGGCCAACATCAAGATAACATTTTTTGGAGGGAGTTTTTAAAGACCAACATTATAGGGGTGGGGGCTCTTGGACACTGTCAGAGAGTTTACCTCGGCAGGCAGGGTGCTCGAGGTGGTGGGAGTCGGGGCGCGTCGGCGCGTGTTCCTGCGGGTCCTGTTGCGCGCGTTCCTTGCAGCTCCGGTATGCGTGTCCCGGTCAAATCTGTTGTGTATGCCGGTGTGCGGGGGCGTGCGCGCGGGCGTGTGCGGGGGCGCGTGCCTGTGCGTGCCGGTGCGCGTGCACGTGCTCCGTTTGGCGCCAAACTGCCCATTTAAGCCGGCTTGCCTCTGTGATCAGTGCTGCCTGATCAACAGCTTTGCCGTCCGTAGTACCTGTACCAGAACCTGTTCCTATACTCTCCAGATCTCCTGACGACCCGGCTTGCTTCCTGAACCTCCCTCTGAACTCCGCCTGCACCCGACCTTTGGCCTGTCTGACTATTCCTTTGCCTGCTCCACTGTACCTCGTTGCCTGCCTGTTGCCGAACCCAGCCTGTCTCCTGACCATCCTGCTCAGTCTCATCGCCTGTGTTCCAGCCTGCACCTGCTGTCATAGACTGCTCTTCCATCAGTATCTGGACTTCAGTTCACAGGCTCTCATACCACTCCGCACTCCTGTGCTTCCTGTTTACCTTACCAGGGGCCGCGAGTCGGACGCGTAAGGGAGCCTACCCACTGCCCAAGCGGACTCACCGGTCTGGTAAGTAGGAGTCTGATAGTATCAGGCAGCCATGACCGAGTCCGGGCAGGGGGCCTCCCCTATGGACGAACTTTGCAGACATTTGGCAGGATTAACCCAAGCGGTAAAAAGTTTACAAGAAGGGTATACCAGACTGGAGGAACGTGTTCAGGCTCTGTCTGCACCTACCAGTCCCCAGGGGACTTCGTCTGCAACCGGGGCACCCTCCGTAGTCATGCTCCCTCCAGAGCCCAAAGTACCAATACCGGAGAGATTTTCTGGAGACCGCAGTAAATACCGTGCATTCCGGAACGCATGTAGTCTCTATTTTGCTCTGCAGCCTCGGACCTTCTCCCTAGAAGCCACTAAAGTGGGCTTTGTGATTTCCTTGTTGTCTGGTGAACCTCAAACCTGGGCCCATCACCTTCTGGAACAAAAGTCGGATGCCCTGGAAAATCTAGACGCCTTCTTCTTGGCGATGTCCCAACTTTATGAGGATCCTCAATTAACCACTACTGCTGAAGCTTCCCTACACTCCCTTCGGCAAGGCCGCAGGGCAGCGGAGGACTATGCTGTTGAATTTAGGCGCTGGAGTTCCGATACAGCATGGAATGACGCGGCTCTGCGCCATCAGTTTAGGATGGGTCTGTCCGACCCACTCAAGGACGAGTTAGCACGGGTTGGGATACCTCAAACCCTGGAAGAATTAGTTAACCTGTCAATCCAAATTGACCGTCGTCTGAGAGAACGACGCACCGAAAGATCTACCAGTACCTTTCGACCCACCTGGATGCTTCCACAGGTTCCCAGTCCTCCTAGTAGGTCCTCGGCTCCACCAACTTCTCCAGCTTTCGACGCTTCGGAGCCCATGCAGCTTGGTTTGCTCCGTCCTTCCTTGACTCCCGAAGAGAAGTTGCGAAGACGTAACCATAACCTATGCCTCTACTGTGGGGAACCAGGGCACTACGCCAGCGTCTGCCCCAACAAGACGCGTAAGTGTCGTTCTTCTGCTCGTATATGTGCCACTATCATGCCAAAACCTAGTACTCACCTTACTATCTCTGTCACTTTGCAGCTTCCCGGAAAGGCTATCCAAGTTCCAGTCATCGTTGATTCCAGAGCATGCAGCTGCTTCATTGACCAGGCCTTCGCAGCTCAGCATGATATCCCACTCCGACTTAAGACCCAGAGCCTGGCTGTCCACCTTGCAGACGGTTCCGCCCTTCGTTCCGGTCCTGTCATTCAGGAGACTATCCCCGTAATGGCTACTATAAACTCTCAACATCAGGAATTCCTCTGTTTAGATGTCATTTCCTCGTCCCTGTTTCCTGTCATCCTGGGAATGCCGTGGTTGCTGGGCCACAATCCCCATATTAACTGGGTTTCTGGGAAAGTGGAGTTTCTCTCTGACTATTGTCAACAACACTGCCTGCTAATAGTTACCCAGGAGATACATCAACTCCTCTGCTTACACCCTGAAGCCAACTCACACCAAGCCATTCCAGAACCTTACCGAGATTTCTCTGACGTATTCAGCAAGAAAGGTGCAGAGATCCTACCTCCACACAGGCCCTATGATTGCCCTATAGAGCTGCTACCTGGAACCGAGGTACCCTTCGGTAGGATCTTTCCATTGACTGAGCAGGAATTGGATACACTAAAACAATATCTTGATGAGAATTTAAAGAAAAAGTTTATCCGCCGGTCCACATCTCTGGCAGGTGCAGGCATATTCTTTGTGGAAAAAAAGGATCATTCCCTTCGACCATGTATCGATTACCAGGTATTGAATCGGATAACGATCAAAAATTGCTACCCCTTACCCCTGGTGGCTGAATTATTCCAGAGGCTAGGAACGGCAACTGTCTTCACAAAACTGGATCTTCGCGGAGCCTATAATTTAATCCGTATCCGGGAGGGGGACGAGTGGAAAACCGCTTTTCGCACTCGTTTTGGGCATTTCGAGTATCTCGTTATGCCCTTCGGTCTATGCAATGCCCCAGCCACATTCCAACATTTTGTGAACGACATCTTCCGGGAATTTTTGGACCTCTACGTCATCGTTTACCTTGATGACATTCTCATTTTTTCCTCATCATTGACTGATCATCGCAGGCATGTTCGGAATGTCCTCGTCCGGCTCAGGCAACACGGGCTGTATGCTAAACTCGATAAATGTGAGTTTGAACTCCAATGCATCCAATTCCTGGGGCTCATCATTTCAGTAGAAGGTATTAAAATGGACCCTCAAAAGGCGTCCGCCATCCTGGACTGGCCCGCACCTACTGACAGAAAGGGGGTCCAACGCTTCGTTGGATTTTCCAATTTCTATAGGAAATTCATCAGAGACTTTTCCAAGATCATTGCCCCCATTACAGAACTAACAAAACAGGGAACCCGATTCTGCTGGACCCCCAGGGCTCAATCGGCCTTTGAAAAATTAAAAGGATTATTCACATCGTCCTCCATCCTCAAACACCCTAACTCTGCCTTGCCATTCGTGTTGGAGGTTGATGCCTCAGAAGTCGCAGTAGGAGCAGTACTCTCCCAACGTCAGGGCCCCAAGGCCCTTCTGTTCCCAATAGCTTTTTTTTCTCGCAAATTATCGGTGTCTGAAAGAAACTACGATGTAGGAGACCGGGAGCTTCTGGCCATCAAAACGGCTCTGGAGGAGTGGCGCTATCTTTTGGAGGGTGCTGTACATCCTATTCTAATCTACATGGACCACAAGAACTAGGAGTATTTGAGATCTGTCAAGAGACTAAAACCACGACAAGCCAGATGGGTACTCTTCTTCTCTCGCTTTCAATTTCATATAACCTACAGACCCGGCTCCAAAAACATCAAACCAGACGCTCTCTCGCGAATGTTCCATGACTCCAAAGAAACCGTCCCTCCGGACACTATCCTGCCTGCAGGAAATTTTTTACTACTTCAGGGGGATTTAATCTCCAGAATAAGGCAAGCTTCCACAACTATACCCCAACCCATTGAGACCAGCTTAAGAGATGGCTTACTCTGGCATAAGGAGAAGATCATGGTTCCTGAGAGCCTTAGGGTGCCGGTACTAGAGCTTTGCCATGACCACAAGTTGGCAGGGCACTTCGGGGCCCAGAAGACAACCGAACTGGTGCAGCGCACCTTTTGGTGGCCACAGTTGGCCGAGGATTGTAGGAATTACGTCAGTTCCTGCCACACATGTGCCCGAAGCAAGAATATTCGGACGAAGGCCTGGGGCTTGCTGAAACCCTTGCCCATTCCTGACAGACCCTGGAAAATGATCGCGATGGATTTCATTGTGGAACTGCCCCAATCCGAAGGCTTCTCTACCATCTTTGTCGTAGTTGATAGATTGTCAAAAATGGCTCACTTCTTGCCCATGAAAGGCACACCCTCAGCCGTGGAAACGGCGAAGATCTTCGTTAAAGAAATCGTGAGATTACATGGGGTTCCCTCTAATATCGTCTCGGACCGTGGTGTTCAATTTACCTCCAGGTTCTGGAAGGCATTGTGTGGTTCCCTCGAAATTGAACTAGCGTTCTCTTCAGCCTATCACCCTCAGACAAACGGCCAGACAGAGAGAACCAACCAAACCTTGGAGCAATACCTCCGTTGTTTCTCAGCCTTTTCCCAGGATGACTGGGTTTCTCTGCTACCAGTTGCGGAGTTTTCAAACAATAACTCCCTGCACTCAGCCATCAACCAGACGCCATTTTTTGTCAACTATGGATTTCATCCCTCCTTTCTACCCAGCTCAATACCCAAATGCTCCCTCCCTGCAGTGACCGAGACATTGGAATTCTTCTCTACCAATAACAAACTTCTGCAGGAAACAATGGCCCAATCCCAGGCTTCTTATAAAAAGAAGGGGCGTGGGGAGCTCATCCTGGAGCCTGGCAATCAAGTATGGCTATCTACAACTAACTTAAAAATGGCTTGCCCCTCTAGGAAACTAGGGCCTAAATTTATGGGACCCTTCCCGGTGAGAAGAAAAATAAATGACGTAGCGTATGAGCTCAGTCTGCCGGACTCCTTTAAAATACACCCGGTTTTCCATGTGTCCTTTCTGAAACTGGTCGCTCCTGATCCTTTCCCCAACCGTAGCACCAGTCCTCCTGAGCCTGTTATGATCAATAACGAGGAGGAGTTCGAAATCGAGGCAATCTTGGACTGTAGGAAAAGGCGCAATCAAATACAGTATCTCATCAAGTGGAAGGGGTATGGACCCGAGGATAATTCCTGGGAGCCTGAGAGCAATCTTCACGCTGAAGAACTGCTGCAAGCCTTTAAAGACTCTCATGCAACCAGGTTGGCCCAACTAGGCATCCGGAGGCTGCCCTTGAGGGGGGGGGGCACTGTCAGAGAGTTTACCTCAGCAGGCAGGGTGCTCGCGGTGGTGGGAGTCGGGGCGCGTGTTCCTGCGGGTCCTGTTGCGCGCGTTCCTTGCACCTCCGGTATGCGTGTCCCGGTCAGATCTGTTGTGTATGCCGGTGTGTGGGGGCGCGCGCGCGGGCGTGTGCGGGGGCGCGTGCCTGTGCGTGCCGGTGCACGTGCACGTGCTCCGTTTGGCGCCAAACTGCCCATTTAAGCCGGCTTGCCTCTGTGATCAGTGCTGCCTGATCAACAGCTTTGCCGTCCGTAGTATCTGTACCAGAACCTGTTCCTATACTCTCCAGATCTCCTGACGACCCGGCTTGCTTCCTGAACCTCCCTCTGAACTCCGCCTGCACCCGACCTTTGGCCTGTCTGACTATTCCTTTGCCTGCTCCACTGTACCTCGTTGCCTGCCTGTTGTCGAACCCAGCCTGTCTCCTGACCATCCTGCTCAGTCTCATCGCCTGTGTTCCAGTCTGCACCTGCTGTCATAGACTGCTCTTCCATCAGTATCTGGACTTCAGTTCACAGGCTCTCAAACCACTCTGCACTCCTGTGCTTCCTGTTTACCTTTCCAGGGGCCGCGAGTCGGACGCGTAAGGGAGCCTACCCACTGCCCAAGCGGACTCACCGGTCTGGTAAGTAGGAGTCTGATAGACAGGTAACCCTCTCCACTTTATTGAGAGATGAATGCCTAAATAATGGGTATTACTTTGGCCAGCCCCTCCTTAGTTACACTATTGACAGCCCACTGGACAGGTAAGAAGTGTCATAATACAAAGATATAAATACATATTGTACACATTTGAGCACATTTGGAAATTCTGCTATTACCTATCAAGATAATAATAGTATACAAAAACTTTAACAGTACCATTTGAAAGTATACAGGTAGGCCCTTGCACTACATGCTTTTGGGAATTCATCCATAAATCTGACCACTAAAGAGATGGGTATAGTGTGTATGGGCTTGGCAAAGTCAGCAGATAGATGATTGAGGATAGATAGAGAATTGTTATCAGCTGACTTAGCAGTTGGGGGGGGAGGGAGGGTTCCAAATGATTTGGGGAACCCCAAAAAAAAGCCTCTGGCACTCTGCCTGAATTTAAAGCACAAATCACATTTCAAAACATTTTAGGGGGTGTTTGGGGTAAAGCACTACTATGGAGCTGACAAAATACATTGTTGAGTGACTACATAAGGTGAATATAGGGCCAGGAGAGCATGCTGGGGAGGTAAGTGAAGGCAAATATGCATGAAGGACAAAAAAAATTAGATAAAAATCCATCATGCATGAGGACAAAGGGGACATTCACAGCATATTACAATCATGGTAATTAGGGAATGAGGAAAGAAATACAATATATTATCAAACATTATATACAATAAAATGTGATGTTAAAGGATAAAAATCTTACCTTAATATACTCCTTCTGCAGGACCAGGATGATGACAGAACAGGTCTCTGGGATAATGATCCCCAGAGCCTGGGGGGAGATGCCTGTCGAGAACTTCAAGTCCTGCAGGCTTCTCTCCGTCGCCAAGTACCGCAGGGTGGCGATGAGCCTCTGCTCCGGAGTGATGGCTTGCCTCATGCAGGTATCCTGCCTGCTGATATAGGGGGTCAGCAAAGCCAACAAACGGTGAAATACGGGGTCCGTCATCCGGAGAAAGTTCCTGAAATCATCAGGATTATTCTCACGGATCTCACGGAGCAAAGGCATATGACAGAACTGGTCACGCTGGAGCAACCAATTCTTGGTCCATGAACTCCTCCCCACCCTGTTCATGGACTGGACTTGTGTCAAGGTCAGGACCCCAACACCAAGCCCCCGCACAGCACGAACTCTACGAGGAGTACGTATACGCAACATGGCTAGAAAACGGTCGGCTGCTCAGAACGAAGTAACAGAACGCACTGAAGAACAGCAAGGCCTGTGAAGAGCGACCTGAAAAACAGAAACGAGTGGACAAGATCACACTGAATAGTACAATACGAATTGACTGCACGCACTGAAGAGCAGATACAAACCCACAAGCACAAACTGAACAGCAGAAAACAATCTGAAAACCACGAGTCTGAAAAAGCGCGAATCGTCTCTTACCAAACTTTTACTAACACGAGATTAGCAAAAGGAGCCCAAAGGGTGCCGCTTGGTTCTGAACTGGCCTTTTCTAGTCTCGTCGTACATGGTGTATGTCACCGCGTTCTTGGCGATCGGAAATTCCCCAGTAGAAGACCCTTTTTTTCTTTCCACATATTATCTGAATGAGAGTGAGTGCTGATCCCAGTCTTATGAGGGATATTCCATCTTCTGGATCCACATTCTGGTCATCTACTGCGAGGACTTACCTGGTGACCCCCGGAGATCCACGCAGAGTCCAGCCTGGAGGGTTCAACTGTTGGGATATCCTACCTTACGCCCTGGGTGGCATACTGCTTTCTTGACTCCCTGTCGCTGACAAGGGAGTCCACAGGATCTGGTAAGAATTTATACATACCATTCTTCCCATGATGTCCCTGTCTGGTTGATGTGTCTTCTCTTCACGGATCTACACAATCGTTTACCAACTCTTAGAATATCATCTTCCTTGTGGATAACATCTATATTTTTACGCAGTGGGACATTATATTTTTTCCACTTATCCACATATTAATTTATTGACTTTATGATTATTTTTTCTATGATTCACTAATTTTTTTGGGAATTATATTGGAATGATTCTCTTTATATTATAATTATATACACCATGCGCTACATTTTCTTTACCATGCATTTATTGTTTTTGTCACACTGTATGTAGCAGCTTCCCTTTCTTTTTCACTTGTTTGCGCAGTGTTTTCCATATACCATACAACGCTGTACCCAAACTAAATTTTTATAATTTTCTTCCCACAAATAGAGCTTTCTTTTGGTGGTATTTGATAACCTCTGCAGTTTTTATTTTTTGCTAAACAAACTAAAAAAGAACGACATTTTTGAAAAAAAAAAAAGTTTTTCTTTGTTTCTGTTAAAAAATTTTGTTTTCTCCTTCACTGACGGGCACTGATGAGTCGGCACTGATGAGCACTGATGAGGCGGCACAGATGGGCATTGATGAGGCGGCACTGATGAGGAGGCACTGATATGTAGAATTGATGGGCACCAATAGGTGGCACAGATATGCAGCACTGATGGGCACTGACAGGCGGCACTGATGGGCACTGACAGGTGGCACTGATGGGCACTGACAGGCGGCATTGATGGGCAAGGACAGGTGGCACTGATGGGCACTGACAGGCCGCATTGATGGGCACTAACCTGCGCCACTTATTGGCACTGACAGGTGGCATTGATGGACACTAATAGATGGCACTGATGGGCAGCACTGATTGGGCAGGTACTGACAGGTGTTAATGCTGGGCACATTATTGGCACTGTGATGGACACTGATTGGCACTATGGTGGGCACTGATTTGCACTGTGATGGGCACTGATTGGGGGTTATGATGGGGCATTGACTGGGCACCGATTGGCAGCTTATGGGTACATTTTATGGGGCTGTTCTGACAATTAGTGTGCTGATTATCAGCACAGACCCTTCCTCTGACAGGGAGAGCTGCCGATCGGCTCTCCCTGTCAGTGCGAACCGAGGAATGCCGTTTACCGGCACTTCTTGGTTCCCGCGATGATCAGCTGTGATTGGTCACAGCTGATCACGTTGTAAGAAGCCTCTGTCAGAGTGACACTCCACACTCACGATCGCCGTGCTGCGCTCCCCCCGCGAGCGAGCGCCGGCATGTTATCCTGCTGGACATCCTATGAAGCCCAGGCAGGATAGCAGAACCACTTCCCGGCCGTCATTCTGTTAAAGGCCGGGCGGGAAGTGGTTAAATAATTTTTCCGAATATTCGTAAAATCCAAAATTCGTAAATTCGAAAATTAAAAATTCGTAAAATCGAAATTCAAAAATCCAAAAACCCAAAAATTTGAAAATCTGAACTATTAAATTATAGGTATTGAAATTTCCTTTCAAATTTGACTGTTAGTGAACGTAACGAATATGAATTTATCCAAAGTTACAAATTAACTAAAACAACAAATGCCGTCTAAATGAATGGAATGTAACAAATTAATAATAAATAACAATAATAAAAAAACTTTTTTTATATTATTTAATTTTAATTTGTTCTGTTCCATTTGTTTAGATGCAGCATTCGTTATTTCGGAAAGTTTGTAACTTAGGATAAATTCGTATTCGTTACGTTTACTAACAGCCAAATTTGAAATGAAATTCCAATACCTATAATTTAATAGTTAGTTATTATTAGTTAGTTAGTTATTATTTACAAATGACACGAAAAAAGAAAAAGAAACGAATGCAATGAAAACAAACTATTTTTTTGGCAGTGCACGTTTCTACTCACCAGTGCCCATCACTGCAGCCTCACCAATGCCCATCATTGTAGCCTCACCAGTGACCCTCAATGCAGCCTTACCAGTGCCCCGCAATACAGCCTCACCTGTGCCTAGCAATGCAGCCTCACCAGTGTCCAGGAATGCAGCCTCACCTGTGCCCAGGAATGCAGCCTCACCGGTGCCCAGGAATGCAGCCTCACCGGTGCCCAGCAATGCAGCCTCACCGGTGCCCAGCAATGCAGCCTCACCGGTGCCCAGCAATGCAGCCTCACCGGTGCCCAGGAATGCAGCCTCACCGGTGCCCAGGAATGCAGCCTCCCCTGTGCCAAGGAATGCAGCCTCACCTGTGCCAAGGAATGCAGCCTCACCTGTGCCCAGGAATGCAGCCTCACCAGTGCACAGGAATGCAGCCTCACCAGTGCACAGGAATGCAGCCTCACCAGTGCCCAGGAATGCAGCCTCACCAGGGAATCAGAGAGGAGAGGAAAGCTGGCCTGCCCTCACACAAGTCCCGCCTCCTGGATTGGCTCCCACCTATGATAGACAGCACATATCCCAGCATTGGACAAGTGTGCTGTCTGTCAAAGGTGCCATACCAGGAGGTGATACTTTATGTGACGGCGGGCACCCGGCAATTAAAATTAAAGGTGACACAGCTGGAGACGCCGGCCTGCCCCCCCCATTGTAGCACCCAGGGTGGACCGCCCCCCTTCACATTCGCCCTGCAATTAGGGGAAAAATCCAGGGACAGACGGGCTCCAGGGACAGTGTCCTTAGTCTGGGGACTGTCCCCAGAAACCAGGGATGTCTGGTCACCCTACAGTAGATATCACTGATCATAGTATAAGATTTCACAAACAAAACATATGCATATTTATATTTCCTTCAGCCAATCTGGTAGGAGCTTATGCCAGTGGTGCATGCTGGGGGAGGATATAAATATTTGGGACAGGCCATGTCCCTGGACTGAAGCCTAAGGAGTTGCTGCTGCATGGAGCTCTGCTGTTATGCCCAATAGCCTGGTTTGGGGCCTAACATTTTCTGAAATGGTCCTGAAGCTGTCCTGCTAGGAGGAAGCTGTGCCAAGGAGGAGACCCAGGCAAGGCCCCTTGCTGGACAGAGCCAGGAAGAAGGCTGTCCTCTCAGAAGGGCCTGGTGACTGTGGTCACTGTGAAGCTGGACATTGATCTAGAGAGTCTGTAAGTGATCTGCTACAGTATTTGTCAGACTGGCACCCCTAACCCTCACCTTCTTAACTATTCTGCAATAAGATTTTAAAAAGACAAAAGTGACTGGCCCCCAATATCCTTTCTTGGTCCCCCCATTTTAGCCATGGACTCAGTCTTGGGATGAAATACTTGACTGCCCCTGCACATGCTATCCTGTCTTTGGGGTGTCAGAGGGGTGCTCCATATTGTATATATGTAAGCTGCTGTACATCTGCTTTGCACAACAGGACTGCACACTTAGTGGTAAATGCCTTGCCATATGCAGGTATCTATTATTATTATTATACAGGATTTATATAGCACCAACAGTTTGTGCAGCACTTTACAACACTGGGGAAGACAGTACATTTACAATACAATACAGGAGGGATCAGAGGGCCCTGCTTGTTATAGCTTACAATCTAGAAGGGAGGGTCAAGTAGAACAAAGGGTAGTAGCTGTAGGGGATGATCAGATGGACAAAATGAAAATACAGTTGTTTTGTGTGTGTGTAGGATAGGCTTCTCTGAAGAGGGGGGTTTTCAGGGATCGTCTAAAAGCTAATAGAGTAGGAGATAGATGGACAGATTGGGGTAAGGAGTTCCATAGGCTAGAGAGAGAGAGCAGGAGAGAGCTAGAGAGCAGGAGGTCTTGAGAAGAACGAAGAGAACGATTAGGTTGGTATTTTGAGACTAGGTCAGTGATGTAGCTGGGGGCAGAATTGTGGATGGCTTTGTAGGTAGTTGTTAGTATTTTGAATTTAATTTGTTGGGTGAGTGGAAGCCAGTGGAGGGATTGACAGAAAGGAGTAGCAGAGACACAGCGGTTGGTAAGGTGGATGAGTCTGGCAGCAGCATTCATGATGGATTGAAGGGGGGATAGACTATGTAAAGGTAAGCCAATGAGGAGGGTGTTGCAGTAATCGATGCGAGAAATGACCAGGGAGTGAATTAAGAGCTTTGTTGTGCGATTCCACTCGCAGCTCACGATGCGGACGTGAGACGTAGGAGCGGGGGGAGGGACCTGTCGGCAGCACAGGTGTGAGGGAGAGGAGGCTGGTTGGACGCCCGGGAAATTGAGGAGCGGTGAACGGCGCAAGCCCAATGCCGCCTCAGAGATAGAGGCTTGTAGGACGCCCAGGATTCCCCCTGCCATACCCAGCTGTAATCGTGTGGGATCCTCCCCCTCCTCCTAAGGAGGGGACATGTGCTAGCTGAGCAGACCGAAGTCTGGAGGAGAGCTGAGAAGGAGAGAAACCCCACCGTATGCTGATTCACCGGCTCCTGGTTAGAAGCATGGAGCAGTAACCCGAGCTTCCTGGGGCCCAGGGAGAGCATCTGATACACCCCCCTCCCCTCCGGAGTCCGATGTCCCCCCCCCCCAGCGATCCCTCCTATTCAACAGCAGATCGCAGCAGAGGAACGGAACACAGAGAAACAGAAAGCAACGGCTCAGGACTGCAGGTGACCTGTTGAGTTTGTCATAGAGCAATGAGAAGATGCTCTTAACAGGTATGAGCCATTTCCATATTCTTGTTATCTTTCTGTCATGAGAAGATTTGCATGAGGATGCTGTAAAGACTGTAAGGATTATAACATTAAAAAGGAGGTTAAGAGAGGAAGGAAGGAGGGGACAGGGGAAAAGAGAAGAAAAAGCTGAAGGGGCTGTGAACCAGAGGGAGAGTTTGCATGAACCCTTTTTCTTTGGAGTATAGTCTGGGGCCCTAAAGTACGGCTTGCGGCAGGAGGTCCAGAAGTATCAGCGAAAGGAAAGCGATAGTATAGCCATGCCAAAGCCCTAGATACCTGCTTAGACTGATGAAAACAGGACTATAAACTAACCACAATATATTTAAGTATAAAAATTTAAAAAAAAATCCAGAAGCTTTCAGGGCCTTGGTGCCATCTTAGAAGACAATAGGAATCAAGCGTTCTGCAAATCGCAGGAAATAAGATACTGGGATAAGTATGAGAAGTCGCACCCAAAAATCTGCCAAACCCAAGACCCCAAGGGAGAGCCTAAACTCAAGTTCGATTCAAGAATATCTCAAGGAGACAAGTGTAAAAAGCCCCAGTACAGATACGAAACAAGAAGGAACGAAGGACAAAAAGAAAGATCAATCGAAGCAAAAGGGGGTACAGGGGGAGAGGCCTAGAGAAGATTCGGAGTGTGAAGATGGTCCTAGTACCAGTAGGATGGAAGGTCAAAGAAATACGGACCCACTGCCCACCAAGGTAGAAATGATGGAGATGTTTTCAAATCTTGAAACCGCTATTAAGACAGAGATATCAAATGTGAGAACGGATTTGGGCCATCTGTTGCGAAGAGTAGAGGAGGTGGAGGAGTCAACGGGCAATCACGCTAAAGAGACGATGGAGCTTAAATCGCAGCTGAGTACAGTTAAAAGCGATTATCGCTTACTGGCATATAAGCTGGAAGAATTGGAGAACCAAAGCCGCCGTCAGAATCTGCGTATTAGGTCGCTACCTGAACAACAAAATGAGGGCTTGCTGTCTAAAATGAAAAAAATCTTTAACCCTATATTGGGCTTAGATGAGGAAACGATCCTAAGGATTGATAGGGTGCATAGGATCAGAAAACCCCCTAACTTAAGGGCAGATATTCCTTGTGATGTGATTGTAAAATTCCATTCATTTGAAATCAAAGAGAAGATATGGAATAACTTACGGGGTGCACCCTCAGTGCGATTTGAAGACAAAGATCTCCAGATCTTCATAGACCTCTCAGGGGGTACTCTGGCACGGAGAAGGCAACTTAGACCGCTGCTCGAACAACTTAGAAGGGCCAATATCAAATATAGCTGGGGGTTCCCAACATCCCTACTAGTGACGAAGGAGGGTAGAACCCTGAGGATGAGGTTTCCAGAGGAGATAAAGGATAAGCTGGGTATCCCCATACCGGACATTGCAGCAGTTTAGGGACCTTCCAAGAAAACAATGAAGGACTGTGTTTCACAAATGAGATGAGGGACTGGAGGGGGGGGTTGTTTTGTTGTTTTTTTTTTGTGTTTTTTTTTTCTCCTCCCTCATTTCTTCCTGCATCTCAGGAATAAAGAGTTCTTATTGGAAGGTGTATTTGCAGATAATAAAAAGGGTATGGTGGGAGGGAGGGGGGGTGCTGATTGTTGTGTATAAAGTGAGGGGGCCTTGCCCTCGGAGCTGAGAGAGCAGGGGAGGGTGTAATATAGGGTGGGGAGTGTGACGAACGCGGGTGTCAGATCCCTGCCCTCCTCGCTAACTCGCGACAAAGGACCGGCCAACCTCACACCACGCTGTCACTTACGTAACAATGCCACTCTCAGCTGCGCCCAGCACAAAGATTTTCCAGCTTGCGGGACCACAATCTAGGTGCGAGCAGCCTGAGAGCGATTGTCACTGGGCTAATTACACAATTAACCCTTTAACTGCCACCACCCCCGTTTAAAAGACCGAGCCGGGGGAGACTCGTAAGATTGCAATACCAATTATAATTTTAGAATAAGCGTCTGCCACACACACTGCCACTACAGACAGATCTGCTCAGAGTCTTACTCTACAACAGTAGCGCCCTTCAAGAGGCAGGTTCGTTTATAGCTTGCATTAAGAGCTTTAGAGACAAGGTTAACACTTTTCAACATAAGGGTTTATTATGAAAAGGTCAAGGTTGATGCAAATAAAATACTTACAGAAAAAAGATGTTTCAAAAGATAAAGACAATATACAGCCACAAAGCAATAAGGTAGAATTAGGAAGGAAGAATACTTGCAATTAATGTCCGAGGGTTGATCAGAGTTCGATCGATGAGCTAGGTAATCGGTTCTCGACTTGGCAGATGTTTCTTCTTGGATGGTAAAAGGAGAACTGACCATTGTCTTGGCATCTCCTCTTTTCTGTCAAATCAAAGGGGGTGTTGACAGCGACCAGTAACCAATCATCTGGCCAGCTGGTTTTAGGGGTTGGTTGCTGGGAGGTGTCTACACTCATGACCATGTCCCAGGTAGATTTCTTTAATACATATTCATATATCTGCATCTGTAGTGTTGACAGACTCCAAATATCCATATTATTATTCAACTTGAGATTTCCTTCAAAACAAGTCTAAACATGCCATATCTATAACGTATAGCCTGCTTTGGAGGAATAAGTGGTCCCAGGGGTTTCCCATATGACCTGACATAGGGGTGTCTGGACTTGAAACGTTCCATATTATCGGAGGAAGCTAAATATGTCCAGATTATGTATGTGCTATTACTAAGTCAGAAGTTATGAAACATGCTGAAATTTCATACTTATTCTAGGGAGGTGTATTTAGAAGACTTTACGACCGAGGCCTGTTTGTTCTCTGAGTGGGGAGGGTGACAGTTTTACGACAGGCCTGAACACTGCCCTTACAACAAATGTTTTTCTACGGACTTAGCCTGCTCTGTTTTCTCTGTTGAGATAACCTTTTCTGTTGAACTTAAAAAGCTTTGAATTCCTAAGGTGGGGAAAACGGAGTTCAGAGTTCTCTGTGAGGTTACATGGTTAGCAAAACTGTCATGGCTACTTCCACACAAGATGGCAGCTAGCTACAGCTTGTCATGTCCCGTACTTGATATCGTTACACCTCCCCCCTTAGGTGGTTGCATGGGAGGGAACTACAATTTCCCTCCTGACGCAACCGACTCCTGCGGGCTCGGCTTGTCGTGACAGCCCATCAGCATTGCCATGGGCGCTGCCTTTCTTATGCTGGATGGTGAAATCGTATTGCTGAAGAATTAGGCTCCACCGAAGTAGTTTGCCATTCTCCCCAGCAACACGATTTAGCCAGCTCAAGGGATTGTGATCCGTGATCACAGTGAAGTGCCGTCCATAAAGGTACGTTTGTAACTTCTGGAGAGCCCACACGATCGCAAGACACTCCTTTTCGATCGTGGCATATGCTACTTCCCTGGGAAGCAGCTTCCTGCTCAGGTAGAGGATGGGATGCTCCTCTCCAGGCCTCGTCCACCTGGCTCAGGACTGCACCCAATCCAAAGGCAGAGGCATCCGTCTGCACAAGGAAACGGTGGGTGAAGTCTGGAGCCTGCAGCACAGGTGCGCTGGCCAGCGCCTCCTTCAAGGCCTGAAATGCCTGCTCACATTCTGGTGTCCAAGACACCACCTTGGGCAGTTTCTTTTTGGTTAGGTCAGTCAGAGGTTTGGCCAGGCTACTATAGTTACATACAAATTTCCTATAGTAGCCAGCGGTCCCCAAGAAAGACATAACCTGCTTTTTGGTTTGAGGGGTAGGCCAGGCCAGGATGGCCTCAACCTTCCCTGTCTCGGGTTTCAGGGTACCTCCTCCTACCTGGTGTCCCAAGTACTGCACATCAGTCATGCCAATCTGACACTTACTGGGTTTGACAGTCAGATTGGCAGCTGTCAGTTGGTCTAGGACCTGTGACAGGTGCACCAGGTGTTCTTCCCAGGTAGGGCTGAACACGGCGATGTCATCCAGGTAGGCTACGGCAAAGGTTTCCAGCCCCTCCAGTAAGTCATTCATGACTCTCTGGAAGGTAGCTGGGGCATTCTTCATCCCAAACGGCATGACGGTAAACTCGAACAATCCGAATGGGGTGATGAAGGCCGACTTTTCCCGAGCCTCAGGGGCCAGAGGAATTTGCCAGTACCCCCTGCTCAGATCCATGATTGTTATATAACGGGCGGCCGCCAGCCTATCTAACAACTCATCAATCCGGGGCATGGGGTAGGCATCTGCAGTAGTGATGGCATTCAGCTTCCGGTAGTCCACACAGAACCTGGTCGTCTGGTCCTTTTTGGGGACCAAGACTACTGGGGACGCCCAGGCACTGTGGGACTTCTGAATCACCCCAAGCTGCAGCATTTCCTCCACCTCCCTTTTCATGTCGGCCAGCACCTCCAGGGAGACGCGATAGGCCGACTGTTTAATGGGGGGATGTGCCCCGGTGTCCACCTGGTGGACAGCGAGGTGTGTCCTCCCAGGTTTTCCCGTAAACCTGCTACCATGTACTGCCAGCACTCGCCTCAGTCCAGGTACCTGGGTGGGGGTAAGATTGGAGTTTATCAGGAGTTCTGAGTCTACCTCCCTGGTGTTTGCTAGCAGGTCCAGAAGTGGATCAGCCTCCTCGGGCTCTGGCCTGCTGCAGACCGGCATGACATAGGCCGTGCGCTCATGATGGGCTTTGATCATGTTAACATGAATGGCCTTCTGCCGTCTACGCCCTTCTCCCAACCTGACCAAGTAGGTGACATCATTCAGACGCTGGGTGATGGTGTACGGGCCTTCCCATGCTGCTTGGAGTTTGTTCTGCCGCAGGGGAAGCAGAACATACACCTTCTGACCAATGTCATAGGTCCGCTCCCTAGCATTACGGTCATACCACTCTTTCTGCCTGGTCTGGGCCTGGGTCATGTTCTCCCGCACCATTTCCACCAGCGTCTCCATTTTATCTCTGAATTTTAGGACATAATCCACAACAGAGACCTTTGAGTCTGCAATCTTGCCCTCCCAGTTCTCACGGATTAGGTCCAGGGGTCCTCTTACCCTCCGTCCGTACAAAAGTTCAAATGGCGAAAAGCCTGTGGAGTCCTGAGGCACCTCTCTGTAAGCAAACAGCAGATGAGGCAGATATCGTTCCCAGTCCTTACCCTGGGAGTGCACAAAGGTGCACAACATTTGTTTCAAAGTTCCATTGAAACGCTCGCACAAACCGTTCGTTTGTGGGTGATAAGGACTGGCCATGATATGCGTCATCTGTATTTTTCGACAGAGAGCTTGCATCAAGTCGGACACAAACTGAGGGCCTTGATCGCTAATGAGCTCAGCCGGGAATCCCACTCTTGTGAAGATTCCCAGCAGAGCATCAGCGACCTTGTCTGCCCGGACGCAGGAGAGAGCCACTGCCTCTGGATAACGCGTGGCATAGTCGACAACTGTAAGGATAAAACGTTTGCCTGAACTGCTAGGGATGGCCAAAGGCCCAATGATATCCACTGCCACCCTCTTAAAAGGTTCGTCAATCACAGGCAAAGGTTTTAGCAGAGCCCTGTGTACATCCCCTGCCTTGCCAACTCGCTGGCAGGTAACACAGGACCGACAGTAGTCAGCTATGTCAGCGAGCATTGTAGGCCAATAAAAGTTATGTATCAACCGCCCTCGGGTCTTAGTGATCCCCAAGTGCCCTGCGAGGGGAATTTCATGAGCCACTTTTAGCAGCTGTCCCCTAAATTGACTGGGTACAACCAGCTGCCTGCTACCTAGGTCAGCCTCATTCCCCTCTGCAGGCATATTTTCTCTGTAGAGTTTACCTTTGTCCCAATAGACCTTTTGTTTGTCATTCTCTGCAGGGGGGCGATCAGCTAGACTCCTGAGCTGTGCTAGTGTTTGGTCTGTCTGCAGTGCTGTTTCAAAGGCGGAACAACAGGTCCCAGCCAGCAGTCCTGTGGCAAACATGGACAGCTGCTGAGGCTCAACAGAGGTGGAGTCCACTGGGTCAGAACAGGGAGAGGGCCCAGAGACCTCCTCCTGCTGTTCTGCGACCAGGGCCTGCACCTCGGCTGCCTTTGCAGCACTGCGAGTGACCACCAGTACTGGCAATGCATCATCATCATTATCATCATCATCATTATCTTCATCATCATTATCATCACATTTAACCTTTATCAGTTCAGCATCATTGGAACATACATCAGTTACCTTCACTAGCAAGGGGGCCTCCTCTCCTGTCTCTGAAGAAGGAGGACCTTGCACTTCCACTCCACCCTCCCCCTCCCTCTGTCCATCTACAGGTTGCCCAGATATTACCCCAACATCTGTAAACAGTACCTTGGTAGGTCCAGAGAGATCCGTGGGAGCATCCTGGGTGCTCTTAGCAGGGGCATAGTATGAAACAAGGGTACCTAAATCAGAACCCAACAACACCGCAGTGGGGATCTCCTCCGAGACACCCACCTCTCTCATCCCACTTCCGGCACCCCAATCAATAAAAACATAGGCACGGGGTACACAGGAACGGGTCCCCCCAACTCCGGTGAGGGTAAGGAACTTCTCTGGGATGATGTCTGTTTCTTCTATAACCTCTGGTCTGACCAATGTGACTTCGGCTCCGGTGTCACGAAAGCCTGTTACAGTCCGGTGGCCTACGATGACTGGCTGCAAGTTGGCATTGGTTCCGGGAGGTTTCCCACTGACGAGCAGCACAGCGGAAGGGTTGCTAGCCGGATGGCCAGGTGATGTCGTCTTCTTCTGCTCAGGGCACTGCGCCCTGAGATGTCCGGCTCCCCCACAGTTGTAGCATTTGCGTTTGTCAGTTAGGAAGGCCTTGGCTCCAGGAGTTGCAGGTTCCGGCCGCTGAGGAAGTTGTTTGGTAGGCAGAGGAGGGGTTGCCGTGTGCGATTTCCCTCCTTTCCAGCCATTCAGAGGAGCCTTGCGATGGTCAGATACCCGAGAGTGGATATAGGTATCTGCCAGTTCTGCTGCTGCTTTGGCAGAGGCTGGCTTTCGCTCCAGCACAAACTGTCTGACGTCTGTAGGACAGATGTGCAAAAGTTGATCTGCAATCATAAGATCTTCCAGGGATTCAAAAGAATCGGCTTCCAAGCCTTTAGTCCACTGCCGGAATGTGGTGCGTAAGCGACCTACCACATCCATGTATGAGTCCCCAGGCCCCTTTTGCAAGGACCTAAAACGCTTCCGGTACACTTCCGGGGTTAGCTGAAACTTTTGGATGATTGCAGCTTTTAGGGCCGCATAATCGTCGCACTGTTCTTCTGACAGTTCGACATAAGCATCCAGGGCCTTGCCTCGTAGCCCTGGCGTCAGGTACCGGGCCCATTGTGCTGGGGGCAGATGGTACTGACGGCAAGTTTTTTCAAACGACAGTAGATACACGTCAATGTCACTGTCCTTTTCCATAACTGGAAATTTGGCTGCCGGGATCACTGGCAGAGAGGCATCCCTGTGCTCTAGGGATCCGAGGTTCTGAGCCTGTCGCTGCTGCTGGAGCCTAGCCATCTCCAATTCGTGCCAACGATCAGCCTCCCTCTCAGCCTGGCGTTCCTCTCGCTCAGCCCTGCGTTCCTCTCTCTCAGCCTGGCGTTCCAGAAACTGCAGGTACACCACAGGATCCGTCTCCCTGAGGTTTTGTAGAGTTTCTTGCATTTGAAGAGAGTCTATGATGGTTTCAGGCAATCTGATGCTAGCCTGCTCTTGTGATGGCTTGGAGGTAACAATCCGTGGTATTCCAGTGTCAGTCTCTGCTTGCCCATCTGGTGAGGCCGCCTCTGAACCACTGGGCTCTGGAGTAGCGGAAACCCTTTCTGGTCCAGTTTCCCCCAGGTTCTGGTGTGCACGGATATCAAACTCCTGTAAGGCATGTATCAAGCCTTCACGATTTTTGCCACCAACGTCAATTCCTCTTTCTGTGCACTCAACAGTCAGTTCATTCTTGCTCATCTTTTTATATGCTGATAACCCAGACATTTTGCAAGCAGAAGAGATAGAACAGAAAGAAGAGATAGGAAGAAGGTGTAGGAAAGAGTTGTTGCTGTATGTCTCTCTTGAAAAAATCAAAATCAAAAAAAATATGCACCAGCTTGTCTCTAAGGACTGTTTCCACAAAGGTTACAATCCTATAGTGCAGAGCTAATTCCTAACAATGCACTGAATGCTCTTAATGCGAAACTATCCCGCTACGCTGCCAGCCAATATGTGACGAACGCGGGTGTCAGATCCCTGCCCTCCTCGCTAACTCGCGACAAAGGACCGGCCAACCTCACACCACGCTGTCACTTACGTAACAATGCCACTCTCAGCTGCGCCCAGCACAAAGATTTTCCAGCTTGCGGGACCACAATCTAGGTGCGAGCAGCCTGAGAGCGATTGTCACTGGGCTAATTACACAATTAACCCTTTAACTGCCACCACCCCCGTTTAAAAGACCGAGCCGGGGGAGACTCGTAAGATTGCAATACCAATTATAATTTTAGAATAAGCGTCTGCCACACACACTGCCACTACAGACAGATCTGCTCAGAGTCTTACTCTACAACAGTAGCGCCCTTCAAGAGGCAGGTTCGTTTATAGCTTGCATTAAGAGCTTTAGAGACAAGGTTAACACTTTTCAACATAAGGGTTTATTATGAAAAGGTCAAGGTTGATGCAAATAAAATACTTACAGAAAAAAGATGTTTCAAAAGATAAAGACAATATACAGCCACAAAGCAATAAGG
This sequence comes from Lithobates clamitans, assembly GCA_037952925.1. Classification (NCBI taxonomy): domain Eukaryota; kingdom Metazoa; phylum Chordata; class Amphibia; order Anura; family Ranidae; genus Lithobates; species Lithobates clamitans. The sequence continues at coordinate 2,676,882 of JBBGZY010000125.1, read as the reverse complement.
TAGAATTAGGAAGGAAGAATACTTGCAATTAATGTCCGAGGGTTGATCAGAGTTCGATCGATGAGCTAGGTAATCGGTTCTCGACTTGGCAGATGTTTCTTCTTGGATGGTAAAAGGAGAACTGACCATTGTCTTGGCATCTCCTCTTTTCTGTCAAATCAAAGGGGGTGTTGACAGCGACCAGTAACCAATCATCTGGCCAGCTGGTTTTAGGGGTTGGTTGCTGGGAGGTGTCTACACTCATGACCATGTCCCAGGTAGATTTCTTTAATACATATTCATATATCTGCATCTGTAGTGTTGACAGACTCCAAATATCCATATTATTATTCAACTTGAGATTTCCTTCAAAACAAGTCTAAACATGCCATATCTATAACGTATAGCCTGCTTTGGAGGAATAAGTGGTCCCAGGGGTTTCCCATATGACCTGACATAGGGGTGTCTGGACTTGAAACGTTCCATATTATCGGAGGAAGCTAAATATGTCCAGATTATGTATGTGCTATTACTAAGTCAGAAGTTATGAAACATGCTGAAATTTCATACTTATTCTAGGGAGGTGTATTCAGAAGACTTTACGACCGAGGCCTGTTTGTTCTCTGAGTGGGGAGGGTGACAGTTTTACGACAGGCCTGAACACTGCCCTTACAACAAATGTTTTTCTACGGACTTAGCCTGCTCTGTTTTCTCTGTTGAGATAACCTTTTCTGTTGAACTTAAAAAGCTTTGAATTCCTAAGGTGGGGAAAACGGAGTTCAGAGTTCTCTGTGAGGTTACATGGTTAGCAAAACTGTCATGGCTACTTCCACACAAGATGGCAGCTAGCTACAGCTTGTCATGTCCCGTACTTGATATCGTTACAGGGAGGTCAGCCTCCAGAACTCCCATCCCTGCTGACTCCGCTTTTGGAGGTAAGCGGGACATTTGTGTCTGCCTTCGGAGTCTCACCCCCATAGAATAAACTAAAAGTTCGCAGTCGGGAATTGCTATGTCCCAGATTTGCGGGCTTAAGGCCGTAGTAGGGCTGGGGGGGAGGGAAGGGGGCAATAAGGGGGGAGTTAAACCTGCAGGGGAAGTAACAGCTGCTGACTGGCTGACCGATGAACATGGTTAACTGCTAGTAGAATTATAATGTTCGGTCTAAAGTTCATATCTTATAATGTGAAGGGCCTGAACTCGCCGAGTAAAAGGCACAAAATCTTGAAAGACCTACAAGACTATCAAGCAGATATAGTATTTCTTCAGGAGACCCATTTAACCCAAGATTCAAATGTTGGGCTTTACTCCCCAAATTTGCCCCTTTGGTTTTATAGTGATACTCCTATCAGGAGAGCCAAGGGAGTAGCAATTGGCTTCTCTAAAACTTCTAAATTTTCCCTGGTTGACAGGGTAATGGACCCAGAAGGGCGTTTTCTCTTCCTTAAGGGTAACTTGGGGAATAAAATACTTACGGTAGCAAATGTGTACCGCCTGAACAGAAACCCGACTGTCTTTTTAGAACAGGTCCTGGTGAAACTGATGGAATTTAAGGAGGGGGAGGTGGTGCTGGTGGGAGATTTTAATTTTTGCTTAGAACCTTCAGTGTATAGTAGGGGACAAGGAAGGTTCAGTTAAGAAGGATTTGGAAAAGGCTGCATCAATGTCATCTTATGGATGTATGACGGTTACAGCATCCAAAAGTAAAAGATTATACCTTCTTCTCCCCTGTGCACGGGACGTACACAAGACTGGACTACATTATGATAGATCACAGTTTACTGGACCATGTAGTGGAGTCTAGAATAGAGATTATATCGATATCTGATCACTAACCGGTCACGATGGAGGTCAGGTTTCCTGAAGCGCAAAGACAACCATTTTCTTGGAAACTAAATGAAAATCTTCTTAAAGTTCCTCATGTTTTTGATAAACTGCAGGAAGAAATTGATTTCTTCTTTAAGGTCAATGACATAGGGGATATTTCCCCATCTATTTTATGGGAAACGCATAAAGCATTTGTTAGGGGACTATTTATCTCCATCGGGGCAGGGGAGAAAAAAAGAGAAATAAAAAAAGGGTTAAATTATTGGAAGAAATTGCAGCGTTAGAGCTGACTCATAAAGAATCTAAGGGACAAGCGCAGGACATCTACCGCCTTTTAGTGGCTAAAAGGGAGGAGCTAAAAGATAGCATGGAGCAAGATGCTAGGAGGGTATTTACTAAAATAACAAGAGAGAGATATTATAGTGGTAATAAATCAAGTAAACATCTAGCAAGGATTTTGAGGAAGAAAAGAGACCGAAACTTCATTGAGAAAATACAAAATAAAAAAGGAGAAATAGTGGCGCCCACTAAAGAGATAGCAGAAGAGTTCAGGAAGTTCTTGGAATCCCTGTACACCATTGGACGAAAGGGAAGGGGAGACCATCTAAATAGTTTAAAGACAGGGGAATTTTTGAAGGGATCTGGGTTGAAGGGGCTTTCAGAGGAGGAAAAATCAGTTTTAGATGGCCCTATAACTGAAGAGGAAATATATTCTGCTTTGAACAACTTACCGTTGGGGAAAAGCCCCGGTCCCGACAGTTTCACCAATATGTACCTGAAAAAATTTAAACACATCTTGGTACCTTAACTCTGCTGTTTTTGGAAAAAGCTTGGTCCTGATTGCATAATGGGGTATGAGGCCCTCTTAGCTACTATATCATTAATTGCAAAAGAGGGGAAAAATAACATGCTTTGTTCAAGTTATAGACCCATTGCCTTGTTAAATGCTGACATGAAACTTTACGCAAAAGGTACTGGCCAACAGACTTAGGGACAAGATGAGTTTCTTGGCACACCCAGAGCAAGTCGGTTTTGTCCCGGGTCAACAGGGTAGGGACAACGGAGTACGAGCGTTGCTTTTATTGGAATCCATCAAACTAGAGGGAGCCCCAGCTCTATTCCTGTCAATAGACACTGAAAAAGCGTTTGACAGGGTAGACTGGGGGTTCATGATTAAAACTATGGAAGCAATGGGGATAGGTCCCAGGTTTATAGCCTGGGTGAAAATTTTGTATAACTATCCATCAGCCTCAGTGAGGGTAAATGGGGTTCTCTCCAGTTCATTTAGGATGGAGAACGGAACGAGGCAGGGGTGCCCCCTGTCTCCATTACTGTTTGTGCTGTCCCTAGAACCGCTTTTGGCGACCATACGAAAGAACATAGACTGTAGAGGGGTGAGGGTAGGTCAAGAGGAACACAAATTAGCGGCATTTGCCGACGATGTAATCTTTTTTATAACAAACCCCAGGATTACGATCCCTAATTTGCTTGGGATATTGAAGAGATATTGTGATGTCTCTGGTTTTAAGATTAATCTGAGCAAATCAGAGGTTCTTAATATTAATGTGGGTAAAAAAGAAGTAGAAAGTCTGTCAAATTCCTTTTCATTCCCATGGAGGAAGGAAATCAATTACTTAGGAATTAAACTGGCTAACTCATTGAAAAAGTTGTATCGGATCAACTATATCCCCATGTTGGATGAAATTAGACAGGAAATAAGTAGGTTGTTGCCGTTACCCCTCTCTTGGTTCGGTCGCATAAATGCAATGAAAATGCAGTTAATCCCCAAAATAACATATAAATTTCAAATGTTGCCTATTCCCCTCCCGCATAATTTTTTTAGAGCTCTACGAGGATTGTTGTCGAGGTTTGTCTGGCGTGGCAAAAAGCCACGAATAGCTCACTCAGTTTTGATTAGGGGGAAAAAATAAGGAGGCCTCGCTCTTCCAGACTTAAAATAGATATTACACTGCAGTAGTGTTGTCACGAGTGGTTGAATGGACAAAGGAGGTTTCAGATAGGAGGTGGGTGAATATAGAATATATTTTAAGTCGCACTGATCTGGGCCATGTAATTTGGAACCCGCCAAAATTTAGGACACTTAGCATTAATACAGCTTCACTCACACGAAACACGCTTAAATTATGGGACCAGACACATAAACGCAATAATTGGAACTATAACTCACCTATGATTTCTATTAAAGATAATAATTTTTTTGAACCAGGGATGCGGGAGGTGGGAGGGAATTGGATTAAGATAAATGGCGCACAACTGAAAGATATTATTAAAGAGGGGAAGTTGCGCCCCTATTTGGAATTGAAAGCAGAGACAGACCTGATGGTGGTCAATGCTTGGAGGTACATGCAGCTGTCTCTCGTCATTGAGAAACTACCAAAACCAATTAGAGGAGAAGATGAATACAGGCCATTGGAGCTGTTATGTGGAAGTGGCAGATCCGGCAGTGTTATTTCGCGCCTTTATAAGATATAAGGTTTTACTTTCGGTATCATGCGGCCGCCAAGCGCCACACCCCCTCACTAGGGTGACTGGCGCTTTGGGTTACACTGGTTGCCAGGTTACCCAGCAATGCAGCTGCCCCTTCCCTCTCCTGCGCGTCGGCGGTCTCCATGCCGACACAATGGACGGGGATGTGTGCGTTATGCATTCGACGGCCGGCCTGGATGATGTCACATCGGCTCTCGCCGTTTGGTGACTACAGGCGGGGTGTGTGTACAAGAGACGCTCTCTGCGTCTCCTGTCTCACGCTCCACACAACCAGCCGCTCCACACAACCAGCCGCTCCACACCCGAGCGGCGGTGTGGGTATTACCTGCTGCCTTGCTGCCTACAGAGCTTATCTGGAATCTTGAATCACGGAGGTATGTGTCAGCCTGCTCCTAGATATGCAGCATACAGCGGATATATGATTTTTACCTTGGTGTTATACTGGAAAATCTTCACTTTTTGTCCCTCTCTTGTCTCTTCTCTGTGGGTCTGTTTGTCTGATTCAGTTACCTGACCTGGCTACGGATCAACCCCTCTAAGCTGCTTTCACAGGCCTGACAAATACATCCCTATCCCTGCTACCAATTGGGACACCATCTGCCTTTGTCATTTACCTATTTCGGTTCATCCTTGTACTATTGGCTGAAGGTTTAAGAACCCAGTGGAGAGATCCTTTATTCATATGTATATATATGTAAACAAATCCATAAAAATTTCTCTATGTTAAGTCTAATTTTACTTTACTAATACTATGTATATTGAGTGGCCACAGCAAAAATAGTATAAAGGGGCTAACTAGTAGAAACATTGAATGGTTACTGCCGCTTACAGTTGAATTCCTTTCTGACTAGTTTGCGGTAATACATTTTAATGGGTATCACTCCAATTCCGCCCTACTTAGCAAAAATCACATGTCCCCCTTTAGGACAAATATGAGACACATATTTATAAATAAATATATAATTAATCATACACATCTATAGCTAGCCACAGTTCCCAGCCCCTCGGACCTAGTTCTCTAGCAATTTCCTTACTCTTTTACCCCTTTCTTTTCTTTCTTCTCCCTTCTCTCCTTCATGTTTCAACCTTTTCTCTCCCTCCTATGCTCTTTTCCTCCCTTGTCTATTCTCTTTCTTCTTTCCTCCATTCTCCTTGCTCTAATCTTACATACTCCTCAATTTCTCTCCCCCCCTCTTTTTCTGGCAGCTGCACCCTTTGTGATCCAAAACGGAATTAACTATACACATATGCTATACTTTAATACATATTATGTTACATACGTCCCCATGATGTTGAATATTATCCCAACAGTGATATAGTACCACCTTTTGGGCTTTAGTGACGATGATATTAAATATGTAATGTTTGTCTAACTTGTTTCCTGCTTAGGATGTATGTTTTATACTTATGGGATGTTTTGTTATATTTCAGTTAATTGTTTTGTGCTCCTGAAGAAGCGCTTCGGCGTGCAACATGTTGAGCGATTTCTTACCATCGATCATTGTTTTTGCATAGCTCCTCTCTAAATCTCTACATGATCGTATATATATTGGTAACCCCAATTACTGCACAATGATATTTTACTATAGAGCTCTGTATGGAATGCATAAACTGTAAATGTATCGATATGAATTGTATTCTGTCTCTGTCCCCCTTTTTTTATATTTTTAACAATCTTCAATAAATTGTATTTTTAATTATATTACTACAATGTTTATTGTGCCAAGAAAGTCCCAAGCCCAAGTTTTTCTTTCTTTATACATAACCTGTTAGGACGTGGCACTGAGTATCCTCTATCACTAGTATCCACATCACCACTATGTGCTGATACTTCAATGACCTAACACTTTATAAGATTCTCTCTGCGGAGGGAGAACAGGATGTGCCCCCTTATATTAAAAAATGGGAAAGGGAGTTGGGGTCACATTGTAGCCCATTCACAGTGGAAAGGATTTTGAAAATGATACATAGTTCCTCGGCCGATAATATGCGGTTGAAGACTAATTTTAAATGTTTAGCACGTTGGTACGCCACGCCAGACAGAATCAGTAAACTATATCCAGAGGCTCTGGACAGATGTTAGAGGGCGTGCTCAAATTTGGGAACAATGGCACACATATGGTGGGATTGCCCGGTTATTAAAGGATACTGGAAGAAAATTATACTATTAACTAATAAAATAACTAAAGAATCGTTAGTAGAAGATCCGTGGATTTGTTTATTCCATGGAACCAATAAACCGATTAAGCAGTATCAATCATCACTGGTTCCAATACTATTAGATGTAGCAAAGAAACAGGTAACAAGATCATGGTTGCAGCCGGAGAGCCCAAGACCAGGGGAATGGCTATTTTGTATTAATGAAATATACAACATTGAATATAAGGATTACCCAGGAGACGAGACAGAGGGAGGTACAGATGTTGGATATAAATGGGCAGGGTGGAGGAACTTCAAGAGATCATGGTCCTACCTAGCGGAGATCATCAGATAAATCCTTGAGTTCAGGAGTTGGGAAAATATGGGAAGAGATATGGAACCCGGTCAGTTCAGTTGTAATCACCTGCAGGTAGGGGGTGGGGAGGGGGGGAAGAGGAGGCGGGAGGGTAATAAAAATGTTGGGAGATTTTTGTACCCTTTCCTATGATAATGATTTGTAATTCATGGGTTGGTATATATTTCTGAGATACTTTTTTTGTATGGAAAAAATTTATAAATAAAGAATTAAAAAAAATAAAATAAAAATAATAATAATAATGGTATATAAATCTTGTATAAGAATGGTAGGGATAACAATATATAGATTCTGTATAATCATAGTTATATATAGATCTTGTATAATAGTAATAGTGGTAATATATAGATCCTTTGTGATAATATAAATCCTGTATAATGGTAATAATGGTATATGGATCCTGTATTATAGTAATAGTTGATATGTAGATCCTGTGTGATAATATATAGATCCTGTATAGTGACAATAATGATAATGATAGTGTTGTACAGTGTTTATGTATTATTGTACAGGATTTATAAACTATTATTATTCTTATTGTTATACAGAATTTATATATTATTATCATGCAGGATTTGTATTATTATTATTGTTATTATAATACGGAATTTGTATACTGTTGTTATTATTGTTATTATACAGGATTTATATAGTAGTTATATTTATTATTATTATTATTGTTATTATACAGGATTTATTATTATTTTTATTATACAGGATTTATATTTTTTATTATACAGAAAAAAAAAAAAGATTTGGGCAGTGATTGGACATGGGGCTTAAAGGAGAGTTCAGAGTCCAGGACTACTCCTAGGACCTTGGCATGTGGGGATGGGTTGATAGTTGTGCCATTGATTTTGACAGAGAGATCAGGGGAAGAGGCACGTTGGGGGAGGAAAAATGATCAGGTATGCAACCGTAGCTGTTTATTATATGGTATAATATATTAGAAGCCATTAAATGCCGTTTACAAACCACAGAATGTCTTATTGTGTAAGTGTTCTAATCTCATTGTGAGTATATGCCTGTTTGTAATTTTAACCAGTTAAAATTATCTCAGTTATCCAGTCACTGAGAGAGTCATTCCAAGAATGAGGTTAGACACAATGTTCTTTGGATTGTACAAACTGCAACTGTTAAAATTAACGCTGTGTGTGGATTCCTCTGTTTTATGTAATATTTGGGAGATGAGACAGGAATACGAATCAATGTGATGACCTTTTTTGTACAATTGTTTGAATACAGGAATTAATGTCCCTTTTTGTACATATAAATGGAACAACTACACATGCTATGACCTCCTGGACAATCCCTCGCTAAATCTGTACAGCAATCCCTGAAGTGTGATGTGGCATCCTAAAGTTTTAGTTTTGGATGGAACTATTGCTGTACAATGCAGTGTGTCACTATGGGGGAACTATTGTAATACAATGCAGTCTGTTACTAGCAGTTTTTGTTTTTCTTAGTCTTTCCTGTAATGTAGTTTTATTGCCTGTTGACCCTGTCAGTAGATCTATTACTTTTCCACTTCCTTTAACAGGTAAAGATGTCCCAGAAAGGTTTCAGTTACAGGGGTTAGAACAAACCCTCTAACGCTTGCAGGAGTGCTTGCAACAATCAGCTTTTATTTATCATGTTTTTTTTTTCCCAAAAGCAAATAAAACTGTCTTGGTAATTGCTTAAAAAGTGTTAGCTATGTATATGGGTGTGCCAATGCCATGAGCTTGAGGTGAATCCGGAAGGCTTGATCAGATTCACCATTACTTTTAAAAGCACAATGCTCTGCAAAGCCTTTGAACTATGGCCAACAGGCTAAGAAGGGCCAATAAGAGGGATTTTGGTTAACCAAGCCCCTTCACTAAAAAAGGGGAGAGGGGCATAGAGCAAAGCAGCCTTAGCATCAGTAAATTGAAGCTGTTGTAGGCAAAGCCTACAAACTGCAAAGGGAGAGATTAGGGTTAGGAAACTGTCTGTATTTTCATTTTCATTGCTAGCTTTTTGGGCAACCAACCTCTGTACTGCTTTATTGCTTGTTTTCTTTTGTTAATATTGTGGGATTTTTTCGTCTTTCATTTTATATCCTGCTGCTGTCCCGCCCAGTATCTTTTTTGTTGTTGCAAGCATTCCCTTTTAACAAAGTAGGCTTTTATTTCACGGGTGGTATTTTGAAGTTTAATCTACTTTGGGGGCATATTGTTGTTTTTGGAGGGGGGGTTGCCTTAATTTTAGGTCTTCCTTCAAAAATAAAAATCAGCTTTCAGTTCCGGCACCACGCAATGTAGAGGAGGACTCCCGCAGCTCCCGCTAAGCCTGCAAAACCCTTCATCACAAGCCGACACAGGAGCGCCTACACCACCGCCACTCACACAGTGAGTACAGGTTCACCCAATGGACCAATTTGTGGAGTGATCCCGCTCCTGCACGCAGCCCAGTCAGGATACCATTGTGGAGCCGCCCGCCGACATCAGCATGGTTGGACTCATGGCCATGTTAGGTACTGCAGAGGGGACCTACCCCCTCCCTCTCTGCCCGGACTCATCTCCCTTGGCGGCTCCCTCTGCCACTGCAGCGGCGGATCCTTCTTATGCCTGCATCACAAAGGTTGTAGCAGCTCTTCTCACCCTCAACATCTCCTCAGCTGTGGAAGAGGCTGTTACACAGGGCATAGCTGAGAAGGAGCTGGGGCTACAGCTGCAATGCACACAGCACACAGAGAATCATCTGTCTCTCATAGCAGAAGACATGCATAAGGCATCTGGAAATTGGAAGAGCTGGAAAACTGCTCCAGGCAAATAATCTGTAGTCCCAGAATCAGTCAAGGCTGCTGACCTGGCTATACTATGCTCCTCCACCATCCCCAAAGCATTGGGGGTCAATACAGAGTGTACGGTGGAAAGAGCACATAGGCTGGGTCAACCTATAGAGAACAGAAAATCTCCAAGGCCAGTCATTGTACGCTTTTTAAACTATGCAGACAAACAACAGCTTTTACAAAAGTTCAGGAAACAATGCAGCCTGCAAGTTGAAGGTCACACTCTCCTATTGTTCGCGGATTACTCAGCTGAGGTTTTGTGCAAACGTAAAGCCTCCTCTCAGATCTGCTTTATTCTGTTTCACCATCAAGTTAAATTTACCCTCGTCTGCCCCGCCATCGTGCATCTCAAGACATCAGAAGGTGAGCGCCTCACATTTCATTCCCCTTTGGAGGCGGAACAATTTCTGCAATCTTTGAATCTGCAACCCTTGCCGCTGGCCAGAAAAACACCCCTTTCCCGCAAGGATTGACAGAGCCCACGTAAAGAAGACCCTAAAAAATGCAAGTTTGGATCCTCTTCTCACCGCGGACGAATCTCCTGAACCATACAGGGCACCTTCTATTTGACCTGCCATATATTTGAATTTGTCTTAGGCTTACTATTGGTCCTGGACATTTTACATAACTTTATGTTTGCATGTTATTTTATACCTGTTTTATTATTCCGGTCCCTAATCTGGTTCTCTGTTTCTTAGTGAATCCATCTGCTGTTATGCTTATAATCTCTTGTTCATGGCTCTGGAGGGCAAAGGGTGCAGCTCATGTTCGTTTCTATGCTACTCACCGCTCCTGTTGGGTAATTTCCTCAATTGCCAATGGACAAGGGCTTTAGGTATCTAGATTCTAATAACGCATTGCATGGAAAAAAGTGAAACCAGTACTCTTAAGGTTTTATGGTTTGTTTGTTTGTTTGTGCACCTCTTCAGAAGATTTCACCTCACTTTCTGTCCCAATGACAAAGATTTTTGAAAATTTGGGGTTTTTAGTGAAACAAGGATTGGTGATAAAGCATCAGTGGAGAGGAGACACGTTTTTCCCATATTAACTCTTACAGGAGAGAATTTCCCTTCCTAGGGGTAGATTTCATCTCACTTCCTGTTGTCTCCTTCCGTTTGCAAGTAGGAGTCATTTGTAAGTTGGATGTTTGAAAGTAGGGGCCTGCCCTATATATTTAGCTGTTACGTAACCGGGTGACCCCGCCCCCTCTGACATCACGGGGAAAGCCATAGGGAAGTCCCCATCAAGTTCCCGTGCGTCAGAGGGGGCGGGGTCACTGGGTGGCCCCGCCCTCCGTTATATAAGAAGTGTCAGAAGAAGAGAAGTGTCACACAGCGGGAGCCTCCCATGGATGCGGAGCGGCCCAAGAACGAAGCAGGGAAGAAGACACCGCGGAGGAAGATACCGGACGAGAACACCGGAGCAAGAAGCAGAGGATCAGAGGAAGAACCAGAGGGAGGAAGAAACTGAAGGAAGAAGACCCGAAGAAGATGGAAAGAAGAAGACTTTAAATAAAGGAATTGTCAAAAACTGTCTCTTGTTATTTTTAACATTTTTGACACTTTTTTTGTGAAATACAACACGGGAAACATGCGCCCCTTTACAGGCATACTATAGACACCCCCCAGGTACGAAAATTAAAGGAATATTACACATTTATTGTTTCACTTTAAGCATTATTAAACTGCTCCCGAAAAAACGGCCGTTTTTTAAACTTCTTTTTGCATTGATACATGTCCCCTGGGGCAGGACCCAGGTCCCCAAACACTTTTTATGGCAATACCATGCATATAAGCCTTTAAAAATTAGCACTTTTGATTTCTCCCATAGACTTTTAAAGGGTGTTTCGCAGCTTTCGAATTTGCCACGAACACCCCAGATTGCTCGCTGTTTGGCGAACTGGTGAACAGCCGAAGTTCGAGTCGAACGTGAGTTCATCTCGAACTCGAAGCTCATCCCTAGCTGGGTGCCATCATCTGAACCTTCAAAACGCTGGGCATCCTCCTGGAGCATGTACCCAACACTGCGGTCAAATAGTTCGGGGGACTCCTCAGGAGGACATGGTGGGGCTAGGGAAAGAGTGACTGATGCCATTGAGCCGAGGGAAGAGGGCGAGTTGGCAGCTGCTTTGCCAGACAAAGTATCCTGAGCCTGGGTGAGAGAGGATGAGGAGGATGAGGATGGCTCGGGCATCCACTCTACCAAGTTTTCCGCATGTTGCGGCTCAACATGGCCAGCTGCCGAAAAAAAGGACAAGCATGTCCCACGGCCACATGCTGATGAGGATGCACCGTGTCCACGACCAGCACTGTTGCCTCTAGACACAGAGCCTGCTTGCCCTCTTTTATTGGCTTGTGACTGTTTGCCTCTCCTTGCTGGCCTTCCAGACATACTAATGGCCTGCAGTGAGATGTAGCTGCACAAAGCTGGGATGTATATATATACTGATTATACTGCAGCTAGCAGAATCAACCGCCTGCCTGTAGTATTATTAGTATGAGAACACCAGCAATTGTCTTCAGGTAGCTTTAGGTGCACGCTGTGCAGAGGACACAGTACATTAACTGTAAATACTGCAGCTGCCTGCCTGTGGTACTAATAGGATCAGAAGAACACCAGCAATTGTCTTCAGGTAGCTTTAGGTGCACACTGTGCAGAGGACACAGTACACTAACTGTAAATAATGCAACTGCCTGCCTGTGGTATTAATAGGATCAGAAGAACAGCAATTGTCTTCAGGTAGCTTTAGGTGCACACTGTGCAGAGGACACAGTACACTAACTGTAAATACTGAAGCTGCCTGCCTGTGGTATTAATAGGATCAGAACACCAGCAATTGTCTTCAGGTAGCTTTAGGTGCACACTGTGCAGAGGACACAGTACACTAACTGTAAATACTGCAGTTGCTTGCTTCTGGTATTAATAGGATCAGAAGAACACCAGCAATTGTCTTCAGGTAGCTTTAGGTGCACACTGTGCAGAGGGCACAGTACACTAACTGTAAATACTGCAGCTGCCTGTCTGTGGTATTAATAGGATCAGAACAACAGCAATTGTCTTCAGGTAGCTTTAGGTGCATACTGTGCAGAGGACATAGTACACTAGCTGTAAATACTGCAGCTGCCTGCCTGTGGTAATAATAGAATCAAAAGAACACCAGCAATTTTCTTCAGGTAGCTTTAGGTGCTCACTGTGCAGAGGACACAGTACACTAACTGTAAATACTGCAGCTGCCTACCTGTGGTAATAATAGAATCAAAAGAACACCAGCAATTTTCTTCAGGTAGATTTAGGTGCACACTGTGCAGAGGACACAGTACACTAACTGTAAATACTGTAGTTGCTTGCTTCTGGTATTAATAGGATCAGAAGAACACCAGCAATTGTCTTCAGGTACGGATCTAGCTAAACTGAATACAGTATATATATATATATATATATATATATATATATATACATATACATATACACACACACACATACATACACACACACACACACACACACACACACCACCTAGGATGCATATATATGCACAATACACTGTAAGGCTCTCTGTACAGACGGAGCTGTGATTGGCCAAGCATGAATGATAAATGCATACCCTTACCGGATCTGGTGGACTCCCCTGTCATCAACATGGAGACTTAAAGGCAATGTACCCGGCAGGGCGGGTAAAGGAATATCCAGGCAGTTCAACTGCCTGGATATTCCTTTACCCGCCCTGCCGGGCACATTTCCTTTGAGACTCCATGTCGCTGACAGGGGAGTCCACCAGATATAGTAAGAGTATGCATTTATCATTTATCCATTGATGCTGTCTTTTGTGACGTTGTTCTTACCCACGGACCTACTTCACCCTTGCCAACCCTTGGATACCCACCATCCCTGAGTGGTCGTGCCTGTATTCATTCACAGTTGGACACTTTATCACTCTGCTATTGGTGTTTATACATGGTTTTGTTGGTTTTCACCTTGAATACACTTTATTAGGTTCCAAGGACTTATTCATATGGACCCAATTGTATTTTGTCAGTTGTCATTAACAGAATTTCTCAGTTTGTTCAGTATGCGCTACATTTTTTTTCTTATGTTCTACAAGCAAATCTTGCTCAGCTACGAGTCATCCAACTCTCTCATATTAGCTTTCTCCCCACGTTTCATGCGAGAAAGTTGTTATATTAATGTTACCCACTTCAGCCCCGGAAGGATTTACCCCCTTCCTGATCAGAGCACATTTTGCGATTCAGCACTACGTCGCTTTAACTGACAATTGCGCGATCATGTGACGTTACACCAAAACGAAATTGACTTCTATTTTTTCCCACAAATATAGCTTTCTCTTGGTGGTATTTGATCACCTCTTTATTTTTTGCGCTATAATCAGATCTCATATTTAAGAGGTCCTGTCATGCTTTTTTTCTATTACAAGGGATGTTTACATTCCTTGTAATAGGAATAAAAGTGACACAATTAAAAAAAAACTGTGTAAAAATGTAAAAAAAAAAAAAGGTAAAATAAATAAGAAAAAAAAATTTTTTAACGCGCCCCGTCCCGAAGAGCTCGCGTGCAGAAGCGACTAGCGTCTGCATGTGAAAACAGTGTTCAAACCACACATGTGAGGTATCACCATGATCATTAGAATGAGAGCAATAATTCTAGCCCTAGACCTCATCTGTAACTTAAAACATGCAACCTGTAGAATTTTTTCATGTCGCCTATGGAGATTTTTAAAGGTTAAAGTTTGTCGCCATTCCATGAGCGGGCAAAATTTTGAAGCGTGACATGTTGGGTATCAATGTACTCAGCGTAACATTGTCTTTCACAATATAAAAAAAAAATTGGGCTAACTTTACTGATGTCTTATTTTTTAATTCAAGAAAGTGTATTTTTTCCAAAAAAGATGCGTTGTAAGAACGCTGCGCAAATACAATGTGACAGAAAGTATTGCAACGACCGTCATTTTATTCTCTAGGGTGTTAGGAAAAAAATGTATAATGTTTGGGGTTTCTAAGTAATTTTCTAGCAAAAAAAAAGTGATTTTACCTTGTAAACAAGTTTGAAAAATAGGCTCGGTCCTTAAATCGGTCTTTTTTTGTGTCTTTTTTATTTTTATATTTTGTTAATAGCGCCTTCGGTGTACTCAAAGTGCAGAATTCTCTTCACTGATCATCTGTTTTGGATCTACATTTTTTCTCAGCGCACTACTGAATTGTAGGAAAGGAAAAAGAAGAGCAAGAACAGTGTGCACCTATACCACTTAAAAATTATATCACTCAAAACAACCATCTCTTCTGTAGTACAATAAATCTTGTAGTAAAGCCCAACCCGTTTTTTTTTTTTTTTTTCGTCGCTAGTAAATTTGGGCCTAGCCTAGTTAAAATTGTCTCGATGCTTGAACAATCTTATACTGCAGTGTCACCTGCAGTCTCCTAATAGTTTGATAGAAATTGGACAGCAGCAGGACAGTTGTACATCAGTGAGAACAGGGACAGCTGCTCAAAGGGGCCTTTTTACCATTTGATGAAAGAGCATGTATCAAAGCTAAAGCTACCAGAAAAAAAGTATTTTTTTAAAAACTGAAATTATCAATTACCTGTTCAGAGAAGCCTTCTCTGTGTTATAAAATTTGAAACCTTCAACTCAACTTCTCACCCACCCACCTATGACACCAAGACCTAGACCTTACCATCAGTCTTCTGTCCACTGAGAATGCCTTTACGAAAGTGACTCTTATCTCAGATGTGGAAGAGAAAAATAGAAGAGAGGTTACTGTCACCAGTGGGTACCTTTTAGAAACATCATTTGGGTCAACAATGGGGAAGGTGGTTATTGGGAAAGCAAAGGCATTGTAAGCACAATGGTACCAATGGATTTTGAAAAATGCAAGGAAGGAAAATAGGAGCAAAATGGAATTGGGCCCAGAGGGAGTGCACACGCATGAGTGCCTCCTTAGAACCCAGTTTTCTGCAGGAGCTACCCAAAGGAGGGAGGAGCCAACAGCGCCAGTGGAGACTACTAGGAAAGGAGGTAAGTGACCTGTGTAGCACCCTCTAGTGTGCTAGAAGTAATATAGCTAGGATTTTATATAGGGTAGGTAAATTTCCAGGCTTGACTGGCAGCCAAGCCAGGGTGTGTTTTGATCTGGGTTGGGAGTAACTCAGAGCAGAGCTGGTGGCAGCATCACTGTGGCCTCCCACTTCTTTCCAGAATGTTCAAGAATCTCCTGGAAGGGAAGGGAAGGGGGAGAGGAGAGGTGGTGCTGTTTTGGGTGTTCTAGGGAGCCCTGACCAATTCCCAACTTGGTATGGCAGGGGGCAGGCCTGTTCTGGCCTTTGCGGTAGCTCCCCAGTCAGGGAGGGGGTGACCTTGGGCCTGGGGCTCGGGTACGGATAGGACCCTTCTCAGGACACACAGAGGTGTCCTGGACAGCTGGCACGGGAGCAAGGAGAGGACAGCAGGAGAGCATTACCAGGCAAAGTCTCCAGGGAGGAACAACAGGTCGCAGCCAAGAGGGCTGGTGAGTGACACACAGTTGGGAAGGACTGGGGAGGCATGTCTGACAGGACAGGGAGATTGCAGGCTGGGATGGGTGCAGAGCCAGTGAAGTTGACTTCGGTGGCATGGGCAGTGGAGAGAGGCCGCTGCAGTCAGGAGGGCTGGCAGGGCCTGAAGATGTGGTACTGGGCTCAGTAGCCACATGGACAGCTAGCACTGGGACTTCCTACATTTTTGCTACACCAAAGGGGGACACGGTCCCTGCCTGCAAAGGGCATGCACGTTAGGCTTGGCTGAGTCAGTGTTAGGCCTGCAAATCAGTGCTAGCTGGTTCTGGAAGAGCAAGCAAGTGAAGTGCTGGAGATGTTAAGAAGAGATAGTCTGCAAGCAAGTGTTGTGCTGGAGAGTAGATAAGAGGTGTATATAGTCTCAAGTCCCTATGTTTGTTCTGCAACCACAAGGGCATCTCATAATTACCCAATCCCCATGTAAGTTGAATCCCCTCAATAAAAATACAAAAACAAGTGCAAGGCCTGTTTCCTGTCTCTGGATGCCTGAAAATTGTGTGCCTGGCTGGGCAGGGTGACAGAGGGACCACAACTACTAGCAGTTCCTACGGGGCTACCGCTAGATCTGGTTTGGGAAATACCCTCTTATAGGATTTTGCCGGCAACCAAAAAAAAAGGCATAACCATTTATGTATAAAAACGTTTTTTTTACAAAATCTTTAAAATGACATATTAATGACTTATTAAAAACACATATGGCCATATTCAGACCAAAAATCCATTGTATACATCAATATGTAGTTGATAATTTTGCAATATTACATATGTCTTTGTAGGGTTTGATATTCAGCAGATAGATTGCTTGGGCATTATACATCCAACGCGTTTCTAGATTTATTACTTAATCTCTTCCTCAGGGATAATACGGTGCCTTTCTGAAATATCAAAAAGAGGGCTTGCAATAATATCTATACAATGGCATTAAAAAATAGACAATAAATTAAAATTATTCCATCACATTATACATACTAGTTTATCAAGAATATTACCACTTCTCATAATGACTACCCATACAATATCAACCTCCACTTGCTTGTGAGCGGGGTGAATTCATGCAGGGATTATAAACTTGTCAAAAATACACCTTTAGGCTGGGTTCACACTAGTGCGAATTGGATGCGGGTATGCCCGCATCCAATTCACATGTGACTGGCTCTCAATGGAGCCGGTTTACACATCTACGGAGCTCTGATTCCCCCTTGGGGAGCTCCAATGGCGTGCTCTACTGATTCCCTGCATTTTTCCTCACCGATGACGTCTTTTCCGGTCCGGCATTCATGTCAGAAATGCCGTTGAAGCCATCTTTGAACAGGGAAAGCTACCAACACTATAAGGACATCTTACTTATGCTCTTAAAGTGGAAGTCCATGCTAAAACTAAAATCCCTGCATCTATAGACACCAGCATTCTAACACTAACCTATCTAGCCCTGTAAAGAAAAAATGAGTATACATACCTTTTCTGAAGCAATGGGCAGCCCTTATAGTGTCAGCAGCATTCCCCATTCAAAGATGGCGTCCATGGCATTCCCGACATGAATGCCGAAACCGGAAATTATGTCATCTGTGAGGCGTGCATGCGCAGTGATGGGAAAATGCTGGAGATCAGTAGAGAACGCCATTGGAGCTCCCCAAGTGGGAATCAGAGCTCCATTGAGCATTAATAAGCCCTTTTCCAGTGGGGACTCATTGAGCAATCAGGAATATATGAAATCTATATAACAAAATGTGACATCAAACGAATAAGTGAACAAATAAATAAACAGTGTAAAAAGGCCAACATGCACCACTGAGTGTGCAATAAAGTGTGCAATAAAGCTGGTTAAAACCAATATAGTCTGATAGTGAGAGAAACAAAGAAACAAATTCCACTGTAACAATCGCCTCCTGTTCTGTACAATGGAACCGTTCTAATCGGAGCGACGAAAGTCACTCCGACTTAGAAAAAGGTTCCTGTACGACTTTGGGGGCGACTTGCATAGACTTCTATACAAAAGTCGTTTTGCAAGTCGCCGTGGAAGTCGTTTGCAGGTCGCCTCGCTGAGGTGACCTGCAAGTCGTGCCGCCCGTGTGTGAACCAGGTCTAAGGGTGCAATTAGGACAGCTAAGATAGAACATGAAAGACACATAGCGGAGGAGAGAAAAAAAAATCCCAAGAAATTCTTTAAGTATGTAAACAGTAAAAAAGGGAGGACAGACCATATTGGCCCCATAAAGAATGAGGAAGGACATCTGGTTACAAAGGATGGGGAGATGGCAAAGGTATTGAATTTATTCTTCTCCTCAGTCTTCACAAGTGAATCGGGGGGCTTCAGTAACCAAAACTGCAGTGTTTATCCTCATGACACAACACAGGAAGCACCTCCATGGTTAACAGAGGATGGAATTAAAATTAGACTTGAGAAACCTAACATTAATAAATCACCGGGACCAGATGGCTTGCATCCGAGGGTACTTAGGGAACTCAGTCAAGTGATTGCGAGACCGTTGTTCCTAATTTTTACAGATAGTCTACTGACTGGAATGGTACCAGCTGATTGGAGAAAAGCCAATGTAGCACCAATATTTAAAAAGGGCCCAAAATACATCCCTGGGAATTACAGATCAGTTAGCCTAACATCAATAGTATGTAAACTCTTGGAGGGAATGATAAGGGACTACATACAAGATTTTAGTAATAAGAACGGTATCATTAGCAGTAATCAGCATGGATTTATGAAGAATCGTTCTTGCCAAACAAATCTATTAATCTTCTATGAGGAGGTTAGTTGCCATCTAGATAAAGGAAGGCCCGTAGACATGGTGTATCTGGATTTTGCAAAAGCATTTTACACAGTTCCCCATAAACGTTTACTGTACAAAATAAGGTCCGTTGGCATGGACCATAGGGTGAGTACATGGATTGAAAACTGGCTACAAGGGCAAGTTCAGAGGGTGGTGATAAATGGGGAGTACTCAGAATGGTCAGGGGTGGGTAGGGGGGTTCCCCACTGTTCTGTGCTGGGACCAATACTATTTAATTTATTCATAAAAGATCTGGAGGATGGGATAAACAGTTCAATCTCTGTATTTGCAGGAGATACTAAGCTAAGCAGAGTAATAACTTCTACGCAGGATGTGGAAACCTTGCAAAAAGACCCGACCAAATTATTGGGGTGGGCGACTACATGGCAAATGAGGTTCAATTTAGAAAAATGTAAAATAATGCATTTGGGTGGCAAAAATATGAATGCAATCTATACACTGGGGGGAGAACCTCTGGGGGAATCTAGGATGGAAAAGGACCTGGGGGTCCTAGTAGATGATAGGCTCAGCAATGGCATGCAATGCCAAGCTGCTGCTAACAAAGCAAACAGAATATTGGCATGCATTAAAAGGGGGATCAACTCCAGAGATAAAACGATAATTCTCCCGCTCTACAAGGCTCTGGTCCGGCCGCACCTGGAGTATGCTGTCCAGTTCTGGGCACCAGTCCTCAGGAAGGATGTACTGGAAATGGAGCGAGTACAAAGAAGGGCAACAAAGCTAATAAAGGGTCTGGAGGATCTTAGTTGTGAGGAAAGCTTGCGAGCACTGAACTTATTCTCTCTGGAGAAGAGGCGCATAAGAGGGGATATGATTTCAATTTACAAATACCGTACTGGTGACCCCACAATAGGGATAAAACTTTTTCGCAGAAGAGAGTTTAACAAGACTCGTGGCCACTCATTAAAATTAGAAGAAAAGAGGTTTAACCTTAAACTACGTAGAGGGTTCTTTACTGTAAGAGCGGCAAGGATGTGGAATTCCCTTCCACAGGCGGTGGTCTCAGCGGGGAGCATTGATAGCTTCAAGAAACTATTAGATAAGCACCTAAATGACCGCAATATACAGGGATATATAATATAATACTGACACATAATCACACACATAGGTTGGACTTGATGGACTTGTGTCTTTTTTCAACCTCACCTACTATGTAACTACCGTATTTATCGGCGTATAACACGCACCGGCGTATAACACGCACCCCAATTTAGGAGGGAATTTTAAGGAAAAAAAAACTTTTAGGAGGGAAGCTGAAGGGAAAAAAACTTACATTTAAATGCCCATCATTGCAGCCTTCTCAGTGCAGCCTTGCCCCAGTGCAGCCATGTCAGTGCAACCTCGTCAGTGCAGCCTTCCCCAGTGCAGCCTTGTCAGTGCAGCCTTGTCAGTGCAGCCATGTCAGTGCAGCCATCTCAGTGCAGCCTTCTCAGTGCAGCCTTCTCAGTGCAGCCTTCTCAGTGCAGCCTTCCCCAGTGCAGCCTTGCCCCAGTGCAGCCTTCCCCAGTGCAGCCTTGCCCCAGTGCAGCCTTCCCCAGTGCAGCCTTGCCCCAGTGCAGCCTTCGATCCCCTGTCCCTGCTTGCTGGGCTTCAAAATCGCCGACCGCGATTTGAAAATGGCGCCGGTGCCGAAATACACAGAGCCGGTCCTCGGCTCTTTCCGGCGGCTCTCGTTCACTTTCGGCTCCACTCGTAGTCCCGAGCGGAGCTATCCGAGTAGGTTCGGATAGCTCCGCTCGGGACTACGAGTGAAACCGAAAGTAAACGAGAGCCGCTGGAAAGAGCCGAAGACCGGCTCTGTGTATTTCGGCGCCGGCGGCGCCATTTTCAAATCGCGGTCGGCGATTTTGATATTTTGACAGCTCGGGATCGCAGGGGATCGGCGTATAACACGTACCTGTGACTTTCCCCTGATTATAAGGGGAAAAAAGTGTGTGTTATACGCCGATAAATACGGTATGTAACTATGTAACCATCATTTTTGCAGCGCTTTTCGCCCACTAGCGGGGCACTTTGAACCCCCGCTAATGGCCAAAAAAGGGCTAAAACCGCCCACAAAGCGCCGCTTTCAATGGGCAGGGGCGCTTTAGGCGTGGTGTATTCACCGCTTCTACAGCCCTGCAAAGAAGCTGCTTGCAGGACTTTTTTTGACGTCACTCAGCATTCAGGCTTTCACACTGGGATTGCAGCTGAGGCTTTTTTCAGGCGCTTTACAAATGCTATTTTTAGCGCTAAAGCGCCTGAAAAATGCCTCCAGTGTGAAAGGGGCCTAAGACTTGATTTTCTATTGGGGGTATTTCACCAAAAATTAGATTTTTGTTGCAGGGGATGCCTGAAATCTGACTTGTACCTTAGGCAAACTTCTGGAAAAATTTGTGAGCCAATCACACAAGCAGGAAATTATGTTTCTGGGGGGTAGTCAGTACAGATTCTGTGTACAGAGCAACTCCATGTAGCCATGTTGCATTGCATTTATAGAAAATTACAGTGGCTGGAGATTGAAAAGGAAAGGTCATTTTTAATAACATTCAATTACAATATGATGTGTATCGCAATTGTACACGCTATATTATTTTTTCTTTATTTGCTATTTTTTTTCCCCCACAAAAGAGGAGTTACCCTTTAATTTTATTGGATCTTCAGTAAATTTTCTGCAGCAAATATATTCAATTGTAGCGGTACCCCCGAAGGAGCTGCTTGAATAATTGTGCCCGGGTCTGCCACTGATTACTCCACAGCCAACAGTTACACGGTATTTCCACAAAGACAGGTGCAAACACTCTTCCACTCGTTGTCTCAAATAACCAGTCTAGGGGATGTGTTTTTATGTTTTATTTGGAGAACTTGGATAGAAGAGAATTAGTAGGATACTCCAAATTAACTATCCACAAACGAGGACAATGTCTCAATAGAACTGTGTAGCAGACTGTCAGTAGAACTTTGCAGCAGGCTGAATAGGGTGAAACAAGTCCCTTGTTAAGCAGAAAGAATTTGACAGACTTTGCTTTCTCAAGACACTAGCCTGTGTCCTCTTTAGCTCACACACCCAGTATGCTGACTTCTAGGACCAAGAGGGGGATTTTAGCAACACTTATGCCCTGTACACACGATAGGATTTTCCGACAACAAAATCCATGTTTTTTTTCCGACGGATGTTGGCTCAAACTTGTCTTGCATACACACGGTCACACAAAGTTGGTCGGAAATTCCGAATGTCAAGAACACGGTGACGTACAACACGTACGACGAGCCGAGAAAAATGAAGTTCAATATCCAGTGTGGCTCTTCTGCTTGATTCCGAGCATGCGTGGAACTTTGTGCGTCAGAATTGTGTACACACGATCAGAATTTCTGACAACGGATTTTGTTGTCGGAAAATTTGAGAGCCAGCTCTCAAATTTTGTGTGACGGAAATTTAGATGGAAAATGTCCGATGGAGCCTACACACAGTCGGAATTTCCAACAACAATCTCCTATCAAACATTTTCCATCTGAAAATCCTATTGTGTATACGGGGCATTAGTCTCAGAGATCCCTTTAGGGGGTCGATACTCATACAATGTCCAGTGACAGCTGGTAGCCTCCTTCCAACTTCCGAGCGACACTTTATACCAGTGATACCAGACAGGATCCGTGGACATCCTCCCTCAGTCAGCTTGCAAGAGAATCATGGGTTGTAGCTTCAGTGTTTCAGGCCCTCAGATCTCCCACCTGAGTCCGCATGGCAGCCTGTGCTGGGGAGAGGCAGCAGTCTCCTTCCCACCTGAAGCTCTCACCATAGAGGTGGACTGGACAGGAACCCTGAGCCCATGTGCTCCTTGGTCTTAAATACAGGCACCCATCATTCCATGGAGCACATACCCTTCTAATTTGCCATTGCTGTATCTGCATCCATGCTCTTATCTGCTAGGTTTCCTCCCACTGTCCAATATGCCTTCTTGACAAACGAAATTATAGATAAGGGGTGAGTGGCGCTGCCTAAATTGGGGTACCTATTTGAATTATCAATCCGTGCTCTTGTGTACAGAGCAAGAAGAACCACTCAGCCAAAACTGCAAATGTTTGTGACAGTGAATGTGCATCCAATAGATTTATAAACCGTGCTAGTAAGTAGATTTCTTAAGTGTAGCTAACCATCCAGGCAAGTGTAAATATATTACAATATGTGAAATAAAAATAAGCACCCCACTTATTGCATAAAGAGGAATCTGACCATTAGAGGTCCCCCCTGCAAATGGTGTAGTAACTGATCACCAATATCATAAATCAATAAGTACAATTAGTGATAAATCCTATACATCCAATAACCGTGTTAAACCTCATACTCATCCACATGTACGCTTGAATGAGTAGAGGATAAAATTTTAACTCAATCCTCATGTGTTACACCACATGTAATGGTGATACAAAAATCAAAAATAAAATAAAATAAAAGTGAAAAAAAGTGAAATACTGAAAAAATATATATTATCTGAAAATATATATATATAAAAGTCCCAGCATATATATTAAAGTTCCAGCATAAAAAATGTTGTAAAAAGTTCCACCATAAGCAAAGTTCCTGTGAATAGTGACTTTCATGAAACAGCAGTTGATATCCAGTGACTTGCGGTGCTCCCCCTAAAGGATCCCCACTCACCAGCTCCCTACACCCCTGCAGGGGTGATAGGAATGTAGTAACAGGCAATGATGGTGTCTTAGGTTCCCATAGAGCTGTCCCGGGTGCTACCGCTCCACATATGATGTACCCATCAATGGTCCGGGTCATCCTCGTAAGAAAGAAACAGGGCTCCCGTAGTGTGATACGTTATATTACTTTATTAAAAGCTAGATACAACCAGCGAACTCAGGAAAGATAAGTGATCACTTATCTTTCCTGAGTTCGCTGGTTGTATCTAGCTTTTAATAAAGTAATATAACGTATCACACTACGGGAGCCCTGTTTCTTTCTTACGAGGACGACCCGGACCATTGATGGGTACATCACATGTGGAGCGGTAGCACCCGGGGACAGCTCTATGGGAACCTAAGACGCCATCATTGCCTGTTACTACATGCCTATTACCCCTGCAGGGGTGTAGGGAGCTGGTGAGTGGGGATCCTTGAGGGGGAGCACCGCAAGTCACTGGATATCAACTGCTGTTTCACGAAAGTCACTATTCACAGAAACTTTGCTTATGGTGGAACTTTTTACAACATTTTTTATGCTGGAACTTTAATATATATGCTGGGACTTTTATATATATATTTTTTCAGATTTTCAGATAATATATATTTTTTCAGTATTTCACTTTTTTTCACTTTTATTTTATTTTATTTTTGATTTTTGTATCACCATTATATGTGGTGTAACACATGAGGATTGAGTTAGAATTTTATCCTCTACTCATTCAAGCGTACATGTGGATGAGTATGAGGTTTAACACGGTTATTGGATGTATAGGATTTATCACTAATTGTACTTATTGATTTATGATATTGGTGATCAGTTACTGCACCATTTGCAGGGGGGACCTCTAATGGTCAGATTCCTCTTTATGCAATAGGTGGGGTGCTTATTTTTATTTCACATATTGTAATATATTTACACTTGCCTGGATGGTTAGCTACACTTAAGAAATCTACTTACTAGCACGGTTTATAAATCTATTGGATGCACATTCACTGTCACAAACATTTGCAGTTTTGGCTGAGTGGTTCTTCTTGCTCTGTACACAAGAGCACGGATTGATAATTCAAATAGGTACCCCAACTTAGACAGCGCCACTCATCCCTTATCTATAATTTCGTTTATCAATTTACCTCACCCCTTTGGGGGTGTGCGCAAGGGGAGGCTGCAAACCTTAGTCCGTGAGCACGGAAACCTCTTTTATATTCAATATGCCTTCTTGCTATTGGATCAGTGTAAAACATCATGCCAGCATGAGCCACACCCAGAGCTACTGGGCAAACCTCACTAATCAATCACTGGTCTCTGTTAACCACTTCAGCCCCGGAAGATTTGGCTGCTCAATGACCAGGCCATTTTTTGCGATTCAAGACTGCGTCACTTTAACTGACAATTGCGTGGTCGTGCCACGCTGTACCCAAACAAAATTGAGGTCCTTTTTTTTCGACAAATAGAGCTTTCTTTTGGTGGTATTTGATCGCCTCTGCGTTTTTAATTTTTTGTGCTATAAACAAAAGAAGAACAACAATTTTGAAAAAAACACCATCTTTTACTTTTTGCTATAATAAATATCCTACATTTTTTATCAAAAAAAACAATTTTTTTCCTCAGTTTAGACCGATATGTATTCTTCTACATATTTTTTGTAAAAAAAATTGCAATAAGCGTATATTGATTGGTTTGCGCAAAAGTTATAGTGTCTACAAAATAGGGGATAGATTTATGGCATTTTTATTATTTTTTTTTTTTTTACTAGTAATGGTGGCATTCTGCGATTTTTATCGGGACTGCGACATTATGGAAATCGGACATCGGAAACTTTTGACACATTTTTGAAACCATTGTCAATTATACAGTGATCAGTGCTATAAAAATGCACTGATTACTTTGTAAATGTCACTGGCAGGGAAGGGGTTAACACAACGGAGCGATCAAGGGGTTAACTGTGTTCCATAGTGTGTGTTTCTAACTGCACGGGGAGGGGACTGTCTAGGAGGAGAGAGAGATTGGTGTTCATACATAGTATGAACACACAATCTGTCTCCTCTCCCCTGAAAGAACCGGGATCTGTGTGTTTTTAGACACACAGATCCCGGTTCTCGCTCTGTCACGAGAGAACACGAGAGCCCAGCAGTCATTGCGCCCGCCAGGCACTCACATCGGGGTTGGGCACACGCTGCGGGTGTGCTTACGTGCGTCCCTAGTGGCCAAAAGGCAAAGCGACGTAACATAACTTTGTTTCGCCCAGCCGTGCCGTTCTGCCACAGTGAAAGTGCGGCGGCTGGTCAACAAGCGGTTAAGCAAACAGCACATAGATTTGCCCGTCTACTTCTCTGTTAAGCAGAAAAGCCAAAAACGATATACACTTGCTAGCACCTACTTAGGAGGGTGTTACATCATTTAATACATTTTATTCCCATTTTAAAATTGCTGTGATCACTAAAAGGTGATACTTTTACATGTATTTTGTGTGGTGGTTTTGGTTGGTTGGGAGTGAGAGTCCATGCAGTACTATGTGTCCTATACAGAATACTATTAAAAACAATTTGTTCTTATTATTGTGGGCTTTTTTTGTATTTAATTTTATGTCCCATCTGCTTTCCCATACATAGCAACTTTCATTGTTATTGCAAGCATACCCTTTTAACAAAATAGGCTTTTATTTCAGGGGTGGTATTTTGGAGTCTAATATACTTTAGGGCTTTAGGGATTTAATATATATATATATATATATATATATATATATATATATATATATATATATATATATATATATATACATATATATATATATATACATATATATATATATGTATATATATATATATATATATATATATATATATATATATATATATATATGTATATATATATATATATATGTATATATATATATATATATATATATATATATATATATATATATATATATACTGTAATACTCAAAGTGTCCTCAATGCTATCGCCCTCTGCACTAGGGACACCTCCACCGCGCCAAAGTTGCCCTTCTAAAAACTATTAAGCACAATACAAACACCAATGACAGTGGTATAGATAAATTAATCGGAATAGACAAATGTTGAGCTGCCCCTTTAAATGGCAATAAATAACAATGAAAAATTAAATTTAATCCTACATATCGGTTGTGTACCAACAATGGAAAGCCGACATGTAGGGTAAATTAAAGGCGCTCAAACACACTATAGATGTAATTGGATTGCATCAACTTCCGTGCCAATGTGTGATGATTAGGCAGGTTCCCTGGATATGTAACAGTGTATTTAAATATGGAGTGATGGTGAGACCTTTTATTTATAAGCCAATCACCTGGGTGTGATAACCTCTAATGAGCACAAGCAATATACAAAATAAAATTGTATACAATAGTGGTGACACCCTCTAATGATAAATTAGTGATCTGGATGTGCCATGCTGAATCAACAGCATGCCTCAGAAGTGCATATAAATTCAAAACAAAACTGTGCTAACCCAAATGGTATAGTGATGGTATGATCTAATCATTGAATCAATCAGCGGAGTGTATCACACCCCTATCAATCGGCAGATTGATTAGATAAAATTCATACGATTATCATACTAATGATACCCTCTCCTAATAAATAGGTAATCTGTGTACAGCACACTAAATACAAAAATATCTGCAAAAAAAAATTAAAATATAATATACAAAAATTAACCACCTCTTATATTGTGAAACAATCACAAACCTAATTAACGTGACAGCAATAAAATAAGTGACAATCATGCATATGGTTCAGTTCATGCTGCAAAGTTCAAAGCTTTAAATACAGTCCATGAGTAGAACCAGCCTACAGTGGGCTGTCGGTGATCACAACTGGTGACAGTGAGCAAAAATATATATTAATGAATCCAGTGCTCTACACAAATGATTCTTCAGTGAAAAATTAACAACTTGTTGAGAAAACTCCGTGTTTCTTCCACCTCACCACTGTGCTAGTGAATCGCACTCTCCAGACCTGCACTCACCGAAATAATGTGCCTGCACTCTCATGCAAGGCAAAACCAGCTTTCTTTACCACACTCATGGGCAAATATTGTATACGAGGTTTCACAGGAATGATGTTCAATGGATCCACATAAAAGAGAAGGAGTGCTCCAATAGTGTAATTCAGTAACAACAATTTATTAAAATCACTGCAAACTTCATACATAGCACTCACATTTAGAAAACTTGAATAAGCTCAACACTTGTAAAAAACTCCAAACTTCATCTCAGTGGATTTGACAATAACAATGGTCACGGCGGACCCGAGGTGTACGGCTGCTAAATGTGTTCTCACCGCTCCCTCTGGATACCTCCGTCTCCCCGTGCGCTCGTATCCTATTCTCCTGTGTGGCTACTAGCAGATACGTCACAACTCACAGCCACGCCCTGACATGTTTCGTCATAGATCGACTTTCTCAAGGGATTGGCTGTGTTAGCTGTCACTCGACTCTTTTATCTCATCTAAAGTGTACGCCCACTGGGTTACGTCATGCGCATGCGCACACCTCGCGTCCCCGTGCGCTCAATACAATGAAATCTCGCACAGCAGAAAGCAGGAATACAGGATTGAGTAGTTGTACTAAAAATAATTTTGACAGAATAATGACAGTCTATCAAGGTAGAAATATATGGACGCAAAGCGCAAAGCCCCACACACATATATCTACTGCTTCTATGTCAGTCTGCAATTATATTGCTCTCTGGCATAGCAAATCACCCATCTGGAAATGCTGATAGCCTGTGCCATATATCGCAAAGTTGCATCGCTAAGTGAATAACCGGGTTAGATCTGCTTTTTTATCAGTAAACATCTCTAACTAGTATGGAAATAATCCACCATCAAAGGAAAGATACGGGTTGTTGTCTTTATGACATAGGTTATGTCTTGGAATTCAGTTATGGTGACCGTTATTCTGATCATGATTAGATCCCTTTAAACTATCTGTAGAAGAGGGAACAACAACTTTTATTGTGCACTACTTTATTTGGACTTATTTTCATACACGTGAGGCTTTTGTTAATATGGATTATAACCAGCGGGGGTGTGTAGTTGGTATCCATATAGAACATTTATATATCATGTATATCAATTTATTTCTTCATTGGCAATTATCCTGTAATCAGAATTCAACATGGAATATAGTATGTTTTAAAACTTACAGTAGATATTTTTAATAATATTGATGATTTAATTTCATAATTTTTTATTAGATCACATATATAGTCAGATCATAGCATTTATATTATGTTATAAAGCCATAACAGAGTCTTAAATTTACTCTATTTCTTATTATATTATAGCATATTTTATTATATTTTTTATTTTTTTATTTTTCATTTTTATACTAGTTAGAGATGTTTACTGATAAAAAAGCAGATCTAACCCGGTTATTCACTTAGCGATGCAACTTTGCGATATATGGCACAGGCTATCAGCATTTCCAGATGGGTGATTTGCTATGCCAGAGAGCAATATAATTGCAGACTGACATAGAAGCAGTAGATATATGTGTGTGGGGCTTTGCGCTTTGCGTCCATATATTTCTACCTTGATAGACTGTCATTATTCTGTCAAAATTATTTTTAGTACAACTACTCAATCCTGTATTCCTGCTTTCTGCTGTGCGAGATTTCATTGTATTGAGCGCACGGGGACGCGAGGTGTGCGCATGCGCATGACGTAACCCAGTGGGCGTACACTTTAGATGAGATAAAAGAGTCGAGTGACAGCTAACACAGCCAATCCCTTGAGAAAGTCGATCTATGACGAAACATGTCGGGGCGTGGCTGTGAGTTGTGACGTATCTGCTAGTAGCCACACAGGAGAATAGGATACGAGCGTACGGGGAGACGGAGGTATCCAGAGGGAGCGGTGAGAACACATTTAGCAGCCGTACACCTCGGGTCCGCCGTGACCATTGTTATTGTCAAATCCACTGAGTTGAAGTTTGGAGTTTTTTACAAGTGTTGAGCTTATTCAAGTTTTCTAAATGTGAGTGCTATGTATGAAGTTTGCAGTGATTTTAATAAATTGTTGTTACTGAATTACACTATTGGAGCACTCCTTCTCTTTTATGTGGATCCATTGAACATCATTCCTGTGAAACCTCGTATACAATATTTGCCCATGAGTGTGGTAAAGAAAGCTGGTTTTGCCTTGCATGAGAGTGCAGGCACATTATTTCGGTGAGTGCAGGTCTGGAGAGTGCGATTCACTAGCACAGTGGTGAGGTGGAAGAAACACGGAGTTTTCTCAACAAGTTGTTAATTTTTCACTGAAGAATCATTTGTGTAGAGCACTGGATTCATTAATATATATTTTTGCTCACTGTCACCAGTTGTGATCACCGACAGCCCACTGTAGGCTGGTTCTACTCATGGACTGTATTTAAAGCTTTGAACTTTGCAGCATGAACTGAACCATATGCATGATTGTCACTTATTTTATTGCTGTCACGTTAATTAGGTTTGTGATTGTTTCACAATATAAGAGGTGGTTAATTTTTGTATATTATATTTTAATTTTTTTTTTTTGCAGATATTTTTGTATTTAGTGTGCTGTACACAGATTACCTATTTATTAGGAGAGGGTATCATTAGTATGATAATCATATGAATTTTATCTAATCAATCTGCCGATTGATAGGGGTGTGATACACTCCGCTGATTGATTCAATGATTAGATCATACCATCACTATACCATTTGGGTTAGCACAGTTTTGTTTTGAATTTATATGCACTTCTGAGGCATGCTGTTGATTCAGCATGGCACATCCAGATCACTAATTTATCATTAGAGGGTGTCACCACTATTGTATACAATTTTATTTTGTATATTGCTTGTGCTCATTAGAGGTTATCACACCCAGGTGATTGGCTTATAAATAAAAGGTCTCACCATCACTCCATATTTAAATACACTGTTACATATCCAGGGAACCTGCCTAATCATCACACATTGGCACGGAAGTTGATGCAATCCAATTACATCTATAGTGTGTTTGAGCGCCTTTAATTTACCCTACATGTCGGCTTTCCATTGTTGGTACACAACCGATATGTAGGATTAAATTTAATTTTTCATTGTTATTTATTGCCATTTAAAGGGGCAGCTCAACATTTGTCTATTCCGATTAATTTATCTATACCACTGTCATTGGTGTTTGTATTGTGCTTAATAGTTTTTAGAAGGGCAACTTTGGCGCGGTGGAGGTGTCCCTAGTGCAGAGGGCGATAGCATTGAGGACACTTTGAGTATTACAGTTTCTATTTTAACTTACCACTCGCAGCCATGGATGCATTTAATTTTTTAATTAATAGACATCTCAGCCCCGAGTCTATCTTCTCAAATGATCAACCTATGATAGAAGAGGAGGAGGACCTCTCGGTATTACTAAAGACCCTTGAGGGTCTACTTGAGAAGCAAATTAAAACGTGGTGGGACGTGTTTACTTTTGAGCATTACTGTCGGGAGAACCTCATCTTTAGAAGTTTAAGATGGGAAGTAACCCCACAAGATGGTCTTAATGACCAGCCATTTATGAAGGAGTGGCTGGAATTTTTTAATAAAGCAGGAAAGGAATTACAAGTATTAGTCCTGAAAAGGAAACAAATTAAATTAAACATGTTGAATGAAAAAATCAAAGATTTGCAGGAGAAATTAGAACCAATGAAGGACACCAACCAGATGAAGGATTTTAATATTAATATTAAGAAGAAACTAGAAAAAATTGATCGAGAAACCCAAAAAAAGAAAGTAAAAAAACACAATAGGGACGCTAACGATTTTAAAACCAATAGAATTTACGCGTGGCAAGTCGCACTAGAGAACAACAATGCTGACCCAGCTGCCACTGACAGTGCAGCAGGAGGGACTAGTGTGACTCAGACCAAACCTGAGAATAAGAACAATAAAGTCAAAAATGGGAATGTTGATTTGAACCCTAAACCCAAAGAGAGAGGACGAAGTGTACGGGATGATCATTATGAAAGGGAACAGGTTCGGTCTCCCAGACCTCCATCACGTGGAAGGGGCGGAAGAGGGTATGTTCATTCTCCCAGACCTCAATATCAGGGGAGGGACGGATACTCATCAGGATACTCCAACCAGCATCCATCCTCGGGGAATTACAGGAACCCCGCACCACAAGATTATAGGCAGTGGCAATATGACCAACCCCCCTACCATTACTCTGAGGGATATGGTCATATCCCCCTATATAATAGATTTTCACCATTGGAAAGGGAAGATCGACCTAGCCATCCCCCTTTTTTAGGACAACGGGGGAGGGGAGGGGGCACATTGAGGGGGAACCCCAAGAACTCGTACCAGAGAGGAGGAGGGAGACAGGGGCCTCCCCCAGGAGTCGACAGAGGAACCATTCCCACCCAAAGAGAAGGAGAGGATGTAGGGCAGGAAGATCCAAGAAATCCACGAAAAAGACCGAGGGATGCGTAAACACTGGGATATATAATCTAAGCAGTGTTGAACTCAACCATAGGGAACTGAATATTTTAAATCTGGGCCTCAAGTGTGCCCCTAAAAGGGAGATGAATAAATTTAGTGTGTATATTGATGCACATAAATTTATTAGGAAGATGAATATTAAAAAGTATTTCCTGAGTCATCCGGTGGAATCCTCAGAGAGATCTAGGGTACCCCCAAACAAGTTAGATACGGGATTGAGGAATAAATCTATCTTTAATCCCCAAAACCCAAGCAATCACTTCATAGAGGTCTTCAAAAGCTTGGTATTGAATGATATCGAAAAGCTAGCACCACGTAAGGGTGTCAATCCCTATTATATTAAGGAGGGCATTAGATCCTTAGAAGAAAAAAAGAACTTGATAATACGCCCAGCTGATAAGGGGGGTGGTGTGGTTCTGTTGGATAAAACGTTCTACCTGAACCAACTGTTGGAACTGGTAGGAGATAGAACCACATATAGAAAATTACCGGCAGATCCAACGGACGCATACAAGGTACAACTGTCTGCTCTTGTAGAGTGGGGTTTTAGGATGGATGCATTGAATGCCAAAGAAAAAAGATACTTAGTCCCCAGTGCATGCCGTATCCCTGTCATTTACACCTTACCTAAGGTACACAAGAACGCACAGTGCCCGCCGCCCCGGCCAATTGTGAATGGAATTGGTTCTGTTACGGCAAGATTGGGTGAATATCTAGATAAATTTCTTCAGCCGAGTGTCAAGAACACTAGAGCATACTTGAAAGATACGAGCGACTTATTGGCACTACTTGGTGATGTAAAATTGGAGACCTCGTCGAGAGTGTATTTGGTGACAGCCGATGTGGCCTCCTTATACACCATTATACAACACGAAGACGCTGCCCTAGCCCTCAACTGGGCTTTAAGTAAGAGAGAGGATATCCCTAACGTACAGAAAAGATTTTTAGGTCACGCACTTGACTTCTGTATGTCTCATAGTTACTTCTGGTGCGATGGACACTTTTACTCCCAGCAGGTTGGCGTGGCAATGGGAGCCAAATATGCTCCCAGCCTAGCCAACCTGTTTATGGCAGAGTGGGAGGACAGAAAGGTGTTTAGCCAGAGTAGGCCCCAATTACTTTTTTACCGGCGATTCATTGATGACCTCCTGTTCATTTGGGAGGGGACAGAGGAATCGGCCACTAATTTTATACAAGAACTTAATAACAACTCTAACAATATTAAATTGGAGCACCAGATTAGCAACACATCGGTCAATTTTCTAGATGTGACTATTGAGAGACTTGATAATACATTGAAAACTAAAGTGTACTTCAAGCCCACTGACCGTAACAGCTTCTTGTCAATAAGAAGCGGCCACCACCCTACGTGGATCAAGAATATCCCAAAGGGGCAGCTATTACGTGTACGCCGAAACTGCACCGAATTGGAAGACTTTTTAGAACAGGCGGATGTTCTTAAAAATAGATTCATACAAAGAGGTTATCAGGAGGATGAATTAAATAAAATCACTCAGGAGGTGGCATTAGTACCTAGGGAACAGTGCCTAAAAAAATCGGAGAATACTTCTAGTGACAGCAGACATCAATTCGGTTTTATTTCTGGTTTTCATTGCCAGTATAAAGATATTGAAAACATTTTCAGGAAATACTGGCATATTTTATGCAAGGATAGGCATCTGGGAGAGGTGTTACCAACTCGACCTACATTCATCTACAGGAAAGCCCCGAACTTTGGGGACCATGTAGTCAAGAAGATTTTAGATCCACCTGGAAAGAACGGGTTAAAATTTGACTTTAGAGGTTTCTACAGTTGTAGAAAGTGTATTTGCTGCAGGACCGTTAAAGTCAACCATAGAGGAGTTACTAATGTAACCAATAGGGATGGAGAATCCTTTGATATCAAAGAATTTAGCACATGTAATTCATCACATGTGGTCTACCTTATGTGGTGCCCGTGCGGCCTTCTGTACGTAGGGAGAACTAAGAGATTATTAAGGATTAGAATCTCGGAACATCTAACAAATAT
Source organism: Lithobates clamitans (assembly GCA_037952925.1). Taxonomy (NCBI): domain Eukaryota; kingdom Metazoa; phylum Chordata; class Amphibia; order Anura; family Ranidae; genus Lithobates; species Lithobates clamitans. The sequence continues at coordinate 2,642,677 of JBBGZY010000125.1, read as the reverse complement.
CAAGAATGGATATAAATACCACAGTGTCTCCCTACATTTTAGGGAAAAACATCAACAAGATCCATCGTTATTGCAATTCTGTGGGATTGATATTGTACATCCCTCCTGGAGAGGATCCAACAGAGTGAGGGACCTATCCCAGCGAGAAACCAAATGGATATATTTGATGAAGAGCCTCACTCCCAGAGGATTGAACATTGAATTAGATTTAAATTGCTTCATCAATGACTTTTAATGTACAATCTTTACTCATTATCCGCTATGTAGTTCATCATTTGGAATATTATATATATAGGTTATTCTTGGGTTTAGGAATGTCGAGTCACCTACGGTAACTCTCCTATTTTAGGATGTTACCTATAGTGTTCGGGTATATTTCAGTGAACAGGTTAGGAAGTGTATGTTATATACATGCCCCTACCCTGTTTCTAACTATATCAGGGGATTAGGGGATGTAGGTCACACACATTCCCCCCCCATGGTTTTCCCCTGTCCCATGGTGACACACTTTGTGGAACACATGGGGACTAGCACCCTACATAAAATAGGATGTTCCCCCTTTAGTGGAAATAATCCACCATCAAAGGAAAGATACGGGTTGTTGTCTTTATGACATAGGTTATGTCTTGGAATTCAGTTATGGTGACCGTTATTCTGATCATGATTGGATCCCTTTAAACTATCTGTAGAAGAGGGAACAACAACTTTTATTGTGCACTACTTTATTTGGACTTATTTTCATACACGTGAGGCTTTTGTTAATATGGATTATAACCAGCGGGGGTGTGTAGTTGGTATCCATATAGAACATTTATATATCATGTATATCAATTTATTTCTTCATTGGCAATTATCCTGTAATCAGAATTCAACATGGAATATAGTATGTTTTAAAACTTACAGTAGATATTTTTAATAATATTGATGATTTAATTTCATAATTTTTTATTAGATCACATATATAGTCAGATCATAGCATTTAAATTATGTTATAAAGCCATAACAGAGTCTTAAATTTACTCTATTTCTTATTATATTATAGCATATTTTATTATATTTTTTATTTTTTTATTTTTCATTTTTATACTAGTTAGAGATGTTTACTGATAAAAAAGCAGATCTAACCCGGTTATTCACTTAGCGATGCAACTTTGCGATATATGGCACAGGCTATCAGCATTTCCAGATGGGTGATTTGCTATGCCAGAGAGCAATATAATTGCAGACTGACATAGAAGCAGTAGATATATGTGTGTGGGGCTTTGCGCTTTGCGTCCATATATTTCTACCTTGATAGACTGTCATTATTCTGTCAAAATTATTTTTAGTACAACTACTCAATCCTGTATTCCTGCTTTCTGCTGTGCGAGATTTCATTGTATTGAGCGCACGGGGACGCGAGGTGTGCGCATGCGCATGACGTAACCCAGTGGGCGTACACTTTAGATGAGATAAAAGAGTCGAGTGACAGCTAACACAGCCAATCCCTTGAGAAAGTCGATCTATGACGAAACATGTCGGGGCGTGGCTGTGAGTTGTGACGTATCTGCTAGTAGCCACACAGGAGAATAGGATACGAGCGCACGGGGAGACGGAGGTATCCAGAGGGAGCGGTGAGAACACATTTAGCAGCCGTACACCTCGGGTCCGCCGTGACCATTGTTATTGTCAAATCCACTGAGTTGAAGTTTGGAGTTTTTTACAAGTGTTGAGCTTATTCAAGTTTTCTAAATGTGAGTGCTATGTATGAAGTTTGCAGTGATTTTAATAAATTGTTGTTACTGAATTACACTATTGGAGCACTCCTTCTCTTTTATGTGGATCCATTGAACATCATTCCTGTGAAACCTCGTATACAATATTTGCCCATGAGTGTGGTAAAGAAAGCTGGTTTTGCCTTGCATGAGAGTGCAGGCACATTATTTCGGTGAGTGCAGGTCTGGAGAGTGCGATTCACTAGCACAGTGGTGAGGTGGAAGAAACACGGAGTTTTCTCAACAAGTTGTTAATTTTTCACTGAAGAATCATTTGTGTAGAGCACTGGATTCATTAATATATATTTTTGCTCACTGTCACCAGTTGTGATCACCGACAGCCCACTGTAGGCTGGTTCTACTCATGGACTGTATTTAAAGCTTTGAACTTTGCAGCATGAACTGAACCATATGCATGATTGTCACTTATTTTATTGCTGTCACGTTAATTAGGTTTGTGATTGTTTCACAATATAAGAGGTGGTTAATTTTTGTATATTATATTTTAATTTTTTTTTTGCAGATATTTTTGTATTTAGTGTGCTGTACACAGATTACCTATTTATTAGGAGAGGGTATCATTAGTATGATAATCATATGAATTTTATCTAATCAATCTGCCGATTGATAGGGGTGTGATACACTCCGCTGATTGATTCAATGATTAGATCATACCATCACTATACCATTTGGGTTAGCACAGTTTTGTTTTGAATTTATATGCACTTCTGAGGCATGCTGTTGATTCAGCATGGCACATCCAGATCACTAATTTATCATTAGAGGGTGTCACCACTATTGTATACAATTTTATTTTGTATATTGCTTGTGCTCATTAGAGGTTATCACACCCAGGTGATTGGCTTATAAATAAAAGGTCTCATTATCACTCCATATTTAAATACACTGTTACATATCCAGGGAACCTGCCTAATCATCACACATTGGCACGGAAGTTGATGCAATCCAATTACATCTATAGTGTGTTTGAGCGCCTTTAATTTACCCTACATGTCGGCTTTCCATTGTTGGTACACAACCGATATGTAGGATTAAATTTAATTTTTCATATATATATATATATATATATATATATATATATATATATATATATTTTTTTTTTTTTTTTTTAATTTTAGGTCTTCCTTTAAAAGTAAAGCCCAGACCAATTTTCAGCTTTCAGTGCTCTCACACTTGGAAGGACTTTAAAGTAATTACTCAGTCATGCTACACTTTTTATCATTGTTTCACACAAATAGAGCTTTCTTTTGGTGGTATTTAAACACAGCTGGGTTTTTTATTTTTTGCAATATAAGCAAATATTGAGCAAAAATTTTTTTGTTTCTATTATAAAATTTTGCAAATAATTTGTTTTTCTTCAAAATTTGGGTAAAAATAGCCCAAATGTGTGTATATTATTTAGTTAGTGTGAAAGTTATAGAGTCTACAAGCTATGGTGTTAATCATTGAAAATTGATCACACCTGATGTATTGACGGCCTATAATTTAATTTTTATAATATCTAATTTCTTGAGACACTAACAAGCCAGGACAGTACAAATACCCCCTAAATTGCCCCTTTTTGGAATGTAAACAACCCCAGGTATTTAGTAAGAGGCATGGTGAGTTTTTTGAAGTTGTAATTTTTTCCCACAATTCTTGGGAAAATGAAGACATTTTTTTTTACACAAAAATGTCACATTAACAAGTTATTTCTCACACACAGCATATGCATACTTGCAATTACACCCCAAAATACATTCTGCTACTCCTCCTGAGTAAAGCGATGTCACATGTGTGAGACTTTTACACTGCCTGGACACATAAAGAGGCCCCAACATCCAAGTAGCACCTCCAAGTGTTCTAGGAGTATAAAATGTCATGACGACCTATCACAATTTTAAAGGCCCTGGAGCACCAGGACAACAGAAACACCCACAAAATGACCCCATTTGGAAAGCAAACACCCCAACGTATATTCTATGAGGCATTATGAGTCTTTTGAACATGTCATTTTTTTGTCCACAAGTTTTCGGAAAATGTGGAAAGAAAATGAAAATGTATTTTTTTTACACAAAGTTGTCAATTTATAAGATATTTCTAACACATAACATGTACATAGCAAAAATTACACATCAAAACACATTTCTCTACTCCTCCTGAGTATGGTGATACCACATGTATGAGACTTTTACACAGTCTGGCCACATACAGAGGCCCAACATCCAAGTAGCACCTCCAGGCATCCTAGGAGCATAAATAACAAATATCATTTTCTGACTACCTATTACACTTTTGAAGGCCCTGGAGCACCAGTACAATGAAAACGCACACAAAATAACTCCATTTTGGAAAGTAAACACCCCAAGGTATATTCTATGAGGCATTACGAGTCTTTTGGACATGTCATTTTTTTACACAAGTTTTCAGAAAACATGGAAAGAAGATGAAAAATGTATTTTTTTTTTTTACACAAAGTTGTCCATTTATAAGATATTTCTAACACATAGCATGTACATACCAAAAATGACACTCCAAAATACATTCTGCAACTCCTCCTGAGTATGGCGATACCACATGTGAGACTTTTACACAGCCTGGCTACAGACAGAGACCCAACATCCAAGTAGCACCTCCAAGCGTTCTAGGAGTATAAAATGTCATGACGACCTATCACAATTTTAAAGGCCCTGGAGCACCAGGACAACAGAAACACCCACAAAATGACCCCATTTTTGAAAGCAAACACCCTAATGTATATTCTATAAGGCATTATGAGTCTTTTGAACATATCATTTTTTGTCCACAAGTTTTCGGAAAGTGTGGAAAGAAAATTAAGTTAAACAAAAGATTACCTGGTTTTAGTAGTGCAGTGGTCCACAGAGCAGAGCACTGGTCCAGGCAGCAGGCAGGAATACTGTGCATAGTCAGTACAGGCAGAGATATTGTCAGCAGGGATGAGCGGAACACCCTCCTGTTTGGTTCGCAGCAGAACATTCCACCTTTTAATTAAAACTGGGATCTGCTTGCTAAATTCTGTGTATGTGTCAGCTCAACCACATCTTCCTCCACCTTTAGTTGAAACTGGGATCTGCTTGCTAAATTCTGTGTATGTCTCAACTCAACCACATCTTCCTCCACCATTAATTGAAACTGGGATCTGCTTGCTAAATTCTGTGTATGTGTCAGCTCAACCACATCTTCCTCCACCTTTAATTGAAACTGGGATCTGCTTTCTAAATTCTGTGTATGTGTCAGCTCAACCACATCTTCATCCACCTTTAATTGAAACTGGGATCTGCTTGCTAAATTTTGTGTATGTGTCAGCTCAACTACATCTTCCTCCACGTTTAATTGAAACTGGGATCTGCTTGCTAAATTCTGTGTATGTGCTTTTGGTGATCTATGCTGTCTTCAAATTCATTAAATACTACGGTCACCATCTGACTCAATCCTACACTCCATAACTCATATCTTCAACCTCTCCCTCTCTACTAGCATCTTCCCCAACCCTCTAAAACATGCGCTAGTCACTCCCATAACAAAAAAGGCCTCACTAGACCCCACCAATTTTAACAAGCTAAGACCCATCTCTTTACACCCTTTTGCCTCCAAACTCCTTGATTGTTTAGTCTACAATTGACTGAGCGACTACCTCATTGAGAATAACCTCCTTGATCCCCTTCAGTCTGGATTTCATCCACAGCACTCCACAGTAACTGCCCTCCTAAAACTCACAAACGACTTACTAACAGCCAAAACCAACGTTCATTATTCCATACTCTTACTCTTGGACCTTTCTTCTGCCTGTGATACAGTTGACCACCCCCTCCTCCTCAAAAAAACTCAATTTGCTTGGTCTCCATGGCTGCACTCTCCGTTAGTTCGAATCTTACCTATCTCATCGCACCTTCAGTGTCACTTACAATTCCACTTCCTCTTCTCCAACTCCTCTTACCATTGGGGTCCCCCAAGCTTCTGTCCTTGGACCCCTACTTTCTCGATCTACACTTCCTCCCTGGGTCAGCTGATAACCTCCCATGGCTTACACTACCATTTATATGCTGATGACACCCAAATCTATCTCTCTGCCCCTCAGCTCACCCCATCAATCTCCTCACGCATCACTGATCTACTAACAGACATATCAGCCTGGATGTCAAACCACTTCCTCAAACTGAATCTAAAACTGAGCTCTTAATATTTCCTCCCCCACGTGCCCCTTCCCCTGACTTCTCTGTCAAGATCAATGGCATAACTATCAGTCCGTCCCCGGGTGCTAGGGGTAACCTTAGACTCTGAACTGTCCTTTCAAGCCCACATACAATCCCTGTCCAAATCATGCCGCCTTAGCCTCCGCAACATTTCCAGAATACGCCCCTTTTTAAATAATGACACCACCAAGCTTCTAATTCACTCCCTGGTCATCTCTCGCCTTGATTACTGCAACTCCCTCCTCATTGGATTACCTTTACATAGACTATCCCCCCTTCAGTCCATAATAAATGCCGCTGCAAGACTCATCCACCTTACCAAGCATTCAGTGTCCTCCACCCCTCTCTGACAATCCCTCCACTGGCTTCCACTCGCCCAACAAATAAAATTCAAAATACTAACAATAATTTACAAAGCCATCCATAACTCTGTCCCCAGTTACATCACTAACCTAGTCCCAAAATACCAACCAAGCTGCTCTCTTCAGTTATCCCAATACCTCCTACTCTCTAGCTCCCTTGTCACCTCCTCCCATGCTCGCCTCCAGGATTTCTCCAGAGCTTCTCCCATCCTTTGGAACTCCCTACCCCAATCTGTTCGACTGTCCCCTAATCTATCCATAATTAGGCGATCCCTGAAAACCCTTCTCTTCAAAGAAGCCTATCCTGCTTCTAACTAACACTGGTTTACTTCCTCCATCAGTTCATCCCCCCACAACTATTACCTTTTGTATCAATTGACCCTTCCTTTTTAGATTGTAAGCTCTAACGAGCAGGGGCCCTCTGATTCCTCTTGTACCAAATTGTAATGTAACTGTAATGTCTGCCCTCATGTTGTAAAGAGCTGAGCAAACTGTTGGCGCTATATAAAACCTGTATAATAATAATAATAATAACATGCCAAAAATTTGGCAGAACACACGAACACCATTAAAGTCTATGGGACACGATAATGAATAACTAAAAGTGGTAATTTTAAAGGCTTATATGCAAGTTATTGTCATAAAAAGTGTTTGGGGACCTGGGTCCTGCCCCATGGGACATGTATCAATGCAAACAAATTTTTAAAAATGGACGTTTTTTCGGGAGCAGTGATTTTTTTAATGCTTAAAGTGAAACAATAAAAATGAAATATTCCTTTAAATATTGTGCCTGGGGTGTGTCTATAGTATACCTGTAAAGTGGCACATTTTTCCCGTGTTTAGAACAGTAACACAGCACAATGACATTTCTAAAGGAAAAATTGTCATATATTAAGGGGAACCCCGAACCAAAATTTTAAAAGAAAATTGCGTGGGGGTCCTCCTAAAATCCATACGAGGCCCTTCGGGTCTGATAAGGAAATTAAGGGAAACCCTGCGCCAATTTTTTTTTAAATATGGCGTAGTGGCCCCCCCCAAGATTCATACCAAACCCTTATTCGTGCACGCAACCTGGCAGGCCGCAGGAAAAGAGGGGGGGACGAGAGAGCGCCCCTCCCTCCTGAACAGTACCAGGCCACATGCCCTCAACATGGGGAGGGTGCTTTGGGGTAGCCCCCCAAAGCACCTTGTCCCCATGTTGATGGGGACAAGGGCCTCATCCCCACAACCCTTGCCCGGTGGTTGTGGGGGTCTGCGGGAGGGGGGCTTATCTGAATCTGGAAGCTCCTTTTAACAAGGGGACCCCCAGATCCCAGCCTCCCCCCCTGTGTGAATTGGTAACGGGGTACAAGTCCCCCTACCATTTCACAAAAAAGTGTCAAAATGTTAAAAAAGACAAGACACAGCTTGGGACAAGTCATTTATTAAAAAATAAAAAAATAAAAATGTCCCACGATGTCCATTCACCTTCTTCTATCATGCCGCCCGACAGACCGAAAAAGAAAAAAAACGATCTGCCTCCATGGGATGCTCCCGCCGTGTGACGAGTCTTCGCTTGTGACAGCTCTAATATAACTGAGGGCGGGGGCACTCAGTGATGTAATCGGGTGACCCCGCACCCTCTGATGCCACGGGGACTTCCCCATGGCTTCCCCGTGGCGTCAGAGGGGGTGGGGTCACCCGGTTATGTCACCAGGTGGCCCCGTCCTCAGTTATATAAGAACTGTCACATGCGAAGACTCGTCACAAGGCGGGAGCCTCCAATGGAGGCGGTTCGGTCGCTGCTTTTTTTTTGGTCCATTGGCGGCGTGATAGAAGAAGTATTTTTGATTTTTGATAGGTGACATATGCGTTATAAATGGCCAAATGGAGAAAGTAAACTGCGACTTTTTTATACCAGAAGAGAGACTTTCATGTTGATAGATAAGGCTGCAGCATTTGATCGTTTAAATCCACCCCCTGTCACGTACCTGGTGGAGATCGAGCTGTAGAGAGGGCTTCTCCTGCACCTCCTGTCCAACGCCCCTGATAGAGATGACAGGGAGTGAAGGACACAGAGTGCACGTGGGCCAATATAGCAGGTGGCACCAGCTGGGCCTTTGCAGGAACCCAATGGCTGTAGATCACCGGACAGGCACTGAGAACTGGAACTCCGTGTCGCTGGATCAGCAGGCAGAAGCATTGCCGGAACATAAGCCAGGGGGTCATCAACAGCCGGGCAGAGCAGGTAGAGGAACGTGAGACTGAAGCTAAGACAGGACACAGGCCGGGTTCGGTACACAATCGGGCAGCGAGGTACAGGTGCATGAGACAGGAGCAGAGTCAAACACAAGCCAAGGTCACAAGTAGGCAGGCGTAAGTCCAAAGGAAGGTACAGGTGAAGCCGGGTTAAACACAGGTAACTGGAACAGATCAAGGCACAGGTTAACAGGAACAAGCTGAAAGACCACTCAGCAATGTGTATGTGTCATTGCTCAGTTTAAATAGGCTGTCTGGCGCCAGTACGTGCACATGTGCGCACGCGTGCGCCTACTCGCGTCCGTGCGCACTCACGCATGTGCCAATACATGTTTTTCTTTGTGCACATGCCAGTGTGCATGCTGGTGCGCCTGCGCTTGCGTGCCAATGTGTGTCTGTTAACCGGACTCCTCTTACACCCCCCCATGGACTTATTGTACTCATGGATACAGCAAGGCTTTTGAACGGGACTGCGTCTTCTGTGAAGTTCCACTGAGGTGTCATCGTGGATGGTGGATATGACGTACACATCTTTTCTATCCCTCCACTTCACAGCCAATGTTCATTCTTCAGGCTTGCTGATTCCCCTTTGTAGCCTTGTGGTGACTAGACACTGTGGAAAGCCCTTCCTGTTTTTTCTTGCTGTACCGCCTGCCAAAGTTTTCTCAAGGTACCCCTTTTGGAACAGTGGGAATTCCAACTCCCAGACAATTTTTCTGCTTATCCATGTACGTTGGGCACTCAAGGGGCTGGGAGTCTTTGCCTTTGTACACACGGAAGGCTTGCACATATCTAGGGGTCCCGATGTTCGAGTCGACCGTAAGTTTGACTCGAACATCGGGTGTTCGTTTGTTCATAGAACAAGCGAACATATGGGGTGCTCACAGGACATTCACGCACCGACGAGCACCCCATAATACACTGCGAGATCGCAGTGCATTGACGGCTGCTGATTGGCCAAAGCATGCACCTGAGCTGCATGCTTTGGCCAATCACAGCGCGATGTACTGTCAGAGCCATTATTGGCCAAAGGCAGGGTGCTAAGTCCACGACCCCCACTATATAAGGCTGCTTACATGGCGGACATATGTAGTGTGTTATTGTGGAGACTGGAGAGAAATTACGTAGGTTAGTTATTGGACAGAGCGTGCAGGCGGTGTAGAATATATAATACAGTGCAGGCAGTGTAGAATATATAATACAGTGCAGGCAGTGTACAGTATATAATACAGTGCAGGCGGTGTACAGTATATAATACAGTGCAGTCGGTGTACAGTATATAATACAGTGCAGGCGATGTACAGTATATAATAAAGTGCAGGCAGTATGCAGTATATACTACAGTGCAGTCAGTGTACAGTATATAATTCAGTGCAGGTGGTGTACAGTATATAATTCAGTGTGTACAGTATATAATACAGTGCAGGTGGTGTACAGTATATAACACAGTGAAGGCTGTGTACACAGTATATAATACAGTGTGTACAGTATATATATATATATATATATATATATATATATATATATATATATATATATATATATACATGTTCCCCCAGCTGCAGCATACTGCCAAGTTTGCCGCAGTGACGAGGAGGGAGGGGATGATTAGGTACTTGGGTGCCTCAGAGAACAGAGGAGGAAAGTGAGGAGGAGGAGGCACAACTCCAATGAGGCAGGATGTCCTCCAGGGGCCGGCTTAGGGGCAGCCATCCTATTGCATCACACCACACAGCTCCACAGGTGCAGGGCGCTGCTGACTCCCCGCTTACTTCCAAAAGTTCATTGGTGTGGGCTTTTTGCAACACATGTGCAGCAGACCACAGCGTTGCAGTTTGCAATCTCTGTCTGAAAAGAATCAGGCGTGGCCATAACACCAGCCACTTGGGCACCACATGCTTGACAAGACATATGGCGACCTGCCATGCAGTCCCTTGGCAACAGCACCTGAAAGACCCACATCATAAAAAAAGGCATACTTTTCCTTGCTCCTCATCTGGGCTCTCAACCCCTACTATACCTCAAGTCCTCTCAAAAACCTGCATTGAGAGGAATGAAGGTATAGCAATAGGTGCCATAAGTACTTGCCAGTTGCTGAACCGTAAAAAAAAAACTGTCCCAGCCATCCACATGCTCAGCGTCTAAATCCTAGCTTGGCCAAATTGCTTGCACTATAACTGCTGCCTTTTTATCTGGTAGACTCTGCCCCTTTCGTGAATTTGTGGAATGTGCTGTACCACAGTGGCAGGTTCCAAAAATACATTTCTTTTCACGTAATACTATTCCAGCTCTGTAAAGTCATGTGGAAGTCAATGTTTTGGCCTCGTTGGACAGGGCGGTCAGCAGCAAGGTTCACATTACTGCTGACTCATGGTCCAGAGGGCATGGTCAGGGACGTTACATTTTCTTCATGGCGCACTGAGTAACTCTGCTGGCAGCTGGGAAGGATGCAGGACGGGGTTCAGTGTTGGAGATTGTTCTGTCACCATGCTTCCAAAAAGCTGGTGGTGATTCTGCCATATCTATCTGCTCCACCCCCTCCTCTTCTTCTTCCTCTATGGCCTCTTCTGCTGAATTGTCCTCTGAACCAGCAGGGCTCCCTAAGTGTTCAAGGGGCTATGCAAGCAGTCAGGCTAAAATATGCCGTGCAGTGCTTCAGTTGGTCTGTCTAGGGGACACGAGCCACAGTGGGGCAGAGATTCGGTCAGCTCTACAGGGGCAGGCTCAGAGGTGGTTGACGCTATTGGCAGCTTGAACCAGGAATGGTTTTTGCGACAATGGCACCAACTTTCTCTACGCCCTCCGACAGAAACACTCGACACATGTTCCATTCTTGGCACACGTCCTGAATTTGGTTGTGCAGTGTTTATTGACCAGGTACCCAGGCTTACAAGATCTTCTGAGGAAGGCCAGAAGAGTCTGTGGGCATTTCCGGCGGTCATACAAGGCCAGTGCTCGGCTGGCTGACATTCAACGGGAATTCAACCTGCCCACAAACCTCCTCATTTGTGACATGCCCACCAGGTGAAAATCAACATTGGCAATGGTGCAGCGGCTGCACACACAGCAGAGGGCCATCGATGAGTACCTGTGTGAGTATGGCACCAGGACAGGCTCAGGGGAGCTTAGCTTCTTTTCACGACGCCAGTGGCTACTGATAAAGGATGCATGCACTGTCCTCTCACCATTTAAGGAGGTCACAAGGATGGTGAGCAGCGACAATACATGCATCAGTGACACTGTCCCTCTAGTCTTCCTGCTGGAGCACGCGCTTTGTGGCATCATGGGCAGGGCACTTGAGGCAGAACATTTTCCTTTCTACTCAAGGCCCCCTGTATGCAGATACCATTCTTGCGGGGCCACCAAACTTACACGAGGAAGAGGAGAAGGAGGAGGAATGTGTCAGCATGGATGTGGAGGATAACATACAGCAGTCTTCAAGGGATGGTTTTCAGTCCCCAGAAACCCAAGGAGTTGTACGTGGCTGGGAGGAGGTAGTTCCTGACAATGTCATCCTTAGTGACCCAGAGGACTCAGAATATCATGCCTCTGCAAACTTATGCTGCATGGGCTCCCTACTTCTGCAAAGCCTGCAAAAGGACCCGAGGATTCGTGGTATCAAGGAGAGGAATCATTACCGGCTGGCAACCCTTTTTAATCCACGTTACAAGGGTAAAGTTGCAGAGCTCATCCTGCCTTCGCAGAGGGAGCAGAGGATGAAACATCTTCAGGATGCCTTGAAGAAAAATTTGTGTAAAGCCTTCCTGACCCTGGGAGGTTATCATTTCCTGGACAACGTGTTTCTGAGGCTTCGTTCGGTCAGAGGAAGAGTGGTGGAGAAGGTGGCCGGCTGACCGATGCCTTTAAACAATTCTTTAGTCCTCAGCGCCCAGGGCTGTTAGCTTTAAGCAACCATCGGCAGCGTCTGCATTATATGGTGCAGGAATATCTAGGGGCAAGAGCAGACTTGGAGACCTTTCCAACTGAGCATCCACTGGGTTACTGGGTCTTGAGGATGGACCACTGGCCAGAACTTGCTCAATATGCAATCGAGCTACTGGCCTGTCCTGCATGCAGCGTGCTTTCTAAATGGACATTCAGTGCTGTGGGAGGGTGTGTGATGTATCAAAGAGTATGCCTGTCCACAGACTCTGTTGATAAGCTGACATTTATCAAAATTAATAAGTCCTGGATCAGCAGCTATCAAGCCCCTGGTGCTGATGCAACTGATTGAATTTGCTAGGGATCTGAGATCCCTTGAAGACTGCCTATCCTATTCCTGAATCTTGATTATGCTAGTTTCCAGCAATATTTTTGGTCCAGGGCACCATCAACACCCAAGGCCCAATTTTTATGCACCTGTTTGACAGGGGCATGTAATTTCAATTTGTTTACTAATTTTTAACAGCAGAGCCCGTTTCTGCACCCAAGAGTAACTGTGAGGGGTTACAGTGTTCAAGCACCACCAACACCCAAGTTCCAATTTTTCTGCACCTGTTTGACAGGGGCATGTGATTTCAATTTTTTTACAAATTTTTAACAGCAGGGCCAGTTCCTGCACCCAACAAGAGTAACTGTGAGGGGTTATAGTGTTCAGACATCACCAACACCCAAGGCCCAATTTGTCTGCACCTGTTTGACAGGGGCCCCCCAGATCCTGCCCCCCCATGTGAAAGGGTATCGGGTACATTGTACCCTTACCCATTCACTAAAAAAAGTGTCAAAAAGTAAAAACCACAAGAGACAGTTTTTAAAAAAACTCTGCCTTGATGGGTGGCCTCCCAGGGATTGCTGTCTTTTCGCTTGGACGGCTTTTATATAGGCAAGGGCGGGGCCAGCTGCTGATGTACTTGAGTCTTTTTTAATAAAGTATTTGTCAAAACCTGTGTTGTGGTTTTTACTTTTTGACACTTTTTTTGGTGAATGGGTAGGCGTACAATGTTCCCGATACCCATTCACATGGGGGGAGCGGGATCTGGTGGCCCCCTTGTTAAAGGGGGCTTCCAGATTCAAATAAGCCCCAGCAGACCCTGAAACCACCATCCAGGGTTGTCGGGAAGAGGCCCTTGTCCCCATCAACATGGAAACAAGGTGCTTTGGGGGGCACCCCAAAGCACCCTCCCCATGTTGAGGGCAAGCGGCCTGGTATGGTTCAAGAGGGGGGTGCTCGCCCGTCCCCTCCCTTTCCTGGCCTGCCAGGCTGCATGCTCAGATAAGGGTCTGGTATAGATTTTTGGGGGGGACCCCATGACAATTTTTTTTTTTCAATTCTGACAAGGAGTACCACTTAAAATCTATGCCAGACCCAAAGGGCCTGGTATGGATTTTGGGGGAGACCCCACGCTGTTTTGTTTTTTTTTGGCATGGAGTTCCCCTTAAATTCTACACCAGACCCAAAGGACATTTTTTTTTATTAATTCTGTCATAGGGTTCCCCTTAACCACTTCAATACAGGGCACATTCACCCCTTCCTGCCCAGACCAATTTTCATCTTTCAGTGCTCTCCCACTTTGAATGACAATTACTCAGTTATGCAACACTGTACCCAAACTAAATTTTTATCACTTTTTTTCACACAAATAGAGCTTTCTTTTGGTGGTATTTAATCACCACTGGGTTTTTCCTGTTTTGCGATATAAGTAAAAAAAGAGCAAACATTTTGAAAAAAAAAAAAACTTTTTTTATTTTCTATTATAAAATTTTGCAAATAAGTAATTTTTGTTCATAAATTTGGGCCAAAATTTATACTGCTACATATCTTTGGTAAAAATAACCCAAATTAGTGGATATTATTTAGTCTGTGTGAAAGTTATAGAGTGTACAAGCTTTGGTGCAAATCACAAAAATTTGATCACACCTGATATACTGACGGCCTTATTAATTTCTTGAAGCCCTGAAATGTCAGAACAATACTAATAACCCCAAACGACCCCTTTTTGGAAAGTAGACAGTCCAAGGCATTTAGTAAGATGCATAGTGAGTTTTTTGAGGTTGTAACTTTTTCCCACAATTCTTGGGAAAATGAAGAAATTAAATTTTTTTTACACAAAATTGTCAGAATAACAAGTTATTTCTACTACACCGCATATGTATACTTCCAATTGAACCCCAAAATACATTCTGCTACTCCTCCTGAGTATGGGTATACCACATGTGTGAGACTTTTTCACTGCCTGGCCACATAGAGAGGCCCAACATGCAGGGAGCACCATCAGGCGTTCTAGGAGCATAAATTACACATCTAATTTCATTCCTACCTATCACACTTTTGAAGGTCCTGGAGCAACAGGACAGTGGAATTACCCATAAAATGACCTCATTTTGCAAACAAAACATCCCAATGTATATTCTTTGAGGCATGGGCTGCAGATAGGAACTCGGGTACTCTGATGGGCTGCAGGAGGGAGGGAGTGTTCCTGCTGGCGTCATTTTAAGTGGTTAAAATCCATACCTGACCCAAAGGGTCCCCCAACGCCGTTTTTTCCCCAATCTTTTTAAATCTACATTATTTTTTGTACATTATTTTTTTTTATTTAACTCTCAGCAGGGAAGCCTTAACAACCTATTGACTGTACGTTTGGTGAGAAAATATCCCACTAAGTGCCCAGAATGATCGGGTGTTAAGCAAGTACCTGAATGGGCGATGTTCCGGCCAAACTCATGCTCGGCCCAAACCGTACGCCCATCCCAAGTGGTGCCTGAACACTGTAACCCCTCATAGTTATTCTTGTTGGATGCAGGAAGGGGCCCTGCTGCTAAAAATTTTTAAAAAATTGAAATTACATGCCTCTGTCAAACAGGTGCAGAAAAATTGGGCCTTGGTGGTGCCTGAACACTGTACTCCTCACAGTTACTCTTGTTGGGAGCAGGAAGGGGCTCTGCTGTTAAAAATTTGTAAAAAAAATTGAAATTACATGCACCCCAAAGCACCCTCCCCATGTTGTGGGCATGTGGCCTGCTATGGTTAAGGAGGGGGGGGCACTCGCTCGTCGCCCCCCATCCTGACCTGCCAGGTTGCATGATCGGATAAGGGTCTGGAATGGATTTTGGAGGGGACCCCACGCCAATTTTTTCTTTCATTTTGGTGCATTCCCCTTAAAATCCCCTTTAAATCCATACCAGATCCGAAGGGCCGGATATGGACTGTTTTTTTTATAGATTTTTCATCTATATTGCTGGGAGCCGGCAATTTATTACAGCTGCGAGCAAGTTTGATGGACATTTTTTCCTTTAGAAATGTCATTATTATACTGTATATAATGATTGTACATTGTATGTGTCCTCCCCCTCCCCTCCCCCCCCCCTTTACTAGGGATTAATATGGAAGAATTTCTGATGTCTGTAATTATTTGGTATGGGAGTTGCATTGCACACTGGTGCTGGAAATTGTAGTGCTGAATGTTTATTATGTTCAATGTCTGTATGTATCTTTTTCTATGTTTTAAAAACCTTTAATAAAAAGAATTTACAAAAAAAAAAGAAATGTCATTATTGAAGAGGCATTGTTCTACACATCGCACAGATGCGCCACTTCACAGGCAGACTAAGGGGACCCTCCCAGGCATGATATTTAAAGGAATATTTCATTTTTATTGTTTCACTTTAAGCATAATTAACCATTTCAGCCCCAGAAGGATTTACCCCCTTCCTGACCGGGTCATTTTTTGCGATAAGGCACTGCCTCACTTTAACTGACAATTTCGCAGTCATGCGACTCTGTAACCAAACAAAATTGGTGTCCTTTTTTTCCCCACAAATATAGCTTTCTTTTGGTGGAATTTGATCACCTCTGCAGTTTTTATTTTTTGTGCTATAAACAAAAAAAGAGTGACAATTTTGAAAAAAACACAATATTTAAAAAAAAAACAAATTTCTTCCTCAGTTTAAGCCAATATATATTCTTCTACATATTTTTGGTAAAAAAAAAAAAATCGCAATAAGCGTATATTGATTGGTTTGCGCAAAAGTTATAGCGTCTACAAAATATTTATTATTTATTTTATTTTTAATTTTTTTTTAATAGTAATGGCGGTGATCTGCAATTTTTATCCGGACTGCGACATTGCAGCGTAAAGATTGGACACTTTTGGCACTTTTTTGGGACCACTGACATTATACAGCGATCAGAGCTAAAAATAGCCACTGATTACTGTATAAATGTCACTGGCAGGGAAGGGGTTAACACTAGGAGGCAATCAAGGGGTTAAATGTGTTCCCTCAGCGTGTTCTAACTGTAGGGGGGATGGGACTGCCTGGGGGAGGAGACAGATCGTTGTTCCTACATCCTCTCCCCTGCCATAACGTGGATTTGTGTGTTTACACACACAGATCCTCGTTCTGGCTCTGTCAGGAGCGATTGCGGGTGCCCGGCGCACATCGCGACCGCCGGGTACCCGCATCGGCTCCCCAGTACCGCGGCGGGTGCACGCGCCCCCTATACCCCTTGAAGCGGCCGCCGTACAACTTCGGCGATTCGCGCAGGGGAGCCATTCTGCCTCCGTCAAATGCCGGCGGGCGGTCGGCAAGCGGTTAAAATCACTGCTCCTGAAAAAAACTATTGTTTTAAAAACTTTTTTTGCATTGATACTTGTCCCCTGGGGCAGAACCCGAGTCCCCATACACTTTTTATGGCAATAACTTGCATATAAGTCTTTAAAATTAGGACTTTTGATTTTTCATGTTTGTGTCCCATAGACTTTAATAGGGTTCGCATGTTCGCTAGAACTTTTTGTCGAGGTATTCTGGTGCAAACCGAACCTGGGGGGGGTGTTTGGCCCATCCCTACACATATTCAGTGGTGCTTTCACAGAGCTTGTTGAGCTTCAGTCTATACCTGGCCCTCTTACTTGGAATGTACTGCTTGAATTTCAGCCGGCCTGTGAAATGGACCAGGGATTCGTCCACAGAAATGTTCTGGTCAGGGATATAAAGTTCAGCAAACCTCTTAGAAAGAAATCAACTAGGGGGGCGAATTTTATACAATTTATCATAGTTGGGATGTTTTTTTTGGGGGGGCACTGTGAGTTATCGCTGAGATGCAGGATGCACATAATCATCTCATAGCGGGACCTGGACATGACAGCTGAAAAAATTGGCATGTGGTGGATGGGGTTGGTAGACCAATAAGCGTGCAATTTGTTTTTTTTGTAAGCCCCATGTTGATCATAAGGCCCAAAAAAAAATCTAAATTGCTTCACTGTTAGTCATCTCCATTCGAAAGGTCGGGCATAGTATGAGTTGGAGTATGTATTGTTGGGCAAAAAGATTTGTTTGGTCTACGATGCTTTGAAGGGCTAGTAACAGGTACTCGGGTACTTTGATGAGCTGGAGACAGGTACTCTGATGGGCTGGTGACGGGTACTCGGGTACTCTGATGAGCAGGTGACAGGTACTTGGGTATTCTGATGAGCTGGTGACAGGTACTCGGGTACTCTGATGGGCTGGTGACAGGGACTCGGATGAGCTGGTGACAGGTTCTCTTTACTCAGTGGGCAATATGGGCACAGTACTATACACAGTAAATGGTAACTCACTGTTCCCATAATCTCCTCCTCACACTAGATCGGTGTGTGAGGAGGAGAACATGGTAACAGGCGGTTACCTCCCCGTTTGTTGAAATTTATGACCGGCTGTGATTGGACACAGTTAGTCACATGGTAAAGAGCCAATTTAATTGGCTCTTTACCCTGATTAGGGATGGCCTTTGTCCGAGGGACAAGCCTCGTCCCCGATCGCCACGCTGCGTGCCCCCGGGGGGGGGCGCACACCAGCGACGGGCACACAGACCTCGAAAGTGACCAGCTGCGATCGGACACGGTGGGTCACATGGTAAAGAGCCATTTTCATTGGCTCTTTACGCTGATCAGAGATGGGCTGTGCCCCAACGGACATGCCTCATCCCCTGGGACGCGCAGGAGCGGTAGAGAACGGGTGCCATATGACGCCCACCCGGAGGGAGAGTGTGTTCCTGCCAGCGTCATATTACTATGCACTAGTAGGCAAGTGGTTAATGAGGTTGTATTTTATGTTTTTTTATTTCTTTTTTGCGTCTATATATGTTAATAGGGCATTTTTTAAGTTCAGGGTGCTCAAAGCACTGAATTAACTTGTTACTGACCATCTATTTTGAAGCTAATTTTTTCTCAGAGCACAACTGTATCGTACGGCAGAAAAAAAAGAGCAAGAACAGTGTGCACCTAAACCACCTAGAAATGATATCACTCACACTGCTGTATATTCTGTAGTATACTGCATTAATGGTTGTAGTAAAGCTCCAACCGTTTTTTTGGGGGTTTTCTGTCGCTAGTAAATTTGGGCCTAGCCTTGCTATTTAAAATTATCCTGATGCTTGAACAAGCTTATACTGCAGTGTCACCTGCAGTCTCATAATAGTTTGAAAGAAATTGGCCAGCATCAGGGCAGTTTTACATTATTTAAAACAGGGACAGCCGCTCCAAGCGGCCTTACTACCACCTGATGAAAAAGCAAAAATAAACAAAAATGCAGCGCTCAATGGGACCGGTAGTAAAGAACTATTGCTGATGGTATAATCAATAAAGTTCATTTATTGGATGCATACTGAGATTTGAAATTAAAAACAACTGTCAATGAAAAAATGAGATAACATTTTTAGACTTCATAAGCACAATCCATTATCATGGTTGAAGTAATCCGAAAATTAGTATATACGATACCACCATGACTTCCAGATGACAAGGGGTTAATGTCAGCAAGTGTGCTCCAAGCTACAATCCTAATTGTCAGACCCAATGGCTCAATGTGCAGGGAGAAAAATAGAGGTGGAGAGACACCGCTCTCTAAGGTGCACTTAGTGGCTGTATTCCAGATATCAGACTCGCTGTGATCCAGGAGGTGTATTGTAGATCGCGCCTCTGAACGACCTCGGTCAAGCTGGCTGATCAGGCTGGCTGAAACCTGGCGTGCTGTAGCCTAGCTTCCTGGTACTCCTCGTTTCCGGCCCTGACCCTGCCTCCCGGCTTCCGGATTCAGTGTGCGCCATCCAGAGCGCCAGACTTTGTCTGGCGGACTTTTCGACGGACTTTACGAACGAACGGACTTGCCTACACACACGATCAACCAAAGTCTGACGGATTCGTACGTGATGACGTATGACTGGACTAAAACAAGGAAATTCATAGCCAGTAGCCAATAGCTGCCCTAGCGTCGTTTTTTGTCCGTCGGACTAGCATACAGGCGAGCAGACTTTTCATGCGGTCTCGTGTCCGTCAAAAAGATTTGAAACATGTTTCATTTCTAGGTCCATCGAACTTTTGGGGAAAAAAAAGTCAGGTCCACAGGACCAAGTATGCCGTAAAGTCCGCTCGTGTGTATGCGGCATTAGAGAGCGGTGTCTCCCCACCTCTATTTTTCTCCCTGCACATTGAGCCATTGGGTCTGATAATTAGGATCGGAGCTTGGAGCACACTTGCTGACATTAACCCCTTGTCATCTGGAAGTCATAGTGGTATCGTATATACTCATTTTCGGATTACTTCAACCATGATAATGAGTTGTGCTTATGAAGTCTAATAATTTTATCATCTAATTTTTTCATTGACAGTTGTTTTTTATTTCAAATCTCAGCATGCATCCAATAAATGAACTTTATTGATTATACTATCAGCAATAGTTCTTTACTACTGGTCCCATTGAGTGCTGCATTTTTGTTTATTTTTGTTTATTTTTGTTGTCTACTTTTCTTCCAGAAGTTTGCAGCTGCACTGGTGTCCAGCTATTTCTTGCATAATTGTTACGACATGACAAAAGTTTCTAATGACTGCCAGTTTTAGCGCTTCAGAACTCTTTTTGTTTTCTGATAAAAAAGCATGTAAAATGTTTGTGTTCTTTGTATATTTTTAACTTTACTGGGTCTTGAGTCAAATTGGTAAAAAGTAATGTATTCATTACTTAAAGCCTGGGTCCACCTATCTATTGTTTTTTTTTTTGGAGTTCATTCACAAACTTTTCTTCTCATGATTATCTACTCACATGTTCTGTGTAATAAGTCCGCCTGTGTCCGATTTCATTGTAAAGAATAACTTATAAAATTCACTGAAGGCGGTTTCCATCTTCATTGTGGGCATTTGAAGCCCACAAGCATGTATTTCCTGGATGCGGTAAATGCTGTGCTCCCAGCATTCACCGAGATGTTGTGATGACGCTGTTGCACAATGCATGCTGGGAAGCCTGAGACTAGCTCCCAGGGGACTGTGGGAGGTCTGGGAGAGGCTAGAAACACGCCTACTCCCATGGGAGGAAAACCAGGAAGTGCTAAGAAGATTAGAAAAAAAAAGGTAATTACGGCTATTTAATTTTTTTTACACAGCATGTCAGCATCTAGGCAAGGAAGAGAATGCATAGAGATAATGTTCAAAATTTGGGTGGAACCCCGCTTTAATTTTATTCCCATTTAACCCTATTAAATTGCTGTAATAATTGAAAGGTAAGCACAAAAAACATGACAGAGCACACTGCAGGAAAAAATCTATTAACATTTAAAAACAAATAAAATAATAAAAATATATGCAATTTATATAACGCCAATTGAAACAAATGGTACAGGTGTTGCAAGAGTATCTGCATACACTTTAAAAACCTAAGATGATATTTTCTAGCTTAAAGTGATAGCAAACACACACTGTTTAATTTACATTGACTCTTCTATTTCTGTATGTGGATGATGGCACTGTAATTATTTTAATAAGAAAAAGTATTTAAGTACCTTTTTCCCAATCAATATACAGCTGTCACATGACCCAGATCTTTCACAGCCTGTATACAGGAGGAGCTTCTAGTCCTCTGCTGCTGGTCACATGTTCAAAATAAAAAAAAAACAGCTTTTGAAATACAGAGTAAAAATAAATAAATAATATAAATACAGTAATTTAAATTGTCATACAAATATATATTTGAAATCAAATCTTTATTATTTTTTGCCAATAACATGGAGTGGGTGGATTTCAGTCAGTCACAGGCTATGTCACGCCCCTCCAGCTTGTGTCTTAGAAAAAGAGGGAGATGATTCCCCACAATAATCTACATGTAATATCCCACCCTCATTGTGTTTAGCTGGTTAGTTGGTATGGAGGAGGAGGGAGGGATTGGGCTGTCATTTACCACTGTGTATATGCCCACATGTGTGACTCTATAGTCACATGGGCTGCTCAGATGTGATAGGGAGGAAATGCTCTGCATAGCAAATCACTGAAAACTGAGCATGTGCAGAGTTGCTACCACAGCTGCAAAATCCCTAGCTAAATTGGGGACATAAGGGGGAGATAGAGAACAGCAGGATCAACCAGTTTTTTTGCAGAATACAGAAAACAAATCTCATAGAGACTGAGTAAGTATGGACAGCATGTAATACACCATTTATTGATAGTTTTTTTATGATGTGGGTTTAGTGACACTTTAAATATATAGGCCAATTCTGAATAGATAAATTAGATATTAAAGTATAACTTAAGACAAAAGTTGTTTTTACTTCTGGATAGAGTAGAGAGGGATTAGAACAAAAGTTGTGCCTTTAGTTCTACTTTGATCCCCAACTGGATAACAAGGCACTGTGGATTATAAGCAATTGCCATATTTCCACCTTTTATTTAGAATTTGTTGCATCTAATTGCTGCGGATCATCTGCATCTTCTTTAAAGCCAGTTCTTATCACATATATTATTCCAGTGGCATTTCTCCTGGTTGGTTGTCTAAAGGCAATGACAGAACACATCTGTGTAATAAGCCTTGGCCTAACCCCTTAGCGTCTCCACTAGAGAGGGGTGAAAGGATGACTATGACCTGGAGGTTGGCTGGAGGAACCAATGAGCCTACAGAGTACTAAAGAAAACCAAAACTCCCTGAGGTGTCAGTTACGGCACAAAGGGTTTCTCTTGAATGGAGAGGAGAGTGCAGACAACTGCTAAGGTCAGTATTCAGACTCTTCTTTTTTTTTAAGGTATCCTCATTTTGATCTTTTTTTAGAACAGGCCATTTTAAAGGAAATCTATGGTCCCAGCATAAACTTTTATTTTATAACATCAGCATTGTAATAACAATACAAGCAATAGTTATTTTGACCATCTAATATAAGCTTTTTTGAAAAAGTTCCTTTCGTGTTGTGAGTGCTGCCTTGCTGCTGGCCATAGGTGTGCGCACAGGGTGTGCCGGATGTGCCTGGGCACACCCTTATCACCCAGTGCACATTAGCATTGTCGCCAGTTTGCCAGTGGGAAGGTTGGAAAGATCTCCCTCTTACCTACACTGCCATAAGATAATTGCTTACTCACTTCTCTTTCACTGTTCCAGCAGGGAGATTATTGTACCGGGGTCATATACATGTAGACACACACACGCGTTTGTTTGAGCTTTGGGGTGCACACCCTAATGCAATAGGCTGCGCAAACCAGTGCAGCTGGCCATCTTTTTCCACAACTTCCTGGATTCCCTGCATGCTTTGCAACTTCCCCTCTGCTGTTTACTATCAATTCCTAAGGACTACATATCCCATGGTACCTTGCTGCCTGCAAGCGAAGATTCCTGTACTGACTCTGCCTCCTGTAACTCCTCCTCTCAGCACCTCTGTAGATAACAAGGGAGGCTCTTTGATATCTGTGCCACATAGTGCCCACTCACAGGGCATAGTGAATGTGTGTCACAGAATTCAAGGAAGTACATGTGCAGGGGTCTTCTCAAAGAAAGTTTACAAACATCAAGATCATTCAGAATAAAAGGAGCAGGCTAGAGATGATTGAAATACAAGTTTACATTTTCATCATAAGTACTCGTTAAGTCTTTGTGGAGAGCTTCCCCATAAATGTAAATCTAGTATTTTGTAGTATGTAAGAATCTAATCCAAAACTTTAGAACAGGGGATATTTGAAAAAAAAAATTACATTAATAAATATAATTATTTTGTCTCCCTGATGTTTATACATTCACTTATAAGTTCTTAGAGTTGTCCTCTGGTTTTCCCGATATATTGTTTACAGCTGCACCAGATAAGATATAAAAAGTGTGACAGCGCAGCAGTTAGCATAAAATTTAACATCAAACTTCTCTCCTGTGGCTTCCGAAGTGAAGCATGAAAAATTCCTTTACATAGATGCAGATGTTATGACCACATCTGAGTATTGCCCTAGGAGCCAGCCAAGAACTCACATTCCTGCTCCTAGTTGGTTAAAGAAATCTCCCAAGGTTTTAGTTCTGAAATTTAAAACGGGTTTATAATTTGATAGATGTGCTAATTTGGGATCCAACATAAATGCATGCCAATACTTGCTGACAAAATGTCTAATAGTGTTAACATCAGAGTGATAAGTGAAAATCTTGGAGGGGGATATAGAGTCAGCTCTAGTTTTGTTTATGGAACAATAACTGTTTATCCATGTTTAAAACCCAAAGGGCACAATTGAAAGGAGTTTTATCACATTCTCTATCCTTCATGTGTCTACTGAGCATTCTAAATGTTAACAGTTTGTCCATTGTGGATGTTATTTAAGGTATGTTTAGACCATATAGCCTATCAGTTGCTACAAATATGATGCTGGATAAACCTTGGCCATGGAACATTGATGTGCTTGGCCATGGAATATTTTTTTCATTGATTAACTAGTACAGGAGCAACTCATAAAACTAGAATATCATCAAAAAGTTAAAGTGATTGTAAATCTTTGTTTTTTTTTAAATAACAAACAAGTTATACTTACCTCTTCTGTGCAAGGGATTTGCACAGAGTGGCCCTAATCCTCCTTTTCTGGGGACCCCCAGTGGCGCTCCT
This sequence comes from Lithobates clamitans, assembly GCA_037952925.1. Classification (NCBI taxonomy): domain Eukaryota; kingdom Metazoa; phylum Chordata; class Amphibia; order Anura; family Ranidae; genus Lithobates; species Lithobates clamitans. The sequence goes on along the minus strand of JBBGZY010000125.1, from coordinate 2,618,316 downwards.
GGCTCTTCCTCTTCTCGAGTGCCCCCACGGAGAGCTGCATTCAATGGGGGCACTCGTGCGGGCGCACTCCTGAGTCCTGATGCTGCGTCCATTGACACAGACAGCAGGACTCGGCCCGCCCTCCGACTCCCGTGTCATTGGATTTGATTGACAGCAGCAGGAGCCAATGGCTGGAGCTGCTGTGCTCGTCCCCGACGCTGGAACGATTGGGTTCAGGTAAGAAAAAGGGGAGTCTGGGGGGGTGCTGCCGCACAACAGATTTTTCACCTTCCCGCTGAGCATACGCAGATGTGCGTACTTGGCTTTTGGGGGTTATACCGGGATGATGCCCGCAGCTGCAGGCATCATCCCGCTACTGTTGTTAAGAGCCGGCGATCGGCTATCGGAATATAACAACTGATGCAGCTAAAAGCCGATCGGCTGTTATACCGGAGGAGCGGGAGGGGGCGTCCCCCCTCCCGCCGCCTCCCGCCGCTCTTACCGGGCCTCCCGTTCGATCGGGAGGCCCGGTGACCAATTGGCTGCCTCCGGTGGCTGGGGGCGGGCTGGAACGAAGCTGTGGGTGGCTTCGTTCCAGCCTTCTAATTGTAAACGCGGAAGCGACGTCATGACGTCACTTCCCATTTACTCGGCTGCCAATGGCGCCGGTTTTAAAAGAATACGCAGTATTCAGAATCGCCCTTTTCAGCAATCTGAATACTTTGAAGTGCAAAGGAGGGATCGGGGGTCTTTTAGACCCCTGATCCCTCCATAAAGAGTACCTGTCACCACCTATTAATGTCACAAGGGATATTTACATTCATTGTGTCAGCAATAAAAGTCATCAAAAAATTTTTTTTTAAACACAATTTATAAATATATAATTAAATAAAATAAATAAGAAAAAAAATTTTTTTAAAGCGTCCCCGTCCCCGCGAGCTCGTGCAGCAAAGAAAACGCATACGGAAGTCGCGCCCGCATATCTAAACGGTGTTCAAATCACACATGTGAGGTATTGCCGTGATCGTCAGAGCGAGAGCAATAATTCTAGCACTAGACCTCTTCTGTAACTCTAACCTGGTAACCGTAAAAAAAAATTAAAACGTCGCCTATGGAAATTCTTAGGTACTGTAGTTTGTCGCCATTGCATAGCAAAAAAAAAAAAAGGAATATAGTAATTACCGAAAGAGGATATTTTATCTAGGCCATCCCATGTATCCATTCAAATGTACCCCGCCCCCATGTGAATAAGTGTAGGGTAAATTGTACCCCTACTTATTCACTAAAAAAAGTGTAAAAAAGTAAAAACGGCAGCAGACAGTCTTTGACAATTCCTTTATTTTTTAAAAAAAGTGTCCCACCATGTAAATCCATCTATAATCACAGCGTCGACGGTCCCGAGAAAAAGAAAAAAAACTGAGCAGGGTAGCCCCGGGTGGCCCGTCCCTTGCTAATATAACAGCTGTTGCCGTGAAAAGACTGCAGTTGGCGGGACAATCATCATACAGCAATGCACTGCGATCTCGTAAGTTCGACTCAAACATCGGGTGTTCGCCCATTCGCTGAACAGCGAATATTATGGGGTGTTCACGGGAAATTCAAGCGCCGTTGAACGCCCCATAACATTCGCTATTCTGCGAATGGGCGAACACCCAATGTTCGAGTCGAACTTACGTTCGATTTGGACATAAAGCTCATCCATACTTACAGCTAGTAAAAACCCAAAATTCAGCATCTCAGAAAATTTGAATATTACATAAGACCAATAAAAAAAATAGGATTTTGAATACTGAAATATTGTCTTACTGAAAAGTATGTCCATGTTTAGTATCATATGCACTCAATACTTGATCAGGCTCCTTTTGCATTAAATACTGCATCAATGCGGCGTGGCATGGAGGCGATCAGCCTGTGGCACTGCTGAGGTGTTATGGAAGCCCAGCTTTCTGTGATAGCGACCTTCAGCTCATCTGCATTGTGGGATCTGGTGTCTCTCATTTTCCTCTTAATAAATACACCACAGATTCTCTATGGGGTTTAGGTCAGGCGAGTTTGCTGGCCAATCAAGCACAGTGATATCATGATCATTAAACCAGGTATTGGTACTTTTGGCAGTGTGGGCAGGTGACAAGTCCTGCTGGAAAATGAAATCAGCATCTCCATAAAGCTGGTCAGCAGAGGGAAGCATGAAGTGCTCTAGATTTTCCTGGTAGAGGGTTCCGCTGACTTGATAAAACACAGTGGACCAACACCAGCAGATGACACGGCTCCCCAAATCATCACTGACTGTGGAAACTTCACACTGGACCTCATACAACATGGATTCTGTGCCTCTCCACTCTTCATCCAGACTCTGGGACCTTCATTTCCAAATGAAATGCAACATTTTCCACAGACAGTGATGATTTAGGGAGCCACTATCAAACCTGGGCTTCCATAACACCTCAGCAATAACACAGGCTGATCGCCTCCATGCCACGCCACATTGATGCCGTAATTCATGCAAAAGGAGCCTCAACCAAGTATTAAGTGCATACTATATTGAACATGGACATACATTTCAGTAAGCCAACATTTCTGTATTAAAAATCCTTTTTTTATTTATCTTATGTAATTTTCTAATTTTCTGAGATACTGAATTTTGGGTTTTCACTAGCTGTAAGCCATACTCATCAAAATTAAAAGAAAGAAATGCTTGAATTATATCACTCTATATAAAATATATGAGTTTCACTTTTTGAATTGAATTACTGAAATAAATTAACTTTTTCGATGATATTCTAATTTTACTAGATGCACCTGTATTTGGTGAACACCTTGTTTTGCTAGCAGCTGAATACTATTATTAATTAAAAATACATTTGTAAAGATAATTTATCATTATAACTTTTATTTTACAGTTCTTTGTTCTATGATACAAAAGTATGTGTAGTATGTTCAACCATTTCAGAAAAAAAGACTGATGACATTCATTGTCCTGTTTAAATTGATTTAAAACAAAAAGTACTGCATTTGACCACTAGATGGCACTAAGTTTCATAGGAATTTCTTATGATACTTAGCGCCATCTAGTGGCCAGATGCCAGCTTCTCAACCAAGCAAGATAATGTGGATAACTTGGAAAGCAAGCTAAAAATTATAGCACTTACATAAGAAATCTTGTGACATATCAGCGATTAAGGGAATATTGTTATCTTTTTAGTGCATTTTTATCTCAATAGAAGAGGATCCACATCCATGTCTATGCACACATATGAGGTACAAAATTTTTTGGTCATGCCACTTGCAAATGCCCAGTTGCTTATGATCACCTTCAAGCTGTCCACACATCAGAATAATCAGAATAATATGTAGAAAGAGTGACTCATGGGGGGCGTGTCCAGGATGGCGCTGGCAGCAGACGTGTAGTGTCTGAGCATCCCAGGGACCAGCTTTAGACTCTGCTTTTATCGGGTGTAGACTCATCTATAATGACAGACCTGTGTCCCCCCTGTCTCAGTGTCACCTCCGGGGTATGCATAGGCGACGATCACAGGCAAAATCCCGCCACGCGGCCACAATACCTAGCACCGCGGGTAAGGCCACAGCCGGAGACCCAGCCTGAGGAGCTGCCTGCCACGGCGGCGGATTTTAGCGTGGTCATGTAGGCGATCACTACCCTGACTGATAAGGTGGGCCACATACAGGCTAATGTGGAATTCATCCGTAGCCAGGTGACAGAGGTGGAACAGAGAGTCTCTCAGACCGAAGACATGGTACGTGACCATGTGGCTAATCCACATACCCTAAAAACTAAGGTTAAGGCATTGAAGGCTCGGGCTGAAGTTGCAGGAAACCTCCCTGAGGGGGCTGAGGGTGCTGACCCCATTACCTTTGCTGAGCGTCTACTGCAATAACTGCTTCCTTCTGCTTGCTTTTCTCTATTTTTTACTGTGGAGCGAGCTCACTGCATACCTTCCACTAGGGGGCCCCAGGGAGCACCACCTCACACTTTCATCTTTAAACTGCTCCATTTCCGTGATCGTGACCTGGTGATAAGGAAGGTAAAATCCCAAGGTAAACTGCACTTTGAAAATGCCAAGCTCCTAATTTTTCCAGATTATTAACTGGAAACACAGAGGCAACGGAAATCCTTTGACGTGGTGAGAGCTAGACTCTGCTCCAAGAATGTAAAATACAGCATGTTATTTCCAGCCAGGCTGCGGGTGGAAGACGGTGAGTCCGTCCGTTTTTTTACACCCCCTGAGGAGGCCTCAGCCTGGATTGACACCCTGCCTCGATGGCCAATCTTCTAACTAAGCTGTGGATATCAAGTGCCTCCTAGGCCTACGCTCCTACCACACTGGCTACTGTCTGGCTCCTTAATTACCATACTTCCCGTTGCCAGTTCATGACGGGTCCCATGGTTCTCTTTGTGGAAGGAGATTTTTTTTGTTACCCCCTGATACATTCTTTGTTACTCCTGCCTGGATATCAGACTATCCACTGTCCTCCCCTTTTTCCTATGGCCTGTGTCATTACACCTACTGCCCTATGCAGCTATGCTGCTCAAGTTTGTACCCCCAGCGGCAGCTGGGAGACTGCACCCACATTTCTGATCTGGTCCTGAACTGTGTCCCAAACTGGATGCCATGTTTTACATGAACTGTTGTATGCGGTGGTCCGGGTTCTGCTCCTGGGCCCCTTTTGGAAATCCTTGCCTAGTTCTGTAATTCCTAGTGCCTATGGCTGACTGTAATATGGTGTCTTGGAATGCCAGGAGTCTTAACTCCTCCGTGAAGAGGTTCCTGGTTTTTCAATTTTTGAATTCCTATCGTCCACAGATTTGTATTTTACAAGAGACCCATTCAGTGGGCAGTAAACTCCTGAGTCTTAGGAAACCCTGGGTAGGACACCATTACCATTCCTCATATACCAGTTATTACCGGAGGGGGTCAGCATTTTAATTCACAAGTGTCTTGCATTCAGGCTACTGGCGCTGGAGTTGGACCTGGACAGCTGCTATGTCATATTACATGCCATGGATGGTGGATAGATTGGAATTGGTGGTGGTGGGGCTGTACTTACCTCCCCCTGCCTCCATGAGACTGCTTACCAATTGATAACCAAAATTGTTGCCTACTCTACAGATATTGTGGTGATTCTTGGAGATTTCAATATGGTCCCGGATGCTGGGATGGACAGACTTTTCACCAGGACGTGTACTCCCTCGTAGCTGTCTGCTTGGGTGGAGGCCTCGAATCTGACAGATGTGTGGAGATGGCGTCATCCTTATCAATGCGCCTACACCTGTCATTCCGCCTTGCATAAAACCTTTTCCCGTATAGACCTAGTCTATGCTGGGGGGTCTGTCCTTTCTAGAATTCGGGACATCTCCATCCTACCTCGTGGCATTTCGGACCATGCTCCTCTTGCCTTGAAACTGAATGTATCTACTGCCCCATGGGATAGTCTGTGGCGTTTATGCAGGTTTTGGCTGTCCGATTCGAGGGTTTCTGAGCAGTATACATCTGACATGATACACTACTGGAAGAATCAGGACCGTTCTATATCTCTGTCCACCTCTTGGGATGCTTTTAAAGCTTTCTCCAGAGGCAGCCTGCAGTCACATGTCCGTCAGGTTCGCAGGGGCTTGAGGGAGGATTTACTGAGGGCTGAAGAGAGAGTGGCTGTCCTTGAGGTGGAGTTCTCCCTGTCAAGAGCTTCCCAAGTGTACTCTGATTTTCAGGCAGCTCTGAGAGATGTTCTTCTGCTCCGAACATCTGCTACTAAAACCCAGCTTCTACATCAATCCCAACGCATATTCGAACATGAGGGAAAAATTGGGAGTATGCTGGCATGGTTGGCTAGGGAGAGTTCCTCACCCGTGTCTATATCCAGTATTCGTGACTCTGATGGGTCCCAGCTGACTGATCCTGCTTCTATTAATGCTAGTTTCGCAACGTTCTATCAAGAGCTATATAGCTCCCGGATGGTGGGCACGAATGAGGAACTATACGAATATCTGGAGGAAATTGAGCTGCCATGCTTAACATCCACTTTTAGGGATGCATTGGGTGGCCCCATTATGCTGGAAGAGCTCCAGCGGACGGTGGCTTCTCTACAAAATGGTAAGACACCGGGCCCTGATGGCCTCCCTGCTGAATTCTTTAAGACATAAGCGGTCTGGATTATTGCTGGGTAGGGGAACCGATATTAATATCCAACGCCTCCTTACACATCTCTCTAGGGCGGATGGAGACAGTTCAGGGGTGGTGGCCTCCTCGGACGCCGAAAAGGCTTTTGATTCAGTGGAGTGGCGCTACCTCTGGGCTGTCCTACGTAAATTTGGATTCAGCCCTCGGTTTATTAAATGGGTCCAATTGCTCTATCACAACCCTATGAATACGCACTAATAATTAGTTGTCCTTTCCTTTCCCCCTGACTCAGGGTACTAGACATGGCTGCCCGCTCTCCCCAGGCCTGTTTGCACTGGCAATGGAACCCCTAGCAGTGCGCATTAGGTCTGCCCCACGGTTGAAGGCATACAGGTGGGGGTGATTGTAGACAAAATATCCCTATATGCAGACGACACTCTCCTGTTCCTGAAAGACATCTCCACTCTACCTCAGGTCCTTCAAATCATTGATGTGTTTGGATCCTTTTCAGGCATCAAGGTTAACTGGGGAAAGTCGCTCCTATTCCCACTACATGCCTCAGATCCCCACACCCAGATTAGCACTCCGTTGACATGGACCACCTAATTTAAATATTTGGGGGTGGTGATAAGGGCCCCACTGTCCTCATATTTTGAGCTGAACCTCTTGCCGTTGCTTAGGACCTTCTCCCAGAAATGTATGGCCTGGAAGTCTCTCCCTCTTACTCCAGTGGGTAGAGTGAACCTTGTTAAGATGGTATGTTTACCTAAGTTCCTTTATCTCTTCCGCAGTTCCCCTCTGGTGCCTCCAGCTTCCTTCTTTAACAAACTACGGGGAATTATATCATCCTTTGTGCGGAATGGGAGGCCTCCACGTTTGGCCATCTCTACTTTACAGCTCCCTCTCACCCGGGGGGGGCTGTCTCTACCTAACCTTCAGGCTTACTTCTGGGTGGCGGTCCTGGTAATGGTGAGATGGTGGTTCTCCCAACCTAAAGATAACCCAGCGGTTACTCTGGAAGCAGCCATCATGGGGTCGTACTCTATCCTTAGTAACTTGGGGTTCAGGGGACCAAAATCCCACCCCGGAATTACAGATTTGATGCGTACCACTATTACAGTATGGCACAGGGCGAGGGCCCGATATAGCTCTCCGGAGTCGTTCTCCCCTCACATTCCCCTTTGAGGTAATCCAAATCTCCCACATCTGAATAAAGTTCCTGACCCGTAGGTTTGAGCAACAAGAGGGATAGTGAATCATAAACATGTTGTTTCAGGCGGCAAATTGCTCTCCTTCCCCGACCTTAAAGATGCTTACATTTTACCATGGTGGATGTTGTTCCGCTACTACCAACTTTGCCACACATTTCATAAGCAGTTCCCACCCTCTCTCACCCTAGAATCGGAACCTGTTGAAGGATTGCTTATTGCCAAGGTGATAGACAAGCCTTTATCTTCCCTGTACTTCCGCCTATCCATAGTCCCTACTAAAAAATTAGAAAACACCTTTGACAAGTGGAGAGTAGACATTCCTGGCTTGACTGGGGAGGGTGTTTGTCCTCTTTTGTGACTAATATATTCTCGACCAAAGACCGTTTCCTACAAGTTAAGTTCTTGCACAGGGCCTACTTCACCCCAAGAAGATTGACAATCATGAACCCAGGGGCCCCGGCGCCCTGTCCCAGATGTGGTACGCAGGCTGCTTCTTTTCTCCATATGATCTGGTCCTGGCCACGCCTTGCTGCCTTTTGGTCAGAGATTCTCACTGATCTCAATCGTTGAACCTCTTTGACCCTCGAGTCGGATGCCAGGTTTATGTTGCTCAATGTTTTTGGCACTAACATTAAGGGCCGACATATTTAATTGTTCTTAAGTTATGCCACTTTTTACGGACATAGGGAGATATTTCTCCATTGGAAAGATGCTGCACCGCCCACGTCATCTACTTGGCGCTCTGTTTTAAATTCTGTTTTGCCACTGTATAGAATCACTTACATTAACCGGAACTGCGCTAGAACATTCGATAAAATCTGGTTGGGATGGATAGGTGCTTGGGGCTCGGAGATTGCGGACGATGATCTAGGTTATGAAGCTGTGCCTTGATAACTGTTTATTCATATGTTCTCTTGCCTTTTAATATCTATATGGAGTTTGGAACTAATCTTACCACTTGGGGTCCCTTGCCCCCCCCCCCCCCTCGCCTATATGATTTTCTCCTGTATCCATATAGTTTAATACACCTGTCAGAGGACCATCCTGCTGTATTTTATTTATTTATTTATTTGCATTTCTCCTCTGGGATATCAGCAAATTGCTCTTTGTGGTAATCTCTATTGTAATGTAAATGTTACCGACTGTGCCTGTTCATTGTTTGTAATGTAAAGATTTGCATAAACCTTTTCTTGGTTAAAAAAAAAAAAAAAAAAGAGTGACTCATACCCTCTCCCTCCCCCTACTCTCCCTGCTCTATTTGTTTATTATATACATTTAATTAAACAGAAACAGAGTGAAAGAAAATAATTCCTGCTGTGCTCTCTTTTTAAAAATCCATATACTTCTCAGGCTACATGCACACGGACGTTTTTACAGCCGCTTTTTTGAGTGTTTTTTGCAGCTTAAAAACGCCTCTCCATGTTAGTCTATGGCCTCATGCCCACCATCGCTTTTTTGAACTGTAAATGGCATAGCCATTTTTAAGCTGCAAAAAAAAACAAGGACCAGTGCGTTCTGAGGCTCCAGCGCTAGAGCTGTAAAAACGTCAGACGCTGGAAAAAGGTGTTAAACGCGAATTAACGAGTCTTAACGCTGTAGCCTATGGGAGCCCATTGACTTGAATAAAGGTTGCACCAGAAGTCGAATCAAGAGGATCTGACTTGCGGTGCGACTTGTGTGCTGAGAATCTTAAAAGGGGAAACCAGGCAAAAAATGTTTTAAAAATTTGCGTGAGGTTTCTCCCAAGACGATACCAGACCCTTTGGTCTTGTATGGATCTTAAGGGAAACCCTCACACCAAAAAAAAAAAAACGGCGTAGGGGTTCCCCCAAGATCCATACCAGACCCTTATCCGAGCATGCAACCCGGTAGGTCAGGAAAGGGGGGGCAAGCAAGCGCCCCCCCTCCTGGACCATACCAAGCCACATGCCCTCAACATAGGGGGGGTTTGGTGCTTTGGGACAGGGGGGGCCCTTCGCCCCCCCACCCCAAAGCACCTTGTCCCCATGTTGATGAGGACAAGGGCCTCTTCCCGACAACCCCGGCCGTTGGTTGTCAGGGTCTGAGGGCGGGGGGCTTATCGGAATCTGGGAGCCCCCTTTAATAAGGGGCCCCCAGATCCCGGCCCCCCACCCTATGTGAATGAGTATGGGGTACATTGTACCCCTACCCATTCACCTGGGGGAAAAGTGTCAATAAAAAAAAACACACTACAAAGGTTTTTAAAGTAATTTACTAGGCAGCTCCCGGGGTCTCTTCTGTCTTTTCCATGCTCTCTGACGTCTTCTCCCGCTGTCTTCTCCCGGTCTCCGGTTCTTCTCCCGCTCTCCGGTGTCTTCTGCCGGGCTCCTCCACTATCTTCTGCTCTTTTGCCGCTCTTTTGCTAGCGGTGGCCCGGTCTTCTCCGTCGTCTTCTTCCCTCTTCTCTTCTTCCGATGTTTACATGACGCTCTCTCCCGCTGTAATGCCATGTGTGCGGTGCGCAACAACTTATATAGGCATGGGGCAGGGTCACCGGATGATGTCATCTGGTGACCCCGCCCCTTATAACATCACAGTCCCATCGTACCCCTCATTTTTAGCAAGTGGTTCAACATCGATACATAGCATTCAATGAGTCAGGGGATGTAATTCATTCCTCCTCTCTACTTGCTCTGTTCAGATGGGGTTGTCTGGAATTTTAATGAGAAAGAGAGAGTCTGAAGACAAACAGCTTCCACTGTGCCTTCTCTTCAGAAAGCCTTATGGTTTGTGACACCAGTGAATTTAATAAATGCACAATGTATTAGATATTTATTAGTAAAATAAAGACTGCATACATACAGTATGTTTCACTTTTGCATATTTATACTTGAACCCATATTATGAACCTAACCTTAAACACAAGGCAAACCTTTTTTCTTAGGCTGACCATAGACGGTGCAGCCATTGTGTTCTCCTAGCAGAGAGGCGGGGGAAGCCGTCTCCGCGGGGAGAACACAGTGATTATTGATAGCGGCTATAACAGGCAGACTAGTTGTACCCAAGTTGATCAATCAACTTGGGTACATTCAGCCTGCCCAAACATGGTTAAAATCTCGGCCAATTCCTGCTGAACCGGCAAAAATTTGAACCGTCTATGGCTGGCTCTACTGTGACAAATACTGTAATATCACAGCAATAAATATAACCACAATGATACTAGCAGCAAAAATACTATAACATCCAAAATGTCATCAAACATAATCTGTGATGCCTGTTTAAAATTTGGCAAATCATCATTGCTGTGTAAACTGCAACAAAAGATGAAAAGTTTCATCACACATTGGCTGGTAGTCTAGTACAACAAGTAATTTGCAGCATTTGTGTCTGTAAACCTATCAGCCAGTGATCTGCAATCTCAACTCTGCACCTCTTACCTCCGGCCACACACTGAGTTGTTTGTGTGTATCTATGGGTCTTAGATTTGATATCGGATCTGCACTCTGATTAAACATCATTTATAAAGAGAAACTGTTAATGTTTTTCAGTCCTTTCTGTCTGGCCCCAGCATACAATTATTACTCAGTGATCAAAGTCCACAAGAACAGAAAAAACACCATAATAAGAGAAATGTGATTAAACTAAAAGTGCTATCAAAATCTCAAAGAATTTCTAGTCTGGCAACATTTCTAAAGAACATGTTAAAGTTTTAAAGCAGAAGAATTTTGGAACTGTCAATGAATATTATATTCATGATTAAGAGATTTACAACACATCTGCGATAAATTCAGTAGATAAGAAAAACTTCATCCACACTACTTACACGGCTGAATGAGGCAATACGGATGATCTTCCACAGCAGTTACTATATTATGTATACAGTATAATACACACACCTAAGCAATACAAATACTTTCATGCTATCCCACTATTGCAAACTAAATCCTCTCTGTATGGCAAGCCACAAACTTTTTTTTCTAGTTTTGGATAAAGTGGGTGTAGCACCCTCTAGCTAGGTGCTAGTGTACATTTTTTTTTAGTGCAGGAAAATTTGTTCGACTGAGAGCCAGGCCTGGGTTGAATCTGGGTCAGGACTGAGTGACTCAGGGAGGCTGGTTGACTCAGCAAGCAGCACCTCTTCTAACTTACCCTGCTCTCTGGAACCTTGGAGAAGCTTCCAGAAGTAGAGGGTGGCATCTAGGAGGAGCTGCTTGGAGTATTGATGAGGGCACAAGCCATTCCCCAGCAAAGTGGGCTGGCAGGGAGCGGGCACCTCTTAAAAACTCTTGGGTCATGCTATCAGGGGCAGTCGTGTGGAATGACCTCGAACCTGGGGCTCAGGTGCTGGAGGGACCCTGTACAACTGTAAGGGCTTACCTTGGTTGGATTCCATAGTGCAGAGATGTATGCTCACAGTTGCAAATACACACAGCCCACGGTAACAAAGAGATAAGCTACCTGGGCTGTGAATCTGTGGATGGGGGCTTGACAGGAATTTGCCAAAGGATAGTCGAAGTAAAGCTGTAGTCAGGGATTCTGGAAGTCAGAATAAATCATAAGCAGAGCCATGGTCAGAAGACACAGTCAGTTTTGGAACACTGTAACTTAAACACAGGAACACTGGAATACTGGAACACAGGAATCTTTGGCAAAACAAGATATACAGTAACATTTAGCAATGATAGAGACAAGAGACAACTGTCACGGTCCCTACCATGCCTTGCAGGCAGCCAGGCGTTGTCATGCTCCAAGTGGCTCAAGGAGGTATTGAACTCATGACTACCTGTTTAGTGCTCCTGTTGCTTTGCCTCTAAACCACTCCTGAGTTCTTAATTCTGCCTGCTTTCCAGCCAAGCCTAGTTCTGTAGGAAGTACTGAAGTTCTAACCCCTCCATAAAAAACAAACCGCTGGATCTTTCTCTGACTCAAGTGTGCCTGTGGAAGTGCAGGGTGGGGGGATCCCATTTCCCTTGTGGCTCCTATGTGGAGTGTGCTACATGAGGAAGCATTAGAACTCATGTTGAGTACAATCTGGGGCTAAATTTGAGAGATTTCCCTCCACTTCCTGTCCTGCTGACCACAGCTTTTCCAGGCAGAAAGTGAGGGAATATTTGCAATAGGGAAATACGTGGATATAAAAAATTAGGGGTTCTAGCTCCCCTCTACTCTACTAAAGTAAAACATTTTTGTTTCTGTGTTGCTAATGGAGAGTTACCCTGACTTCCTGTCTAGTAAAACATTGTCAGCAGGACAGGAAGCAAAGGATAAATCTATCTTTTTGATAATAGTAAAAACCTGATAGCTTTATCCAAAACTAAGAGAAAAAAAGTGTTGCCTGGACGTACAGTACACTTTAATAACAAAAATAAAATGTCCTAGTTCTGTTTAGCCTCCTGGTGAAAAAATTACACAAGCAAGACACACGGCACACTTCCCCACCACCAGGGCCAACACCTACCGTGATTGCACTCTCGAGTCTCGCCACTTCATCTGCTACACACTAACTTGTTCCTGCAGAAATCCTCTTTGGGTGCCGCATCCTAACCGTCCGCCATCGTTATACGTCGGCTGTTTGAAGAGGGATATCATTGTTATGGCAGCAGCTAGATACCATAACCCCGGTATCCTCTTCTTCAGCAGGAGGTCAGCTTTCAGATAAAAGTGGTCTCTGTGGTGGATGCACTGTGACATCACTTTTATCGGCGGGAGAGGGCATCCCTGCCGCTCTCCGTTGCCCTCCGCCGCTTATCGGAGCCGCCGCCAGCGGCGGAGGCGATCGCGTCCTTCTCCCTGTTAGGTATGGAGATGAGTGTGGGGAAGGTGGCCCCCACCCCTCTCCATACCTTTGCGTCCGGAAGCAACGTCAAAACTTCACTTCCGTCCATAGCTCTTAAAGCAACATTTTATTTTTTTTTTCAAATGACATTCAATTTATTTTTATTTTTTTATAGCATTTTAATGTAAATATGAGATCTGAGGTCTTTTTGACCCCAGATCTCATATTTAAGAGGTCCTGTCATGCTTTTTTTCTATTACAAGGGATGTTTACATTCCTTGTAATAGGAATAAAAGTGACACATTTTTTTTTAAAGAAGTGTGAAAATCAAAAATCAAAGGTAAAATAAATAAGGAAAAAAAAAAACTTTTAAATGCTCCCCATCCCGCCAAGCACGCGTGCAGAAGCGAATGCATACGCGAGTAGCGCACGCATATGAAAACAGTGTTTAAACCACACATGTGAGGTATTGCCACGATTATTAGAGCGAGAGCAATAATTCTAGCCCAAGATTCTCCTCTGTAACTCAAAACATGCACACTGTAGAATTTTTTAAACGTTGCTTATGGAGATTTTTAAGGGTAAAAGTTTGTCGCCATTCCACGAGCGGGCGCAACTTTGAAATGTGACATGTTGGGTATTAATTTACTCGGCATATCATCTTTCACAATATAAAAAAAAATGTGCTAACTTTACTGTTGTCTTATTTTTTTATTCAAAAAAGTGAACCCACCTCCAGGCTCCCAACTTCTTTTAGTTGCTAATACCTTCATATCCCAGCAGTGACATAAGAATAGCCGTAGCAGTCCGCATGGCTGCTATGGAGCCTGGGGATAGAGGGGCCCTATTTAGAGTTTAGAGGGGGCAATTTAATACAGAAAATTTGTGTGTACGTGAAGTTCATATCCACTACTTTCATTCTTTCATTTAAATATATTGCTCTATAGACAGAAGGATATAAATCAGGGGTAGGCAACCTTAACCACTTCACCCCCGGAAGATTTGGCTGCTCAATGACCAGGCCATTTTTTGCGATACGGCACTACGTCGCTTTAACTGACAACTTCGTGGTCATGCGACCCTGTGCCCAAACAAAATGAATGTCCTTTTTTTCCCACAAATAGAGCCTTCTTTTGGTGTTATTTGATCATCTCTGTGGTTTTTATTTTTTGCGCTATAAACAAAAAAAGAGGGACAATTTTGATAAAAACACAATATTTTGTACTTTTTGCTATAATAAATATCCCCAATTTTTTTCAAAAAAAGCAGTTTTTTTACTTAGTTTAGGCCGATATGTATTCTTCTACATATTTTATGTAATAAACATTGCAATAAGCGTATATTGATTGGTTTGCGCAAAAGTTATAGCGTCCACAAAATAGGCTAAAGATTTATGGCATTTTTATTATGATTATTTTTTTCACTAGTAATGGCCGCGATCTGTGATTTTTATCGAGACTGCGACATTATGGCGGACACATCGGACACTTTTGACACATTTTTGGGACGATTGACAATTATACAGCGATCAGTGCTATAAAAATTCACTGATTACTATGTAAATTTCACTGGCAGGGAAGGGGTTAACACTAGGGAGTGATCAAGGGGTTAACTGTGTTCCTTAGTGTGTGTTCTAACTGTAGGGGGGGGGGGACTGACTATAGGACATGACAGATCGTGGTTCCTAGCTATTAGGAACTTACGATCTGCATCTCCTCTCCTCACAGAACTGGGATTTGTGTGTTTACACGCACACGTCCCTGTTCTGCCTCTCGTACCCGAGATCGCGCGTGGCCGGCGGTCATCGCAACCGCCGGTCACGAGCATCGGCACCCCCGCAGTGCAGCGTGCTATCCCACTTAAAGGAACTGACATACAGCTATGACGGTTCCCAAGATCATGCCGACCTGCTGCAGTATAATGACGGTAGCTGGTCAGTAAGTGGTTAAAGAGGAGGAGAGCTACCTGAACAACATGGGAGAAGTCAAAGATCACCAGGGCACAGTGTCACCTCCTCACAACTGATTTAAACCTCTAATTGCCGCATTACCATGCCGCAATCATGTGCATTGCACGGCAATCATGGGTCTAAATCAGTTGGTGAGGAGGCAACATATTGCCTCCTCACCACCTGTCAAACACACTCAGGTCTTTTTTCAGAGGAGCAGCAGTGCCTGCTGCACTTGTGAATGAGTCCTTCATTGTATTCCGCAACGGTATCCTTAGGGCTCATTCACATGTAAAGTTAGGGGGTGGTAAGACCCTGTGTTTGAGTCATGGTTTTCACCACCCCCAATCCCTACCCCATTTTCTGAAAGCGCCTCAAAACTCCTGCATTCAGAAAGTGCACCCAACCCGCAGGATATAATAGAAGTCTATGGCTAAGTGCAGCAAACCCGCAAGAAAGCTGCAGGTACACTGCACTGCACCCAAGGTGTGGGTATACTGCAGCACATCAGTGTGAAGCAGCCCTATACTATTATGCCTGGTGTATTGCTTCACACTGACCTGAAGGTCACTTCTTTCCTGCTGCTGACACCATTCTGGAGACCACTAGCCGGGATAAGAGATGGAGTGCAGTTGATATCACTCTCCATGGGACAGGAGTCAGCATTACAGAGGAGGCATAGGATTATGTGGCTCTTGTTGCCTACTGCCGCTCCAACTTTACAAGTAGTCTCTCTGCATTGCATTCTGTTTGATGCTCTAGAATGGTGGGTCTTCAAGCCCAGACCACGATCTACCAGTCACCTGTCCGTGATCTACTGGTAGAGCGCGATCTATAAGTTGCTGACCCCTGATAAAAAAAGTAAACCTTGTGTGCACAAAATGCCCTTACAAACCCAGTGACTACCTTGTAAAAGTAGCTGTGACCTCATCACTGTGCTTTACATAGCCTGTGAAGACAGCAGAGCTGCGGGACCCACTACAAGATGTCCATCCACAAGTCCAACCAATACAGCCTGTCTGCAGGAAACCACATGGGGAAGGGTGGATACAAGAGCAGTCACCCTGCAAAAGAAGAGAGCAGCAAGAAGCTCCTGAAGAGAAAAACTCACCCAAGCTCTACCACTATATAGTACAGTTGGTGTGTAGAGTAGTCTGTGCTCTGGCTAATTAAGCTCACAAAAGATCCACAGAAAGTACGGGCCGGCAACTCGACAGCTTCTCCATAGAAAATATTTATTTGAGCATTACAGCAATAACATCATTCAAAGATGCTGAAGCGTTTCTGCCTTAGGCCTTCATCAAAAGCATTGATGAAGACCTAAGGCCGAAACGCGTCAGTTTTGGATGATGTTATTGCTGTAATGCTCAAATAAATATTTTCTATGGAGAAGCTGTCGAGTTTCGGGCCTGTACTTTCTCAGCAAGAAGCTCCTGGACAAAGGCAAAATGAATGAGTCTAGAAGCAGCATTTGTGATGGACAGAAGAAGGTAAGCCAATGAGGAAGGAGTTGGAGTAGTGAAGGTGAGAGATGACCAGGGAGTGGATTAGAAGTGATGTGTTGTCATTGGTTAGGAAGGGGCATAGCTTGGAGATGTTGCGGAGGTTGAGGCGGCAAGCATTGGACAGTGATTGGATGTGGAGCCGAAAGGAGATTTCAGAATCCAGGGTTACACCTAGACAGACTGATAGTTGTGCCATCAGTCTCCACAGAGAAGTCAGGGGAAGGAGCACATGGGGGAGGAAACATGGTGAGCTAAATTTTGGATAGATCGAGTTTGAGGAAGCGGTGTAATACCCAGACTCATATGTCCGTCAGTAAATATGGCGGAGTACACATGTAAAGTTATTTTATGTTCAACCCAGTGTGCTGAACCCAAAAAAAACTGACAGATTGTTGTACTAATGCAAGCGATGTTGGTGCGGTGATCTCCCCCGCTGTGCTTTAGGTTTTGACAGGGGGACTGCCCCCACCCACCTGAACACACTGGTAAGCAGTGGCAGCCATAGAGAGGAAGAAAGATAAAAATGCATAGGAATGGTATTGGATAAAAATTAAAAAGATAAAGAAGCTACATATTCGGTAAGTGATTAAATCAGCTGCTGAAAGTGCTTAAAAAATTAGGGTTTAATGTAACTTTAACCCCTCTACCCCCTTTATTCTGCATATTATTTCATTCCCGATGGGACAAAATACACTAGGAGGTTAGGGGTTAGGAGTGTGTCTATGGGAATTTTTGACCATTCTTCCAGACGTACATTTGTGAGGTCAGGCACTGATGTTGGATGAGAAGGCCTGGCTCGCAATCTTCGCTCTAATTCATCCCAAAAGTGTTTTGTCAGGTTGAGGTCAGGACTCTGTGCAAGCCAGTCAAGTTCCTTCACCCCAAATTCGCTCATCAATGTCTTTATGGACCTTGCTTTGTGCACTGGTCTAAATCATTTAGTGGAGGGGGGATTATGGCTCGGGGTTGTTTTCCAGGGTTGGGCTTGGCCCCTTAGTTCCAGTGAAGGGAACTCTTAAGGCATCAGCATACCAAGACATTTTGGACCATTTCATTCTTGTGGGAACAGTTTGGGGATGGCCCCTTCCTGAGTCCTGACCTCAACCAGATAGAACACCTTAGAGATGAATAAGTGCAAAAACTGCGAGCCAGGCCTTCTCATCCAATATCAGTGTCTGACCTCAGAAATGCGCTTCTGGAAGAATGGTCAAACATTCCCATAGACACACTCCTAAACCTTGTGGACAGTAGGGATGAGCTGAACACCCCCCGTTCGGTTCGCTCTAGAACCTGCAAACAGACCGAAAGTTTGCGCAAATTTTAGAACCCCATTAAAGTCTATGGGACTCGAACGTTCTAAATCAAAAGTGCTAATTTTAAAGGCTAATATCCAAGTTATTGTCCTGAAAAGTGTTTGGGGACCCGGGTCCTGCCCCAGGGGACATGTATCAATGCAAAAAAAGTTTTAAAAACGGCCGTTTTTTTCGGGAGCAGTGATTTTAATGATGCTTAAAGTGCAAAAAAAAGTGAAATATCCCTTTAAATATCGTACCTGGGGGGTGTCTATAGTATGCCTGTAAAGTGCCACGTGTTTTCCGTGCTTAGAACAGTCCCTGCACAAAATGAAATTTTTAAAGGAATAAAAGTCATTTAAAATTGCTTGCGGCTTTAAGGCATGGAAATCTCCTACATTGGTACTAGCAGAATGAATAATACAATGTCCCATGCTAAGATGGTAGCCATCGATCAAAATCAAATTCCAAAATTTGAAAAACTTTGGCATCCTTGGATAAAACAACAGTTCCTGTCAAACTTCAATGACTCTGTCCTGTTGCCATGGTAACAGATTAAATGACTTACAGAGACACCCATTCTAAGGCTTCAAAGAGAACTAAAAAGAATAATAAACTGACGAGCGGGACAAGCTTGTGGACCATACCTCTGCCTTTGTACCCTTTTTCTTCTTTCTCTTTCCTTTTCTCCACCTTACGATTAAAGCTCATTATCAGAATTTATTTGACCTATATACACTCTACTTGTAAACAATATGTATAGTAGGTATAAATCATTTAAATACCTACAAAAGTAACTAAGGAAATGATATATATCTTTAATTTAGGTTTACGTGGACCCAATGTTTAATATTTGAAATTTCATGATATTTACCTATATAAACCCTACTGTAAAACAATGAGCTTACTTTATAGATCCTTGTAAACTTACTTTATGTATCTTTATAATATTGTATACTCAATAAACTTCTTTTGACAAGGAAAATTGCTTGCGGCTTTAATGTAATGTCGGGTCCTGGCAATATGGATGAAAATCAGTGGGACAAACGGCATGGGTACCCCCCACCCCCCAGTCCATTACAAGGGCCTTTTGGTCTTGTATTGATATTAATACCCCGCACCCAAATTAAAAAAAGGAAAGGTGTGGGGCCCCCAGGCCCTACATACTCTGAACAGCAGTATACAGGTGGTGCAAACAAGACAGGGACTGTAGGTTTGTTGTTAAGGAGAATCTGTTTGTAATTTTGAACTGGTACATTTTTAAAGTGTAGATCCAGCCAAAAAATCTATTTTTAAGCTTTTTGGAAAACATAGGGAAGGGTTATCACCCCTGTAACATTTGTTTTGCTGTCTGTGCACCTCTTCAGAAGATTTCATCTCACTTTCTGTCCCAATGACAAATGTTTTTTTTTTAATTTGGGGTTTTTAGTGAAACAAGGATTGGTGATAAAGCATCAGTGAAGAGGAGACACAGTTTTCCCATATTAACTCTTACAGGAGAGAATTTCCCTTCCTAGGGGTAGATTTCATCTCACTTCCTGTTGTCTCCTTCCTCTTGCAAGTAGGAGTCGTTTGTAAGTTGGATGTTTGAAAGTAGGGGCCTGCCCTATATACTCTGCAGAAATTGGGGCCTTAGGTGTTTGTGTTGCCACAACACTGTAAGCCCTCACAGTTACTCTTGGTGGGCGCAGGAATGGGCCCTGCTGTGAAATATTAGATCAAGAATTGTAATTACATGGCATTGTTGAAAAGTGGTAGAAAAATTGGGCCTTTGGCGGTGGTGGTGCCATAACACTGTAAGTCCTCACAGTTACTCTTGGTGGGCGCTGGAACGGGCCCTGCTGTGAAATATTATATCGAGAATTGTAATTACATGCACCTGTTTAACAGGGGCAGAAAAATTGGGCCTTAGGCACTGGTGCCACAACACTGCAACCCCTCACAGATACTCTAGTTGGAGCGCAGGAATGAGCCCTGCTGCAAAGTATTGCATCAAAAACTGTAATTACACGCCCCTGTTAAACAGGGGCTAAAAAATTGGGCCTTGGGCACTGGTGTTGGTGCCAAAACCCTGCAACCCCTCACAGATAAACTAGTTGGAGCGCAGGAATGAGCCCTGCTGCAAAGTATTGCATCAAAAATTGTAATTACACGCCCCTGTTAAACAGGGGCAGAAAAATTGCCACAACACTGCAACCCCTCACAGATGCTATAGTTGGAGCGCAAGAATGAGCCATGCTGCAAAGTATTGCATCAAAAATTGTAATTATTGTATAATTGTAATTATACGCCCCTGTTAAACAGGGGCTGAAAAATTGGGCCCTGGGCACTGGTGGCGGCGCCCAGAACTAAAAATTTTCTTAAAAGCTAGCAGCATGAAAATTGAGGAGGAAGAGGATTGTGACTCAGCATAACAGGATAGTCACTCAGCATCAGCATAGGCAGTCTTGAAGGGATCTCACATAAAAAAAAAAAAAATCGGTTACATCAGCATCAGGTGCTTGGTAGCTGGTGATCCAAGACTGATTCATTTTTATGAAGGACAGCCAATCGACCGATTCGGTGGATAGGCGCACCCTGTGATCGGTTACAAAGCCTCCAGCAGCACTGAATGTGCATTCCGAAAGAACGCTGGATGCAGGACAGGCCAGTAGCTCAATTGCATACTGTGCAAGCTCTGGCCAGTGATCCATCCTCAAGACCTAGTAGCCCAGAGGATTTTCGGTGGGAAAGGTGTCCAAGTCTGATCTTGCCCCTAGGTAATCCTGCACCATGTGATGGCGATGGTTGCTGGAACCTTGGGGCTGCGGACTAAAAAATTGTCTGAACACATCGGTCAGATGGCCACCTTCTCCACCGCTCCTTCTGTGACTGACTGAAGCCTCAGCAACAAGTTGTCCAGGAGGACCAGGAAATTATAACCTCCCAGGCTCTGGAAAAGCATTGCACAAACCTTTCTGCAAGGCCTCCCGAAGATGTTTCATCCTCTGCTCCCTCTGCGACAACGAGATAAGTCTGCAACCTTACCCTTGCAACGTGGATCAAGGAGGATTGCCAGCCAGTTATCATCCCTCCCCTTGATACCACGAATACGAGGATCCATCCGCAGGCTTTGCAGGATCAGGGAGGCCATGCAGCGTAGGTTTTCTGAGGCATTCGGTCCAGAGTCCTCTGGGTCACTAAAGAGGACATGATCCGCAGCCACCTCCTCCCAGCCATGTACAAGTCCATGAGTTTCTTCGGACTGTAAATGATCCCTTGAAGACTGCTGCTGATACTGAGTGCCAGGCTCCACCTGCATGCTGACACAATCCTCCTCCTCCTCCTCGTCCTCTTCCTGTGTGATCGGTGGGGATGCAGGAACACTGTCTGGATAAAGGGGGCCTTGAGAGCTAAGGAAGTCCTCCTCTTCCTCCCTCTCTTCTGCCTCAAGTGCCCTGCACAAAAAAACCTGACAGCGGCTATAATCCAAGTGTCATTAATCACTTCAGCCCCAGAAAGGATTTACCCCCTTCCTGACTAAGCACTTTTTTTTTTGATTCGGCACTGCATCTCTTTAATTGACAATTGCGCGGTCGTGCCACGCTGTACCCAAACAAAATTGACGTCTGTTTTTTTACCACAAATAGCGCTTTCTTTTGGTGGTATTTGATCACCTCTGCGGTTTTTATTTTTTGTGCTATAAACAAAAAAAAGCGACAATTTTGAAAAAAAAGCAATATTTTTTACTTTTTTCTACAATAAATATCCCCCCAAAAATATAAAAAAACAAATTTCTTCCTCAGTTTAGGCCAATATATATTCTTCTACATATTTTTGGTAAAAAAAATCACAATAAGCATATATTGATTGGTTTGCACAAAAGTTATTGCGTCTACAAAATAGGGGATAGATTTATGGCATTTTCATTATTAATTTTTTTGTTAGTAATGGCAGCGATCTGCGATTTTTATCGTGCCTGCGACATTGCAGCGGACAGATCGGACACTTTTGACACTATTTTGGGACCACTGACATTTATACAGAGATCAGTGCTATAAAAATGCACTGATTACTGTGTAAATGTCACTGGCAGGGAAGGGGTTAAACACTAGGGGGCGATCAAGAGGTTAAGTGTGTTCCCTCAGCATGTTCTAACTGTAGGGGGGATGGACTAGAACATGAAAGAGATCACTGCTCCCGATCACTGAGATCCCTGTCATGTTGCTAGGCAGAACAGGGAAATACCCTGTTTACTTAGGCATCTCCCGTTCTGCCTCTCCGTGCCAGGATCGCAGGCCACCGGTGGACATCGAGTCCGCTGGACCCACCGGCACGCACGCTAGCCGCTGATGACGGAGTGACGTTCAGGTACGTCATTTTGCGCACCTGTGCCACTTTGCCGACAAATATTAGCGTGAGCTGGTCAGGAAGTGGTTAAAGGCAAAAAGTTTTTTTTGTGTTAGTTTTGGATAGAGTGGAGAGGGATTAGAACCCCTGTCAGTTTTTATTTCTGTCTGTGTCCCAGTTAGAGACTCTGTTTGTCCTGTTTATTGTTATCACCGAAAGTGAAAGAAAATCCCAAATTTTGGGTTGACATCAGAACAGTGAGACTTGGTTCACATTAGCGAAGGTCTACGGGCCGCGTTGGCGCAGGCACAGCAGCTCATTCATTTGAATGGGCTGCTGTGCCTGTGTTTCATGCAGGAAAAAGGATCCTGCACCATTTTGAAAAAGCACCATGCGATTTCCCAGCACCCACAAACATGCTGCATTTTTTTGGGGGTGCCTTTAAGAATGAATGGCAGCCCCGTGCATTTTGGCTGTGGGTGGGGGACCAGGTGCTAATCCCTCCCCCACAGCCACCCGTGATAGTGTGAATCAGGCCTAAGGCTCTATTCACACTAATGCGTTTTTTGATGCATTTTGCATTTTGCAGAAATGCATGGGAATTTTTTAACATGGGTTCCTATGGAACATGTTCACATCAATGCATTTTTGTGCCTCTGCGTTTTTGGAAAGGGTCAGGGACTTTTTTTCATGCAAAATGCAGCGTTTTGCATGTAATAGAATTCAATGGACCCGCATCCAAAAAGCAAGTACCGCATTTTTACTGTGTTTTTACCGCATTTTTGCCGCGTTTTTTTCCCTTTTTTTTTACAAAAAAAAAAAAACGTGAAGCGCGGCAAAAACTCACGTTCAAAAACGCAGCAAGCACCGCAAAAAGCACTGCAGAAACGCTCAAAAGCAACATGCATAGATGTGTATCGAGCCTAATAGAGGGGAGATCTTCAACTGGGGTCACTAGTTCTGGTGACACCCCAGGATTCCCTCACTTTTTAGGAATTTCATCTCACTTTTGACTATGGGACAGGAAGTGAAAGTAAAAACTCCCTTACGAGACACAGATGGTGCAAAAAAAAAAAAAAAGTGACAGGGGTTATAACCCTCCATTACTATTTCCAAAATGAACCAAAAAAATGTTCCTTTACTGATACTTTTAGTTCTACTTTAACCACTTTCTGCCCTGTGCTGTAGCCGAAATAGGGCTACAGCGAGGGCTTACTTTGCCAGGAGGGCGTACATGGACGTCCTCCTATGATCGGGAGCCCTTTGGAACTTTACCATGTGATCAGCTGTGTCCAATGACAGCTGATCATGATGTAAACACAAGCCCGTTATTGGCTGTCCTTTCCTCATGCTTACAGTGTGAGGAGAGAAGAGAGCCGATAACCGGCTTGTGTTAAAGGGACGTATACTCTGATAATCAGTGTTCTGATTATCATTGCAGTCTCAACAGTGCTGCACTCAGTGCCCATCAGTGTCACTTACCAGTGCTGCCTATCAGAGCCCATTAGTGCTGCCAATCAGTGCCCATCAGTGTCACCTATCAGTGCAGTCTATCAGTGCCCATCAGTGTCACCTATCAGTGCAGTCTATCAGTGCCCATCAGGGTCACCTATCAGTGCGGTCTATCAGTGCCCATCAGTGCCACCTATCAGTGCAGTCTATCAGTGCCCATCAGGGTCACCTATCAGTGCAGTCTATCAGTGCCCATCAGTGTCACCTATCAGTGCAGTCTATCAGTGCCCATCAGGGTCACCTATCAGTGCGGTCTACCAGTGTCACCTATCAGTGCCGCCTCATCAGTGCCCACCAGTGCTGCCTATCAGTGCACATCAGTGTCACCTATCAGTGCCGTCTACCAGTGCCACCTCATCAGTGCCCATCAGTGTCACCATATCAGTGCAGCCTCATCAGTGCCTATCAGAGCCCATCAATACATCAGTGCATATCAGTGCCGCCTGTTTGCAAAATTTTATAACAAACTATTTGTTTAGCAAAAAATAAAGAACCCCAGTGGTGATTAAACACCACCAAAAAAAAAATCTCTATTTGTGTGAAAAAATGATAGAAATTTCAGTGTTGCATGACCGTGCAATTGTCACTCAAAATGTGACAGCACTGAAAGCTAAAAATTGGGCATGAAAGGGGGGGGGGGTAAAAGTGCCCAGTATTGAAGCAGTTAACAGCAGTGCGTTTTGGCTGTGGGTGGGGGAACTGGTGGGATCCCCTCACCCCCAGACATCTGCGAAAGTGTGCACCAGGCCTAATAGAGGGGAGATCTTCAATTGGGGTCACTAGTTCTGGTGACACCCCGGGATTCCCTCACTTTGCAGGAACTTCCTTTCAGTTCCTGTTTGGTTATGGGACAGGAAGTGAAGGAAAATCTCCCTTATGGGACAACAAAAAAAAAGGGATTAAAATCTTCTATTACTATTTCCAAAACAAAAAAAAAAGTTCTGCCTTTTAGTAACACTTTTAGTTCTACTTTAAAAGCGCAGAATGCATAGAGAGCAATAACCAGCTTCTCCAATGGACAGGGAAATACAAATGAAGATGAGAGTGATGTGCTGAGTGATATGTGTGTACTGTGCCTGTCTATGGATCTCATATAGGAAGGGAGGCATAGTATCAGCTCCCCGCCCCCTCCTTTGTACATTGAATCTTCTCCTCCAGTCAGACTGTCCGCGGCCATTGTGAATAAAGCTGGCGGGACTTGAATAGAGGCGCCGCAAGGCCTGTATGGAAATGTAGTCTTTGTTGTGTCTCGTCGTCGCCTGTTCCGCCTCTGCCTGGCCGCCCCGGGATATCTCGGCTCAGGGAATCGGCTCGGCTGCTCCCCGGGAGAAGGTAATCTGGGTCCGGGGTGTTCGGGAAGGTTCGGTGCTGGGGGTGCGGCCTGTTCGGGCCATTGTTTACATCCGGAGGTGTCCCCATCTGTGTGTCTGAGTCCCAGCTTCCTATTGTATGTACAGTACAGGGAGCAGTGTGCACCCCCAGCATTGTCCTGTGTGCATCTCTAAGGGGGGGGACACACATTATACATTGGAAATGATAGGAGGACAGTGGGGGGGGGGGGGGGGGATTGTCCCCCAGCGATCGCCCTCTTGTATCGTTGCAGCGATTTGTCGCTAAAATAAATGAGAACATTTCTCTATGGGGTCACTAACTGCGACTTTTTTTTTTTTTCAAAGTGACCTGTCGCTCAGTGTTGTAGAATAATCAGCAGCATTATCGCCCGCGACAATCCCTCTGAGTGGTCGTTCACACTTGCAGCTCTCTGTAAAGTGATCCACAGTGACAGGCTTTTCAGAGGGCTGTATGTCACCTCCTGGTTTAACCATAAAAAGCACGCCGCATACATTACAAGGGCCCCCCCTCTTTTTTGAATGGGCTGTTTTGGCGGTGGCATTAATTGCGGCATGAGGTATAAGTTTTGCCCCGGCATGTGTACGACTCTGTCTGTCCACCATTGTGATTGAGCAGAGTTGTGGCTCAACCACCTATTTTTTTTTTTTTACTACCACCTAGCATGAACGAGTCCTTAGGCCTGGTTTACATACGTGCGAGGGCATTGGCGCACATCGTGGGTACGGCAGCCCAGCCGTTTCAATGGGTTGCCCTATTTGCGAGAAAAAAAGAAAATGCCCCCCCTAAAGTGGGATTTTTAACGGCAACAACACCACTAAATTAGTTAAAAGGCAAATGTTTATTAGTACATGTAAAAAGGATCAATCGCACATGTGGTGATCGTGTAAAAACAAAGCGAGAACACATGATAGAATCATTGCAAGCATATACAGTAGAGCTGCACGATTCTGGCCAAAATGACAATCACTATTTTTTTTTTTGCTTAGAATAAAAAGATCACGATTTAAAATCTTTCACATTATACAAAAAAAATTGGGCTAACTTTACTGGATAGTTTTTTTTTTCTTAAAGCGCAGGTCCGCCGAAAAAAAAAATATTAAAAGCCAGCAGTTACAAATACTGCAGCTTCTGACTTTTAATATATGGACAGGGAGCCCGCGATGTTGGCAGCCGAAGCCGATCTGTCCGTCGGCTCTCGGCTGCTGCCGCCGCCATCCTCAGTAAGGGAAAAAGGAAGTGAATCTGTGCGGCTTCACTTCCTGGTTCCCTACCTGCTGTGTCCTGGGACCTGTGTGTCTCCCAGAATACAGCGGGGGAGGACGGGGTAGGTGCCGGAAGTGGCGTAGGTCACTGCAAGCGCCGCGGTGATCTATGCCAGGAAGTGGGAGCAAATACCTGTATTAGACAGGTATATGCTCCCTCCTCCCCCCTGAAAGGTGCCAAATGTGACACCGGAGGGGGGGAGGAATCCAAAAAGTGGAAGTTCCATTTTTGGGTGGAACTCCACTTTAATTCATTAAAGTAATTTTTCCCAAAAAAATTGCATTTGAAAGACTGCTGCACCAATACAGTGTGACATAAAATATTGCAACAACCACCATTTTATTCTCTAGGGGTCTGTAATAAATAAATATATATATATCTATTTTAGATCTAGCAAAAAAAAAATTTTAATTTGAAACCAACAAATGTCAGAAAAAGGTTTAGGGTTTAAGTGGTTAAACTTTCCTCATTTACACACAAAGTCTATTCCATTGACAAATTGTTACAATGTTTAGACTAAGGCCCCTTTCAGACTGGGGCGGTGCAGGCGCCGGTGGTAAAACGGCACTATTTTTAGCGGCAGTATTTGCCCGCTAGCAGGCGCGGTTTTACCCCCCTGCTAGTGGCTGAAAAAAGGTTAAAATCACCGCAAAGCGCTGCTATGCCGGCGGTATAGCCGCGCTGCCCCATTGATTTCATGGCCAGGAACGGTGAAGGAGCGGTGTATACACCGCTCCAAAGATGCTGCTAGCAGGACTTGTTTTACTGTTCTGCCAGCGCACCGCTCCAGTGTGAAAGCCCTTGGGGCTTTCACATTGGAGACACAGCAGCGGCTCTTTCAGGGCAATTTGCAGGCGCTATTTTTAGCGCTGTAGCGCCTGCAAAGCGCCCCAGTGTGAAAGGGGTATTGGGCTCCTTTCGCACTGAGGCGCTTCTAAACTGCCAGTAAAACACTGAGCGCTTTTGAAGAGCTTTTCAGGCGCTTTTGAAGAGCTTTATATTAATTTCAATGGAGAGGGGGGTTTTTTTCACCGCCCTGCCAGTGCACTGCCCCAGTTTGAAAGTATTCATTGATTTGAATATAAATAGGTTTTCGTGAGCTTTTCAGGCGCTCTTTTTAATGTGAAAGCGTCTCAAAGAGCTCCTCAGTGTGAAAGGGGTCTTCGTTCCACTGCTAAAGAATGTTGTTATTCTTGGCAGACTGCCTGTTTTTTTTCTTCCTTTCTTTTGATGGCGGTGCCTTCAGAAGAGCAGAGAGAATTCTTTGCATATTAAGAATCGTGAAACACTTTTATCAAGATCGCAACTGGGAAAAAATCGCGATAACGATTCTTGACGATTAATCGTGCAGCTCAAATATACAGTATATGATATAGAATAAATTGCTCTTCAATACCTGAAAACACTCTTTGGTACCCGACGCGTTTCAGGTTCAAGCCTTTCGTCAGGGGTACTTAATGGGAGAATGTATGTTCAAATACTTGTACAAAACTAGGAAGAGTAAATGGTGCAATGCTCAGATAGGTTGTTCAAACAGAGGTCAGAATTATCACTGCAAAGGGTGGTATCAATGGAGATCTCCAACACCGCTCCAAGTCAAACTTGGATGTCCCACAGAAGGTCCCCACACTGACTGGTCGCAGACCACAAATAGAAGAAAATGACAGGGGCATGTTCTATATGGGAGGAGTAGCACAGTATAGGCCTACATAGGGTCCTTCTTAAGCCGTGTACACATGAGCGGAATGTTCGACAGAAAAAGCCCGACGGAAGCTTTTCATCGTCTATTCCGATCGTGTGTGGGCCTCATCGGACTTTTTTTTTTTTCTGAAAATCCTGACGGACCTAGAAATAGAACATGTTCTAAATATTTCCGACGGAACCAATTCCTATCAGGAAAAGCGCTCGTCTGTATGCTGTTCTGACGGACCAAAAACGGCGCTTGCTCTGAAGCAAGTACGAGACGGAAGCTATTGGCTACTGGCTATTGAACTTCCTTTTATTAGTCCCGTCGTACGTGTTGTACGTCACCGCGTTCTGGACAGTCGGACTTTGGGTTGACCGTGTGTTGGCAAGACCGCTTGAATGGAGTTCCGTCAGAGAAACCTTCGGAGTTTATTCCGACGACAAAACCGGTCGTGTGTACGTGGCATAAGTCCTTAAATGAACAGTCTCATAAGTTTATGGCCTTTCACCCTCGCCCTGTGTTGTATTGTTCAGATGTTTCCCTGTCAGAGCGCCTTTCTTCCTGGCAGTCCTATTTGCGAGAAACCCAGAAAAAGAAGGCCCCACCCCCCCGTTTAGCAATTTCCTCAAACTGAATTGCATGGTGCGGTTTAGCTTACGCCATTAAGAATTATTGGGTCCCCCTGCACATCTGATAAAGAGCAACGCATTTCTCTGGGGGTCTGGAACGTTTTAACCATGAAATGTATGCTGCAGTCGTATGCATCACACCAGGTTGCAGGGCGGTTTTGGCACTGCCTCCTTCACTTGAATAGGTCACATTCAGAGATGGCGCTGCCTACTAAACGCAACATGGGGTGTCATTTTTGCCACAGCATCTATACACCCCCCTAACACACACACACACAGCACCCTAATGCATTACCCAATACAAAGAAACCAAAAAGCCAAATGGATACTCACAGAAGACAGAAGTAATAAGTATGACAACATATCCAATCATCAACCAGTGTGGCATCAGGTGACCTGACTGGTACATAGCAGTGTTGGTGATCTGACGTGTTTCAGGGGCGCATCCTTTCCTCAAAGCGCTGGGGAAGGGGTGCGTCCCCAAAATGCGTCAGTTTACCAACACTGCTATGTACCAGTCAAGTCACACTGATTGGATATGTGGTTATGCTTATTACTTCCGTCTTCTGTGAGTATCCATTTGGCTTTTTGGTTTCTATGTATTGGGTAATGCATTAGATGTTTGCACCCTTCTGTGTGTGGTGTGGGTTTTAATTATTATTTTTTTTTTTTTTTTTTTTGTAGTCTTGTTTTGGATTCCCCCGTCTGAGGAGGGCTGCATTGTAGAAGTAGTATAGACTCCACACAGTTACTTGATGGTGACAGTCCTTTTGAGCGCTGGAATGGTTGGTTGTTTACATGTGTACACCCCCATCCGGCCACCATTGTGGCTCTGATTGGGGTAGTTGAGGGGGCGACAAAACCATGGCGTTGATGACATCACTCCTGCACATACATGGAAGTTCAGCCAGATTCAGCATTGCCAAATATGTACAGAGAGATGCCTGTGTGTGTGTGCAGCTCAGTGTACAAGGACGGAGAGGCAGGTGAGTTATTGTAATCACTTACTGATCGGTGACGTATCTGCACGCCGCTAGACTTAAAGTGGTTATACCAGGATGATGCCTGTAGCTGCAGGCATCTTTTTGGTACCATTTTTATTAGAGCTGGCGATCATTTCTCTTGTAAAAGCAATCCTAGCAGCTAACTAGGCACTGGATTGCATTTACCAGCAGCAGGAGGGGACACCCCCCCCCCCCAGTTTTCTCGGGTTCTCCTGTCCTGACAGGGTACCTGAGCAACCAGCCAGCTGATCAGAGAACCGAACAAAAACCAGATTGGCTTTGATCGGCTCTCTGCTATGGTAACCCGGAAGCAATGACTTGACATCACTTCCGGTTTACCCAGATGTCAACAGCGCCCTTTTCAAAAATCAAAAGCATTAAAAAAAAAAAAAACATTCAAAAACATTAATCAGGGTATAATAAAATGCTTTTAAGGACAGAGGAGGAAATTGGAGTTTTATAGTTCCCAGATCTCTACATAAAGAGTACCTGTCCAACGCCTATTGCTGTCACAAAGAATGTTTATTGTTGAATTTCTTGTGATAGCAATTAAAGTAATCGCCTTTTTTTTTTTTTTTAAAGCAAGTGTAAAAAAAAATAAATGTAATAATTAAAACAATTTTTTAAGGTGCCCCTGTCCCCCCCATGCTCGCGTGCGCATGCATGCAAACAGTGATCATCCCACACATGTGAAGTATCACTGCAAACGTTTCAGGGATCCTCATACTACGGCCCTCCAGCTGTTGCAGAACTACACTTCCCATGAGGCATTGTAAATCTCTGACATTCACAGACATGACTAGGCATGATGGGAATTGTAGTTCCTGAACAACTGGAGGGCCATAGTTTGAAGACCCCTGCGTTAGATCATGGGCAGTAATTCTAGCACCAGACGTTCTCTGTAAAGCCCCTTTCTCACGGGCTGTCCGATCAGGTCCTCCTGTCCAGTTTTTCAGATGGACCTGATCAGACCCTCCAGTCTCTAGGAGCAGAGGATGTCCACCAAAAATGGATGGATGGTGGTCCCAATCGACAGATCTGATTGAATGGAATCAGACAGGCAGTCCATTCCCATTTGATTGCCCTATAGAGGTGAGCGGGACTGTGTCCATGTCCGCTGCATAGCGCCATGGACACGGACCTGTCCTCTGCCTGCTCAGTGTGGATCAGTGGAGAGATCCCCCGCTGAGCAAGTGGATTTGGTTTAGCGGAGGCTCCTGTGTGAAAGGGGCCTTAATCTAAAGTGGTAACCTGTAAAGGCTTGTAAATCGTCGCCTATGGATAATGAAATTTACGCTGTTAGTTGCCATTGCGCGGGCGTGCACAATTTTAAAGTGTAACATAATTTTTATGTTACCAAAAAAATGGGTTATATATTGTTGTTTTTTTGCATTAAAATTCAAAAGTGTATTTAAAAAAAAAAAAAAATGCGTTTGAAAAACAACTACGCAAGTACTGTGTGACATAAAATTGCAAAACCCACCATTTTATTCTCTAGGACCCCTGTTTTAAAAAAATATAAAATGTTTGGAGGTTATAAATAATTTTCCAGCAAAAAATACAGATTTTTACATGTAAAAAAAAAAGTGTCAGAAAAAGGCCTTGGGGTCAAGTGGTTAATGCAGATGAGACAAAGCAAGTCTTTTCTGCTTTAAAATTCCCGCCTGTTTGCCCATTTTTCAGTTTTTTGCCCTAAAGTTCCACTTTAAACTTTTTTTTTTTTCCCTGAGAACCCAAATAAGAGCAATTATTTCCATACTGAGAACCAAGGAGTGGATTATTACCAAACCCATTACAAATATGCCCAGTTTGGTTCCCTACTCTGCATGTCTATGGTGTGGTGGATCACTGCCTCCTAAATGCCTGTTTTATTTTTATTTTTTTACTTTTATCTTTAACCACTTCAATACTGGGCACTTTTACCACCTTCTTGCCCAGGTCAATTTTCAGCTTTCAGCGCTGTCACACATTGAATGACAATTACGCGGTCATGCAACACTGCAGCCAAAAGAAATTTTTATAATTTTTTTTCACACAAAAAGAGTTTTCTTTTGATGGTATTTAATCACCTCTGGGTTTTTTATTTTTGCTAAAAAAAAAAAAAGCTAAGAGATTAAAAAAAAAAAATGTTTTTCTTAGTGTCAGAAAATTTTGCAAATAAGTAATTTTTTCTCCTTCACTGATGTGCGCTGACGAGGCAAGACTGATGGACACCAATGGGGTGGCACTGAAAGGCAGCACTGATTGGTGTCGCTGATGGGCACAGACTGGCATCACTTGCTGGGCACTGTGGTGGCTGCACTGTAATTGTGGGGGGGGGGGGGACTGATTATCTGTACAGGTCCCGCCTGTGAGTAGATGCTGATGATCGGCTCTCCTCTCCTCACACTCTGTCAGTGTGAGGTGAGGAGAGCTGATAAACGGCACTTCTGCATTTACATGTGATTGGACACAGCTGATTACATGGGTAAAGAGTGACATCATTAGGTCTTTCCCAAGATCGGGGTTGAGACTGGCATCACTTGCTGGGCACTGTGGTGGCTACACTTTAATTGGGGGTGGGACTGATTATCTGTACAGGTCCCGCCTGTAAGTAGATGCTGATGATCGGCTCTCCTCTCCTCACACTCTGTCAGTGTGAGGTGAGGAGAGCTGATAAACGGCACTTCTGCATTTACATGTGATTGGACACAGCTGATTACATGGGTAAAGAGTGGCATCATTGGCTCTTTCCCAAGATCGGGGTTGCGCCTTATACTAGGGACACTGCGCACGCCCGCGAGAGCTGTGACACTGGGGTGACATTATATGACGTCGCCACAGACAGAGGAGATTCCGCCTGCCGTTATTTTCCTATACGGTGGACGGGAGGAGGTGAAAGAGGAGATCGAGTCTGTAAAAAAAAAAAACAATAAATAAATATATATACTGTAGCTGCTGACTTTTAATATTAGGACACTTACCTGTCCTGGGATAACATGAAGTCCTCACCCCTATCCGTCAATCGTTGTCGGGTGTATGCACCGGCATTGTAAGTAAGGGAAACCAGCAGTGAAACCTTCAGGCTCCTACTACGCATGCACGAATCATGCTGCACTTTCTGAATGGTCCCGCTGTCTTCTGGGACGTGTGTGTGTGTGTCCCAGAAGACAAAGGGTATGAAGGAGGAGGGGCCGGAAATGTTGAAGATCAGCGATCTTACCCGGAAATGGGAGCGGGGACCTGGTTTTGACAGGGTGTGAACAAGCGGAGCTTCTGCTTTTGGGTGGAGCTCAGCTTTAGTTGGCAAGCGTTAGTTTTGTGTGGGGCCTGTGCCGCAACTGAAAGCCGAGCGTTCAGATTGCTGTGTGGCCTCTGGTTTTAAAAATATTACAGCGTGTGTACATCCCTGTGCGACTGTATTGTTACAATTTGAGTGAGCAGCCCGCGGGCAGTAAAACCTCTTCTCTGGCCACTGTTGCCTTATGAGGAGTTTATGAGTAATCTCCATTAGCAACTGTGTGTGTGTGTGTGTGTGTGTGTAATTCATTTAACAATTCCTTTTGATTGGCAAGAAGGTGAGGTGTGAATGTGTTATGGGAGATGCTCTATTTACCTTTCCTAATATTCAAAGGCAAGGAAGAGATACCATCTGAGTGTGCAGACTTGACGGGGCCAAATTCATTAGCTAGATAAAGGCTTTGTAGTCCTCTTTGTTAACCAATCATTTATCCATTTCAAGGGGTGTTTGATATGCTTAGAATATTTCTTTGATCTTTTCAGGAATGGACAATTTACCCTGGCTATGACCGTGCATAGTTAAGTGCCCCATTCAAAAGAAGGTGACGACCGCCTCTTTAATTAATATCTCTGCAAATTAATTATCACTAACTCATTAATCCAAGGGAGGAGGTGCTAATGAGGGGCTGAGCTATGCTAAATTAAGGGAAAAGGAAATTGTCCAACCTTGGAGGAGATACGCCAGGAGGGAGGAGAGGGCTAACATAATTACCAATCAGGGTGGCCCTGTGCAAGTCAATGTGAGAGGGGCCTATATTAGTGGGACTCGCACAAATATCAGAGAGAGGTGAATCTGACGTGGGCCTAAAGCCATCACTACCGGTAAATTTTACCTTTTGAAAGTGTTTGTAAAGTCACTATGTGATTTTACGCGTATCTAAGGCAGATATGCAGCCGTTACAAACACATACAACTTTGTTTAGGAATGAAAAGGCGAAATACCGTTTCTGACACTGCAGCTGTGCAGTCACGTGATCCCCTTGTGCTCGTCGGCTCTGATTTATGGGGGGGGGCTGAGATTTCCCTGTGATGTCAGCCGGCAAGCAGAGTGGCATCCCCCCCCCCCACCTCTTCTCTCTATGGATTGGGGCCGGCGGCACAGGGGGATCGCGTGACCACACAGCGGCCCCCGCTTTCTTTCTGGAGCCGATTCAATCCAGCGATGTGCGCAAAAGCAACGGCTCTCATTTCTGTCTCCCTCCTCTTTGGGCAGATTGATAGCAGTGACAGCCATTGGCTCCGGCTGCTGTCATTAAAATGCTGTGACGAGGGATCGATGGGGGGGGTCAAGTCGTTTGGTCTGTGTCAGTAGACGCAGACTTGGCGGCTGGGGAGCGGGCATGCACAGATGCCCCCAGGGAATGTGGCTTTTCCTGGGGGTACTTGCTGAAGAGGAGGGGCCTGGAGCACCGGCGAGGGACCCCAGACCTATGCATGAAGGTAAAAAACCTTCAGTATGCACCTTCCCCCGCAGCCCCCCTAATACTTGCTCAGTTGTGATCCAGCCACGTGCACAAGATTGACGCCTCATTGGCTGAGACGCAGCAGCAGCTATTGACTTCCACTGCTGTCAATTAAAGCCAGTGAGGAGGGGGCGAGCTTGGGAGTACATCCATTGCAAGCGACTTGCGATGTGGGCACTCAGAGAAGAGGAGGAGCCAGAAGCGCCGGAGAGGGACCCAAGAGGTTCAGGGCTGCTCTATGCAAAACCATTGCACAGAGCAGGTAGGTATAACATGTTTTTTTTTTTTTTAAATACCTTTTTGTTATCACTTTAAGACCTCGTACACTGCTGCTGCTAAACGGATGTTTAGGAGCAGTTGGGCATTTTTTTCAGTTGCCTCTGAACTCTCCTCTGTTATCTTATCAGTACATGTACACAGGGTCGTTTCTAGGCAGTTGAGTTTAGAAGCATTTTTTGGAACGCAAAAAAAGGGTTCAGACAAATGTTCGGAGACATTTGAAATGCCAAATGCCTGTAACAGCCTGTAAACGCGGTAACTCGTTGTTTTTTTCAATTTAATGCTTCATGTACATGGGACATTTTTACAGCCTCTCTTGAATGATTTAACGTTCGTTTAAAATGTTTTGCTGCGTTTACATGCCACTTTTAGCCGTGTTTGCGTTTTAGAAGTGTGTGTGTATATATATCTATATCTATATATCTCTATATCTATCAACTGCCTAGAAACGACCCTGTGTACATGTACTGATAACACAGAGGAGAGTTCAAGGAGCAGTTGAAAAAACGCCCAACTGCTCCTGAACGTCCGTTTAGCAGCAGCAGTGTACATGAGGCCTAACAAAAACAAACGCGTCTAGACATAAATGGGCGTTTTTAGAAGCCAATTTCTAGCTGTCAAGTTAAATCGTTCAGGAGAGGTTGAACAACGTCCCGTGTACATGAAGCCTAACTCTCCAGTGTCTTCCTAGCAGCTGAGTTTGTCCTGTCACCTCTTCTGCTTTCCTTTTCCTCCTCCCCAATCTGTGTTCCTTCAGCAGTCTGTGTCATTCCTGTTGCTTTTTCTCCCTTCAGCTGTCAGCTGACCTAGTGGCTCTGATTTTAGGCACAGTGCTGAGCATGTGCAGTGCAGGGTGATACAGTGTATTACTGGAATTTAAACTGTATAGGCACTTATTTTTAATGTTTTGCATAGCTATCTATACCTGCAAAAGGGGTCAACCTGAAGTGATCTAGCAGGACTTAACTTTCTGACAAAAGTTCTACTTTAACCGAATGACGGCTACAGGGCGGTTGCTTAACCCCGGGAGGGCGTACTATGATGTCCTCCCAGAATCCCGCTCTCGCGCGCACCAAAGAACATCTGTGACTGCCGTGGCCGTTTACCATGTGATCGCTCCCTTAAATGACAGAGCGATCACATGTAAACAAACTGGCGTCATGTCATGACGCTGGTTCCTCTCTCCCCTCTGTGTACCAATCGGTACAGTCTGAGAGGAGAGGGGGAGGGATCGGATGGCAGCAGCGCTGTGGGCATGATCTGTACTGCCCACAGCGCTGCTCTGTGACAATTGCAGTCACATCCAGCCATCCATCCATGCTCAGCCATCCCTCCATGCTCTGCCATATTGCAATACTCTGCAATACTCTGCAGTACCGTGCATGTACTCGGCCTCTGTATGTGGCCAGGCTGTGGAAGTCTAGCACATGTGGTATTGCCCTACTCAGGAGGAGTAGGAGAATCTATTTTGGGGTGTCATTTTTGGTATGTACATGCTATGTGTTAGAAATATTGTATAAATGGACAACTTTGTGTTTAAAAAAAATGCATTTTAACCACTTCCCACCCGCCGGCCATCCTACGACGTCCTTGACTCGGCTTTTTCAGCCGGCGATTCCCTACACCATAAGAACAATCATAGCGGCTGTTGCCACTGCTTGATCGTTCTTATGGGAGGCGAGAGGGGACATCCCCCCCCCCCCCTCCCGCTGCCCTCCGGTGCTTCTACCGACTCACAGCCACGATCGAAGCCAGGATCGTTTTTATTTATTTTTTATTTCAGGCTTCCCAGCCTAGAGGAGAGATGTGGGGTCTTATTGACCCCATATCTCACTGTAAAGAGGACCTGTCATACCATATTCCTATTACAAGGGATGTTTACATTCCTTGTAATAGGAATAAAAGTGATCACATTTTTTTTTTTTTTGAAAAAAGCGTCAAACCAAAATATAGTAAAATGAACAACAAAAAAAAACAACAATTTTTTAAAAATTTTTTTCTGCGTGCTCGCATGCAGAAGCGAACGCAAATACCGTGCGAGATAAAAACCGCCACTGTATTCTCTAGGGCCTTTGCTAAAAAAACATATATAATGTTTTGGGGTTCTATGTAATTTTCTAGCAAATAAATGATGATTTTTACATGTAGGAGAGAAATTTCAGAAATGGGGAGTAATAGCAGAATGTGTTTTGGGGTGTAATTAGTGGTATGCATATGTGGTGTGAGAAATAACCTGCTAATATGACAATTTTTTGTGAAAAGAAAAAAAAAATCTTGATTTTGCAAAGAATTGTGGGAAAAAATGACAACTTCAAAAAACTCACCATGCATCTAAATACCTTGGAATGTCTTCTTTCCGAAAAGGGGTCATTTGGGGGGTATTTGTACTTTTCTGGCATGTTAGGGTCTCAAGAAATTAGATAGGCCGTCAGTAATTCAGGTGTAATCAATTTTCAGAGGTTGGCACCATAGCTTTTGGACTCTATAACTTTCACAAAGACCAAATAATATACACCGATTTGGGATATTTTTACCAAAGATATGTAGCGGTATAAATTTTGGCCAAAATATATGAAGAAAAATTACTAATTTGCAAAATTTTATAACAGAAACAAAGAAAAATGCATTTTTTTACAGAATTTTTGGTCTTTTTTCTTTTATAGCGCAAAAAATAAAGAACCCAGCGGTGATTAAATACCAC
The DNA here is from genome assembly GCA_037952925.1 of Lithobates clamitans. Classification (NCBI taxonomy): domain Eukaryota; kingdom Metazoa; phylum Chordata; class Amphibia; order Anura; family Ranidae; genus Lithobates; species Lithobates clamitans. Next base: position 2,581,008 of record JBBGZY010000125.1, on the reverse strand, counting down.
CAAAAGAAAGCTTTATTTGTGTGGGGAAAAAAAGGACAAAAATTTCATATAGATACAGTGTTGCATGACTGAGTAATTGTTATTCAAAATGTGAGAGCACCGAAAGCTGAAAATTGGTCTGGTTATTAAGGGAGTTTAAAGAGGAAGTAAACCCTGATGATTATCTGACAAGGGAGCCTGCGATGTCACCGCTGTCCCTTCTCCTACGAAGCCTCCATCTTCTTTCCGGGTATCGTGGCTCCGGCGCTGTGATTGGCCGGAGCCGCGATGATGTCATTCCCGTGCATGCTCACCGTTAGAGACGCCACGCTCAGTGTGCCTTTGGCTACGGCGCATGCGCCATAGACATCGGTGCCTGTCTTTTGGAAATATCTCCTAAACCATGTAGGTTTAAGAGATATTTCTTGCACCTACAGGTAAGCCTTAATCTAGGCTTACCTGTAGGTAAAAGTGGTCCGTAAGGGTTTACAACCACTTTAAGTGCCCAGTGGTCAAGTGGTTAAGCAATGATTACATTGCTTATGAATTGTGAAATTTAGTGCACTATATAGTATGTCATTCTACATGTTCTTTTGTGAAAACAAGTTTCTTTTCCCCTCAGTTGAGGCTAAATTGGTTACAGATACAGTATCTCACAAAAGTGAGTACACCCCTCACGTTTTTGTAAATATTTTATTACATCTTTTCCTGTGACAACACTGAAGAAATGACACTTTGCTACAATGTAAAGTAGTGAGTGTACAGCTTGTATAACAGTGTAAATTTTCTGTCCCCTCAAAATAACTCAACACACAGCCATTAATGTCAAAACCGCTGGCAACAAAAGTGAGTACACCCCTAAGTGAAAATGTCCAAATTGGGCCCAAAGATTCAATATTTTGTGTGGCCACCATTATTTTCCAGAACTGCCTTAGAGGGGTTGTAAACCCTCATGTTTTTTCACCTTAATGCATCCTATGCTGTAAGGTGAAAACACTTCTGTCAATCAGACCACCGGTTTTACTCACCTGAGTCCTGTAATTCCAACGCCGGAGGCATGCTCTTCCCCTCTGCCCATTGTCTCAGCTCTTGATTGGATAGATTAATAGCAGCGCAGCCATTGGCTCCCGCTGCTCTCAATCAAATCGATTGACGCAGGCGCCGGGGAGTGGGGCCGAGTCCGGCATTTTGCATCTATGGACGCAAATGCTCGACTCGGGAGCGTGCCCAAAAGGTAACCCCCACCGGGAGAGCGCTTCTCCAAGAGGGTTTTATGATGCAGGGAGGAGCGCCGTCTAGGGACCCCAGAAGTCGAGGATTGGGGCCACTCTGTGCAAAATGAACTTCACAGTGAAGGTAAGTATGATATGGTGGGGTTTTTTTTTACCGCTTGCCGCCCGCCCACCGTCAAATGAGGGCGGGGCAGTGTGACTCTCGATCTGGGTGGACGTCATATGCCGGCGCCCAGAACGGCCGCTCTCACGCGTCCGTGGGGGTGCGCATCGCAGGGATCGATGGTGCAGTGTGTCGGACCGACACATCACTACACTGATCTCAGTAAAGAGCCTCTAATGGAGGCTCTTTAACATGTGATCAGCTGTGTCCAATCACAGCTGATCTTGATGTTAACAGGAAGAGCCGCGAATGGCAGACATGAGTAGAGGAGAGCCGATCGGCTGCTCTCCTGATGGGGGGGGGGTGGGTCTGTGCTGATTGTTTATTAGCGCAGCCCCCCCTCGGATGCCCACCCAGGACCACCAGGATGCCACCAGGACCGCCAGGGATGGCCACCACCCTTGACCACCAGGTATGCTTGCCACCCTAGACCACCAGGCAGCTGCCAATCAGTGCCCATCCCCAGTGCCTGCCAGTGCCATCAGTGATGCCTATCAATGCAATCTATCAGTGCCCAGCTGTGCTGCCTATCAGTGTCACCCATAAGTACCCATCAGTGCTGCATATCAGTGCCGCCTTGTTAGTGCCCATCAGGGAAGGAGAAAACTTACTTATTTACAAAATTTTATAACAGAAACAAAAGAAAAACTTCTTTTTTTTTTTTCAAAATTTTAGGTCTTTTTTTATTTGTTTAGCAAAAAATAAACGCAGATGTGATCAAATACCACTAAAAGAAAGCTCTATTTGTGGGAACAAAATGATAAAAATTCTGTTTGGGTACAGTGTAGCATGACCGCGCAATTGTCATTTAAACAGCGCTGAAAGCTTAAAATTGGCTTGGGCAGGAAGGGGGTGTAAGTGCCCTGTATTGAAGTAGTTAAATAACAAATGAAGCCTTACAATCACTTTAACCCTCTTGGGCATGGACTTTACCAGAGCTTCACAGGTTACCACTGGAGTCCTCTTCCACTCCTCCATGACGACATCACGGAGCTGGTGGATGTTGGAGACCTTGCGCTCTTCCACCTTTCGTTTGAGGATGCCTCACAGATGATCAATAGGGTTTAGGTCTGGAGACATGCTTGGCCAGTCCATCACCTTTACCCTCAGCTTCTTTAGCAAGGCAGTGGTCGTCTTGGAGGTGTGTTTGGGGTCGTTATCATGTTGAATACTGCCCTGCGGCCCAGTCTCCGAAGGGAGGGGATCATGCTCTGCTTCAGTATGTCACAGTACATGTTGGCATTCATGGTTCCCTCAATGAACTGTAGCTCCCCAGTTCCGGCAGCACTCATGCAGCCCCAGACCATGACACTCCCACTACCATGCTTGACTGTTGGCAAGACACACTTGTGTTTTTTTGTACTCCTCAGCTGGTTGACGCTACATACGCTTGACACCATCTGAACCAAATAAGTTTATCTTGGTCTCATCAGACCACAGGACATGGTTCCAGTAATCCATGCCCTTAGTCTGCTTGTCCACAACAAACTGTTTGCAGGCTTTCTTGTGCATCATCTTTAGAAGAGGCTTTCTTCTGGGATGACAGCCTTGCAGACTAATTTGATGCAGGGTTTGGCGTATGGTCTGAGTACTGACAGGCTGACCCCCCCACCCCTTCAACCTCTGTTAAACCGCTGTATGGTCTTGGCCACCATGCTGCAGCTCCATTTCAGGGTCTTTGCAATCTTCTAGGCCATCTTTATGTAGAGCAACAATTCTTTTTTTCAGATCCTCAGAGAGTTCTTTGCCATGAGGTGCCATTTTGAACTTCCAGTGACCAATTTGAGAGAGTGAGAGCGATAACACCAAATTTAATACACCTGCTTCTCCATTTACACCTGAGACCTTGTAACATTAATGAGTCACATGACACTGGGGAGGGAAAATGGCTAATTGGGTCCAATTTGGACGTTTTCACTTAGGGGTGTACTCACTTTTGTTGCCAGTGGTTTAGACATTATTAGCTGTGTGTTGAGTTATTTTGAGGGGACAGCAAATTTACACTGTTATACAAGCTGTACAATCACTACTTTACATTGTAGCAAAGTGTCATTTCTTCAGTGTTGTCACATGAAAAGGTAGAATAAAATATTTACAAAAATGTGAGGGGTGTACTCACTTTTGTGAGATACTGTATGTTCTCCTAGGTCCCACTTGTAGAGCCTTTTTGAGGCATACTGCTTACTGCAAAGTTGAACACCAAGCCACCATAATGGGGATCTTCCTATTGCTTTGTAACATGATGTCAAATCTGTAGTTAGCCGCCACCTATATATAAATTAGGGATTCTAATAGGCTACATTCACAGTTGATGTTTTGGGAATCTCGGGCAGAATTGTTGCGATGCTGCCCACAATCTCTTAATGCATTAGGCCCCTTTCACACAAGGCGGACTCCGTTTCCACGGAGCCCGCCTCGGTCCGCCGGCTCAGCGGGAGATCTGTCCGTTGATCTCCACTGAGCCGGCGGATGACAGGTCCCTCTCTGCTCACTGAGCGGGGAGGGGCTTGTCAGGCACCGCTGCCGCCTATGGAAGGATCGGATGAAAACGGACAGACTGTCCGTTTTCATCAGATGTCACCCGATCCGCCAGCGACGGACCTGGACGTAGGGCCATCCGTCTGCTTTTAGCGGATCGGACCGGGTCGGATGTAAGCGGACATGTCTCCGCTGACATCCGTCGCTCCATAGGGTAACATGGAGCGCCCGTTCAGGTCTGCGGTCAAAACTGACAGGCGGACCTGAACGGTCCGATCGTGTGAAAGGGGCCTAACGATCACAAAAACGCAGGTTCAGGTGCCATAATTTTTCAATAAAAACCGCGGTGCAATTTTGCCAAGCTGCAAATTGCATACCTTGAAGCCCAAAAGAAGCTCCTGTGCCTTTTTGGGTGATGAGCTTCACGCAATGCGATTTGCTTATTGACAGTCTTGGCAACGCTGCACCACATTTTAGGTGCCATTGAAAATAATGGCACCCAAACCTGCGTTTTGCAGTTGTGCGTTTTGAAATCGTGGGCAGAATTGCATAGATTCTGCCCAAGATCCCAAAATGCCAAATGTGAATAGAGCCTTACATGTGCTACTTTTACAAGGTGGACCATAAAGCATCATAGAACTGCAGATAAAGCAAAAATTGACAGCACTTACTATACATCACATAATAGAAGTGCAAAAATGCCACATATAGTCCACAAACAAGTGACTGTGTAGTTGTGATCACTCCAACACTTGTTTGTTGACTCTGTACATGGCATTTTTGCACATATATTATACGTGATATATGGACAGCACTGTAAATTTTTTGTTTTACTTTCACTTTCTGATGTTTAACCGCTTCCTGTCCAGCGTAGTACTGGTACTTCACTGCATAGAAAGGGTGATGTGTTTTTATTTATCTATTTTATTTTTTTCAGCCGCCGATTTCTGAAGGCGGTAAAAGTAATCCAAATGGCTAAAGAGATGCTGGATTATTTTTCCAGGTGGCAGAATGTGGTTGTCCCTTCGGATATCTTTGCATGAACTGTCGTGATCGGCTCTCGAAAGCTCTGTACTAACAGATTATCAGACGATCGGTCCGAAAGCAGTATTTTTCAATTTTCTCATTGTGTGTGTGTGTGTACTAGGCATAAGGATTTTGTCACTTGGATTTGGCTTTGTGTTTACTGGCCAGTGAAGCAGCCAATCGAACCGATCTGTGTCTAAGCGGCTGCATTGGAGGACCTATCATGGCCCATGCTGTCACAAATGTTGTTCATCCCTTGTGACAGCAATAAAGTTGATAATTAAAAAAAAAAATAGAGACCTTGTAATAAATGTTTATTTAAAGAAGAAAAAAAATTGGTCTGCCCGTGTACAAATGCGTCCGCACACATGTATGTAAATGGCGATCACTTTGGCTGCTGATCTTGTGAACTAGAGACAAGGAAAGATATATTGGGACTTTTGAAGACCTATTTCTATTTTCAGCCTCCATTGTCCCGCTTGTAGAGACTTTTGGGAGATACTATTTTCTGCAAAGTTATACACAAACACCAAGCCGCCATAATAAGGGTCTACCTATCTCTTTGTAACATGTCAAATCTGTAACTAGCCACTCCTGTACGTACATTAGAGATTCTATTACCTGTATCTTGTATAATATGGACCATAAAACAGAGAACTGCAGATCAATCTAATCCGTTTTTGATCGCTTCTCCAACTGACCTTGGGTTTGTGAACAGCTAGGCCTCTTTGTCAGAGGTGACGTTGCCCACATTTTAATTGGCCTACATGACTTCATTATGTATTTTTTTTTTAAAGGGGGGGGGGGCACTCTGTACATGCTCAGTTTTGTGTATCTCTATTCTTTTATATTTATGTGTGTATAATTGGTAATTGGGTACACATTCAATGCAAATCCATCAGTCTGCACAGACCAATTTAAAACAGTACTGTCTCTAGGTGGGTTATCATATTATTGGTTTGATTTGATATGTCAAGTCATTTTGCAGTGATGCTTGTGTACATTTTATGCATGTATAAGATCGCCACAAAAGGGAGAATCTGCAAATCTATATACAGTAGTATAGAACCATAAAAAATAGCAAAGCATACAGCGTATGCAAAACCTAAACTTGCATTAAAATTACATAAAAACAAAAGCAACAAAAAACTGTTTCCCTTAAAACGTGATTGTACTGTGCATTTTTTTTTTTGTACCAAAGATGGCAATATTGCAACAATGTTGCTGCTTGCTTCTGGCTTGTTATATGTATCTTCCATTGTGTAGGCTCTGTCACTTTTACATATAAATACTGTTTTTGAAAACCTTTTTATCTTGGACACATTAGTATCTTGTTGGAAATATTGCAAGCGATGTTTTGCATTACATCATTTTAGACTAGTAACTAGAGGTCGACCGTTATGGGTTTTTCTCTGGCCGATGCCGATATTTAGAAATCGCGGTGGCCGATGGCTGATATATGATGCCGATTTTTTTTTTGGGCCGATATATTAGGCCGATTTTTTTTTTTTTTTTTTTTTTTTTCCCCCTTCATCTCATAAAATCTAACAGTTAGACCCCTTTCACATTGGGGCATTTTTTTAGGCGCTTTTGGGCTAAAAATAGCGCCTGTAAAGTGCCTGTAAAACGGCTCCCCTGCAGTCTCAGTGTGAAAGCCCGAGTGCTTTCACACTGAGGCGATGCGCTGGCAGGATGTAAAAAAAAATCCTGCAAGCGGCATCTTTTGCAATGGTGTATACCGCTCCTCCACCACTCCTGCCCATTAAAATGAATGCGCACCACTGCCGAAGAGCCTGCATAGCGTTTTGGCAGCAGCACTTTAGGGGCGCATTTAACCCCTTCCTCGGCTGCTAGCTGGGTTATAAGCGCCCCTCTAGCAGCCGCATAGCGCCGCTAAAATGTCGGTAAAGCGCCGCTAAAACTAACAGCGTTTTACCGTCAACGCATGCCTGCTCCAGTGTAAAAGCAATCTTAAGTAATAAGTGATACAGAAAATTTTTTACATTTAAACATTTATTGAACAAAACAAACCTCCAATCAATTCACTTGTATGTATAATTTAGATTAAAAAAAAAAAACTATATCTTAAATATTAAATACACAAAAACAGGTAATCAAAACTTTTGGACGAAAAAAAATGGGCTAACTTTACTGTTTATTTTTTTAATTAGTGTATTTTAAAAAAAAAATGCGTTTGAAAGACCGCTGCGCAAATACCGTGTGACATAAAATATTGCAACAACCGCTATTTTATTCCCTAGGGTCTCTGCTAAAAAAAATATATATAATGTTTGGGGGTTCCAATTGATTTTCTAGCAGAAAATACAGAATTTTTACTTGTAAGCAACAAATGTCAAAAAAGATTTAGTCTTTAAATGGTTAAACTGAGAAATTCTACACAAGGAGTTCAGTCTATTGATAAAAAGAACCCGAAGAGACAAATGTATCTTCTTATCAGACTTGGTAGGCTGCCCAGGGAGGAGAGAAGAAAACTTCAGACAACTTGCAATTGACTTATATTACAGAAGTCATTTGCAAGTCCCACTGAATAGGCTTTTTTTATCAGCACAATTTAAGTAAAAAAAGCCAAATATCGACCTCTACTAGTAACTGCCCATTATCTTCGCATTTAAAAAGACTCTTTCAGCTAGCTGATGTCCATTCAAATAAACGGGCAGGTGGTCATACTATAACCACATCAGTCATTGCTCAATTGATTCTTCCATAGACCCTTTAAAGCCGGCCAGACGGCACAATTTTCTTTCCTGCAACCAAGGGTTCCCATATCAATAGCGGAGCCATTGTGTTCTCCTGGCGGGGGAGCTGGAAGAACACAATGTGATTATTGCTAGGGGCTATAGCCATGGCAATAATCGCATGAAAATTCTGACAGGCTGTTTGTACCCAAGTTGATTGATCGATTACTTGGCCGAGATTCGAACCGTCTGTGGCCGGCTTAAGTTTCAGTGGCAGAGAGTTGGAATACTGGATGTTTACCCAGCTCTACTGAACACCTTTCTCCTGGCAGAAGAAAAGCCGCTTCGAAAACATACCTAAAGCCATGTTTTTTTGTAAACACATTTAGATGTATTTAGGTGCGTCAAGTGCTTGGGCGTAAATTTGTTTCGTTGTCCAGAAGAATAATCTTTTTCTGGCCATTGAAATGAGTTAGTGTTACTAAACCCAGGACCCTGCATTCACTATATCTGGTCTGCCACAGTACACAGAACAAGCAAATGCAATTATTTTAGTAAATCTAAACTACTGAATACCTTTTCTCATCAGCAGTATATAGCGGTCTTGTGATTTCTATCGGTGTCTAGTTAAAGCTTGTAGGAGGAGTTTTAAGTCTCCTCTGACTGTCCTATGAGGCTACATGACCCCTGACTTTCTGTCTGGACAGTTCTGATTGGCCTTGTGCTGATCACATGCACACTCCCGTTTTAAAGAAAAATAAAAAATCTCTAGCAATACACACAAAACTGAGCATGTGCAGAGTGCCCCCCCCCCCCCCAGGCTCTGATGGATTGGGAACACACAAAAGAAGGAGAGGATCAGAGAAGACAGGATCAAACAGCCTTTTTACACAGTGCAGAGGAATAACCCCTTCGGTTCCACAGTGATTATAACAAGCATGCTTTACTGCATATACAGACTGATTTTACTGTTGTGGGTTTAGTAACGCTTTAACGCACCTAGTGTTGACGTGAGTTTAGACACACGACCCTGCCTCTAAACACCTGTAAATGTGTGCATGGCCACATAGGCTAACATTTTAAGGGGCGTTTAGATGCAGAAAAAAAAAAAGTGGCTCCTAAAAGTGGCATTTTAAATGCCCAGTGTGCATAAGGCGAGGCCTAAGGCATAAGTGCCTTTTGCATTGCTTGGTCCCCTCTTAAAGGAAACCAATGCAAAGAGAAATGAGGAGGCTGCCAATGTGGACCCCATCTTTAAAGTTTTTACTTTAAGCCATTGAAAAAATATGGAGATGGTGAATTTAGAATTTGCAGGTCAAGGAGAGGTTAGCAGTCACAACTTTAGGGCTCCTTCAGGCGGATCAGTGATGATCCGCCCCGTGAACACCTGCTTGCTCAGCGGGGATCGCTCCGCCGATCCCCGCTGAGCAGGAAAATGACAGGTCCATCACTGCACACTGTGCAGAGACGGACCTGTCAGAGCGCCGCTCTCCCCTATGGGGGATCGGATGATGACGGACCGTAGTGTCTGTTGTCACCCGATCCAATAACGGATGGAAAAGTAGGGTTTTCCTCCGTTACACTTTTCGGATCGGAGCGGGTCGGATGTCAGCGGACATGTCACCACTGACATCCGACGCTCCATAGGGATACATGTATGTCTGTTTTTCATCCGAAAACGGAAGGATGAAAACCAGACATACGGATCCTCCGTGTGAAAGAGCCCTTACATGCTTCTTAGAACAAAATTCTACAGGCCAATCGACCCAAAACATAAGGTCTGTTTAGATCTGCGTGCGTGTAGAGGTGAGGTTTTTTGTTGTAGCGTTGGGCAGGTTCTTTTCATGCATCACATGCGTTTCCTTTGTGCGTTGACACCCGTTATTCAATGCATTTTGAATTTGGAATGGATAAGGTAGCAGCCATTGAACAAAGCTTGTTAATACTTGTAGCCAAACCATGTTATGTGCTTTAATACACTACCTTAAATTCTGTAAGCCTCCCAATGCACTAGAAAACGTACAATGTAGTGCATTGCAACGTATGCAGTAAAGCACAACAGTGCTAATATGGTGAGCTGAATGCCAGCAGATTGAATCCACATTTTATCTGCTATCCTACTTCTTTCCAGCTGAAATTGAATAGGTGCATTGGCTTCATGTCTCCGCTGCCCCAGCCCTAGTATTAACAGAATTGTAACCAGAAATAGCAATACCTTTTTTGTTTTAGACATTATTTTTCACTTTTTTAAAAAAAATGTATTTTTATTTTATTTACAGCACTTTAACCACTACAGATCACCATGGTCATCCATTAGCTGTGACTTTTACCTCTGACTTGAAAACTCCAGCCCGGCCATAATGGTAATGATTTTCTATGTTCAGTGTTCATTGTATGTCTGGCTAGTGTATTTATTGACTAATACAGAATTCTATCTTCTTGCAGCAACAGACCTTAGAATTGGCACTGGATCGGGCTGAGGTAAGGATCATTTTTTCCTTTTTTTTGTTAGGTTTGAGCCTGCAAGGATGTATAAACTCCTACTTTCCATTAAATTGGCGTCATACATTTTTTTTTTTTTTTAAATTGAGGTTGTCAAAACCAAGTTGACGAGAGCATTGTAGAACAAAAGCATATTTACTAGTGAGGTGGCTGGGAACCAGTATACTATCAACTGACAAGTTTGCACGTGAAGAGCGCTAATCCCTGGTGTTCAGTCCCTTTTTGTTTTAGACTTTAAATAGAATTGCAAATCACAAATTAGGCCCTGCCATAGACCAGACGATTTATTTATTTATTTAGTTTTTTTTTCTTTCCTGCAACCATGGGTTTACAAGGAAAAAAATTGCTTGATTTCCCCATCAACAGAGTCAGTGTTGATGGGGGGGATCCCTACCATGGAGCCATTGTGTTCTCCCAGTGGGGGAGGGATGGGGAGGGGGCATCCCCGCCAGGATTACACAGTGATTACTGCTAGCGGCTTTAACAGCTGCTAGCAATAATCGCATTTAAAATCCAACAGACTGATTGTACCCAAGTTGATCGATCGATCGATCAACTTGAGTACATACAGTCTGCCCATACTTTGTTCGAATCTTGGCCACTCCCTGCTGAACCGTCGGAGATTTGAACCGTCTATGGCCGGCTTTAGGCTACACAGCAAATGCTGTATTTAAATGGCTTTTTTTTTCCTTAAGGAAAATGTGGTTTTCACCATCTGTAGTTCGGTGCCGACTCATTCACCTTCTCTTAGGCCCCTTTCACACTGGGTCGGTGGGGGCGTCGGCGGTAAAACAGCGCTATTTTTAGCGCTGTTTTACCCTCGTTTTTGCGGCTGTATTCGGCCACTAGCGGTGCAGTTTTAACCCCCGCTGGCGGCCGAAAAAGGGTTAAACCCGCTCGTACAGCGCGGCTATAGCCGCGGTATTACCGCGGTATTACCGCGGTATAGCTGCGCTGTCCCATTGATTTCAATGGGCAGGAGCGGTTTAGGAGCGGTGGACACACCTCTCCTTTACCGCTCCAAAGATGCGGCTCGCAGGACTTTTTTTACCGGCTGTTTAGGGGCGGTTTGCAGGCGGTATTTTTAGCGCAATAACGCCTGCAAACCGCCCCAGTGTGAAAGGGGCCTTATTATATGAAAAGCTTTCTCTGGGAGCAAAAGACCTGTTAAAGCTATAAGATTTGCATTCATTAATTACCATTCTGTGAGAATTCACAGAATAGGAGATTGGTCTGCATATACTCTCAGAGACCCCTTAAGTTTCTACCATTTTACCTTCATTTTGGTTATATTTCTGGCAGTGGTAGTGTCCGAGCTTGCCCGCTCCTTCTTGCCTTTTGCACATTGGCCAGTGAGGAGGGCCATCATGAGGGAAAAAAAATGTCTGAGCATTGCCTGTTAGAACTGAAGATATGTCCAATCACCTCCTAGATACTCTTATGTTGTTGGCCACCAGAGCTGGATCATGTCCTGGTTTTGCATTTGCAAGCATATGTGGTTGAGTCTGCCCCATGTACTTCCTGGCCTATTATTATACCATAGCATGAGATGTTCTGTAGAAGGCCCTCCTAGTAATTACTGATATTATTTTATCTTAATTTTTTTTTTTTTTTTTACGTTGGCTCATACATTAGTATAAATTTTGTGTTCATGCTGCCGGTAAGCAGGGAGAAGCAGTTATGTGCCTGCTAAAATCTTTGTCTGCTGTGGTTGGGCAGTTTGCCTAATTCCAACACAAGCATGATCTGGAGGAGGTAACAGGGAAATGAATTTGAATGAAAACCTGAATATTAGGAGAATCATATGAGGGTTTATTAAATCCACAGGTATTTGGCCACAGTACTACTGAAAGAAACAAACACGCCAGCCTACTCCTTACTGTGGTCATTATACATACCATCTCCGTATTACAGCAGGACACATACAATACATCATGATTAACACCTCTTCGTCTAGCAGCCTGTTACCTTAGATCAAGAAGCTTTGTTGTTTTTTCCATTTAACTGTTCAATAGCTTCCTCCCTGTAGAGATATTAATAATTATAACATGGCTAGCTATCTGTACTGCTCCCCTTGTACATTCCAGCATAACCACAATATACACTGATGAGTACAGGGCTGCCTGGCTTGGCAATTCTTTATTTTTCCATCTGTCAGTTCTCTTGATCTCACTGCACTCACTAGGATGTGCTATGCTTTCTTAGTTTAAAATATAGAACTATATGGTAGTTACATTTCTCAATTTATAAATCATAGGTGTAAGTGAGGACAGAAAACTCTAGGTACATACAGAACATGGAAAACAAAGTGAATCCTCCAGCAGCTTGTTCCAGACATTGCAGTGCAATATCTGAAGTTTATGGCTAGGATACTATTGTACCTTTTTTATTCTTTACATACTGTAGATCAAAGCATACGCAGGAATGCTCTTTAAATTGAACTTGTGTAATGCACATGTAGAGCAAAGACATGTGACCTAATAACCACTCCCACCAACACTTGTACTCTCCATACGTTTATTCTCCTGCTTCGCCATTTAACACCCTCTCCAAGACATGGTGATCTATGTGGTATTGTTATCTATGGGGAGTTTGACCATTTCCCCTTTTGATTGTGGGGTTAAGGTGATAGTTCTTAGCCTATTGTAAGCTCCAATCAGATTGGTCGACTAGGTTGAATACAATGGTGGAGAAATTAAATAAAAAAGGGAATTTGGAGGAGGTCAGTGTGGTCCAGGGACACCAGGAGGAGGATTTCTTTCCCCGTGGCATTCTGAGAGACATAATATCAAGCGTGTGGGACTCTGTAGTGGGGTCATTATCTGGAGGTGAACAGGCATTCCAGCTAGAGGTAAAAAAAATGAAAATATAAAAGACTGCGCTGTCTCATAAATACAGAAAAAAACTGTTATCAGAAAAGTTATAACAAACGCAGTCGATCAACTAGTGATTAATGGAGAGTTCAATAGACAAGTGTCCATGTGTATCAGAAATGATTCCATTGGTATTCCACCAACTGAGTGTGCTATCCACCGTTCCCAGTTATAATAAAGTATATAAATCCAATTGAAAATATAATTGGCTTCTTACCAGATCCCGATCTCTAGATTATAACAGATCATCTAACGCATGAGGTAAGAAAATGCCTGATGCCTGGCCACATCCTATGTGTCTCCCGACCTCCATGATGGAGGAATCCAACAGTCCCAGGATCGGCGTCCCCACACCGCACTCGCTGGACTCTGTCTCCACACTGAAAGTGTACTCCACAGCGTCCCAGCGCGGCTTGTCTCGTTCACTGTACTTCACTCAGGTGTGTGTGCAGGAAATGGAAACACAGAAAGAAAGCTCATCGCATAATACCTAAAAGCAGGGAGTTTAATTTAAAGCTAAAATATGCACTTACAACAAAAATGAAAGTATTGGGCAGTAGAGAGTGGATGATCAAGCATGGAGATCACCAACAAATCTAGATGCAAGGTTTGGAAAAGGAAAATCTGGATGCCGCACACCGGATAAAGTTGAAAAATCTTCTTTATTGTAAAACTTGGATCATCAAAATTACAGGACAATCAGGCATATAGTACAGACACAGCTGACGCGTTTCGCACTCTAAATCGAGCGCTTACTCGAGCTATGAGTAAGCGCTCGATTTAGAGTGCGAAATGCGTCAGCTGTGTCTGTACTATATGCCTGATTGTCCTGTAATTTTGGTGATCCAAGTTTTGCAATAAAGAAGATTTTTCAACTTTATCCGGTGTGCGGCATCCAGATTTTCCTGTTCCAAACCTTGCTTCAATTAGCATTTAGCCAGCACCTGGGACTCCCCTCCTCTGAAGGATTTACTAACATACACCTGGAATCAAGTCTACCTGAGCGGTGATTCATTTTCTCTAACAAATCTAGATGCTTATGTCACAACTCCCGTATGGGAATGGAGCAGCTAGAGGTGGTGGCCACTGGATAATATGAATTATTAATAAACTATCACCTAGAGTTGCACAACAGTGAAATTTTAACATTTGGTACTTTTATTACTTTTTTTTTTGTTTCATATTGGTTGCGCTGTACCAGTTTTTGCTTATTAATATATGCTGAGTACACACAATCCGAATTTCAACCGGTTCAGCAGGAACAGAACTGACATTTTGACAGTGTGTACAGCTCCCTGTCCAACAGAAGCCGGTCTCACGACTGGCTTCTATCGAACGATTTTGCTAAAAAAACTCAGCCGATCAGCTCTGGCAGCCACTGGCGGGGGGGGGGGGAAGAGTCCCCCTGTCAGAATACAAAGCTCAGTGGGGGAGATTGCTGCACTAACATTGCTTAGTTAGTACAGAGACCTCCTCCAGTTTTTTTGGTTCAGCCCCCTGGGTTGAGTGACGAAAGAACGAAGTGTGTACCCAGCCTTAGTTAAGTGAAGCTGTCACTTTGCTCTGCATAGGTGAAACACAGGTTTACTTTTAAATGCTAACAAAAATGAACCTGTTGAGGACCAACTGTTCCAAAAGTGTAGAAACCACCATCTTGCTTTTCTACATCATTGATTGTGGAAAAATCTCACCTGTCATTAAAGTGCTGGCTGTATTGAAGTCTGAAGTTATTCAACAGTGGGTATAGAAAAGAATTGCCCCCTTTAACCGGTTCCCCACCGGCTCACGTGTATTTGAGGCAGAATGGCTCCCCAGAGCGAAACCCTGTACGGGTACGGGGTTCTGTTTAAGAGCCGCTGGGGGCTTATGTCGGGGGACCAATCAATATATGCTTATTGCGATTTTTGTTTTTTGTTTTTTTTTGTTTTAACCAATAATATGTAGAAGAATATATATTGGCCTAAACTGATGAAGAAATTTTGTTTTTTAAAAACATTTTTGGGGATATTTATTATGGCATAAAGTAAAAAATATTGTTTTTTTTTTGTTTTGTTTTTTTTTCAAAATTGTCACTTTTTTTTGTGTATAACGCAAAAAATAAAACCCGCAGAGGTGATCAAATAGCACCAAAAGAAAGCTCTATTTGTGGGGAAAAAGGACACAAATTTCGTTTGGGTACAGCATTGCATGACCGCGCAATTACCAGTTAAAGCGACACGGTGCCAAATTGTAAAAAGTGCTCTGGTCAGGAAAGGGGTAAAACCTGCCGGGTCTGAAGTGGTTATGATCAGATTTTATTGCTTTGCAGCTTGAAATGACGACACACTGTTTTTTTTTTTTGTTTTTTTTATCCAACTGTATTTACTCTGTGTAACTTATAACATCCAAGTGAAAGATATAACACCAACGTGTCAGAAAAAAAAATCAAAAACAGAATCACTGCGTTGGAAAATGGATCACCCCCTCCTAAAAATGGCTTGTAAACTAAATCACCTTAATGGCACACAAAGCCATTTGATTTTCAACTGTGATCAGCTGTAGTCATTTTTGACTTAGCTCAGCATGAAAATAGCTTTCCTGGAGCATTTCAGTCCCTGGGAGTGCAACTAAAGCAAACAATTAACTATGGGTGGCAAGGCACTGTCAAAAGATCTCTGGGATAATGTTGTGGACAGGCACAGGTCAGGAGATGGATACAAAAAAATGTCAAAGGCTTTATCAATGCATAGAAGCAGAGTGAAGCCTATTATTAAAAAGGGGAAGGTATTTGGTATAACACAGACCCTCCCTGGATCAGGATGTCACTCCAAACTGGATGAAAGAGCCAGGAGGAAACTGGTCAGAGAGGCTACCAAGAGGCCTACAGCAATTCTGAAGGAGTTGCAGGAATTTAAGACAAATAGTGGTCATTGTGTGCATGTGACAACAATATTACAAATTCTCTACAAATGTGGCTTGTATGGGAGAGTTGCAAGAAAAAAGCCACTCCTCCTCAAAGGCCATATGCAGTCATGACTGAGCTTTGCCAGAACACACCTTGAAGATTCTGAGGCCACATGGGGAAAAAAGTGTTACGGTCAGATGGGACTAAAATTTAATTATTTGGCCTCAACACCAAACAATATGTCTGGAGGAAATCCAAAACAGATCACCATCCAAATAACACCATTCCTACAGTAAAGCATGGGGGTGGTAATATACGGTTATGGGGGTGTTTCTCTGCAGCAGGGACTGGAGGACTTGTCAGAATAGAAGGAAAAATGATGGGGCAAAATACCATCAAATGCTTGAGGAAAATCTGTTGCCCTCTGCCAGAAAGTTGTCAATGGGAAGAAGGTTCACCTTCCAACATGACAATGACCCAAAGTACACAGCAAAAATGACCGCATAGTGGTTGAAGGAGAAAGAGGTCTAAAGAAGGAGCTTGTTGCTTCAAAACGCGTTACCGCCCACTCCACCTCAGCACATCCTACACACCCTCCGTGTAACATCACGTTCGTTCCGGCGCCATCTTGCGTTCCATGCTGGTTACGGCGACGTTCAGCCACTTCCTGCTTACATCCAGGCGATACAGCTTGCACGCGAGGCCACAAAAGGAATCAGACAGTCCGGAGAATCTCTGAGACGGACACTTTTACACACAATATGCTTGTATATTTCTACTATCTCGTGAGTTGCCATTTTTCATTTTAATTAGAACCATTGTTTTTATATGCTGCACTTATTCTGGCGCCCCTATGTTCCTGGTTTTACCTACAGAGTTTACTGCTTCACTCTAAGGGTGCTGCCATCAAGCGCATCTACTTTCATGGATTTCCTCTGTGGACTAATGCTGGCCATACACTATACGAAAAATCAGCCAAAATTCGGTCATTTGGCCAGTTCGTTTGTCTTTCGGCCAGTTGATGGGCACAAAATTGAAAATCGTTGGGTAGTTTTAGAGCCGAAAAAACGAAGGACAAATTTTGGAAATTTTCTGCCGAACGTACAATAAAATTAAAGGTTAATGTGCTTCCCGTCCGAACTGTTTGCACTAGGTATATGTAAAAAAACTAACAAAAAATTGATTCATTTATGTCCACTGAACGATTTATCAGTAATTACATGATGGCACTATCGTTTGCTCTCACAGCCGAATGTTCGTTTTTCGAAAATGGGTTCGGCCAATTTTTTTTGTATAGTGTATGGCCAGCATAAGACAATACTCCATGATGTGTTAATCATTGTGAACAATTGTGTTCTGTTATTCCTCTATTTGTCTTTTTTTTTTGTCCTTTTTGTTGTCTGATTCAACTTATACTTATGTTATTTAAGTTATATGTGCCCAATATATCCACCTAGTGCCACTATACACTTTTTTTTCTGAAGGAGAAAAAGGTGAATGCCCTTGCATGGCCTAATCAGAGCCCAGACTTAAACCTCGTTGAAAATCTGTGGAATGACTTGAAGACTGCATTCCACAAACGTTCACCATCACATTTAACTGTACTTGAGCAGTTCTGTAAAGAAGAGTGGACAAATATTACAAAGTCTAGATGTGCAAAGCTAGTAGAGACATATCCCAACAGGCTAAAGGCTGCAACTTAAAGCCAAAGGTGGTTCAACAAAATACTGATACAAGGGGGGGTGATCATCATATTTTTTTTTTTTTCTGACATGGTGTTATATTTTTTACTTGGATATTATAAGTAAATACAGCTGGATAAAACAAAAACAGTGTCTGTCTTCATTTCAGGCTGCAAAGCAACAAAATGTGATTTCTATACCCACTGTATGAATGGACAACATTCAAGTATTTATATTAATATAGCAAGAAGTAACAATTTTTTTTTTACGCGTATTTTTCTGTTTTTACAGTATGTCATTGAAAGTGCCAGACAGAGACCTCCAAAACGCAAGCATTCATCAGGAGGAAGGTAATGAATTGCCATCAGTTGGAGATCTAAGTTGCGATGTTAGTATGGTTCTATTGTTCTATTCTGTTGCAGCTGATAACTGGCTTTCACTGTGGCACCTCATGTGTATTTTTCTCTTTAAACCTAACTTGGTCCACAAGGTTCCCAGGCTGAAAATGTACTTTCCTCTTACCTACCAGTTCTCAACTTCCTCAGTTTTTATTGCTGATTTCAGTTGCTCTTTCTGGAAATCTAATTATGCTTGTAAGGAAGCGTCCTCAGACAAATTCCAATAGATAGCACATGCTACTGTGTAAGGGGCCCAGGTATTAATGCAGCGTCACCAATGTCATCACTCCAGTATAATCACAATCTGCTGGCTCTACGGTTTAGAATGCCCATATATGTACATTGTTAACAGAATAAAACAAATTCAGCCTTGCCCCCCCCCCTCCCCCACACCTTTCTTTTGTTGAAACAGATTACTTTAATTTCCCTGAAAACTTGCATTGTTACAATATAACCCAGTGAAGCTGCAGCAGCTATTTTGAGTCTGTCTTAACTTCAGTCATCTATCAATCCCTTCTCCTCCTGATTTATACGGTCATTGCCGGTTTCTCACAGCTATTGGCTTTCTTTGCCATCAATCATTTTGTTTCAGAGTGGTAAATGAAAGAACAGATCCCCAGAATCCCTTTAGACATGCATGCTCAAGTAATCAATTAGCAGACTGCACACCTAAAATCTTAAGCACCCAGTGGCCAGCAGGGAGTTCCATGCATGCGTAAAGGTATCACAGGGATGAGTTCTTATGATCTCCTGAAAGAACACCCCAGGCAGAGTCTCATTTATGGGAGCCTGCCAGCCCCTTCCACCAAGCTTGGAGCGAGAATCCACAGACCGACCCAGTGATGACATGGGTTCTCAAAAACAAAGTTACTTGATTTAAAATTCTTGTCTCCCTTTCCTCTGAAGCCAGATCTGCATTCGAATCAAGCTTCAGAGGCTACTGACAAGTGGTGAGGAAGGGATGTGATGCCTACTCGCTGCCTGTTTTAACCCCATTTTTGCTGCCAAATTTGCCGCAACTATATGTATTGTACGCAGTTGCAGGACGTTTCCAGCACTTCCCTATTTGCTTGAGTCGGGCTTGCTGCCCATTGTTTTCTAAAAGGTGGGTAAAGCTTGCCACGGACATGAAGCATTGCAACCACAGCACGTAAACGCCCCCTTCCGCTGCCAATTGCAACTTGGGGTAAGCAGTTGGCGGGCAGCAAAAACACTGCTTAACCGTGCATTTTTGTCAGCCCCAACTGCACGTCTAAATGAAGCCTTAATTATATGTTGATCAGAGGGAAGGAGGAAACAAGGGGATGTATTATGAGTACATTACACATTACGTTGATCTTTAGGCCTGGTTCACACTGATGCGATTTCAAATGTGACTTGGGTCACACTGAATTGCATGACCATGGAAATGACATTACTTCCATCATTGTGCTTGTTCACAGCAATGCGGCATAGCTGTGATGCAACTTTGGGGAAGGGTCCTGTGCTACTTTAGTGGGATGCATTTCGATTTTGTGCTTCACAAACTTCAATGGGAATGTATCGAAACTGCATCTACATGCATTTTTCTGTGCGGTTTTTGCATATTGTTAGCAGACACCCGCTGACATCCTAGTGGGCAGTAACTCATCCCTGCTGCCAGCAGGGAAGGTGCCGCCTGCTGGCATCCGAAAACCCATGAGATATTCCTGCCATCAGAAGAGTAGAATGGTATGGGTCCTCTCCAACCAGATCCTTTGTGTCTGGAATGGGTTTTGAAGTAGACCCCATGCCAAAAAAAAAAAAAATGCAAGTGTCAAATGACAGGGGAGGTTTTTGTATTGCGGGTGCTGGCAGGTGGCGTTCATGTGAGTGACATTTTTATTTATCTTAATAAGAGACTTGTCAAAAACTGATATATATATATATATATATAAACATTTTTTTTTTTTTTTTTTACTTTTGACGTTTTTGGAGAATGAGTAAGGGCTGGGACTTCTTGAGGGTTTCCAGATTCTGATCACCCCCCCCCCCCCCCTCCACAATCACTTGCCAGGGTTGTGGACGGGATAATGGTACATTTAAACAATTGCTATTAAAATTTTATTATGAAATGGAGCATTTAGATCAGATTTGCTAACTCATCTCCCCTTCAGTCCATTCAGAACACAATAGCACAGCAGGGGAGATTGCCGCAGTGACATTGCTTGTGTTAGTACAGCAATCTGTCTGTTTTTTATTTAGTTCAGCCTGCTGGATTTGACGACAACATAGTGTGTACCAGGCTTTAGATTTGTAGAACACCTAACATGTTCACCAAGGTATTGTGCTACCAAACATTCCTGTTAATGTGAAGTTATTGACCTTTCACCTGGGATATTTAGAAATGGCCGGATACGTAAACCAGTTCATAGTGTCGTAAATGGCCTGGAATGTCTAATGTCAAGTACAAAGCAAGGCATACAATATGTGTTAAAAGAACAAAGACATCTGCAAATTGTCCTTACATCCTATGTTAATTTCTCTTGTAGGAAATCGGTGTTCCATAAGCTATATGACTTGTACATAGAAGAATGTGAAAAGGAACCGGAAGTTAAGGTACGCTTGGCTGTCATCCCCAGGCTCCCAGACTTGGTGTATTTGAAATACTGAAGTGAAACAGTTCTCTTTGGTAACGTGTTAAACAAAACAGACCCCGTAATGAGTTTAAAATAGAGAAGAAGTCATCTCTCTGTTATTAAAAGCATAGTTTCCCCTTATTATGCCGACTGGTGCAAGGTGTCGGTATTGTTTCTGTTAGAGAGATCTTTGCCCGAGTCTAGTTTATAAGACTGGAAACATCCCTGTGCTGAGTTTGCTGCATGATCTACCTCTAATGTTTTAAATATGATTTCATCTTTTCTCAGTGTCAGGTTAACCTCCAGCTCATTCTTGTACAGACATTTTTTGGCTGGAAACTATTACCCCCGCTGCTTCCCAGTATTCATTTATTTAATATTTAGGCATTTATTTTATTCTCTCCCATGTAGTGCTGGTGAGTGTAGTGGAGCACATATGGAACCATTTAGTAGTCTGTGTAGACATGCAGTGACCTCATGGCTCCAAACAGCCACAGGTGGTCCCCGGCTCATTTTTGTACTACTTGTGGCACAGGCTCGCTATAGATGTTTGCAGCACTGAAAAATCAATTCTTGTTTTTACATATGACTTAGCTAAATGCATAGTAGGAAATTTTGTAATGTAGTTCTATTAGATTGTGTAATTTTGGCACATAGATTTCAACACTGGTTTTTTTCAGGACAGTTTATTAGGCTCTTTGTAAAGAGGTGCCAGTGCTTTTATTGCATGACGTTTTTAAGATGATAGTATTTCCAGCTCTAGTGTCGTAATTTATCATGGTGATTGGTTTCATTTCTCACCTGAGGTTTAGGATTAATGCTTAGGTTCCGGTTAAAGGTTAACTTTTTAAGAGGTCAGGATCCGGTTAAAGCTAATCTATCACCATTTCAGATGTCTCAGACTAGGCATATGGTAAATGGCTTCATCAACAAAAGTTATATATAAGATTGTATTAAAAATTTACACAATTTAGGCCTCATACTCACTGGATGCTTTTTCGGCTGCTTTGAAACCTATGCGTTTTTTTTGGTGCTTTTTGCAAATGTTCACATCTATGCTTTTGTCAGCCGCTGCGCTTTTGGAAAGGGTCAGGGACTTTTTGTTTTGCTTTTTTTTGTTTCAATAGACTTTAATGGAGATGCTGTAGAAAAGTAGACACGTTTTGCATTTTTTAATTTGCCCTACAACAAAAAATAAGCGTTAAAATTAAAAAACAAAACGCATGTGCAAAAAAACAAAAAGCACTGCAGAAACGGACTAAAAGCAAACTGCATAGGTGTGAATTAGGCCTTACTGGCATCTGTCATTCTTTTTCCTGTCTCTAAACTGTCTCTAAACTCCCATGCATCTTGGCCCATAGCATTTAGAGAAGTTTATAGGCTGGGGAATATAGACACAGAACCCCCATCTAAAAAATCCTATTTTCTTTATCGTACATCACGGGACACAGAGCACCATATTAATCACTATGTGGGATGTCCCATAGCAATGCTATTTGAGGGGAGGGAGACACAACCTGTAGGGCACCCCCAGACTTGAGGACCTATACTGCTGCCTGCAGCATACTGCGCCCAAAGGCGATATCCTCATGCCTTTTTAAATCCACCTGATAAAACTTGGTGAATGTATGTACTGAAGACCAAGTTGCGGCCTTACAGATCTGAGCCATGGAGGACTGGTAACGCACTGCCTAGGAGGCACTAACTGCTCTGGTAGAGTGCGCTTTGACTTGAAAAGGGGGAATCTTACCCCTTAAATCATAAGTCTGAATTATAACTTGCCGAATCCACTTAGCGACAGTGGATTTCGACGCTGCCTGTCCTTTCTTAGGACCCTCTGGCAGTACAAATAAGACATCAGTCTTCCGGATCCGAGCAGTCGTCTTTAAATAGACTTTAACCGCTCTCACTACATCAAGACAATGTAGTGACTTCTCTTCCCTGGAACATGGTTTTGGAAAAAACGATGGCAGGACAATATCTTGGTTCAGGTGAAAACCTGAGACAACTTTTGGTAGAAACCCTGAATGAGGGCGCAACACCGCTCTGTCCTCGTGAATAATTAAGTATGGCTCTTTACAAGAAAGAGCAGCCGATTCTGAAACCCTCCTTGCTGAGGATATAGCAACCAAGAACACTAACTTCTTTGTCAGAAGGACTAATGCCGCGTACACACGGTCGGACTTTTCGTCTACAAAAGTCCGACAGCCTGTCGGACAGACTTTCGACGGACTTTTGGGGGACTTGCGGCAGACTTTCTTACGAACGGACTTGCCTACATACGATCACACAAAAGTCCAACGGATTCGTACGTGATGACGTACACCGGACTAAAATAAGGAAGTTGATAGCCAGTAGCCAATAGCTGCCCTAGCGTGGGTTTTTGTCCGTCGGACTAGCACACAGACGAGCGGATTTCTGGGTCCGACGTAGTTACGACGTAAAGATTTGAAGCAAGTTTCAAATCTAAAGTCCGTCAGATTTGAGGCTGCAAAAGTCCGCTGAAAGTCCGGGGAAGCCCACACACGATCGGATTGTTAGCAAGTTTTAGTCCGTCGGCGTCCGTCGGATTTTGTAGACGAAAAGTCCGACCGTGTGTACGCGGCATAAGGGAATATGCTGTATCGGTTCAAATGGCTGTTTTTGTAACGCTGACAAAACTAAGTTCAAGTCCCAAGGGTTCAAAGGTGAACTAATTGGCGGATTAAGCCGCATCACCCCTAGCATAAAACCCTGGACTAAAGAATGTGAAGCAAGCGGTCTTTGAAATAAGAACGATAAAGCTGAGACTTGGCCCTTAATAGTATTCAAGGCCAACTTCATCTCTACCCCTAATTGTAGAAAGGCAAGAATTCTGCCTATGATATACCTCCGAGGGTGCCAACCCTTGGACTCACACCAGGAAACATAAGCCCTCCAGACTCTATAATATATAGTTCTGGAGCCTGGCTTCCTTGCATAAATCAAGGTAGAGATAACTGACCCGGAAAGCCCACGTTTTTTCAGAATGTGGGTTTCAATGGCCAAGCCGTTAAATTTAGAGTTCGCAAGGTAGGATGGAATATCGGCCCTTGTTAGAGTTGGTGTGGCCGTAGTGGAAGGGACCATGGGTCCTCCACCGCCATCTTTACGATTTCTGCATACCAGGACCTTCTGGGCCATGCTGGGGCTACCAGAATTGCCAGCTTTCTTTCCAGCTTGATCCTGCAAAGAAGTCGTGGCAGCAACTGAATAGGGGGAAATGCATAAATCGGGGAGAACTGATCCCACAGGGTCACCAACGCATCTGTTCCGTATGCGAGTGGATCCCTTATTCTGGACACAAAGTTGACCAACTTCATGTTGAATCTGGATGCCAGAAGATCTACGTCCGGAGTGCCCATCTTTGGCAAACAGCCTGAACAACGTCAGGGTGAAGGGACCATTCCCCCGGGAATAACTGCTGGCGACTCAAGTAGTCCGCCTGCCAATTCTCTACTCCCGGAATGAAGACTGCCGATAGGCATGGAACATTCCTTTTTGTCCAAGTTGGAATATGGTTCACCTCTCTCTGCACTGCGAGACTCAAGGTGCCCCCTTGGTGATTGATCTAGGCCACAGCTGTGGCATTGTCAGATTGGATCCTGACAGGACAATCCCATAACCTGAAAGTCCAGGCCTATAGAGCCAGTTGCACTGCCCGAATCTCTAGGATGTTGTTGGGCAAGGCTCTTTCGATTCTTGACCACTGTCCCTGAACAGTTGTCTTCTTTAGTACTGCTCCCCAGCGTGAAAGGCTGGCATCTGTCGTTACCACTTTCCAGATAAGTGGTCTGAAGGATCTTCCTTTCAGCAGATTCTGGGTTAGTAACCACCAACTGAGGCTTTGGGACACCCTTGGGGAAAGCCGCATTGGCAAGTCTAAAGCTTGAATCGTTTTGTTCTAAGCTGACAGGATACTGTTTTGCAACAGTCTCGGATGGAACTGGGCATAGGGAACCGCTTCGAATGAAGCCACCATCTTTCCTAACAACCTCATGCAAAGGCGAATGGAGGGATCTCCTTTTGACCTGACCATCCGCACCAGCTCTCTTATGGAGTTGATCTTTGCCTGAGGCAGGAACACCTTTTTCTGGGCTGTGTCTATGATCAGACCCAAGTACTCCAGCCTTTTTAGCGGTTTTAAGGAAGACTTTTCTAGGTTGAGAATCCAACCCAGACTTTCCAGGTAACTGGTTGTACTGCGCACGCTTTGCTCCAAATGAGCCACCGACTGGTCTATTAGCAATAGATCGTCTTGGTACGTTAAGACTGTTATGCCCTGTGCTCTTAACCTGGCTACAGGTGGGGCCAGGACTTTTGTAAACACCCGGGGTGCTGTAGCTATCCCGAAGGTCAAGGCTACAAACTGGAAATGCTGCTGTTCTACCTTGAACCGCAGAAACCTTTTGGTGAGCGGGAAATATAGGGACATGCAGATATGCATCCCCGATGTTGATAGACGCCAGAAGTTCTCCTCCTAGTAGATAGACACCACTGACCTGATCAACTCCATGCGAAAGTGGCGGATCATCCGGAACTGATTTCGTTTCTTTAGATCTAGAATGGGTCTGACAGCTCCATTTGGTTTTGGTACCGTAAAGAGGTTTGAATAAAACCCCAAACCTTGCTCTTGTATGGAGATTTGTATGATCTCCCCCTGAGCCAGTAATCGGTCTAGTGCCGAAACGGAGTTTGCCTTTTCCCTGGAACGTTTGACCTCGGAAAACAAGACGGTGGAAACTCCCGAAATTCTAGTTTGTACCCTAGAGACACCGTGGAGATGACCCATCTGTCCTGAATTTCCTCTTGTCATACTTCTGAGTATTGCAGAAGTCCCGTCCCCCCCCCCCACTCTGGCGAGAGGGGGCGCCCCTTCATGATGAGGCTTTGGAATTCTGCTTTACAGGTTTCCGGTCCCAGGACTTCTTTTGTGCCTGAGCCTGACCCTGAGGCTTTCCTCTAGAGTCTGACGGCAGAGGCCGTTGCCACTGCCTAGAGGCAGATGCCCCTGGCACAGGAGAAAGAGTCTGCTTAAATGAAGGACGTTTTATACTCTTTTGACTGGCAAAAAGAATACTTTTCCCACTAGAAATCATTTGGATGTATTTGTCCAAATCATCCACAAATAGCCGATCCCAATGAAAAGGAAAACCAGTCAGGGGCCTTTTGCATGGTGCTTCAGCTGACCAATTGTTTAACCACAGGATCCTACGCATGTGTACTAGCGCAAGGCGGGATGCCTGGTGAATGGAATCTTTCATCGCGTCTATGGCAAAACATAATGCTTTTGGTAGCTCGGCCAAATCCTGGGCTTGTTGTGCAGGAACCTCCTTAAGAGCCTGTCTAAACTGGTCCTTTAGGGACTGACAGATGCCTATTGCAGCGACTGCAGGCTGAGTAACGGCACCTGCCAAGTAAAAAGAGGATTTTAACAGGAATTTCAACCTTTTATCTGTTGGATCCTTAAGCATTTGTGCATTGTCTACTGGACAAGTTAGACTTTTATTCACACTGGAAATCGCAGCGTCAACTGCCGGTACATTCAATTTTTTTGGTGAATTTCTCCTGGATGGATAGAGTGCTGTGAAACTCTTTGGAGGGAGAAAATGCTTTTCCGGGTGAACCTATTCAGCATAAATAAGCTGTCCTAGTAATGCATGGGCAGGAAACGCATGCAAAGGCTGGGAAGGTTTTAAGGAACCTAAAGAAGAAACCGAACTTTCAGCTGACTCCGTTGGGGGTAGCTTGAAAGTGGAACGAACCATCTCCGTAAGAGATTGTACCAGCAATTTCTCAGATTGCGAGGCTGAAAAAGGTTCATCCACCGTTGTCTCCTCTGCAGAGGAGTAATCGGTTTGCCTTTTCCTCCTGATTGCCTGAGGGTAACACCTCATCCTGTACCCACTGTTCCCTTGGTAAAGGGTCTGAGGTGGGGGAGGGGGATCTAACACGCTTCCTATCCTTTTGGATTGAGGATGTGATTAAAGCCGCTAATCTTCCTTCTAGGCACTGCAGGGTGGAGGAAAATGCATCTTCAGTCACTTATACAGAGGCTGAGATGTGAGAAGCAGCTGCACCACCAATTGGTTCCAATGACTAACCCTTGCTTGCCATATCTGGTATTTCAGGAGTGGATGATGGTGCGGAGGCACGGCTGGAGTTCCCAGTGCCTGGGGTGGGATTTTTGGTACTTCTTTTTTTTTTTTTTTTTTTTGGGGAGCCATAGTGCTGACCAAAAAAAGCAGAAGCACTAAGTAAATGCACAACTCGCTGAGCAATAGTCTAGCAAAAAACAATGCTGCTAATAAAGTTCAGCTTTGGTGCTGAGTATAAATGTTATTTCCTGTACTGGAAATGCCTGTATGCATCCTTACATTCCCCCAGCGTTCCTGTGTGCCAGACTCCAGCTGGTTAGCTGAGAAGCGTCTGTCTCTGTTTGTCCCCAGCGCCTGTGCTGGGTGCTCCTCGTGGACTTGCGTCCCACACACACGGCGCTGCGCCTTAAGCCATGCCCCCTCCATCATTAAACACGTTAAACGAGCCATAGTTTGCGCGTGTGCGGACGGGATTATCCCACTCCTCGGTCAGTGCAGACCCAGCGGGAGGGGAGGGCTGGGGTGGCAGGAAGTTTAAAAAAACTTATGAGCTTCTGTGGGATAAAAAAACAAAATAGGAAAGCCACCGCACCGCCGCACAACTACTGTTGTACCTCCCTCCCCCCAGGGGGGAAAATCGAACATGCTGTTCTTTGCTGGATGAGGAATCCCCCCTGGCTTGCTGAGACTACACACATGCTGTTTAGGTGTGACACAGAGCTATCACACCTGTATCAAGGAATGTGCGTTTACTCCCTCTAGTGGAGACTTTAAGGCATGATAGTGGGAACAATCATCAATTCCCGACTCGACTACGCAAATTTGCTATACTTAGGACTACCCCAAAATCAGCTTGCGCGCTTACAACTCATTTAAAACACGGCGGCAAGACTGTTAACAGGAAAAAAACCCTGGGAATCTATTTCACCATCCCTAAAGTGCCTACACTGGCTAACCGTAAAGAATCGGATCAAATTCAAGACCCTCTGCCTCACCCACAAATGCATACAAGGAAACGCTCCGCTATATCTTCAGGAGAAAATAAAACACTATACACCCAATCGCAGCCTTCGATCAGCTAACCAAAACCTCATCATGCCCAAATATCGCTACAAAGCAAAGGGAGAACGAAGATTCGCAGTCCAAGGACCTAGACTATGGAACGCTCTTCCGACCCACATCCGCATGGAAGAAAACCATCAGGCCTTCAGGAAAAAACTAAAGACCTTCCTTTTCTAAGAGCTGGCAACAGAGAATGCATTTCTAGCGCCTTGAGGCGATTCAGTTCGCATTTGCAGCGCTCTACAAATCCTTCATTCATTCATAGCATGAACGTGGACTTACCCTTTAATAGTCAAAATGCAGAGTTTTAGATTTGTTTTTACATTTTCCATGGTGTCAGATGTCCCGTGGTTTCAGATATGAGCACAGTACATTTGAAGTCTTTTACCTGTATGAAATCCTTGACTTGTTGGAATGCCCAAATCCGACAATTCTCAGAATTCAGTTGTCTGTTTTTGGTTTATTACATCTCATGTTACTTGTTAGAAAATATGGCAAAATGATTAGCAAAGTATGGTAGTTGATGATAGCATAGATATATCATATTCGAGTAGTTGAAGGAACAAAATGGTATTTGCAGACAGTTTACTCTCTGTAAATCAGATTGTTGTCTGTAGAGGGATGAGGGCCGGAATAAGCTGATTTGGTTATATAACCTGCATAAGGACAGTCCCAGGATTATGTGATCCTTAGGGTTCTGCTTGTCTGGGCATCTGATTCTGGAAAGTAAATGCTACAATTTACAATGGTTACATGATCTTTTCTTTCACAGAAGCTAAGACGAAATGTGAATCTTCTAGAAAAGCTGGTAATGCAAGAGACCCTGTCCTGCTTGGTGGTCAATCTATATCCTGGGAATGACGGCTACTCACTGATGCTTCGAGGCAAGAATGGATCAGGTAAACATGTTTTCTTTTCACTAGGATAGTGCAGCTTCTATTGGTACGCGTTTCCCAATTTCAACCTTCAAACACCACAAAAGGTGCATGTGGTATGAAAACCTACAGTTAGGAATATTAGCATGCTGCAAAGTTGCTTTATTACCTTTTTTAGTGTAAGTATTTTATACTTTTGTATTTCTTCAGTGGAAAACTAACATTTTTTCATAGTCCTGAGACAACTGTATCATTGCATTTTGTTACTGTTGTTCTGGATGTTTCAAAGTGCAAGTTCACCTTTACAGAAAAATCTGTAAGGTAAACTTACACAGGAAGTAAATGCTACATGAATCATCTGCCTTTACTCAAGATAGCCATAGCCAAAAATGCTAGGGGGTGTTTTTAAAAGTGATTTCTTAACAAAATAAAGCATGGAGACATGGATGGATGAGGGAGTTTGGTTTAAATATTAAAAATAAATTAAATAGCCTTTTTGATTTGTTATCCTCAGATGCAGTGAAGTTCTGCTTTAACAAAATAAACTTTAGGTGATAGTTAAGCTGGCCAGGCATAGATGACTTGGGCTACTTAAAGGGGCTGTAAAGGCAGAAGTTTTTTTATCTAAATGCATTCTATACATTAAGATAAAAAGCCTTCTGTGTGCAGGAGCCCCCACTGACAACTACCTGAGGTCCCTCCCTGTCCAGCGATGTCCACGAGTATGTCAGCCGTCTGAGATTCTCCCTCCTGCTTGGCTGAGGCACAGCAGCGGCGCAGTTGGCTCTCGCTGCTGTCAATCAGTCAGCTAGCCAATCGGGAGAGAGCGAGCAGGGCTGGGTCGGGGCTCCATATCTGAATGGACATGTGGAGCTGTGACTCGGCTCGGGTGCCCCCATAGCAAGCAGCTTGCTGTGGGGGCACTGAACATAAGGGGCCAGGATCACAGAAGAGGGACCTAAGAAGAGGAGCAGCCAGGTTGCTCTGTGCATTGGATTGGCACAGAGCAGCCTGGCTCCTCCTCTTCTCGGGTCCCTCTTCAGGTAAGTATAACATGTTTATTATTTTTATAGGAATACAATTACAATCACTTTAACACATTTCCCTCTCAGCTGTAATAAGCCCATTCCTAATGAACTTGGCTATCTATAGTGATGGCTATGCCCAACTACCATGATGTGTGAAGGGCTGTTTATAATTGGATTAGAGAGAAAACATATTGGTAGATATTCATCCCTGTGGGAGGTCAGTCTAATCGCATAACATTCCTCACCCACTTTGCTTTGCTGTGCTCCTGACTAGACCCCCTACATTCTGTAAAATGTTTTTGTTGTATGTATGAAATAACATAACAACAATAGCCGAATGACGGCCACAGCGCGGACCTGAATTTCCGGGAGGCCGTCATATGATGTCCTCCCCTGAGACTCTGAGACTCGCGTGATCACAGATCCGAGTAAGCCAATGAAAGCTGATCACATGATGCAAACAAAAGCTCAGTAATTTCTATTTTTTTTTTCTCTTCGTGCTGACGGCGTGGGGAGGAAAAAAAGCCGATCACCGGCTTATGTGCAAGGGACATCGGTCCTGAAGAGGAAGAGGCAATTCTGCCTCATCTGTGCCCACCAGTACCCCCTGCCAGTGCCACCTGCCATTGCCACCTGCCAGTGCCCACCAGTGCCACCTATCTGCCCACCAGTGGTGCCAATCTGTGCCACCTAGCAGTGCTGCCTATCAGTGTAACCAATCAGTGCCCATCACTGCCGCCCATCAAAGCCACCTATCGGTGCCCATCAGTGCCCCCTCATCAGCGTACATCAATGTAGGAGAAAAATTACCTGTTTGCAAAATTTTATAATAAAATATAAAAAAAAAATTAAACTGTCCTTTTTACATTTTTTTAACAAAAAATAAAAACCGCAGAGGTGATCAAATACCACCAAAAGAAAGCTCTATTTGTGGGGAAAAAAATGATAAAAATTTCATTTGGCTACAGTGTTGTATGACCGCGCAATTGTCATTCAAAGTGCATCAGCGCTGAAAGCTGAAAATTGGTCTGGACAGGAGGGGGGTTTAAGTGCCCAGTAAGCAAGTGGTTAAACAGACTGTACATGCATTTTATTACATTCTTGTCCATTTCTCAATGGTCAGGCCTTTTTTTTTTTTTTCAACCAGTTAGCAAATTAAGGCATCATGTGCTATAAAGGTGTAAAAAAATCATTTTGATGAGGCGCGTGCGGGCAGCTGCCTGAGATGGACATGTCTGCCTAAGCGCTCCGCTCCGACCGGGACATAACAGCCCATTACTTCAAGCCTCACTCACAAACCGACATCTACCGGTGACAAGTATATCACTGATACCCACGGGCACAAATTGAAATGATGTACAGTGGGAGGAAAGCAAAACTAAAGACGGGAAAAGCACAAGAACAGCTGAATAGATCCGCAGATAAAATGGCGGTATCCTCTCACCTCACATAGTCTCGCTCACTGATGAAACAGCTGCAGTCTCCTCACAGCACAGTGAGACAGATTATGATATTGGGAAAACTCCTAACTCTTTACAACATATACCACTTAATTCTGACTTAATTAGTCAATTTGAAAGAATTCTTAATAAAGCTCTTCAGACCACCTCAGATGACATTACTGAAAAATGAACAAGAGAATTTCGTGAGGTAGGAAGACTCACCTCAATACTGGAACAAAGAGTTGATGAAGTTGATATTTACTACTTCTAATCATGCTGAGGAACTGTAATACCTCAGAGAAGAATATTCTTCTCTTCAAAATCGTCTTGAAGATTTTGAAAATAGAAAGAGAAGATCTAATCTCCGCATTAGAGGTATACCTGAGGTAATTGAAGATCTTCAATCAACAGTCACTGCATTATTCCAGGAATTGGCCCCTTCTCTCTCCATTGAACTCCTGGAAATGGACAGCATACATAGATGTCTGACACCGCGTAAAGAAGACTGTCCTCCGCGAGGTATCGTTATTAAATTCCACTTTTTCCGAGCAAAGGAACAATTATTGGAAGTTGCCCGCAACAAAGACTCCCTCATATTCCAAGGTCATCGATATCAAATATACCAAGATCTTTATCAAAAAAACACTTATAAAGAGGCGATGAAACCTCATTTACAAGTACTTCAACATCCTTGCATCCCATATCGTTGGAGTTTTCCCTTCGCCATTCGTTTTACATACAAAGGAACCACCTATACCTGTAAAACAACTGATGACCTACTATCCACAATTCTTGAACTTAGCCTGTCAACACCAGAAACACTTGCAGAAAGTTCCAACCGTCGTGCAAATTCTGGCTCCCCTCAACAACAAAAAAACATTCCTGAACAACTATCGTCATCTAGCATCCATAAGAGAAGTCGCTTCGCTTCACTGACTCCAGAAGCGGAACCAATGAACTTATGTATGTATGTATGTATGTATGTATGCGTGTGTGTGTGTGTGTGTGTGTGTGTGTGTGTGTGTGTGTGTGTGTGTGTGTGTATGTTTATAGAGAGATATAGATATTCTTATTAACTATATGTATAAGTATACATGACAACTTGCAAAATTGCATCCTCCACACAAACAGATCCATACTAAATATTAATCCTGGTTACTGATCTGTTTGTCTGGGTATATCTCAAATGCATTTAAGACAAACATAAACTTTTGTCTATAATAAGACCCTTTTAAGGAACATATCACTTTAACCTTCCTTAAACTCTACAATTTATAAATTATTCACCCCTATTCAGAAAGAATATAATATTCATGTAATTTAGTTCTTTGGTTCCTTTTCTAGGTTCCTTTACCTGCCTACAAACACATATTGGGATTCATGTTATCCTCATATAGGTAATATGAAACCCATTCGTTCTCCTTTATATTACTTTAAAGAATGCATTTGTTTCTAGGATCCAATTCTAAAACCGTGTTTTCATGCTACTTAAACATGGATTGAAACACTGTTCTAGAATAAACAACTTAGTTTACTTAACCATAACAAATGGATCCACACTTTACCTCAAATATTTACTATACTTGAGACTTGATTGTTTTCAAGAGGTGTACTGATTTCCTTTCATTATACAACACCATTCACACTCCACACAAAACTAAAAGACCATGAAGGTCGATATGTACTCTTATCTGGTCTTCTACAAGATACTGAAATCACAATAGTTTTTCTATGCTCCAAACAAAATTCCACTATCCCATCTATTTTCTGTGGTAGAAAAACATACCCGTGGCACCCTTATATTAGGTGGAGACACAAATCAAACAATATATCCTTTTTTAGACAAATCCCCAACACCTATCACAAACCAATGTCACTCCTATCAACAACTTTTTAACCAATATTCTCTTCTTGATACCTTGAGAGAACAAAACCCAGCTAGAAGACAATACACCCATTACTCCCATCCTCATAAACACTTTTTATGCATAGATCACCTCTTAATCAAAGTCAATCTCTCTGTATATATCCTAAACTCAAACATTATACCATGTACATGGTCTGATCATAACATAGTGATGATCCCTTTCCTCGCTAATCCCAAGACCAAATCACAGAACTTGGTACATTAATTATGGATTATTAGCAAATTCTACATATAGGCAGACAATAGAGAAAGCTATTAAAGATTACATAGCGAATAACAATACTGATGATACAAACCCTCTGACTCGTTGGGAAGCACTAAAACCATGTATCAGAGGGGTTTGTATAAGTCAAGCCTCTCATTTCCATAAACAAAAGTGACTAATTCATAAAAAACTAGAAGTTGCATTCAACGAAGCTTCAGAGAATTTCCAAACCACTCCCTCCCCGTCAACAAGAAAACTATGATAAAACACGTCTGGAACTTTGATCTTTTCTTGACTGAGTCGGCAGAAAGGATTCTCCGAAAATCTAAGCATAATTTCTATATGAAGGCCAATAAACCTGACACTTTTCCCTCCCATTTACCTGGTCCACAACACATATCACATATTTAGGTATTAATCTCACAGCCAAACTACAAGATCTCTATATGTCTAACTATCCTCCATTATTGACACAACTTACTAAATTGCTTTCAACTTGGTCATCAATACCACTAGCATGGATGGGCCGCATAACTGTTATTAAAATGTCTATTCTTCCTAAAATCCTTTATTTATTTAGAGTACTTCCTATACCAGTTCCATCTCATTTTCTACGCATTCTCCAATGTAAAACTATTCAATACATTTGGGACAAACTTAGACCTTGATTACCCAAACATACTCTATATTCCCCCAAAATAAGAGGAGGTTTGGGAGTACCTGATTTACGAAATACTTTTATGCAGCCCATTTAGCTCAATTGACCAAATACCACGCCACCAAGGAAAATACTGCTATGGGTTGCACTTGAGTCAGTAGATTGTGACCCTTTGTCTACTGCCAATCTTTTGTGGCTTGCTACTAAACAACTGAAAACTGTTATTAATCCCTACACTAAACATACCCTTTCCATTTGGAATAGACTGAAAACTTGTTTCGGATTACAATCACAACAAAATCCTTTTCTTTCCTTCCTCCACAATCCTTCCTTCTACCCGGTCTGGTCATCCCCAACATCTTTTTTGGCATGGTCTAAAATTGGTCTAATACGAACACACCAATTCTTTCAATCCTCTAACATGATAACTTTCCCGACATTATGCGAACAATATAATCTACCGCAATTAGAAACCTTCAGGTGTCTCCAAATGAAAAAACTTATCTTAAGACAAACCCTTAGGTACCATACCTCTTACATTCTCTATTTTTGAACAGAGTTGCAAATCAAATCCACACAGTCGTGGACTTATTTCTGATTTATATGCCCAATTACTCTCACATGCAACTCCCTCTCCCCCGTCTTATATTTCAAAATGGGAGACAGATCTTCACCTCCAAACAGGTGACTTAAATTGGACTCAGAGCTACAAAATCGGCCACACCAAATATAGTAGCCTTAGAAACAAATTATAAAGTACTTAGCAGATGGTATTTAGTTCCAGCCAGAATAGCCAAATTTAGCCAACAATACCCTTCCAACTGCTTTCGAGGTTTGGGCACCCACATACATATTTGGTGGGAATGTCCTATTGTCCACTCATTTTGGACAAACGTATTTAAAATCCTTTCTACAATGTTTGAGACAAATCTATCTCCTGATCCTGCTGTAGCATTACTGAATAATAAACCTCAAAATTGAACTCTCCGACAATTCAAGCTATTACTCTTTATAACAGTAGCTAAGCAAACCATTGCAAAAGCATGGAGACACGACTCCCTTTGCATACTATCTGTTAAACTAAGAGTAACGCAAGCTATGATCCATGCAAAGACTGAAGCAATCTACTTAAATACAGTAACCAAATTTAAACACTTATGGAAACCACGGATTAAACATTACCTTCCACCTGATATTGATAATACCTTATTATAATATGAAACGACCTGGATATCTGCTTTACTTCTCAGCTTTAATATTCTCTGAATATTTATTCAAATAAACCTCTCTGGAATACCCATTTCCCCCTATCTTTCCCTTATGCTAAACTTTCCCTTAACCAAATCCATGTACCACTCGTTCTATTATAAATAAGAACACTTGGGATTATTGATGTCTGTACATTCTTCTTATCAGGTACTGCCAAGCCATAGAGTCGGATCTTGGCCCTGGTTTAAATGACCTATTCATCAGCCAACCTGTATAATTCCGAGTTAACATCCCATTACTTATATCACAACTAATGGCAGCACAGTGGTGTAGTGGTTAGCATTCTCGCCTAGCAGTAAAAAGGGTCGCTGGTTCGAATCCCAACCACGACACTACCTGCCTGGAATTTGCATGTTCTTACTACCTCTATCTTATCATTTTTTAGATATGAATTTGTTATAAAGATAGTCAGTATATACCAATGGATAACTTTACCTTGTTAATCTATAAACATTTCTGAAGATTTGTTATGTTATAAGTTTTTTGACTCTCTATTATATAAGAATTCTTATGATGCAATTAATTTGTAACTTGTAAAACACAATAAAATATTTAAACACGAAAAAATCATTTTTAACATGAAAAGTGGTTAAAAGGTTACTTTTGAGTAAACCAGTGCATATCAAAAGTTTAAAGAGATCTTGGTTTGCCAACTTTAAAAATTACAGGTTAAGCACAGAAATAACATTTTGTTTTAAAAAATGCCTACTTGGAGTGTGTTTCCTTTCCATTTTTTTCTTCTTTATTCACATCCAATGCACTTTTTGAATTTGCTACAAATTTGACTACTTCAGAAATAGTCAGTTCCCTAGAACAACCCCTCCCTCCATGCACACGATTGCCATCTCCTTTTGTCTACTGTCGATCTCAGATCACCTCCTCAACATCTCCCATCACCTTCCTACATATACCTATTTATGTAACTGCTGTTGGACAAGTGAATACCTGTCACTTGACATCTTGACATCTGTTTTAGATTGTCTATCAAAAATGTTTTTTTTTTTTTTTTTTTTTATTCAGACTCCGAAACCATCCGATTGCCTTATGAAGAAGGAGAGCTCTTGGAGTATCTGGATGCCGAGGAGTTGCCTCCCATTTTAGTAGACCTTCTGGAAAAGTCTCAGGTGTGTAAAATATAAGGCTATTAGTATCATATGAAAAGAAACCTGTTGTGAGAAATAAGAAGGCTGCCGTTGGTGATTTCTCCTATGAAAATACTATTTTGACGATATGAAGATTATCAACCCTTTTCTTGTTAGTAATTTATATCACTTAATAATGTTTAATGTCACTGCTTTATGTTTTGTAGATGAAACTCTTTTGCTCTCATAAGTTAAAACATCTTACATTTCTATAATGTTCAGGTGAATATCTTCCACTGTGGCTGTGTCATTGCTGAAATTCGGGACTATCGTCAGTCTGGCAATTTAAAATCACCAACTTATCAAACTAGACATGTTCTTCTACGACCAACAATGCAGGTGAGAGAGATGATGACAGTCTTCAATGCTTCACTATCCTCTTCACTGGCCACCTCCTAGGTTTTTTTTTTACAATTTGTATATTCATGAAAGGTGCACGTGGCCTACATATTTGACTTTCTAGCACAACACTAATTTTTCACCCAGCATGCACTGACAAATCCCTGTCTACAGTAGTTGCCAACAAAGCCAGATTTACCAGTCTCAGTGTGGCTGAGGATAAAAGAAAATTGATGGCAAAACATAAGTGACTGATAAATGTTGGAAGATCTTGATGGGGCTTTTCAGCTTTTGAACATATCAGAATTTTTGCATC
Source organism: Lithobates clamitans (assembly GCA_037952925.1). Taxonomy (NCBI): domain Eukaryota; kingdom Metazoa; phylum Chordata; class Amphibia; order Anura; family Ranidae; genus Lithobates; species Lithobates clamitans. The sequence continues at coordinate 2,544,119 of JBBGZY010000125.1, read as the reverse complement.
CAAGTATGCATACTGTTGCTCTAACATTCTTTAATACTATCCGTGTAATGTGTGCTGAATCAAAAAGTGACTTCTGCCTGGATGCTATTTTATATGTGGTATGCAAAGTCTCAACAGCCATAAAGTATTATGTGACCTATGCCAACTCAGAACCACCACTTGTTAGCATTGGCTAAATGATTAGTTGCTTTTGAAGGTACAATCGTGCATGATCATCTGGAGGAAAAGCGATTTAATCTCCAAATATAGGGTGGTGTCTTCACAGTAAGAGCTGTGAAAATGTGGAATAGTCTCCCTCAAGAGCTGGTTCTATCCAGCTCAGTAGATGGTTTTCCAAAGCCCTGTTTTTTTTCCTAAATGTACATAATATAACTGGATACTAATATTTATAGGTAAAGTTGATCCAGGGGATATCTGATTGTGTCTTGGGGGATCAGGAAGGATTTTTTTTTCCCCCCTGCTCAAGCAAATTGGATCATGCTTTGCTGGCCTTTGGGCTGGTAGTTTTGGTCAACTTGTGCAGTGCCACAAAAATATTTTTACTTCGAGTTAGAAGTAAAGATATGTGGAGAGAGGTGCTTTAGGGTCCATGCACGCTAGGCATCGGAAAAAAATGCCAGAATTGCGGGCAGAAAAAACAGCATGAAGAAGTGCTCCTATGGAGCATACTGTACATGCGTTCAGATGCATTTTTCCCAAAACACTGGAAAAATGAACACCTAAAAATGCTTGATGTGCCTAAATGCCGCATAAAATATTTAAACACGAAAAAATCATTTTTAACATGAAAAGTGGTTAAAAGGTTACTTTTGAGTAAACCAGTGCATATCAAAAGTTTAAAGAGATCTTGGTTTGCCAACTTTAAAAATTACAGGTTAAGCACAGAAATAACATTTTGTTTTAAAAAATGCCTACTTGGAGTGTGTTCCCTTTCCATTTTTTTCTTCTTTATTCACATCCAATGCACTTTTTGAATTTGCTACAAATTTGACTACTTCAGAAATAGTCAATTCCCTAGAACAACCCCTCCCTCCATGCACACGATTGCCATCACCTTTTGTCTACTGTCGATCTCAGATCACCTCCTTTGGGCTGGTAGTTTTGGTCAACTTGTGCAGTGCCACAAAAATATTTTTACTTCGAGTTAGAAGTAAAGATATGTGGAGAGAGGTGCTTTAGGGTCCATGCACGCTAGGCATCGGAAAAAAATGGCAGAATTGCGGGCAGAAAAAAACAGCATGAAGAAGTGCTGCTATGGAGCATACTGTACATGCGTTCAGATGCATTTTTCCCAAAACACTGGAAAAATGAACACCTAAAAATGCTTGATGTGCCTAAATGCCGCATTTAGACACATCAAGCTTTCTTTATCTGCCCGAAAGCTCCTCTCAAAAAAGCATTTGTGATGATTTTTTTTTTTTTCCAGTCCGTAAATGCTTCTCTACACATGCCTGTAAACGTCCAAATGTGCATGGACACATAGTCTTATATAGAGTTGCTTCTACAGGCTGAAAGAAAAAATGCCAAATTCCTGTATAAGCATAATTTGTATTATGCCCAGTGTGCATGAAGCCATACAGTAGAACTGTGGTTAGATCATGAACATGAAATATTTATACAAAAAATAATAGCTGTGACGTAAATAATAATTAAAGTCTATCTGGGGGGTGGGGGGGACAAAAATCCTCCCTTGCAGTGGGGCCTTTTTAATTAGAGCACAATTCCTTCTCTAAAATTAGCTGTAGGGCACAATACCTCCCACTGACACCACTGATTGGGCCCTATCCCTCCCATTGATACTCTTGATACTCTTGACAGAGCACTATTTCTTCCCTTTTGACACCAACAATGGAATACTTTTCCTTCCACTAACACCAGAGATGGACCACCTCTTAGTGATGCCAACTTTAAAACACTGGTCCTTCCACTGACACCAACAATGAAGCACTATTTCTTCCACTGACACTAACAACGGGGCACTATTTCTTATCCTACTTATTTTTTATTATTACGGCCACAAACCACCAAACCCTGGGGCATTCTTTACTCCCGTTTACCACCAAGCTGTGAAGATTGTTTGTTGCCATTGACACCACAACATTTTTTGCCCCCCACTGGCCTCATTCTGGCTTCTCCAAAGTCTTATGTAAATGCAGAGCAGGTGCACAGGAAGAAGGTAGCGCAAAGTGCTGACACTGGACATTAGCAATTTTACAGCATTTATTGTGAAGGTTGAGGATGAATTGTTCCACAGTTTTCAGCAGTTACAGAGGTCATTGAGTGTATGTTAAAGATTCTTTACTGATTTGTAAAGTAATGCCTCGTGCACACGATCGGACTTTCCGACAACAAAACCGTGGATCTTTGTTCGAAGGATGTTGGCTTCAAATTGTCTTGCATACACACGGTCACATAAAAGTTGGCCAACAATTACGAACAATAGTGACGTACAAGACTTGCATGATATCTCAATTACGAACGCTAGTTATATTTTCTGCTCGTACTTGATTCTGAGCATGCATGGACTTTTGTCCGACGGACTTGTGTACACATGATCGGAAAGTCCGACAACAAACATTTGTTGCCGGAAAATTTGAGAACCTGCTAGCCAACATTTGTTGGCGGAAAGTCTGACAACAAATGTTCGATGGAGCATACACACGGTCGGACTTTCCGCCAACAAGCTCACTTCCAACATTTGTGTGTACGGGGCATTAGAGGTGCAATTAAAGTGGAGTTCCACCCAAAAATGGAACTTCCACTTTTTGGATCCCCCCACCCCCCACCCCCCTCCGGTGTCACATTTGGCACCTTTCAGGGGGGAGGAGGGAGCAGATACCTGTCTAATACATGTATTTGCTCCCACTTCCTGGCATAGCTCACCGCGGTGCTTGCGGTGACCTATGCCACTTCCGGCACCTACCCCGTCCTCCCCCGCTGTATTCTGTGAGACACAGAACACAGCAGGGACCTGAGAGGACTCGTGCATGCGCAGCAGGGAACCAGGAAGTGAAGCCGCACGGCTTTACTTCCTTATTTCCTTACCGAGGATGGCGGCGGCAGCAGCCGAGAGCCGAAGGACGGATCGGCTTCGGCTGCCGACATCGCGGGCTCCCTGGACAGGTAAGTGTCCATATATTAAAAGTCAGCAGCTGCAGTATTTGTAGCTGCTTCCTTTTTAATATTTTTTTTTTTTTTCAGCAAACCTCCACTTTAAATTGTTTTTGTGGATCACTTTCTTTTTTACACTAAGATTTGTTTACAATGCATTTTGGAGCATAATTCTTCACATACCCCCTCCTTGTTCTCTGAGAGTTATTGATAAATATTACAGATCTCAAATGAGACTTCTGAATTGGGCCTATTCACAGTGCTTCTATGAAAGACATTGTTTTGGTGCAGTGAATAATCTAGGATCTGCAGTATTTTTCATTCCTTTGCAGAAAAATGGAGATAATGGGGAGCTTTATGTTTCTAAAGTTCACTTATTTGTTTAAGTATAAATGTAAAAGATCTGTTGTCCAACTCCGCAGTAATACATTGAAGCCATTCACAAGTCAGCTTTCACTGGACAGCAATGAACTGTGAAGGGCTGATCTCTAGCTGCTACATGATTGCTCATTTTATGGATCATTGAAGGCTTCTATTTTATTTTGCCATAGTTTCCATAGGCACAAAGTGAAAGTCATTTGTATTAAAAACAGAGAATCCGTAATCTATTTCCTGAATGTTGCAAAGGCATGACTGTCTAGGAAAGTGGTTCGAATAGAATCATATTTTTCCCATCAGCGCTCACTTCACCCATGTGCTAGTCTATAAGTTCATATATTTCGGAATGTAAAATTTCACTTGTGCAGTTCATTAGACCTCTTTGGTGCTGGAACGGTTGTGGATGAATTGTGCCAGTTATTTATAAAGAAAATATTTGATTTAGCAGGGATTTTTTTTCCACAATTGGGAATTAAAACGTCATGTTCTTGCCACACTGTGTTCTTCCTTTTTATGATTTCATGGAAAAAATGTTTTTATTGTTGGAGAAAAGTTGTGCAGAGGAATACTGCATATAGTTATATTCTCATCAGCTTATTAATTTTGTTGTTCTGCCAAATGGCGCTGATGGAAAAATTAAACCCTTGCTTTGTACCTTTTTTATTATATAAAAATCTTGTATGCCCACTGTGTTCACTGCATCCCCCCTGAGTATTACTGTATTCAAATCTGAAAGGTTTCTAGCAGTATAATGCAGTCAGAGGAACTGGAAAACTGCACAAAGCACATGATTATCCTGTAGATCTGCCCATTTGTATCTTTGCACTGTAGTGCATTTCAGAACATGCATTTCAGGGCAATGGAGAGCCAGTGGAGGGATTGGCAGAGAGGGGTGGCGGACACTAAACCGTTGGTAAGGTGAATGAGTCTGGCAGCATGATAATGTTAAACAGAACAAATTAAGAGGGTGAATCTCCTTAACAGGAGCACAGACGGCATTAAAAACCTGACCTGCTCTGATCTATCTACTGTCTAAAGCTAAAAAGTTTTGCCTTTAGTTATACTTTAAGTGTTGCTAGACTGCAACAGAGAACAATCAGGCCTCCCTTCCTGCAAGGTTGGAAAGGATGGTGTAACAGAGCTGTGTAAATTTCAAAACTGGATGGAGAGAAATACAAACCCTTTTGGCAGGTAAAACGTCTTTCTTTATATTTTCAGTTGTGTATTTAGCCAGAAATAAATATTTTCATTTATATGGATTGGGTGGCACTCTTTGACTACATGCTAATTAGAAGGTGATCAGATAGACGGATGGTTACTAAGAGTTGACGTGGGAGAGATGTGTGGCTGCCAAGCCAGTTATTGAGGACCACTGGTTTTACAAAATGTTAAAAAGTTTGAGGTAACAAAACTGCATTTAGTTGGATCTCCGTAGGCAGCAAATGTTTACTGACAGGTTGCATGCTGTTTTAAGCATCGAAAAAATCATCGTGACACAGTATATAAAGAATGTGCTTCCAAAGTTGCATGAGATCTTTGTAGCACTAAGGCACCTGGCTGTAATGGTAATCTTTACTTTTAAATATTTAATATGTGTGGTGGGCATATCAAAAGAAATGGTTGGATGAGAGATTGGTCATTGCTTGGAGTCATCTTATATAAATGCACTTTGATGAGCATATGTGAGAGGCTACAAGGTGACCGATCGCACATTGGTCATACATAGTGTTTTCTCAAGTCTATGACTAGTGTTATTGTAAAAGACCGTGTAGATTGTAGTCACTAACCCATACAAACCTGTCAGAACCAAACCCCCCACCGGTGTACAGTGCTAAATGGATACTTTTTTATTTTTTCGAAATACCTGTTTTTTTGTACATCTTCGTGGGGCACTTCCTGACCCGGCCGCCTAGGCGATGACGTCATTGAGTGATTTTCATTGACTCCTGGGATATTGGCATTATCTATCACAGGATTCTTTGGAAAGCATAATGAAATCTTGCGGTATTTAAATTCGACAGGACAACCTGCAATCAACTGCGCCGCGCAGTGTCATTACTGTGCAGGCGTGAGATCAGGAGGTGCGTGCTGGGTAGCCAGCTGCACCTAATCCCAGAAATGCAATGAGCGGGCTTCAGATGCCCACAACCAAGATGGCCTCTGCCTGATTCTGAGATCATGTAAGAGATTACTAATTTATAAATAACTAGCATGAAGACATTTAGGATAGTATGCAAATATTAACCTGTCCATATTAGCCCCTAACCTGTTGTCAGAAACCATGAATCAGACCGAGACAGAAGTACAGTTAATCACACTAGTTTAATAATACTAATAAAAAGGTAAACAGAGTAAGGGTAGTCAATACATAGCCAGAGTTCAGTAACCAGATCGGGAGTCTGCCAATGTCAGAGAGCCAGAGATCAAAGTAGTAGTACAGCAAGCAGGATCAGGAGCCAGAAGGGACGTCAGCCAAGCAAGTCTTCAACGGGAACGCAGGAGAAAGTCTTTGAGATGTGACCAAAGGCAAAGACAGAGATGAAGTGAGCTGGATGGCTTTAAATAGGCAGGACTGATGAGCAGATCATCAACAGCTGAATCACTGTGAAGAGAAAGGAGCTGGCAATTAGCCCGACAGCTGAGCGGCCAGCTCAGAGAAGGAAGGGCTGAGCCCAGCCCTGACACCTGTCCACCTTTAGGAGATCCCTGAAAACTCACTTATTCAGGGAAGCCTATCCCACACCCACCTAACAACCCCATCAAATCATTCCCCGCATATATTAACTTTTGTACCACCACCCCCTCCGTTTAGAATGTAAGCTCTACGAGCAGGGTCCTCCTGTCCCTTCTGTATTGAACTGTACTGTAATTGTGCTGTCTCCGCTCTACCTTGTAAAGCGTTGTGTAAACTGTTGGCGCTATATAAATCGTTAATAATAATAATGATAATAATTAAGGCTCATACACTGACAATCATGGAGGAGCTTCAAAAAAACTGATTTGGGGGACTGGAGTTCCGCTTTTAAATAAACCTTTGTTGAGCAGATGTTCTTCTTTATACCTTCTTTTCATATATCCTTTTCTATTTCTTCCCAGACTTTAGTTTCCGACATACATGCCATCACTAGTGACAACCACAAGTGGACACAGGTAACCTGTTGATGTTTTATGTTCTTTTAATGTGGTTAAGTCTATGTATGCTATCATTATGTATTAGATGTATGGCCATAGCTCCCTGCAGCATACACAAAATATATTCAAATGTATGTCAAGCTAAAAACATTTGTTGCAGTTTTAGTTAGTGTGGGGAAGGATTTGGACTGCTGTCAGGCTTTTACTTCTTTAGAGAGATTACACTCACTTTCTGTCCTGCTGACCATTGTTTCACCAGAATGGAAATGAGGAGAAATCTTCAAGAGACAGACTTAAAGTCTGAAAAGTGTTCTATCTTCTACTAGAAAGCATTTGTATTTTAGTTTGTGTTGCTGTGGGAACTTCCTGTCTTCTAAAGTAGGAGAAGACCAGGGCCCCTGTAAGATTTTTGTTTTTGTCCGTATTGCAGATTTGCCCTCGCCTGTCTGATAAAAACGTTGCCCGAAGGACAAAAAGTGCGGGTAAATTTCTCAAAACTGAACCCGAGAAAGCAACAGTGCTAACCCTTTTTCCCACTCCATCCAAAACTAAGAAAAAATGTTTTGGATGAACCTATGCTTTAAATTTCACTTAAACATTTGCCTACCTTCGGCGTGCTACACACGTCCATAAAATCCTCTCCTCTTTACACAAGGTGTCTCCTGTGCCTGCGGTTTCTCCTCTCCCTTGCTTACTCCCATGCACAGCCATATGAGACCTGGTGTCTGTAGAAAGAGGCACTCCCAATCCTTCCTCATTGAATAATCACTGTGATAGCCAATAACAGTGATCATTCAGTGTGACATACAATAACAAAAGTAACACAGTAAAAGTAATACAGTAGCTGTCTTATCTCCTAAGTTCCCTGACAGATGGCATCTGTGAGTGAGAGAGTTGCAGCTAAGATAGAAGAATGTTTGTGTGCACAGGGAATTTGTTAACCTTTAATTAACCATGGCATGCTCTTATTTAACCCATTCGTTTTAGTAGATCACCCTGTTTAAGCACTATTAACAGTTTCATCTCCTGTCCCATGTCTCCATTTTCAGTTATATGTTGAAAAAAAAAAAAAATAGAATCCGGTAAAAAAATATGTAATTTATAGTATATCTGTTTTATTTTAAATCAGTAAGAACTTTAAATTACCATTTCATTATTGGTAAAATAAAACATATATGCAAAATGTTAAAAGAAAAAAAAAATTAGTTATTTTGTAAATAACTTTAACATGCTTTGTAACAAAATGTAATTTTAGTGTTGCAGTAAATCGAACAAGCAGCAGAATAAAGCGTATACGTTTCCCCGCAGTAATAGTAGTTGTACTTGTGACCAAAATATTGTTGATCAAATTGAAGAAAATTAATTTTAAAATAAAAAAACGAATAAATTAAGAATTCTCAATGGACTTTAGGATCACAGAAAAGATTTGTCCCCCAAAAATTATGTGTATCAGTTCTGTATCATAAGAAATTACAAAGTCATAGACTCATGAATAGACACTAAAGGCCCGTACACACGATGCGAAATTCGGAAGGGAATTGTTCGACGGCCTGTCGTCCAAAATTCTTACCGTTAGCATGCTCCTTTTTTTTTTTTTTTTTTTTTTTTCTTTCATTTTTCGAAAGACAAAAGCTGGATGAGCAGACTAGTACATTTTTGACGGACGACAGCTCAAAGTCCGATTTTTTTCGGATGGTCCGTACAGAAATCGTCACACAAAAGTTGAAAGTACAAACAAGCATGATCGGAATCAAGGAACGACCCAGAAGAGTTCGGTCTTGTAAACTAGCGTTCGTTTTCGTTTAATTTTCCATTGTGTTGTTTTTAATGGCCTACTCCCAAACTGTTATTTTGAAGAAAAACAACTACACAGTTTTTTTTTATTGTGCAGAAAAAAAAACCAAATTAAAGTAGAGATGCTATCTGCCATCCAAATAAAAATAACTTAACAAAAAAGTGCATTCCATGCAGAAAAAAAACAAAGAAAATATAACAAAACATTACCAAAAAAATGCCTAAAATAATACAAATTAGAAAGGGGGTAGGGGTGATAATCCCCAGACCAGCGTAGTTGTTGGGGTTCATGTGGCTGGTATTACCATTGACTGGCATAATAATAGCACATTCTCTCCTCTTATTTCTTAACCTGGCTGGTTGACGAACGATCGATCAGGAACGATGTGCAAAACGCAAATCAATGCTCACCAAACTTCTACTTAAACGAAATTAGCAGGAGGGGCCCAAAGGGTCGCACTCAAGAAATGAACTTCCTCTTTATACTCTCATAGTACGTCACTACGTTCGTGTTTGTCAAATGACAATTTGCGGATAGTTGGCATGCTAGACAAAATCCTGCACACGCGCTTTTGACAAAAATCAGAGGCCCGGTCATGCGACAATGGAACCGTGTGTACGAGGCTTCACACTAGCCCAACTCCAAAGTCGCGCAACTTTTGGAGTCACTTTTTACACTCTGTGGCATTGAAGTCATATCAAAGTTAGCCAAAGTAGTGCAGGAACCTTTTCTAAAGTCAGATAGACTTGTGTAGTATCCTATGTCGCATCAGCGTGAACCGAGCCATAACGGAAATGTGAAAACACGGTCTGGTCCATAGGAAGTAAACAGGTGTGAGAGCTGTAGTGGTTAAGTATACACCTGAGCTTGGCAGGTGTTTGTCTTTAGCAGAGCTGTGCACAGTAATGTGTGGAGAATTCTTGCTATTCGTGTCTTTGTGTATTAACTGCAGGAAAAAATAGATTTAAAGGATACCCTTTGTTGGCAAACTAGGTAGGTTACAGTTACAAGTTTTTTAGACAGAACAAGTCTCCTCTTCAGTTATAGCTTAGTATTTAATCTGAAATTTCTCATAATCTACACGCTCTGGGATATGGAAAAAACATCTTACTATGTGTGGGCTGACCAGATCTTTAGAGGCATCCACTACTCCCGTTAAGGGTTCATGCACATTTTCCGCAGTGGGCCTTACAATATGCGAAAGCATACTGTACCTATGTAAAATCTTCTGGGGACCACAGGTTCTGCTTCCAGGCACCCATAGAAAGCAATTATAGGATGCAGGTATATGCTAGTGTTCACATAAACACGCATGTAGACATACAACCTTGGAGGCAGATTTACCACTTTACATCTCCCCCTCCTACAAGAATAGGAGGATACGCTGTATCTTCCTCTCCATTCAGAAAATAAAGTAAACATAGGGGCGGACTCAGTGACTGATCACTGTGATAGCCAATCAGAGGCTAACACAGTGATCAGGTGACCTGGAACCGGGAATCCCAGGGTCCTGGTCATTAGTACGAAATCTGGGGCTCTCAGTGAGAGCCCGGTCTCTGTGCTGGGAGCGGGCTGTGCGGCGCGCTCCCAGCACAAAGAGAGTTACATATATATGCGACCCGAAACAAAAAAGCACAGTCCAGTGAGGCCACATATATGCATACTGTCAGCGGGAAGGGGTTAAGGGAGTCATTGAAAAGCCCACGGAGAGTATGAAATCAATACAATTATTTCTACAATTAGATCTAAATAAATGAAAGCACTAAGTTTTTTTTTTATGCTATACAGTATAATGGCTTAGAACTACAGTCCTTTTCATAGTATATATATTTATCAACTTTATTGTAGAGATCATTATATTTATTCCAAAAACACTCCATGTGTTGTTTTTATATGCCGTAGCCCTGATGAGGAGGGAGATTATCTTGAACTCTACAGCCACCAGTGTGGTGCTCTCATTATATCTATTTCCAAGCAGTAAAAATCTGACAGGGTTGTAACTCTTTCCTACTTTATATGAAATAATGGGGTTGATTAATCTTAAGCAAAAAGACTGTGCAGTTGTACTCATTTTCACTAGAGCTTAGTGAATGTGGTAAAGCTTTACTTTATAAAGCACACAATTGGATGATATAAATCGGCTTCACCACATTCACTAAGCTCTGGGGAAAATGAGTGCAACTGGCCTTGCAAAGTGCTCAGCCTTATGGTCTTTAGTAAATCAAACCCAATAAGTTAGTAACTCGGGTAGGTGCCCAAATGTGTGTGTGTGCGTGTGCGCCTTGCTCACTTTCCTAGGTTACGAGAAACTTGAACATTTCCGTTATTGAAGCTGTGAATTTTCTCTGAGGAGCCACTTGAAAAGAAATATTGATTTCCTCTGAAATTTACCAGACACACTTCACATATAAATCAGAAGCAAGTATGAATGTAACTAACTAATGCTGCTAGAAACCAAATCCTTTGGGAGCATAAGATGAAGCTGGCTGACTTTACACAGGTCCTGTATATATCGCTCCTCACGTCTTGACACATGATCTTGACCTTTACAACTCAGTCTTGGTTAGCAACAATTCTTAATACACACTACAAGAAATGCACACCACATTCAATTAACCTTCAGTTGTGTGGATTAACACGAATGGTGATTGTCAATACAGGATAAATGAACATAACATGTGCTTGCATGGTCTGGATAAGTTGTAGACCAACCAGGGAGCCCTGAAACTTGAGCGCTCTATCAACCACCATTTCTATGAAGTCTGTGTTTGTCCACAACCTATAATGGCTTCTAAATGAAATGTGGTGGCCTCACTGACCAATAGCAAGGCATGACCAAGCACTTTGGCTTAACATGAGGCCTGCCTGATTGTCGGGCATCGGGTGACAAAAACCTTTAATTCAGATCTGACCACATTGCAACACTGGCAAAATCGAAATACTTTACTTGCAGATGCTAGTGTGCAGGCTTTCCGATCATTGCCTACACACTGGCTTCTGGTACTGAACAAATCTCGGCGCCAATGTCCATGTGGGAAAAAAAAAAAAACAGCAGCAGAGGCTGCCATTCAAAGAACCCTATCCCAGCTGTAGGTGAAGTTTGCCTGCTGCATGGCACAGGTCACGTTGGCAGGAAGTGGTTATAGGGCCCTGCTGAGGTTTTCAGCCCTGTCCTGCTGTTGGAAAGTTTTTGTACAATAATTGTGATATAATGGTTGAAATGCAAAATCGATCCGTGCATAAAGGGCCCATTCACGCCATCATGCTGCATCTACATTTGTCATGTTGCACATCGGCTTGTGTGGCATTAAAGTAGAATTCCAAGCTAAACCTAACTAGTCTTAAAAATGCTCCCTCTCTTAATAACACATATGCTGATTAACCTGTCAGATGTAAATACTTACCTATTTTCAGACCACTGAGGTCCTGTCACATGCTCTGGCCCCCCTGTGTTGCTCAGCGGTGGCTGCCAGGTATAGAAGGGGGCGCGGACAACAGATGGGCCATAAGAACCTATGCCCTATGGTCACCGCTCTAGGCTTTGCCAGCCGTTGTTCACACTCCTCTCTGCCACTAGCTGGCACAGGGGATCGCATGACCGGACCAGAGCAAGCTGAAAAGGGGTAAATATATACATCTTTCTTTCACAAGTTAGTCAGCATAGGTGTTAGGAGTGGGAGGGAGCATTTTTAGTACTAGTTAGGTTTATCCTGCAATTCTACTTTAAGGCAACACATTTAAAATGAATGGGCTTCCAATGCACCAAAATATATCTGCTGTCTATCTGTAATTTAGGTACAAACTCTATTGTGCGGCTCTTTGGGCATGACAGAGGCCGCACTTGAAGCGGAACTAAACTCTATCTTTTACAGCCAAGGAAGCTGCAATGTTGGCCTCTGTTTGATCTGCAGTTGCCACGGTGCTGCACATGTGATCAATTTTGATGGCTTGATGGTTTGGTGGCGAGCATAAGAATATGTGACAGTTATCACTCACAGCATGCCTTGAATGTAAATGTTTTGGAAACTTAAACCGGTGGATTTATTTCCGGCTTTAAGGATCTCTGTATTTAGCAGGTTGACTACCACTGTCCTAGTAGAAGACCACAATAATGGACTACAGATACTAGACTCAAGGCCACATTTTCTGGCGCTTTCTAAAGGTTGCAGTAGTGATTGGTTTACTTCAATGTGTTGAATAAAGTTCTTATGGCTAACTGATCAAATATATCAATATAACAAAACCCGTTGATTTAATGTACGTATTTTTTATGGCTGTTGCAGAAGTACTTGGTATTCTTTGGCATTGACACATTTACAATTGCACAATCTTTTGTGTAAGCTTTTAGGTATTGTGACATGTTCTGCTTTCACTTACTCTAATGTTCGCACATAGGAAGACAAACTACTGCTCGAGAGCCAGTTGATCCTGGCAACAGCGGAGCCTTTGTGCCTTGACCCATCAATCTCCGTCGCTTGCACTACAAATAGCCTTCTGTTCAACAAGCAGAAAATGAACACGGGTCCCATGAAACGGTGAGATTTCCCTTCCTCTTAAAATTTTATGTTGACTTGAATGGTCGAGGGAACGAGATTTATGTAAGGCTTTCAACATCAAGCAAAAACTTCATCCAAAGACACAAATCTCAAAGTTCATGTCATAAGAGAGGAAGAAGAATGCAACACTGAGGTTTTTCTTATATATGTCATTAATAATAAGTATTGAAACCAAGATCTGCAAAGCTTCAGTTTAAGGAAAAACAGTCATGACTTTATCTTCACTTCTATTCTTTTCCAAGGTTCTTCCCTCTCCTGGGGGGCACTTTAATTGGTATTCTTTGGCAAAGAGCTCTACTTTGTAGGAAATGGGCTTCTACAATATTGTTCATCCCTTTTCCTTTTTTTTTTTTATATCCTACAATGTTCCATTTGGCTTTTTGTTTTTTGTTTTTTTGTAACCAGTGAAGTTAGTATTTTTATTTTTTTTATTTGCATGATGTGTTTTTGTTTGTGCATGCTTTTTGCAAAGGATGTTCAAGTGCATCCATAACTTACATCCAGTGAAGGTAACTAGACTTACATTTGGAGGATTAGTGTCACTTTTCACATTAGGAAATAATAAACAGTGACTTATGCCTTTCACACGGGTGATCTGATCAGGTCCGTCTGTCAGTTTTTTCAGGCGGACCTGATCGAAAGGTCCATGCATTCATATGGACAGGCGCGTGTAAAAGAGCTGGTGCCCACTTACACCCGCCTACCGCTGGGTCCGATCTGGTCCGCTAAAAGAACAGAAGGCGATCCATCCTCTTCCGTTTTTAGGTGGATTAGATCAGAGGGTAGTCAGGTGTAAACAGACAGCAGAGTTTGTTTACTTTTGGCTGGCCATGGAGCAGTGCGGGCTCTGTTTGTGCCCGCTGTGCAGAATCTGAGCGGACAAGAATGTGTCATTCGCCCATTCTGCTCCAATCTGATGCTGATTGGAACAGGATCTTCCCTATGTCAAAGGGACCTTTTATTCTCCGATATTCTTGGTTCAACTCCCTCAAGGTCTTTAATCCTCATGTTTGTGTATTTCTCCTTGTTTGTGTGCATTTCCTCCAAATGTTTTATGGTTACTATTAATATCTAAAGGCTGGTTAACCACTAGTACACTGGTTAAAACATCAAAAAAAATGGCAGATGTTTCACAATGGGATGTGAAATTTCGAATGCTAATGTGATGTGCCTCTGCAGCTACGGACCTTTTTTGCATCTTCTACAGTTTATATATTTATAGAGTATACACAATATGCTAGTTTTAGTACAGCTAAAAAGAATTTATGGGGATCTCCTTTGTTAGCTCAGGCGGTAAACTTGAGAAGGCCTCCACCTCCTTCTCCAACCTTTTTTCAGTCTTAACATCTGTTACAGCCCAGTTGGGCATTGGTAGCCTTGGCACGTGACTTCACCATTCAACAGAATGACAAGTTTACAAAGAACAGGTATTGATTGCTGCTGTAATGCTCTACAACATTTATTTTTCTTAGCTGTGTTTTTTTTTTCTTTAGCTTTGTAATTAAAAAAAAAAAAAAACCTGAGTAACAGATCACATATTCATGTTTCATGTCTATCTTCAACTGTATAGAACATGCCATTCTTTAAGAAAAGGGGGAAAAATATGACTTTTCCCTTTCATTGCCATTGCTAAGTCTAGATAATATTGTGGTGTTGTCAGACAATACATGCCAAAGCTACCACTTTCTAATATACAGTAAATGCTTTAAAGGTAATGTAAAGAGAAGCAAACCTGACTACCTTATTCATGATGCAATTAAGGGCCTTAAAGACGTGAGAGTCCCTCAATGGGAATTTATTACAGCTGTCTGAAAGATGACACATATCAATAGAGAAGGCAATTAAAAAAAATGCTATTATCCTCCACATCGCTAGCCGAAGCTGTCCACCTACTGTTATGCAAATATAAACACTTTTACCAGAGATGTTTGAAAGGGCTGAAAAATCTGGAGATAACTAAGGCCATTTGTAGAAAGTGAGAGCTTATTGCTCAATACAGATGTTTTTGCTGATGTTGTTGTGTTACAATCTCCCCAGTTTGTGGAGTGGAAATGATTGTATCTGTGGATTGCAGAAGATAAGATGTCACTAGCCAGTTGAGGGTGCTGTGACTGCTTTAATAGTCTGTAAACCCCTTCTTAAAGTGATATTAAAGTCTCCTTTTTTTCATTTAAATATAACAATGTTATACTTACCTGCTCCATGCAGAGGTTTTGCACAGAGCAGCCCAGATCCTCCTCTTCTCGGGTCCCTCGCCAACGCTCCTGGCTTCTCCCACCTGCTGAGTGGCCCCATAGCAATCAGCTTGCTATGGGGGCACCCGAGGCGCTGCTCTGTGTGTCCTTTCAGACACGGAGCCGCAGGTTGGCCCGTCCCGTCTCTCTCTTCATTCGCTCACTGACTTTGACAGCAGCGGGAACCAGTGGGGCCCTGCTGCTGTCTCAGCCAATGAGGAGGAGGCAGAGTCCCAAACAGCCGAGACTTTCGTGCCATATCGCTGGATCGATATGGGCTCAGGTAAGTAATAGGGGGGGGCTGCTGCACATAGGTTTTTTATCTTGAGGCATAGAATGCTTTAATATAAAAAAATCTTCTGACCTTAGAATTCAGCCTGGTACATACTAGAAGTTTTTTCCGTTCAACCCAGCAGGCTGAACAAAAAAAAAAAAAACCTGAGATTTCCGTACTAACACAAGCAATGTTAGTGCAGCAATCTCCCCCGCTGTGCCTTTGTGTTCCCTACCCCCTTGACCCCCCCACCAGAACACACTGATCAGTCCTGGCAGCTATTGGCTGTAGAACAGACAGCGTTACACATGGACCTAAAATCCACTGGTTCCTGCTGAACCGATCGATTTTGGCCCGTGTATTCAAGGCTTTATGCAGCAGAAATGAATAGAGTTAACCCATTGCTTCCAATCCCTTCCTCATAGGCAATAATGGGGAGAAGCCTCTGAATGTAGGAAATCTAGATGTGAATGATGGGTGATGTGAGGGTCAGTTCATTACTTACCCAACAGTCAGAGTCTGCTATGTGTGGCTACCTTTTTAAAGTAGAAAAACTATTTCATTGGTGTACATAATACATTGGGTGAAGTGCCTAACACGCCTAAAAATAAAAGATGAAATTGGCGTGATTTTTTTTTTTTTTGTTGAAACTTCACACTGAAATGAAATTGAATTATATGTATATGTGTGTGTGTACATACATACATACAATGGTGGCACAAGCCATAGCCATATTGTTGTAATTGAATGTTAAAAATTACCTTTCCTTTGCAATTTGCAGCGCTGTAATTTTTTTCTGTAAAATGCAATATGGCAACCTGGAGGCATTGTGTATACAGATGGTGTATGAAATGCCCACAGAAATGTAATGCTTGTGTGATTGACTCACTGATTTCCCAAGCTGTCTGCACTAAGATACAAATCAGATTTTGTGCATCCTCTGTAACAAATATTTCAGTTTTGGTGAGATATACCCAAAGGGTTAATCTCACTTTCCTCATTAGAACCCTTCAAGTGCAGCAGCTGATCAGTAATGAAAAAATCACTCAAATTAACTTTGCACATGGACACAAACCACTATTTCTCCAGAAATAACTTGGGTAGGAATCTGCAACAAAGTTTGTTAAAACCCTTGCAATGTACATAGATCACCAAGGGAGGAATGCTTTTTTTTCAATGAAAGTAGAGTTACTGTTTAAGTGTAGCCTTATGAGCTGTTTTATTTTGTAATATAATTAAGTCTGTAATTTAGCTTGCTGGCTAGTTTATACAGGATATGTCACCATGTGTGGACAATGGGAAATACAATAAAGTACATCTTGTGTCTAAACAGGTGCTATATCCAGGCACATGATGTATATACCTCATAAAATAACAATGTTTTTTTCCTTCTTTGGGCAAGCTTAGCCTTCATTTTCAGTCTTACACCCCCACTCCCTTCCCCAGGCACAGGGACTTGGTTTCAGTAATAGAGGCAGTGCTACCAGTTTAGAAAGCGGTTAGCAGGCCTAAATTTGCTAAAGGTGCTGACTGATCAGCTACAGACTTGTGACTCAGCAGTGAGAATGCTAATGGCTACAACCCCTACAACACACTCTTCCCACTCTAGTGCAAGCAGACATGACCTATGTTGGGTCAAAAATGCTGCTCTGAATTCAGGAGCACCGCTACAAAATGGTCACCCCATCAAAGGGAGCTGCATAGGATTGACTTCAATGGCAGGATCTACAGGCATTTTTGAGACTTTGTGGAGGGACCTATGTGTTGTCACCGTTCTTGTTTGAGGTGGGGGGGGGGGGGGGGCAGTGCCCATTTTGAATTTTTGTGCCTTGCCTTTGTGTGAGAAGGTTAAAAAGATGACTAATGTTTTGTTTTCTTTATGAAGGTGTTTGAAGAGGTTTTCCCGACCAGTTCTGAATAGGCAACAGGAATTATCAAATTGTCCAACCCCACCACAGCTCAGACTGCTTGACTATCTACATAAAAGGAAAGAAAGGAAAGCCTCACAACCTCAGTTTGACCTTAAGATATCCAAAATTGGAAATGTAAGTCCTGGGCGAGCAAATCTATTCATGTCACATCGCCTTGCTGAAGGAAATTGGTGTGCTGGCAACAGGTTTCCTTGTTGATCATTGTGCCATCCATTGGCTTCTTCAGCATCTAACATACGGTCTGTTTGTGGACTGGTGTGCATTACAGATATCTCAATGAACAAATGTAAAATTTAGCAGATTTTTGTTTGTATAAATCCATGAGTTTTCTGCAAGAATTTGTGATTGATACATTCTCTTTTAGTGTGTTGACATATGGAAACAAAACCCCTGTTCCCTTGCTGTACCTTCTGAAGTGGATGTGAGTATGCAAGTGACTTTTTCTTACACAATTGTTTTGGTCTGTTTTCATTCATATTAAAACCTGCAAAAGTCTTGCCATGTTTTTAGTATAGCAGCGAAGGAGAAAATGACGAAAATGTAAGGGCATTTGTAATAATCTGAAACTCAATCTGAATCATGATTTTTGTATTCTATCCTTATCGGAGCAAAAACATCAGACAGGAGGAAATGGCAAAGGCACTATTGGGAGGAAAACTAAAGGCTTTAGAGGGCACTGTCACCTTGCCCACTGTATAAAGCGCACTTTTTACCACTTTCTACTGGCTTCTCAAGTGCTTAAAGTGGTAGTAAACTCAGCCATACACATTTTAAAAATTCATGTAGCCAGTACACAAGCATTTTACATCATTCCGGATCATTATTTATTCCCCTCCGTTTACTGTTTAGCGGCATGATTTCTGTTCCATTCTTTCCATCCGAAGCCGGTATTATACTAGCTTCTGTCTTCTGCCTCTATTCTGTAGTTTAGTTTACGTCTGCAGAACTTTCACGCATGCTCATTGAATAAATATATTGAAGGGGTATGTGCTCTCATGGGAATTTCGGGAATGCAATGACACTGGAAGATGCAAGCACAGCATCGGAGGCATAGTCCGGAAAGGACTGATGGCACGCAGCTCATGCTGTGAATAGCTGGTAGTATGCATATGCGTGGGTGACATCATTAGAGAGAACATTGCTCGATATCTGGAGAACGGCAAAGGGTGGGCAGAATATAAAAACAGAAGCATGTACATTGTGATGTACATTATGAGTGATTTAAATGGAGAAAAGTCGCAATGGAGAGTTTATTACCGCTTACTGGTTTGTGTTGTGCACAGTAACACAAGCAGAGATGGGGAGTTTTACAGAGGGGCTTCATTTCTACAGAAAAAAAAAAATGGGGATTTCTAACTTGTACATGCAAGTTTTTATTTTTCCCGCAAGATGTAATTAGGAATGTTTAGTTTTAAACATAGGTAGTGCTGTATCTCTTATGTGTATATAGATGGACTATATGACTGAAAGTTCTTGAACATTTGACCATCACATCTACGTGAACTAGTTGTACATCTCATTATAACTCCATAAGCATTAAAGGAGAAGTACAGCCAAAGCTCAGTTGGCTGTACTTCTCCTGTGGATCATAGAAGTGCATTTCAATCTGCACTCTTGTGACCCGGGTTTCAGCAGACAGCTGGTTGAAGCCTGCTGTTGGCTGATGTCACAGAGCCGGTCCAGGCTGGGGCAAGATCAGGACAATAAAGTTGGGATCTGTCCACAACCCTTGACTGAGCTTCTGATGGCCTGAGCCAGTAGCTCTCATCCCCTCCACAGCCCAGTGTTTCAGTAAACTGGGTGGGGAGGCATTGACTGACGGTCACCAGCTCTCTGCTCACCAAGCTCTGAGAACCAAGCAATCAGTGGTCGTTGATCACTCCATTCTCAGTCTTCTAGATGGTGGGGGACCGATGCTGGTAAGTATGATTTTGAAAAAAAAAACTGAACTTCTCTCTTAATGTGTAGTTGCCCTACCCCCTTCCCCTTTGCAACTATAACAGCCTCTACTCTTCTGGAAAGGCTTTTCTCAAGATTTGGGAGTTTATCTGTGGGTATTTTTGCCCATTTGGCCAAAAGAGTATTTGTAAGGTCAGATACTGATCTTGGGATAAGGAAACCTGGCTCTCAATTGGCACTCCAGTGCACATCAAAGTTATTCATTAGGGTTAAGATCGAGGCTCCATGAAGGCTACTCTTGTTCCTCCGCACCAAATTACTCAGTGTCTTTAAGGAGCTGGATTGCACAGGGTCATGGTGGGACAGGGAAGGGCCTTCCCTAAACTTGCCACAGGGTTTAAGGAGCAGAATTGTCAAAATTGTCTTTGTTACTTTAACTGGAAAAAAAACGAATCTTATTAATTTGGAGAGGTGTCGGTACATTTTGCCATAAAGTTTAGGTGTAAAAAAAAAAAAAAAAAGTTTAGGTGTATTTGTCAGATGTTCCCAAACTTTTTTTCTATATAGTTTATAGTATCTGTGCAGTAAGTTAAGCCCAAAATTTAACTGGAGTATTTAGAACATTGTAAACTTTCCTTGGCTATCAGGTGTAGCATAATGCATATAATGTAACTTCCTCTCCTGGTACAGCATAAATAATGTTTGTTTTCAGAATTCACTCTGTGTATGTTAGCATTATAACCATTTCTTCTCTCCATTGCCCAGGTTGAAAAATATGCAAAAGTGGAAAAATCTATCAAACCTGATGACTCGCAACCTACTGTCTGGCCAGCAGATGTGAGTAATTAAAACCTTTTCTGCCCAATATTTATTTTATTATTTGTGTTATAATGCAGTGCATGTGTGCAGTGTGAATTTAGTCTGAAAGCAGACCTGAAGGACATTTTAAAGGTACATTTTCCTCCAATTGCGTCACTGTTTATTTTTTGGTGTCTCCTCTGGCAGTTTGAAGCTGCTTTCAAAAGTCTGACAAACATGCTTGTTATGGGTAACTCAAATAATGGTAATGTGTATCACATGTAAAATATATATATGTGTGTACACATATGTGTGTATTTAAAATGTAGAAGGAAGCTAAAAATAACTTTTCCAAAAGTACATATAAGAGTACTCAAGCATGTTGAGATTATACTATTTTCTCTATATATAACAGTATAACAGCCTCATCTTCAGTGTTATCAGCCATTTTAGGCTAAATCTGGGCCATACACTAAACTGTAGGCTAAACAAACAAATTCCTCAATCAACGCTATGCGGATGTATGAATCTCCCACCACCGGCTTTCAAAATACTCGAACAACTGCTCTGATTGGGTACAGCTGCTTTTCGGTCAACAATTTTTCCACCCTTTGATTTTTCAGTCGAGGGATGTTGGGCGGGAGGTGGCTGAAATTCATACAGTGTATGGCCAGCCTAATGGAGGCCTTCACGATTGAAAAGTGTCTAGTGGGATAAACACAATCTTCACTGTGAGTTGTGTGTTGTACTGATGGGGAATGTTTGTGCAGGATTTTACATGGTCTTTCGGAAATGTATTTATTTATTTTTTATTTTTTCCTAGGATACAAAAGAGGATTATCTATTTGAATGTGAATCTGGAAGTCCATTCAACAGAGGGAAATTGACCATTTTCCAAAATACAGGCAATCCTTTGTATTTTGGTAAAATGCAGACTTCCAAAGAAGAAGAAGAAGATGATAACTTCCACCCTTCTTCACAGTGAGTTATTTTTATAATTTCCTCCTTCCAACTACCATTCACATAAGGACTTTCCCTTGCACATTGTCTATTATATTTTAGGATAACCAGCAGCTGTCAGTATCCTAAATTTCAGGTTTTTTTTTCCCAGTGCCTGGAGTAGTGGAGCCATGAAATAAAATGTAATAAATAAATCTGATCTGGTTAGATACTACATTCATTGATCTTCCTGAATGTGAAACTGTTCTGAGGGGGGGACAGCTAGAAACAAATATCAGATACTAATGCAAACAGCTGTCTACAGCACACAGAAAGGGACTGCTTCATCAAGAAGTCTACAGCGATTGCCTAACAGGCTTTACTTCTTGGCACTACTCCAATAGCTTTGATGTTACCATTGCAAAAAAATTAAGAAAAAAATTAAGTCCTTTGTACACGTGGGTTGGTATTCTATAAGAGCAATATGTACAGGTGGCAAGCTTCATGCAGCATCCTAGATGCAGTTATTCTACATCCAGGTACAACAGCTCTCCTGAAGATTACTTTTGCATATTAATGCAGATATTCTTACATATCATTGTAAATTGAAATTTGTGTAGATTTGCATAATTTATTGGAATATTATTTTTTCCTTTTTAGATTTCTTATTGGATCAAGAATTGATATAGACAGGTAAGTGTATCTTTTTTCCTGTATAGAACTTGCTTTTAGACTCGGCTCACACTACTGCGACCTGGCCAGACGACTTTCTGGTGATTTTGCTGGCGACTTGAGTACTGCTTTGATGCAATTTAGAACCGATTTTGCCTTGTGCAGGTATGCAGAGATAACAGCGTACAGGAAAATGCCAGTCACTGCCTGGGTATTCTTCATGTAATGTCGGATCCAAATCACATCAATATAGATGAGGCTCAGACTTGGAGGCGCCTTACATTAAAGTCTATGGGCACAAGTCAGATAGAAGTCGCCTTGCAGTAGTACAGGGACCTTTTCTAAAGTCTGAGCGACTTCAGTAATGCTAATTAAGACAGCTCTCAGTGACCAACATGGGATTTGGGGTCTCACAAGTCAGATCCCAATTCACAGCAGTGTTAACTGAGCCTTAAACTGGATACGTTAATTTAAATGATTCAATCAAATTTTAAAACAGGGTTGAACAAATTTCTGGAAAATATTCTATGCACCTAAAGATTTACAGCTGGTGCGTATTTTGTCCTTTTTTGTATCGATATCGGTGGAAGCAAATGTTCTTCCAGAACTATAAACAGGAACCCTTTTTTGACCAGAGGTTTTCGAAGCTTCGATTCCCAAACCAAGTTTAGCAGTATCGGCCTACATCTGTTAACTTGATTTTGTAACTGAATAATTTTTCACCTTGACATCGGGCTTGGGCACTAGGAACACACAGTTGCACATTTTTCGTTCTCATCTGCAAGCTTAATTTACATTCCCATGGCAAGAGGCAATTTTTATGTAGCATTAAAAAGGAGCATTACAGTGACAAATGGGTTTTATAGTGCATTATTGTAATATTATAGAAAGGTCCTCCCGTGTATTGCATTCGCATTTTAAAGTGAACCTTAAAGGATAAGTTCACCTTTTGTTACATGTTACACCCATAATCAGGATGTAACATGTTAGAAATACACTGGCTTCTGCACCCCCCTGACTCCCTATTGTGACAGGGAGCGGAGGATCTTCTACCCCTGCTTTTCTGTCACAATCTGAAAAGAACGTGGCTTCGCCCACCCAGCTGCATCAATCTGTGAATAGAAAACGACTTGGTCCTATCGTTTTTTCGGCTGTCGGCTTGTGATTCTCAATGAACTACCATGTCGCTGTTGAGCGATGTGGTAGTTCATTGATGCTTCCTATTAGTGTGTAACAGCCTGACCATATGATGCACAGGCAGACCGCTTAGACACAGTCTGCAAGAGATCTGCATTGCACTCACAATCTGCTGATTGTGGGTGCAATGCTTTCCAGGCTCCCAATAAAAAAATGAAATAAATGCACGTTTTTTTTTTTTAGCTGCAAAAGATCTGCATTTATTATGTTTTTAAAAAGGTGAACTAATCTTTTAAAGTGGGAGTAAACTCCCATGCATGACTTTTACCTATGGGCAAGCCTATAGTAAGGCTTATCTGTAGATACAGTAAATATTTCCTAAACATGCACCGTCTAGGAGATATTTACTTTTGATGCAGGTGGTGACGTCAGTGGCACATGCGCTCTGAAGGAACAGCATACCATGCCGTTCCTTCAGAGTCCTGTGCCGTGAACCGCGGCTTTCGGTGACGTCATTTGCGGCTCTGGCCTCTCACACAGCCATAGTGCGCGAAACCGGGAAGAAAGACTGGGTGACTATGGAAGCGCCTTCAGCAGTGACAGCGCGCCGCTGGGGGGCTTAGTTTCAAAGTAAGTTTCACATAATGTGCTAGTATGCGATGCATATTAGCCCATTATGGCATTGTCTTGCAGGATTTAAAAGAAACAAAAAAAAACAACATTTTAGTATCGCTTTAACAGGGCTAATGACCTCTCAATATAACAAATTTTGTTTGTGGCAATTGGCTGCCAAAACACTAAGCAGTGATTGTAGGAGTAGTTCCCCCCCATACATGGTCTTAGCTGGTATTTTCAAAAGACCCAATTCTTTGTTAATTCTGAAGACTGTAGCTGTGAAAAGTTTATTAAACCATGCATCTTACCCGCTTTAAGGCTCAATTGTCCTTTTAAAACATGTAACCAATAAACTCAAGTGGTTAATCAACAGTAAGGGGTATATTCATATAGCAATAAATGTGACTTTTAACAAACAACCATTGTTGTTCAATAAATCCCTGTCATTGAAAACGCTTGCACTGTGAAGTTTCACCTACAGTGGATGTTTGGATATTGAGAAATATAATCCTAAGTGATGAAGAGCTTAAAGAGGAACTGCAGTCTGCTCACATGATTTGTAATGAAACATCTTTGCCACTCCAAAGCTTCCCTCCAACCACTTTGCATATTATTTTATATATATTGTGATTCTGTACTTGCCAAATATGCTGCAGAAATCTCCCTCCACGAAGTCTGGCTGCAACCATTTTAACTGTGGGCAGCTGAAGCTGCTGCCTGTTCACTTCCTGGATTTAAACAGACACACAGAGGCACGCCTCCAGCCCTGCAGCTCTCGTTGGCCCTCTTATGACTCACCCCCACCCCCCCCCCTTTCTTCCTGGCAAACACTCACAAGAGAGAGATTGAGCTGTGCATGATGTCATAAGCCTAAGCTTTTTACCAGACAAGAAACAGGAAGTGGGCTGTATAAGGTATTTACTGGCAGAAAAAAAAATGTTTTACTATCCAAAGGTAAAACAACAAGGGCAGAAGATTTAATAGATGGAAAGATGAAAAAATTAAAAAAAAAATGTGTTGATTGTAGCTCTGGTTTGGCTGGAGGAATGTCAGAGACCACAGTGTGCCTCGGCCATCAGCTGCATCCTCTGATACAGCATCAGAGTTTTCAACTAGGGTAACTTTTAAACCTCTTACGATTATTATTATTATTATTTTTTTTTTTTACAGTTGATTTTTTCATGCACCTAAATTAAAAAAAAAAAAAAAAAAAAGTTTGGCCTATGGTGTGAAGATTATTTGCCAAAGTTTACTTAATAATTGACATGCTATAAACTACATAAAAACTGCTATAAAGGCCTGTTGAACCACCTTTAAATTCCTAAACCATTTGTTTATGACCACAAAGAAAACAATAGCAAAGGCCTAGTAAACACAAACTCCTGGAATCTTTTAAAACCAGATTGTGGCAAACCATGGTTTATGAAAAGCTGATGGCCAAACTCGGATAAAATGGCTTTATGGGCTCATTCACAGGGGTGCTTAGCCCTGCACGGCCTGAAGAGCCTTTTACTTTTTGAGCTACTGTTGAGCTGCATGCAGGCAGCCCATATAAAGTGAATGGATATGCATCTGCTGTACACTCTCACCCCCACAGCTGAGTTTGACAGATATGCAGTAATGGGAGCACAGACCCAGATGCGCAGGCTCTTTGTTGGGGGTTAACTGGTAACCGTTTCCATATACAATAATAATCTGTGCACATGCTGTCCTAATTGTTTCCCCACAGAGTGGTCAATCAGTATCTTGAATTGTTTAAAAATGAGTCCAAAGGTTTTGTGAAGATGACACACGATGCTGGAGGAGTCGCAAGCCAAAATCCTGTGTCGCCAGGCAAGGAAATTGAGGTTTGTGAAATGATCTTGTGAATGACAGTCCCTGTCACCTACCTCTGGGTGGAAATTAAATGTTATGTGTAGATGTTCGCTAGGAGTTGTAATACGTTTGGGGATATCCTGTTCTATGTGACTAAAGAGACTAAGGCCCCATACACACTATTAGATTTTCTGCAGATTTTTGTCTTCTAATAGTGTGTATGGGGCTTAAGTAACGAGTCACATGTAACGTTATACTATGACTTGCTTTTCATGCATGTCATCCAGCTGGTGTAGATTTGGCAATTGGGAGGCATGTCTGTTCGTTAGTGACTCGATTGCAGTATAATTCTGTGTCGAGTTATAAACTTAATAGCTATTCTTTCTGTGAGTGAACCTGTTGGTGAATAGCTTGTCATAATACCCCAGCTGCATAAAGATGATGATCATGAGAGAAAACAGTGAATTACGAAGCTTATTTCATTGCATCTTTTCAGGCAAATGCAATGACAATGGTACTTTTAGCCTATTTTCTATGCCTTTTTTATGGGTGTTTTGTAAAGGATGCTTTGCCATGTGGTGGAATCCTAAAATGTTCATAAAGGAAAGTTTTTTTTTTTTTTTTACAGTTTTGGCTTAGTTTTATTTTAATAAATTATTGTGTTTTTTTTTTTTTTTTTTTTTTTTTAAAGCTTTTTCTTTATATGTTACAAGTTTTGTGTTTACGAATACATTTAAAACATGACAAAGGATTTCCAGAGAATAGGGGGTTATCTAAAAAGTATATCAATTATCTCCTTTCAGGCAGTCTGGCTTTCATCATCCTGAATGAGGTATGAGTCATGCTGCGTACACACGAGCGGACTTTCCGGCATACTTGGTCCGGCGGACCAGAGTCCGCCACACAATCCGATCGTGTGTAGGCTACAGCGGACTTTTTTTTCCCAAAAGTCCGCCGTACCTAGATTTAAAACATGTTTCAAATCTTAGTCCGTCAGACTCTCCGGACTCCGTTCCTGACGGAAAGTCAGTTCGTCTGTATGCTGGTCCGACGGACAGGGTATTGCATCTCGCGCTCGCTGCAATAGGAAAAACAAATTTTCCTATTGCGGCAAGCGCGGGGCATCCCAGGCCCTTAAGTCTGGTATGGATTTTAAGGGGAACCCCCTACGCTGAAAAAACGGCGTAGGGTCCCCCCTAAAATTCATACCAGACCCCGATCTGAGCACGTAGCCTGGCCGGTCAATCCATACCAGACCTAAGAGCCTGGGATGCCCCGCGACGGGGCTCGCAAGGTGTTAATCTCGCCAATAAAAGCGGCGAGATTGACTTCCTTTTCTAGTCCCGTCGTACCCGAGTCACGTTCAAAATGAACGGACTTGGCCGTGTGTGGGCAAGTCCGTTCATTCTGAAAGTCCGCCGTTACTCCGGCGAAAGTCTGTCGGAAAGACAGGCGGACTTAGCCTGCCGGAAAGTCCGATCGTGTGTAGGCAAGTCCGTCCGTTCACAAAGTCCGGCGGTAGTCCGCCGGAATGTCCGGCGGCAAGAATGGCGGACCAAGTATGCTGTAAAGTCCGCACGTGTGTACGCGGCATCACTGCTCTGACAATATATACTTCTGTGAGCAAATCTCAGCTTGATTTATCGAGCTGTGTAAGGGCCCTTTCACACTGGGGCAGTTTGCAGGCGCTATTGCGCTAATAAAAGCGCCTGCAAACCGACCCGAAAGTGCCGCTGCTTTGATTCCAGTGTGAAAGCCCCGAGGGCTTTCACACTGGAGCGGTGCGCTGGCAGGACGGGAAAAAAAAGTCCTGCTAGCAGCATCTTCGGAGCGGTGAAGGAGCGGAGTGTATACCGCTCCTGCCCATTGAAATCAGTGGGACAGCACGGCTATACTGCCAGAAAAGCGCCTCTGCAGAGGTGCTTTGCGTTGGTTTTTAACCCTTTCTCGGCCGCTAGAGGGGGTAAAACCGCCCCGCTAGCGACCAAATACCAACGGTACAGCGCCGCAAACAATAGCGGCGCTTTACCGCCGACCCCGCCCCAGTGTGAAAGGGCCCTAAGCAATTTTTTTTCTACATCAGCTGGAATAGGTAACCTAAACCTAATTTGCTGGCTTAAAAGAGGAATGCCAAGTGTGTGTGTGTGTGTGTGTGTGTGTGTGTGTGTGTGTATATATCTCCGCTCACAGGGGGATTAAACACTGGCATACAAAAATGCTGTTTGGTCCAGCCCAGGATCTTACTACCAGCATGACTTTTTTTTTTTTGCTATTGTCCTAGAAGAATTAACATCATTTCTTCAGCTCTGCTGCTTTAAACACTAACCCATCTTTTTCACTCTATTACTTTTGTGATCTCTACACTGGTGGAGTTATGTCCTTCTGGTTGAAGCTATCCATTCTTCCTCAGATTGGGTTTTGGAGCACATGCAGACCCTGCAGGATTGCACTTTGCAGGGATAGTCTGGAAGTCGCCTTTGAACACTGGGTTCTCTGTAGGATGCTTCTAAGACTCTGTTCTAGTAAAAATTACCTGAGGAGCACTTTTCAGGGACAGAGTGTCTGGAATTGCCAGTAGTGACTGCCCTGTCTCTGAAGACTGGCCTATTGAGTGGGCTGGCCCAGACAAACACTGGTAGCGACCTCACTTAAATAGGTTGCTGGGCACCTTTATTTCCCATTCCTACCATGGTGGGGCTGAGTGCTGACATTATCCTCAGGGTGTAGTTTTGCAGGCACTCTATCTAGCCATAGAGCATTAAGGGAGAATATCCCCACTGTTGCTACTGTGTGCAAAGAATTGTGTGGAACTTAGATCTTCGACTTGTCTTTGCTGCCCATCAGCAGTGATTATGGTCACCTCCAACCATCCGGCCTTGCCTCCCACCCTGAACTTTCCTGATTCTAGATACTGGAGGAACAATCCCTCTTTTCCATGTGCCCCAGGCTCACTAACGGTTCTGGGGCTGCCTGAAGTGAGCCTACTGACAGTGCTCTGCAGCTTGGAGTCATGTTTCCCTCTTGTAGTCTGTCCCGTCTTCGGACTCTTCCTTTGCTTCGTCAGATGTGGCTTTCCCCCCTGCTGTGTTCACTGGGGTTTTTACTATGGTTTTGCAAGATGTTATGGCCCAATTCACCCAGTTATTCACTTTGATCATAGACGGGGCATGCTGTTAAGTCATGGGGCCCCATACAGCCTACCTAGTAGGGGCCCCCCAAATGACGGTGGGGCCTGAGCACCCCTCCCCCTAGTCCACAGGCAGCCAATGGAGAAGTAGGCATTGTGGACTGTGTGTAGTGGAGAAATGTGTGTGTGTGTGTGTGTGTGTGTGTGTGTGTGTGTGTGTGTGTGTGTGTGTGTGTGTTTCAGGAGTATGTACCATTCAGTGTGCACGAGTCAGGGGTATGTACATAGTTCAGGGGTCAGAAGTGTTTAATATACAGAGTGCAGGAATGAGGAGTGGGTAATGTACATGGTTCAGTGGCCAAGAATGGGTAATGTACATAGTTCAGTCAGAGGTCAGGCTTCTTCTACCTGGGATCCTTGTGCAGTGCTTCTCCTGGGGGGAGGGGGGGATATCTCTTTAGCTTGGAGCCCAGGGACAAGCCAGGAGCTGAGCACCTCCAAAATATTCTTCTTTCCTCCAGGGCACGGAGTTGGACAGCGGGAGCCAAGGGACAGAAGAGAACTACTTAACCACTTTTGGGTTAAAGGGGAGTAATCTGCAGCCGCATGTTCAGACTATTACATTAAAGTCCTGGCCAGCCCGGGCGTGTTGATATAGAAGAGGTCGGGAATTTGGATAGTCGGATAGTCTGGACATGCAGCTGCAGATTACTCTGCTTTAACCCAAAAGTAGATCTCTTTTGCCCATCCCCTGGGCCCATGCACATTAAGGCATGGGATCCAGGGAAATGTTTTTGAAAAAAGTTGAAGGGAGCAGGATTGATAGATCAGTGCCCATAATTTGGGAGTCCCCTCTCTGTCTCTGGGTCCCCCTGCTGAATTGGCAGGGCCGGGCCCAGTACAGTAGGGCTGGTGTTCACTAGAGTTACCCATAAACGCATAATTTACAAATTGAGGTCTGTTGACCTGGATGATGGTGTTTGTACCTGGATAGAAAACTGGTTAGAGGGGCACCTTTCAAGGGTGGCGATAAATGGCGGGTACTCAGAATGGTCTGTCGTTGTGAGCGGGGTACCCCAAGGCTTTGTTCTGTGACCAATCCTTTTTTTAAATGTATTCATAAATGATAGAGGTTGGTATAAATAGTTAAATCTCTGCATTTGATATTAACACAAAACTATTCTTTTCAAGAAAACCTCAATAAAATAAAGAGGGTGGGTAACTACTACATGGCAAATTATGATTACTATTGAAAAATGTAAAAAGTAGTGCATGTGGGGACTAAAAATATGAATGCGAGTTTCTCATTAGGGGGAGAACCTATGTTGGAATCTAGGATTGAAAAAGATCTGGGGTTCCGAATGCCGTCCAGTTCTGGTCACCAGTCCTCAGGAAGGATGTCCTGGAACTGGAGAGAGTCCACAGAAGGGCAACAAAACTAATAGGAGGACTGGATGACCTCCGTTACAAGGAATGACTGCAAGCATTAAACCTATTCTCCCTGGAGAAGAGACACTCTAGGTGATATGGTGGCAATATAATGTACAAGTATTTAAATGGTGATTCTAGCATAGGGAGAAAACTATTGAGTCTCAGGTCGCTTAAGAGGACATATGGCCATCCAATCAAGTTGGATGAGAAGTGGTTTAACCTTAAACTATGTAGGGGTTCTTTACTGTCAGAGGATGCAGAATTCCCCTTCAGTTTGTGGTGTCAATAATTTAAAAAAAAACTCTTAGATGGGCATCTTAGCGATTGCAATACACAGGGAAATGGTATTGACATAAACGCGTGCACACACACCCACTTGCATCCACACAGGTTGAACTGGATGGACTGGAGTCTTTATTTAACTTTACCAACTATGTAACATTCTGTCATTGTCAGTCT
This sequence comes from Lithobates clamitans, assembly GCA_037952925.1. Taxonomy (NCBI): domain Eukaryota; kingdom Metazoa; phylum Chordata; class Amphibia; order Anura; family Ranidae; genus Lithobates; species Lithobates clamitans. The sequence continues at coordinate 2,513,816 of JBBGZY010000125.1, read as the reverse complement.
GGAATATGGACAGATCAATTTGGTTGCTGCCATGGACCAAGTTGTCCCTGGCTTGGTGGCTCAGGAACCCAGCTCTGGAATCAAGGAATCTCCCTTTTTGTTCCTTGGAATTCCTCACAATGGATGACATGTTCTCAGGCTCAGGAGGAATCCTGGGCACTCTGTCGTTGCAGGGGGCTTGGTTGCTTGAGGAATTTCTCCTCAGGAATATCTCCTGGTTGACATCTGGAAGCTTCTAACAATTTGGCATCGCTGGTGCATTGGACCTGAGGATCATGTGATCTTGATTCAGTCGAACACACCGTGACAATGGCGTACATTAACTATCAGGGAAAAAAAACAATATCTCACCATAGCAAGAGAGGTAGATCAGATCCTGTTCTGAGCAGAACCTCACATTCCAGGCTTGTCAGCGATATACATTTCAGGTGTAGATAATTGGCTTCAGATTCTCGAGATAGAGGGTACTCCTCCTTTTTTGCTCTGGTTTGGCTCCAGTGGATATGGTACGCAGACCTGGTATGACTCTTGGCGGATTCTCTATGTACTCTACCAGATCGTCCAAAATGTCTCGAGCACTCAAGTACTATCTTACTTTGCGGTCACTGGCTTAAACTGTTGAAGCCCAGGTTCTGAGAGGCAGGGGCATCTCGGTGGTTTCTACAATTATAAAAACTAGGACGTCAACTGCTCACAAGATCTGTCACCGGACATGGAAAGGATACTTTAGTGAGTTTAAGTCTCAGGGTTTTCACCCTAGGGGTTTCTCCATGGTACAAATACTCTCCTTTTACACCCAGGTCTGGACCAGCTTTTGTCTCATAGCAGTATTCAGGGTCAGGTTGCTGCTCTTTCTATCTTGTTTCAGAGACTGTTTGCCATTCCTTGATTATAAATTTTGTACAGTCTCCCCCTTGTATCCTCCCCTATTCGTTCCCCTGTGATTCCATGGGATCTGAATCTGGTTCTTTGGTTCTCACTTTGAAAACATTAGACATTCCTCTTGCCTCTTCGGACTCTTGCCAGTATGACTATCTGCGTCCCTCAATGGATTTCAAGAAAAATCAGAAACACAAAAATCCTATTTTTTATATTTACTTGACTAAAAAACAATAAATTTTTTTTTTTTTTTTCAAATTTTACGTTTTTTTTTCAGTCCTTGCTAAAATAAAACATATGCACAGAGCAACATGTGTCCTTTTTTAATCTATGATATTTTATACCTGTTTCTTACCTCTTATATGAATGAGATATAATTTAGTATATTCATATATAATGTATATGTTTGTTTGTTTTTTTTTTTGGTTTTTTTCTTCATAATTTTCTGTTTATTTTATTGTTTTATAGGCGGACGGTATCACAGGTTCTATCCAGTCCTCTGTACTGGGGAAAGGTGTCAAACACAGGCCACCTCCCATTAAACTTCCTTCCAACTCTGGCAATAACTCTTCAGGTATATTTCTCTTCATTACCTTTTTTTTTTTTTTTTAAAGTGTGATATTGTAGTTGTGGATGAATATGTTGCACCAAATTCCCCCTGGTTTCTAATATCTTTGTAGTATCCTGATGGTAAGATCTCTCCCTTTTTGGATGTCATGATTTAACACACACACACACACACTCTGTAGAGATTCTTACGCCCTCTTTTCCTGTAATGTAAAATTCAAACCAAAGAATCACAAAGTTTGCATGGGCGAATAAGGCACCACAGGGCACCTAGGATAAATAGTTGACAGAGATGGCCTGTATTAAAAAATAATGCATTTGGCACATGTGCCCTAAATGTTTTTGCTCTGTGGTGTCCCTGTGATTGGCTTGTCTTAATATTGGAATTCCTATATGATCCTGTAGTCGCTTTGCGTTCCTTTCTAAAAGGGTTGTATAAGGTAGACATCATTGTCGTGTCTATGGGCTTAGGAGCCATTAAAGGTTAGAGCTACCCAAAGCTGATTTTTATTCAGTTTCAGCAGGATTCCTGGAAGATTAAAGAGCCACTGTTATCTTGCCAATTCAGGGCAAAGTGACTTGGTCCTCCTAAATGGGTAAAACGACAATAACTTGATCACCCAAAGGCTTATTTTATCAGACAGATATTTTTCATTGCAGAGACTGAGACTCTAACTCCCTTATTTGAATTCTTAATAGCCTACATGGTTGGCAGATTTGGAAACGGCTCGTGATTCAACACAACTGCATCCGCTTGAAACTGAGATGTCTGCCCTACTTCCTTAAAGAGTGGGGGGAACACTTACATTTTTTGTCAGCTTTTATTTCTGTCTGTGACCCCACTGGGGAGATTTTTACTCAGTACTTCTTCATATCTTACATAGGCTTTACTCTGACACTTGTGCAAGATAATAACCATAGAATCATAATAAAAACATTAGGAGAATTTCTAACGCATCCTCATTATCTGTTAAAAATGGGGATTTCCCATCACCAAAAACGATGACAGTTGCTCGAACCCTTTTCTACTCAATCCAAGGCAAAAAAAACAGTTTGATTGGAAATGAGCTTTTAACCAGTTCCGCTCTCACACCTGTACGCTCCCCTATGGACTAGTTCTGACATTTTTGCTATGGGTGTGTTTAGTTGATATTAGTTTTGTCATTACCCATTTGCCCTGAGGAAGATTTGCCTCCCTTCATGACCAGGCCATTTTTTGACACTGTTACTTTAACTGACAATTGTGTGGTCATTCAACGCTGTACGCAGATTAAATTTATGTAATTTTTTCCCCACAAATAGAGCATTCTTTTGGTGGTGGTTTATCACCACTGGGTTTTTTTTTTTGTGCTATAAACAAAAAAAGGCTAACCGTTTTTGGAGAAAAAAAACCAATATTTTTTACTTTCTATAAAACATAGCCAATTAAAAATGTAAAAAATCTAATTTCTTTAAAAAAAATTGGGTCCATAGGTATTCTGCTACATATTTTTGGTAAAAAAAATCCCAATAAGCATATATTGATTGGTTTGCGCAAAAGTTATAGCGTCTACAAGCTATGGGATATATACTGGAATTTTCATTTCTTTTTATACTAGTAATGACAGTGATCAGTGACTTATAGCAGAACTGCGATATTGCAGCGGGCAATCTGACACTTTTGACATTTCGAGGTGTTATGGAATTATTTCTGTTTGGGACTCAAACAAAGTTTAATACTGCAGCTGCAGGAACAGATTCACAGGACTTAATCACTGCGTTTAAAATGTCCGTTCAGTGTGAAAATGTATTATTACATGTTATTTTATACATAGATAAGAAAGGGGTGGTGTGAGATGTTATTAAATACTAACAAATAGAAATATGTTATTAAAAGCTAGCGAATAGAACAATTGCAAATGTAAAACCTTGAGAGGGGAGGGGGGAGTAGAGAGCGTTTAGTAGGAGAAGTGTCTGTGTGTTAGGTGAAGGTTACAGAACACATTTCAACAGTGAGAACAAAATGGAGTCTCTTGTGCTTAAATGAACAATACAGTGAATGTCCATGTCATTGGGAACCAGTGACACATTTGTGCTAAAAATATGCACTGTCACTATACCAATGACATTGGTTAGGAATGGGTTAAACATCTAAGGGTGACCATAGGGTTAAATGTGTGCATAACCAGTGTGTTTATGTACTATGTGGGCTGTTTTTGCTAAGGGATGTGGTGAATTTTTTATTCTCTGCTTAGCAGGGAAACAAAATCCACCACATCCCTGCTGACAGAACAGAGATTTGCCTTGTTGATATAGGCAGAGCTCTGTTCTGTGTCTCTTCTCGCCAGTGGACATCCATTGGCTGGCACCCGCTGATTGGCTTGTGTTGCGTCTAAATCAGAGCGCAGCTACAGTCCCGGAAGCACGCGCCCCGACCTGGAAGTGCAGGATTACGCACTAGGTACAATATCCGGCGCAGGAGAGCCGCTCTGCCGCCGTACTACTATTTGAGGCAGTCGGCAAGCGGTTAAAGCGGAGTTCCACCCAACTTTTGAACTTTTTCTTAAAGGAAAGACCACCCCTCCACCGCTCTTCTTTTTTTTTTTTCTTTTCACTTACCTTAGTGGTAAACTTCTGTCCCAACCTCTCCGCGGCGAGGTATGCATGTCCTTCTGACTCTGCCCCTCCTCCTTCCCCCCCGCAGTAGGAAACTGGCGGTGAAGCCTGAAGGCTTCACTTCCAGTTTCCCTTAGCTACTGTGGCGGCGCCTGCACCCGATCCGATGGACGGATCGGCCTTGGGGGGTTGACATTGCAGGCTCCCTGGACAGGTAAGTGTCCTTATTAAAAGTCAGCAGCTACAGTGTTTGTAGCTGCTAACTTAAAAAAAAAAAATTCAGGGTGGAACTCCACTTTAAATAAGATATAAGTAATGCATATATTTTTTTTTTTTTTAGGAAAAGCAAGGCTTTCACTTGGCAATGCTAGATGTGATTGTAGCCGTATTAGTGCAATTATGACAGAGAAAATTGAGTACTGTCCGTGATACTTTTTTATTTGCACTAACTTTCAATTTTTCCGGATGGGCTTACGGGGTATGTCCCCTTCTTCAAGGTCCAAGCAGTACTGATTCACAAATTTTTAAGCAGAATGTTAAAAAAAATAAAAACACATCTCTGAGGGAAAGGAGAGAGAAAGAAAAACAAACACATACAAATCAATGGTAATAAAGATAGCAGCAGAGTTATTGAGATAAGACAGAGGGAAAGCTATGGAATGGAGGGGGGGGATGATAGTCACAGAGGGGGTAAAACTTTAGTATAATGGGTAAAGAAACCAATATTTAAATTCAGGCCGTTATTTTTTTGTCAAAAAGAATTATTCTTAGTTCAAACGTTTTCCTTTCCTTGTCCAGAAAAATTGTATGTTAGTGCAAATAAAAAAAGTATCACTGACAGTACTCAATTTTCATTTGGCAATACTGTTTGTCAAAAATTGTTTCATTTTTGATGCAAAGCATTAGAGCTGCACGATTAATCGTCAAGAATCGTTATCGCAATTTTTTTTGCCTCGTTGCGATCTTGACAAAAGTGTTTCACGTTTGTTAATATGCAAAGAATTCTCTCTGCTCTCCTGAAGCCACAGCCCTCAAGAAAGGAAGAAAAAAAACAGGCAGTCTGCTAAGATTTACAACATTCTTTAGCAGTGGAACTTAAGTATAAACATTGTAACAATTTGTCAAAGGAATAGACTTCATGTATAAATGAGGAACGTTTAACCACGTAAACACTAAACCTTTTCTGACATTTGTTGGTTTCAAGTTAAAATCATTATTTTTTTTCTAGAAAATTGCTTAGAACTCCCAAACGTGTGTGTGTGTGTGTATATATATGTATATATATATATATATGTATATGTATATGTATGTATATATATATATATATATATATATATATATATATATATATATATATATATATATATATATATATATATATATTTTTTTTTAGTAGAGATCCTAGAGCATAAAATGGTGGTTGTTGAAATATTTTATGTCACACTGTATTTGGGCAGCAGTCTTTCAAATGCAATTTTTTTTGGAAAAAATTACTTTAATGAATTAAAAAAAAAAAAAAAAATCAGTAAAGTTAGCCCAATTTTTTTTGTATAATGTGAAAGCTTCTACATTGCGAGAATCGTGATAATTTTATTCTAAGCAAAATAATCGTGCTTCTCATTTTGGCCAGAATCGTGCAGCTCTATGATGCATAAACACAAACGAAGAAGAAAAATTGAACAATGCACTTATTTTTTACTTGTCAGGTTGTTGTTTTTAACTGACCTAATTTGCAGATTAAAGCTCATTCCTTATACTGTATATAATAAACAGAATAGATACAGAAGAAACAACCTCTTCTACAGCTGCTGCATTTACCCAGCAACTTCTGACTGTCATTTTGACAGCCAGTATTTGCTGGCAAGTGTAAGAGGGTTAGGAGTTGCATCAGGGCAGAAGGACATGACATACTGCATGTGACTGGTGGACTTTGATGAAGTTCTTCTGGGCATGTATTACACACCCAGTGTCCACAACTTGCTGGGAATTACTGCTTCAATAGTGCGTTGATGGTTCTTAGTACTTTTTTTTTCCGTCGTTGCGATTTTTGTTTTTTTTTTTATTTGTTTTTTTTTCAGGTAATATATTTAGTCCCCTACAGGCGAGTGGCCACCTAAAATCTACGACCCCTCCTCCATCTAAACCACCAAGTATCTCTCGAAAACAGTCTGTGGACCTTAATCAAGTCAGCATGCTCTCGCCAGCCGCTATGTCACCAGCCAGCTCATCACAAAGTGAGTCACGCCCTAAATTCTCCATTAAATCTCCATAGGCCTTTGATGTAGAGGTCTTCAAGATTAAACCCTTCTTTCTAATGGATTGGTGACACCAACGTGTATGCTTGTGTGCGCTCTTTAATGCTTGTAAAAGCCTTGTAGACTTGATAGCAATATGTTCTGTTAACTGTATGTATTTTTGTGTTTTAATGTAATTGTGTGTTTTATTTTTTATTTTGATATACGCTTATATATTTTGTTTTTTCCTTTTCACTGTATGCACTCTTTGTGTGTACGTATTTATAATGGAAAATTGCTAGAATGACTTGTGTTTTTTATGCTTTAAAAAAATGCAATGCAAACCAGGTATTCAGTGTAACAAAAAGGAAATGCAGTGTATTTTTATTTCTATTTTTTTTTTTTTTTTTGGATTGAAATTTTAGAAGCTGCTGATTTTAAAGAGAAAATAAGCTAAGCGTTATTGTTTTTTTCTATGTGTAAAACCTCACAGCATGTCAAGTAGTTGACAAAAACCCAGTATTGGCTTTTTGAACTATATTTACTTTATATAATCATTTTTATGTTTTTAATATATATATATATATATTTAATATTACCTCACAGGTATTAAACTTTGAATACATCAAAGCTGCTGGATATGTGCAAAATGACTACAGGTCATTGCAACGTCCATATATATTTTTTTTAAATACTTTGGTTGCATTGAAGTCAGCCAAGCCTTTGTAATGAAGTGTGTTGCAGGCAAGATTGGCTTTTAAATGAGACATTAATGGGTTTAAAGAGCAAGACCACCCAAACCTGATGACTCGGTATTGTATAGATACAGTTAGATTGTGCCACCTTGTGGGTTTATCACATTCAAAGACCATAGTAGAAGTTTCCCCTATTACCTCAACTTCACCCCTCTCCATGACACAATATAGTTTTGTCCTGCTTCAGTTTATAAAGCAATGTTGTCAAACAACTGCTTCTGGTTTCCCTATGAATTGACAGGGAAAGTGACCATGTGGCTTAAAGTGTTACTAAACCCACTATATCTGGTCTCCCACCATACACAGAACAGGGAAATTCAATTATTTTAGTTAAATATAAACTGCTAAATACCTTTTCTCATCAGTAGTATAAAGCAGTCTTATGATTTCTATCAGTGTCTGGTTAAAGCTAGTCTTGACTAGTCCTATGAGGCTGCAGGACCCCTGATCCTCTGTCTGGACAGTGCTAATTGGCCCTGTTCTGATCACATGCACCCTCCCAAGAAAAAAAAAGAAAACTCTCTAGCAATACACACCAAACTGAGCATGTGCAGAGTGCCACCAAGGCTTTGTACTGTCAGAAGATGGATTGGGGACAGTAAAAGAAGGGGAGAATCGGAGAAGACAGGATCAAACAGCCTTTTTTGCAAAATGCGCAGGATTAACCCCTTAAGTTCCATAGTGAGTATAACAAGCATGCTTTACTGCATGTATAGGTTGATTTTACTGTTGTGGGTTTAGTAACAATTTAATAAATAGTGAAATGTGATCTACTCCCAGATGCAAGGCATAGATGTGATGTCATGGAACTCCATTAGGATTAATGGTTTGACATGCATTTGAAACAAGCCTCAAAGGCAGGTCAGCATAACCCCATTGACTTTAAGCAGTGCACATGTCAGTTCAGAGGTAGTGTTCCATCTGCTTTGCGATGTGCTTTGTTTCTTCAGCTGCAGCATGCCCTATTGTGGTGCATTTGAGTTGCAGGCAAAGTATATTAAACCAAACACAACCTTTTCTAGAAAATGCTTTATTTTTCATTCAAATGCATATATGTGCTTAAATGTAAAATGCAGCATTTGTCTAGAACGCCCATCAATATAATCCTTAAGAGCCCATTCACATCTAAGCGTTTTGTAGCTTGAAGCCTGGAGCTACAAAACGCTTGAGGGGAAAAAATCCATTATTCTCTATGGAGATGGGTCACATCTCCACTCCAAGTCGCCCGAAGCCCAAACAAGTTCTGGACCCTTTTTTGTCGCACGAATCGGGCAGATTTGGGTGTTTTTGGAGTAGGAAGCAGATGACAAAATCTAACAACATAGCAACAAATGATGAAACAGATGATCATTTTTCCTGTTGGCTAATAAAATAAATGCCAAAGCTCAAAAACGCCGGACAACGCTGCATGGAAACGCGCAAATATGCCCGAAAAAACACTTGACAAATCGCCGGAAGAAACGCTCAAAAACACTGTGCTCAGGTGTGAATGCAGCCTTAGAGAGATAATACTTATTTGAAGCTAATTTACATAGCCGATAGAACCCAATGGTGTGCAGCACAAAACTTGGATATCAGTGTTTGGTGGGCTTCTAATGTAAAGCCCAACTGAACTTTCAATTTACATCAGCTACATACTTTCCAACTGCATATAAATAAAAGGTATTCACAGTCTACAATTCACTTAGCCACACACTAAGTGCTAAAATCAGTCCAGTGACAGCATACTGTAGAGAATGACCTTTGCACTCTGTGTGGAAGCAGTGATCTCTCTGCAGAGTTTTGACTTGCTCCCTTCTGCATCAGAACTATAGTTCATTTGGAAAATCTCTAGTTTCCTTCTAATTGGAGAGATCTCGCTCTGACTGTGTAGGGAGGTGTGTTGGACCCTTGCATATAGGACCCTTGCTTCCACTCAGAGCACGGGTCCCTCTCAGTAGCATGCTGCCAGGGATAGGCTTTCCTACTCCGTCTGTGGCTGCTTTCTAAAGAAAACAAATTGTAAGGCTTTGTACACCTTTTTGTTTTCAATACATCTGCAATGTATTTAGCTGATTTTAAACTGAAAGTTCAGGTAGGCTTTTATTGTTGCCTGTGTCTGGATTTGGAAAAGCTGCATTGATTGTTTGACAATGATTTTTAAAGAAATAGAAATACAAACATGTTAACATTAAAAAAAAAAAAAAAAAATTACGTTTTTGTTTGGAAAATGAGAATGTTTGCTTCAACTGCCGATATTTTGGCTTGACTAACAAAGCATTATATTTCTATGATTTGTTTTGCTATTAAATGGGTTTGAAGCATTTGCGACCTGTTAATGAGGTGTTTTCTTTTCGTCTTTTTGTAGCAAGTCTGTGTTGTCTTGCCTTTGTGAAACAAGTGTGTCACATCTTTGACGTTCTTACTTATTAATCATTCTATATTAATCTTCATCACTATTTTTTATTAAGCATGGTACTTTTTTTTTATTTTTATTTTTTTAATATTTTTTTTTTCTCACTTTTTAAACAAATGTGTTTTTGTACTAGTGCTCTTTTATTTTTCTCAATGAGCAGGATCTGGAACACCCAAACCATCTACTCCTACACCAACCAACACCCCATCATCGACACCGCATCCACCCGATGTTTCCAGCTCCGCTCCTATCACTCCTTCTGTCACCCCCACACCCCAAGACTCGAGCTTTAGCTCACAGCAGCCTACATTGATAGCACCGTTTGCTCAGCAGCAAATGTCTCTGAGTCAGGGGTTACCTGTAATGACCATTCCACTGTCTACCATGGTAACATCTATTACTACTGGAACTGCCTCCACCCAAGTTATGACAAATCCTGCTGGACTTAATATCATCAATGTAGTTGGATGGTAAGTTCCCTTCATCTTGACACTGCAGCTTTTGCATCTCGTTAACAGATCAGGTTCTGTGCTCTGCATTGTTTTTCTTTAAAAATATTTTTATATTTATTTAGGAAAAAATGGATAAATTCTTTGTTTCAGAAGCATGTGTGCTGCTCAGAACTACCTATCAGATTTTAGAGATTATATTCCTACTGTCAGGTGGAAATAGGATAAATTGAGCAGTACAGACATGTTCTTCTTTCCAGCTTTTATGAATTTTACAGTGGTTTTCGGGTCTGTGGTTGGGGTACAACATTTAACTTTACTTATTACTCTTGCTATTGTTGATAATGTGACAAGAATTTTATGGTTTCAGTCTCGACTTGCTGAAATGACAGAAGTGCGGTGTGATATTTTTCACATTAAGACACCTACGCCATAAGAAATGTTTCCTCTAATTTTTTTTTTTAATTGTTACATTTTGTCCTGCCGGTACTTTTAATCACATCAAGATGACCATTGGGCTTTGTAAAAACAAATTTTGAAAAGGTCTTGTAGGACAAGTAGTCTATAGGTTATTTAATGCTGAATCATGTGACCACCACTTCTTTTTCTTCTGTCCATCCCAATGTCCTACTCTCAAATGTAACCCTTTCCTTTGCTCATGCACAGCAAGGTAAAAGATCATGTAGCACCCCCTTTCCTCAGCTGCATACACTCTCCTTTCAATCTCTCCACCACTGCTCTGTTCAGTTCTGCCAGGAATGAAAAAGAAATACCCAGGTATGAATGAACATGTGATTTACTCCACCTCTCTCATGTCATGTGACAGCCCCAATGCCATATGATTGGCCTACACCGCCACGGGGAAGCAGGAAAGGAGCGCATAGTCCAGTGTAAGCTGTGACATAGTGGTTTGAAGTTACACATGGATTTATTTCCTCAGTCCCAGTATCTAAATTAAATAGTGGAGGGTTGAAGAAAGGTGAGTGTAAGCTGCTTGGGAGGTGAGGAAGGTAAAGCTGAACTCTAGGCAACATAAACATTGTCTAGATACAGGTGCCGTGAGAATTCTTAGGCCCCTTTCACACGAGTAGACCTATCGGGTCCGCCTGTCAGTTTTTCAGGCAAACCCGATCGAACCCTCCATTCTCCTCTATGGAACAGCAGGTGTAAACATGTGTCTGTTTACACCCACTGACATCCAATCCGATCAGCTAATAGCAGACAGATGTGCCCCTTCTCTCTAGTGGCTCGGATAGCATTAGGGTGTAAATGGACAGACGGTCCGTTTACATCCAACTGCCCTTAGAGGAGAGTGGGCTGTGTCTGCTCTACATAAGCAGATGTGGACCAACCATCCCCCTGCTCAGCGGGGATCAGCGAACAGATCCAAGTGGAACACAATAATCACAATAATGTGCAATAATCCATCATGAAACACCTGCACTTTGACCCTATGCTGGAGTTTCCTGTGACAGACACGGTTTATCTCCTTGTGCAGCGTGACTGGTTTTGTAACCCCCCCCCTGTAGTTTTCAGAGTTGAGCTTTAAATTAATCTTTTACTTTGCCACAGATGGGCAAAGTAAAGGGTCAATTATACACCTTAGCTTAAAATTACAGTATCACAGACCCCCAGTTCCTTTTTCTGGATTGAGATTGAGGACTGAGTGTATGGTCTAGTAATCCTTTCAATCAGACCGGCCTCAGAGGACCAATGTCTTACATCAGGAGCACTTTTTCTAGGGCTGAGACTTGTTTAGACCTGCAGCATTCCCCTAAATGCCTAAATGTATTGCCAAGTTGCGTTCAATGAAGGATCAATGAAGGAAACATTCTGTATCATACAATTTAAAGGGAATTACCATTGATTTTGTGTGCAGCAGCACATCATGGGTATAGTTTTAACACATATAACCAAGACCTACTGTGTAATAACAATACTGAACTTATTTGTAATATCTTCAGAAAGATAAAAATTGCGTATATTCTGTGATTGTCCCATGTGTTGTCGGGGGGAGGTATAAGTGACTTGGTGCTTTAGGACAGTGCTCAGACAATGCAAACTCTTCTCACTTTTCTTCCTTAGACTGTTGGTTTGTGTTATACAGCAGTGCAGTACATTGTCATCAATAAAACTTACATTGCTTTTCTCTTCTCTGGTCTTATTTTTCTACAACTTTTAGAACTCTGGGTATCTTTTCTTTTCAATAAATAAACATTTCTCCTCTGACAGTGTTCCCTTTTTATTTCTGCATTTCATGTACATCGTCTGTGCTTCTCTGGTTCTCTTCCATTGCAGAGTACAAATGTTTCAGTGGGTCTCTCCTTTTTAGATTCCTTCAGTCGGCTCTCATGCATTTTACTCTTCTGTTTTAACTCTTTTGCTCCCTGCTTTTGCTTTTTCTATTTGCAACCGCTACTGTGTGGTCACAATTTGTTTAGCTGAAATATTCAGTGTAGTGATCAATCATCTATACATTGTTGGATATATAACACCAGAAAAAATAGCATTATACAGTGATGCTTGGGAACCAATCACAGATCCTATTTTAGCAGCTTAGGCCTAATTCCTTCTTTGGGGACCTCTAATTCAGCGCCACTCCTAAAGCCTCACTGGCCGATCCCCTTCACTCCTGTGGGTCCGTCAGCCTTTTTTTTTTTTTTTTCGTGTTAGTTCCCACTGGGAACTGACCACATCATATAGGCAATGATGTGGACACACAGAAGAAGGATCCCTCCAGGAAGTAAACGGTAAGGAGAAGCACTCGGCGCTGGATGATCATGTGACATGGATATGGGCAGATTTATTAAAAGATTTAACCATATTGAGTGAAGATTCTTATCTATTCATGTGAAAAACAAATTCATGTTTACTTATTTCATCTGCACATGATTGGGTACTGAAAGTGAACAGGGATTTGCTTTTCGCATGATTAGATAATTAAAGGTAATATTCACACAATTTAAAAAGAGAAGATTCTCAACTCCTTTGGTTAACTCTCTTCCTAGAAAATATATATGTAATTTTATCAAATGCAAGTGAGAAAGCCACTTTACTTCCTTTTGTATTAAATATTCATACAGGGCATTTCCATAAAGTTTGGTCGCCAGTCAAATGGGTACTTTTTGACACACTAGTCTACTGGTAATGCCCAATAGAAGTGATGCCACTAGCCAATTAAACATACTTCTAGAAACTTTAAAGGATAAGTTCACCTTTTGAAAAAATAATAAATGCACATTTTTTTGCAGGTAAAAAAAAGTGCATGTATTATTTTTTGTTGCAGGAGCCTGTAAAGCATTGTACCAGCGATCAGCAGAATGCTGATGCCATGCAGGTCTCCTGCAGATCTGTCAGCATATAGGCTTGCTCGTACCACATACGAGCAAGCCAATACATACTAACGGGAAGCATCAATGCACTATCACAGTGCTCACAGCACTGTGGTAGTTCATTGAGAACTACAAGCTGACAGCCAATAAGGATGTTGGTACTTGTAGTTTTCCATTCACAGAACACTATGAATGAGTGACGCGACTGGGTGTAACATGTTATGAAAGGTGTGAACATATCCTGTATTACACTAATGCTAATAGGGAGTAATTAGGTTTTCCTTCTAAAGGAACATTAAATGGTGGAATCTGAGATTCTAAGTTTGCTTAACTTAAAGTGCATCTGTGCCCAGTCTATGGACATTAAAAGTGAAATTTGGGGGAAAGAAATTACTTGCAATCGGGAGCCTACTGCTCCCACCTTCAACAGCAGTCCTGGATTGTAATTGAAGATGCTGAGCATTAAATGGGTTGTAAAGGCAGAAGTTTTTTTTTTATCTGAATGGATTCGGGTAAAAAGCCTTATGTGTGCATCAGCCTCCCTAACACTTACCTGTGGTCCCTCTCTGTCCATCGATGTCAATGAGTGTCACAGATGTCCCGATTCCCCTTCCTGATTGGCTGAGACACAGAAGCAGCATCATTGGCTCCCGCTGCTGTCAATCAAAGTCAGCTCGTCAATCAGGGGAGTGAAGGGCGGGGCTCCATGTCTGAATAGTCACAGGGAGCTGTGACTCAGCTCGGGTGTCCTATAGCAAGCTGCTTGCTGTGGGGGCACTGAACAGGAGGGAAGGGCCTGGATCACACAGGAGGATCCAGGCTGCTCTGTGCAAATCCACTTCAACAGAGCAGATAAGTATAACTTGTTATTTTTATAGGTAAAAAAAAAAACGAGCCTTTACAATCACTTTCAGAGTAAGGCCTCAGGCCTCATACACACGGACTTTAAAAAAAAAAAAAAGGGGGCTGTAAAGCTAGTAACAATGCCTGGAAAAAATGCAGCGTTAAAAATGCGATGTTATTAGCGTTTTGATTTGGCGTCAATGCGCGTTTAACGCTTGTAAGCGTTAACTCTAAGACGCGTTTTTAAAAAAAAAAAAAACATCCCTCTGCTATTTTCCACTCCCAAATTACTCACATAAACATTTTTACAGCTTAAAAATGTCGGTATAACAATAATGCACGTTTTTGAGCTTTTTTTCGGCGTCAACGTCAAAACAGCTCTAGCGCTGGAGCCTTAGAACGCGCTGGTTTTTTTTTTGGAGCTTAAAAACGACCATACCTGTTACAGCTCAAAAACACCATGGTGTGTAAGAGCCCTTTGAATAACATCTAGTGGTGTTCTTAAGCAGCAAAAAAAAGCTCAAAAAAGCCGTTGTTAAAACATCCGTGTGTATGAGGCCTTAAGGTAATTCTAGCTGTTCCCCCTAGACAAAACCGAGCATTCAAACCTTGGGAGGGGAGTCCCCCCAGTGTATGGGGTCTATCTTTAACATATTTGCACACACAGCAAAAGTGCTTTTAAAACAAAACCCTCACTTTCCTATCTAGCTGCATTCACTGTGAAGTAATTAATTCACAGACATCACAACAAAGCTTCTAAAGGCAGGTTTCAGTCAGGTTTTCTGACAGCTTAGAAATACAATTGTTATGTGTACATTAGTGGATTCATGCTGCCGAAATCCCAGTGCGATAGACAGTAAGTGCATAGGTGTCAGTGCTTCTGTTATACAATTTGACGATCCATTGCTCAATATTGCCTACAGCTATAGAAGTAAATGAGAGCTTGTTGTAAAGTGCAGTTACTGCTTGTTTGGAATATGTAAATACTTTAGTGTGTATAGTCTGAACACGGGTTCACTTTATTTGTATACTTTTATAAAACATTATTGTGTATTTTTTTTATTTTTTATTTTTTTTTTGAGAGCATAGGCTAGATTTTCTATGGAAACAAAATGTAATTTTTACTACTTATCAAAAGGCACTTGGTTCTTTGTCAGTTCATTTAGAGTTACTAAAGGTGTGTACACATGGTTGGTATTCCTATAAACTTGCTGTGAGAGAGTATGCCAACTCTCTGAGCTTCAAGGGCATGCAGTTTTAGCACAGAAGTTCTTTGAGAGATTTGTACCTCTTTTATATCAGTATGCCGTTTATATTTTAACTTATTATATATATTCTACCTTACTATGTAGTGTAACACAGATCACACCTTGGTTTTAACAAGTGGATTTGCTAGCTGCAAGTTAGTTTTAGTCTACTAACTTTCTCAATCACTTTCAAATTCATCTATAAAAACCCTAAGAAAATAAATATATTCAGAATTATTTCAGCATCCTTTTTCAACTTTGTCATTAAGAAAACAGAATTTTTCAGTTAAAGCATAAGTTCACCATCATGCCTCCTGCCTGTGGTAGTCATGCTTGTAACTGTCAGCCTTGCAATGCCTCAAGGGAATTGTAGTTTTGCAACAACTGGAGCGCCACCAGTTTGACACCCCTGTTGTAAAGCATTGCACCAGCGTTTAGAAGATCACTGGTGCCATGCAGGTCTCCTTCATATCTGTCAGTATATCTGTGTACCCGTACATCCTATCGGGGCAAGCAGATACACTGATAGGAAGAAATCAATGAACCACTACAGTGCTCCTCAGCGCCATAGTAGTTCATTGAGAACTACAAGCCCACAACTACAATATATGGCTTGTAGTTCATTCACACACAGAGCTGTGTGACAGAATGACCTGGTTGTGTGGGCGGAGCCCCGCTGATTTTTAAAAGTGACAGCTAGTACAGGAAACTTCTTCCCGTACTGCTGCCACATCGAGGGGGCAGTGGGCAGCGGCTGCAGCATTGGGAACATGTTACATGTTGCACCCTAAAAAAGTTTCCAAAGGTGAACTTATCCTTTAAGGGTAATATGTCAGTTAAGGGTAGTCTTGGTTAATTAATAACTTGTGAAGCTAGTGCCCAGTATTTCTAGTATACACTGTATAAAGTAATATTTATTGTGTTGCACAATTGTTTTATCTTTTAAATTCATAGTTAGGTTGAAAAAAGACACAAGTCCATCTAGTTCAACCAATGAAAAAAAAAAAAATCATACAATCCCATATACACAATCCTACACCCACAGTTGATCCAGAGGAAGGCAAAATACTCCAGGAAAGCATGTTCCCATTTGCTACAGCAGGGGAAAAAAAATCCTTCCTGATCCCCCCGAGAGGCAATCTGATTTTTCCTGGATCAAATGGAAATTCCCAGCAACAGTTTTTGTTTTACAATTGTTTTTTGATTTTAAAATATGGTTACATTTTCATTTTTGGTTGCAAGGAAGAATGAGCATCTTCCATATTAAAATTACCTAGACTAAAAAAAATTGTGACTTGTGGTTAAATACAATCGTCTTTATCCCTTTTTCTTTGCTTAGCTAAGGCGCTCATAAGCATCATGTTATTAATGAATTGCTTGCAAATCAGATTATTAAAAATAAGAGTCTACATTTAGACAAAATATGGACTTTGACTTTCTGGAATTATGCTTTAGAGAAAAAAATTGCAGGTTAATTTATGACCATATTCAAACAAGGACAACACTGGACAATGGATTTAAGGAAATCAATGGGAATGATTGTATTGGGCACAATGTTTAGAGAGAAAAAAAAATTAAATTAGAAAAGAGCCATTGGTGAATTAGGCAAAGTCTTAACCCAACATGTTAGTTTGCTCTTTGCATTTAGTAGTCTCCCTTTTACTCCACAAACTTCTGTACCAATTAATATTACTTTCTTTCCTGTTCCACAGTGGCCCACAGGCATTGATGAGTGGCTCAAATACCATGCTGGGGTGTAGTACTGGTGCCATAGCCCCCGCAGGGATTAATCTGAGTGGCATTTTACCTCCAGGAGGCCTGGTGCCAGGTACAATGCCAGGCACATTGCCGGCTGCCATGCAGTCTGCCTCTCAGGCAGGTTAGTATCATTTAGTTGTCGGTGGCGGTTTGGTGGTAGTATTGTGCTCTGAAAATTGTGAACATTTATGCAGATATTTTAGATCAGTTTTGATTTCATTCTGAATACCACACACAAAATTAGGAAAGTCAATATTTGCCAGAAAAAAAGGAGCTTTCTTTTATATGCCTTACCATAAAAATTATGCAATTAGGTTCATAATTCGATGCCAGATTTCTTCTGCAATTTTTACACTTTTGTGAATTTTTTTTTACATTTTAGTAACATTTTATACATACATACTTATCTTTTTATCTACGTATTTTGTATTTAGTATTTTTATAAACATTTTATTTAAAATATAAATCTATGAGGGGAAAATATCTAAAATGCTGCCATTGCCTATGGGAAAAATCTGTTGCTAATTTTCGGTTCTACACAAAATGTTTAAGGATCATACTCCAGAGATATTTTCATAACTGCCTTCTGACACTATCACATTTGATATATCAGTATTATAAAAGATTGTTGACATATGTCCTAAATGTACACATATGCAAATTGTAAACAGTTATGTTAAATCGGTTGTAAACCACTGGCCCTTTATATTTTCATTTTTTTTTTCTGGGAACCTGCAAAGTAATGTCATAATGTGCTAGTATGCATCACATACTAGCACATCATGTGAAACTTACCTTAAAACGAAGCCCTCCCATGCCGAGAAGCAGGGGCTCCCATCTTCACCCTTCTTGCTTCCGAGTTCGCGGACTCCGGCTCTGTGATTGGCCAGATTTGCGATGACGTCAGTGATGTCACGGCTGCATGTATTGTAAATATCTTCTAAACGGCACACGTTTAGGAGAGATTTATAGTACGTAAAAGCAAAATATAGAAATTTACTTCTACTTTTTAAAAGGTTGATCTAAAAAAAAAAAAAAAATGTATGTCTTAGGAAAAAACTATACTATCAATTAAAATGTATAGAATGTATTGTTATATCAAGTTTAAACATTATTGTTGTTACTGACAATACAAATTAACTTTGGTCGTAAAAATATTCATGAAAATATATTTGCATTATTCTTTCACTACAACACCAGAAATATATGCTTTCGGGCAAAAAAAAAAAAAAAAGGATAAAAAACACAGGGTTTCTTTTATTGTTTGCTGTTCTCAAACAAGATCCAGAATTTTTTTTTTTTTCACAATGAAAACTATATATCCCTCAACCGATTTTGCTTTGATGTTAAACAAAAGACTTTTCTTCAACAGGTGGGCCCTTTGGCATTAAAAATACTTCCAGTTTGAGACCATTAAATCTACTTCAGGTAATTATGGCTTAGTTTTTCAAAAAAAAAAAAAAACTCTAGGGTACCAATTTTCTTATTTTTTTGTTACATGGATACAGATGAGTGGGAAAAATAACTCCAGAATAAGCTTTTAGATTTTTTTTTTTTTTTTTTTTTTTTTTTTACTAAACATGTAGTGGTAAAACAAACCTCTTTTTAAAAGAGCCAAGATAAGATTGCATTTTGGTTTACAATTTAGTGTATCTTGTGCCCTGCTAATGAAACAGTGATATGAGTGACATAGTGTAAAGCCTAGTAGTTGAGTACAGGCCAGAACAGTTTATAGTCTTTCATTCATCTTCTTTATGGTGTTTGACATCATATCTCTAGGCTGTGCAAGTAACTTCTAAAGTGCACTTCAAAGGACACAAACACCATTATGCCTTGTTCACAGCAAAGGTTAATGGGTAGCATAATATATTGTATATCCACTTCAGCTCCAGGTCGTCATCTTCCTTTTTACCCTTTTGTTTACAGGTAATAATTAGTATTTTTTATTTGAAAATTAGTTAGAACCCCCAAACTATATTATTTTTTTAAGCAGAGGCCATAGAGAAAAAATTGGTGGGTGTTGCGATTTTTTTAATTTATTTTTTATGTCACACCGTATTTGCGCAGTAGTTTTTTTAATTTTTTGAAAAAATACACTTTTTTTTAAATTTTTATGCAAAAAAACAATACATTATTCAACTTTTTTCTAAAAATATAAAAGATACGCCAAGTAAACCGTTACAAAACATGTCACGCTTATAATTTGTGCACGCCTGTTCGACAAACAACGTAAACTTTTCTATCTATAGGCGACACATTAAAAGCCTTTTACCACTTCAGATTTACACAGGAAGTCTAGATGCTTGATTTACTGTCTATAATCTGACATTCGCGGTGATGCCTCTGCGGTCTATAAGACCCCAAATCCCTCTTCTGCCCTTGAAATGCTTTCAAAACACCAAGATCTGTGTTTTTGAATGCTTTAATTTAGCCTCAGGGTAAACCAGAGGTGATGTCATGTTATCGTTTCCGAGTTACTATCATGAACAGCCGATCAAAGCCAAGTTAGCATAAAAAATTAATAAAAACACTTGCCGCAGCAGTGCTTCTTTCAGTATGAGAATATGACCATATAGCTTTGCTTGGGGAACTGAACACCACTTAGTAACTCTTTTGTGTGTGCGTGTGTATCTCCCTCACCATGTTGTGATGTCAGTGTATGTAGCTCTGCCCAATGCATGTCCTCATTGGCTGACTTCATCAGGAACTGCCATTATTGATGACTTCAACAAATGATGAAATGCACAGAGTAGAGCCTACACACAGACAAAACATGACCCAACACCCAGACACAAGCAAAGTACCTTGGTACATACAGTGCACTATAGTGAGTGATGTTAAGTCCTTGTACATTATTTGGGAATCAACATTTCTCTCAACAAAAGAATGGCCCAATATAGGAGGACAAATTCTACAGGTCAAGACTCAGCAGTTGTTACATCTTAAGGAAAGGGAACACCCTTTAAAGGACAGGTGCACATTTTAAACAGATGACAACTAGTTCATGTGAAAAAGGCTATCTACGTCAAACTGAAACAACCATTCCTGAACAGGGGTAGGGACCTTCCATGCCTTCAGTCTTCCACATAGAATGCTTCACTGGCCATTTGACAACAGTTTACAACTTTTAGCCATGTAAATCGAGGAAATCACACCTATGCCGACTACATGACACCAAGATCAGGATTATGTACTAGAACAGGGTAGTGCCACAGCGTCTCATCCTATTTTTGGACAGCCAACATCTACACATTCCAAGGAGATTGGAATTCCAATGTTTCTGTGCTACCTGTGGATATAAATGCTGGGGTATGCTTCTGAAACTCCTGTGAACTAAAAGAAAAGTGGCTTGGAGAAGTTACAAAACATCTTTAACATTACAGAACAAGTTCACTTGAATGTGAATAACTACTACTAGCTAGACTTAGGCCAGCCATAGACGGTTTGAATCTCCGCTGGTTCAGCAGGAACCGGGAGAGAATTGAACCATGCATGGGCAGGCTGAATGTACCCAAGTTGATCGATCAACTCGAGTACAACCAACCTGCCAGATTTTGCTAGCAGCTGGTATAGCCACTAGCAATAATCACTGTGTTCTCCTGGTGGAGATGGCTTCCCCCGCCAGGAGAATATAATGGCTCAGCGGGAGGGATTCCCCTGTGGACAGATTACTGGGAGGGGCTGGGGAAGACCTGGCTGTCATGGTGCACTTTGGAACCAATGACAAAGTCAGAGGCAGATGGAGTGTCCTAAAGAACGATTTTAGGGACTTGGGAGCTAAATTGAGGAAAAGGACATCCAAGGTAGTATTCTCAGGAATACTACCGGTACATTGAGCCACACCAGAAAGGCAGAGGGAGATTAGTGAAGTAAACCAGTGGCTGAAGAGCTAGTGTAGTAAGGAGGGGTTTGGGTTCCTAGAGGACTGGGCCGACTTCTCAGTCGATCACCAGTACTATAGAAGGGACAGAGTGTGCCTAAATGAGAAGGGTGCAGATCAGCTGGGAGTAAAGATGGCCAAAAGGTTAGGGGGGTATTTAAACTAGGCAATGGGGGAAGGGCCCAGAGGTAGAGATAGTCAGCGCGGAACATATTCCAGAGGGTAATATTGGGGGCATTAGTGGTAGGTTGACTAAAGTACATAAACCCAAGGTAAGTATAGTAACAAGTCCTAGTTGCAATCTTGGAACACCCAATAAGAGGATAGTATGCGACCGGTCTAAACTAAGTGGCATGTTCACCAATGCCAGGAGCCTGATGGGTGAACTAGAGATACTGTTGTACAAGGAGGATTTGAATTTTGTGGGAATTTCAGAATCCTGGTTCAACAGCTCTCATGATTGGCTGACAACCATTCAAAGGTATACCCTTTATCGCAGGGATAGAGATTGTAAAAAGGGGGAGGGGTATGCCTATATATCAAGAATAATGTACAAGTGAATGGGTAGAGCTCCAAAGAGATGAAACCAAGAGGAAAATATTACTGGGAGCATGCTATAGGTCCCCTAACCTGAGAGAAGGGGGGGGGGGACGGATCTCCTATCACAAGTTGGATTAGCAGCAAGGATGGGAAGTGTTATCATAATGGGGGATTTTAATTATCCAGACATGGATTGGGCGGAGGGTACCACACATTGGTCTAATGCCGCGTACACACGGTCGGACTTTTCGGCTACAAAAGTCCGACAGCCCGTCCGACAGACTTTTGGCGGACTTTCTAATGAACTGATTTGCCTACATACGATCACACAAAAGTAGGACGGATTTGTACCTGATGACGTACACCGGACTAAAATAAGGAAGTTGGTAGCCAATAGCTGCCCTAGCGTGGGTTTTTGGCCGCCGGACTAGCATACAGACGAGCGGATTTCTGGGTCCGGCGTAGTTACGACGTAAAGATTTGAAACATGTTTCAAATCTAAAGTCTGTCAGATTTGCGGCTGGAAAAGTCCGCTGAAAGTCCGGGGAAGCCCACACACGATCGGATTGTCAGCCGTATTTTGTCCGTCGGCGTCCGGACTTTTGTAGACGAAAAGTCCGACCGTGTGTACGCGGCATAAGGCTCTCCAGTTCCTAAATGTCTTGCAGGACAATTTCATGGTTCAGATGGTAGACTCACCAACTAGAAATAAAGCGTTACTGGATCTATTGATTACCAACAATACAGACCTGATCACGGATGTGGAAATACGGGGCAATTTAGGTAACAGCGATCACAGGTCAATTGGCTTCAGTATAAATCACACAAATAGGAAACATAAGGGGAATACAAAGACACTGAATTTCAAAACTTCCCTGAACTACGAACCTTGTTAGACGGCATGAATTAGGATAAAATCTTAGAAACAAAGCACACGGAGGAGAGATGGGTTTGCTTTAAGAGCGTATTAAATAAGGGCATT
Source organism: Lithobates clamitans (assembly GCA_037952925.1). Lineage (NCBI taxonomy): Eukaryota > Metazoa > Chordata > Amphibia > Anura > Ranidae > Lithobates > Lithobates clamitans. Next base: position 2,491,360 of record JBBGZY010000125.1, on the reverse strand, counting down.
AGCCAATGAATCCCATTGGGTAATAAATTAAAAAGAGCGACCAAAAGTCCTGGATGGCTTAACTCCAATGAGAAAATGCATATAAAAACAAATGAGAAGGCCTTCAAAAAAGGTTGAGGGATCATCATCAGCATTCAGACTTTATAAAGAATGCAACAAGAAATGTAAGGGTGCAATTAGGGCGGCTAAGATAGAATACGAAAGACACATAGCGGAGGAGAGCAAAAAAAATCCCTAGAAATTCTTTTAAGTATGTAAACTGTAAAAAAGGAGAACAGACCATATTGGCTCCATAAAGAATGAGGAAGGACATCTGGTTACAAAGGATGGGGAGATGGCGAAGGTATTGAATTTATTCTTCTCCTCAGTCTTCACGAGTGAATCGGGGGGCTTCAGTAACCAAAACTGCAGTCTTTATCCTCATGACACATCACAGGAAGCACCTCCATGGTTAACAGAGGACAGAATTAAAATTAGACTTGGGAAACTTACCATTAATTAATCCCGGGACCAGATGGCTTGCATCCGAGGGTACTTGGGAAACTCAGTCAAGTAATTGCCAGACCATTGTTCCTAATTTTTACTGACAGTCTACTGACTGGAATGGTACTAGGTGATAGGAGAAAAGCCAATGTAGCACCAATATTTAAAAAGGGCCCAAACTACATCCCTGGGAATTACAGACCAGTTAGCCTAAAATCAATAGTATGCAAGCTCTTGGAGGGGATGATAAGGGATTATATACAAGATTTTAGTAACGAAAACGGTATCATTAGTAGTAATTGGCATGGATTCATGAAGAATCGTTCTTGCCAAACCAATCTATTAACCGTCTATGAGGAGGTGAGTTTTCGAGGAAGGGAGTTTAACAAGACACGTGGCCACTTATTAAAATTAGAAGAAAAGAGGTTTAACCTTAAACTACGTAGAGGGCTCTTTACTGTAAAAGCGGCAAGGATGTGGAATTCCCTTCCACAGGCGATTGTCTCAGCGGGGAGCATCGATAGTTTAAAAAAACTGTTACATAAGCACCTGAACGACCGCAACATACAGGCATATACAATGTAATTCTGACATATAATTACGCACATAGGTTGGACTTGTGTCTTTTTTTTAACCTCACCTACTATGTAACACCGTCTGTGGTTGCAGCTTCAAGTAACCCTTTGCCAGATGCCCGTGGTTTTAGGAAAGAAATTTGCTCTGTCTTTGGCCAGCTTTAGGGATTTATTTATAAAGCAAAGAATGTGAAATTTTACCAAACCTTCAGTGCAGATGAATCTTCCTGGTACAGTACATGTTTTAAATGACAGCGCTTGATTCACTTGCAGGTAATGTTTGGTGAACATCAGTCGCTGCTTTATAAATATGCCTCTGAATCCATTAAAGGCAGCAACGTTTTAATTGAAATATTTTTAAATTCCTAAACATAAATATTCAGTAACACCTTTTTTGCAACATGTGAAATTTAACCTTAAAGCGGAGTTCCACCCAAAAGTGGAATTTCCGCTCATTTGTCTCCTCTCCCCCTCCGGTGCCACAGTTGGCACCTTTCAGGGGGACAGGATACCTGTCTTTGACAGGTATCCTGTTCCCACTTGCGGGAGTCTGCGCCGCGGCCCATGACGTCACCGCGGGGCTCCCTCCTCCTCCCCGTCGCTGTGCCAGTAGGAGAGAGGAGCGGGGCCTCGCGCATGCGCAATTGGGTCCCCGGTGTTAAGTCCTAAGGCTACAATGCCGGGTTCCCTTACCCGCAATGGCGGCAGCAGCACCACCCGACAGCTGATGGAAACATCAGCTGCGGTGCCGACAGCGCTGGACTCCAGGACAGATAAGTGTACTATTATTAAAAGCCAGAAGCTGCAGTATGTGTAGCTGCTGGATTTTCATTTTTTTTTTTTTTTTTGGACGGACCTCCGCTTTTAAAGAAACAAGAAAATATTTAAAGCTACTTAGCTGGAAATCATGTACAGACGTATACACTTTGAACTCGGTGTATAAAAATGCACTGTTTTCCATGACAACCAGTCTGCGACTGACATTTGTACAGTTCTAAATGAAAATAAATGTAAAAGTATGGATTGGTTATTTTATGAATGAAGTTTGCACTGACAGCACATTTTTCATGCATCTGGCCCTTATGTACAGTATATAACAGTTTTACATTGGGCTCAGTTCACCAATCTAAAGCACCAGCATGTAGAATTATTTTGAAAACCATAATTTAAGTTGAATCCAGTGAAATTAGAAAGCTACAGTTACATGGAATAGAAAATGGAGTGCCTTAGGCTGTTGTTAAAGCTTTGTAAATTGAGCCTTTTGTGTTAGGGGTGCACAGCTAAAATATTAATATAAAAATAAAGGCCGTAAAATACTTGCACTTACTGTGGTTAACTCTTATAGTGTATGTGAAGGGCATTCCTGACAAGCTTTCTAGTGCATAAAATATCAGTAATTCAGTTAGTTTGGTTAAACAATTCCCTCTCACAAAGCATTACACATTGTGTGTTTATACAGTGTTTCTTATAACTTGTAGTTAGGTGATTCTTTGATTTTGTAAAGCATTTAAACTGTTGTGTGACCACACTCTGCAATGAAGTGCACTGCACGTTTCTCAAACTGGGTATCATCTTTGAAACAGCTTCCTGGCGGTTCACTCATATTCAACCCAATGCAGCAACAGCAGCCTCAGCTGTCCCAGTATTCACCTCAGCAGTCGGCCACATCCAGTCCCCAGCAGCAGGGGGATCAGCTGGGACTTTTACCATCGGTAAGTGTTATGCCAGGGTATACATACATAGAAGATACATAGAAGATTGTGTTTGTCTACTACAACTCAACTTTGAATCAGCTTCATACACACTTTGTAGGAATACCGAGGGCAACTAATTTTCCTACAGTATTTACTTTGCAGCAGAAAAATAAATGAGCTAGCATGAGATTGGCTGCTAGAAAAAGGTTCTTTTTTGAAAACCCATGTGGTTAACATACCTTACACAACATCATATGTATCATATACAGTATATATGTGTGTGTAAGTACAGTGCAAACATTTTAGACATGTGTGAAGAAATGCTGTAAAGTAAAAATGCTTTCAAAAATATAAATTCTAATTGTTTATTTTTATTAATGTACAAAATGCAAAGTGAGCAAACAGAAGAAAAATCTAAATCAAATCAATTTTTGGTGTGTCTACCCTTTGGCTTCAAACCAGCATCAATTCTTACACTTTGTAACATACACTTGCACAAAGTCAGGGATTTTGTAGAACTAGTCAGGTGAATTATTAACAAATCATACCAAGCAGGTGCTAATGATCATCAGTTTCATATGTAGATTAAAACATAGTCATTGAGCTTAACAGATGTGTAGGAGGCTTAACACGGAGTGAGGAACAGTCAAACTCTGCTACTAAGATGAAGTTGTAGAAGACTGTTTCATGTCACAGGTCATGCACCATGGCAAGACTAAGCACAGCAAAAAGACACAAGGTAGTTTTACTGTATTAGCATAGTCTCTCCAAGGCAAAGATTTCAAAACAGACTGGGGTTTCAAGATGTCCTGTTAAAGCTCTTTCGAAGAAGCACAAAGAAACAGTCAACATTGAGGACCGTAGATGCAGTGGTTGAAACTTCCCATCAATACCATAAGATGTCCAACAGTGTCATCAGCACAGAACGGGGGAAACCAGTGGGACCCAGGTACACCCATCTACTGTTCAAAGAAGTCTTGCCAGAAGTGGTCTTCATAGAAAAACTGCAGCCAAAAAAAACATACCTCCGACGTGAAAACAAGACTGACTCAACTGTGCATTAAAATATAGGAACTGTGCAGAAAAATGGCAGCAGGTGCTCTGGACTGATTAAAAATGTGAAATTTTTGGCTGTAGCAGGAGGCAGTTTGTTTTCTGAAGGGCTGGAGAGGTACAATCAGTATCTGCAGGCAACTGTGATGCATGTTGGAGGTACTTTGCAAGTTTGGGGCCAGGATCAATGATGTCCTAAATGCTGATAAACAAAGGCAGATACTTTTCCATTACGCCATGCCATACCATCAGGGAGGAGTGTGATTGGCCCCAAATGTATTCTGCAGCAGGAAAACAACCCCAAACATGCAGCCAATGTCATTAAGAACTATCTTCAGCATAAAGAACAAGGAGTCCTGGAAGTAATGGTTTGGCCCCCATGGAGCCCTGATTTCAACATCAAGTCTGTCTGGGATTACATGAAGACAGAAGGATTAGAGGCAGCCTACATCCACAGAAGATCTGTGGTTGTTCAAGGTTTTGAACAACCTACCTACCAAGTTCCTTCAAAAACTGTGTGCAAGTGTACCTAGAATTGATGCTGCTTTGAAGGCAAAGGGTGGTCACACCAAAGATGATTAGGATTTATCTTCTGTTCATTTACTTTTTATTTTGGTAATTGATAAAAATAAACTATTAACGCTTCCATTTCTGAAAGCATTCTTAATTTACAACATTTTTTACACCTGCCTAAAACTTGTTCACAGTAGTGTGTGTGTGTGTGTGTATATATGTATAATTATATATATATATATATATATATATATATATATATATATATATATATATCATACATACATACATACATACATACATACATACATACATACACACACAAATTTTTCGGTACCCTTCCATGAAAAGAGAACTCACAATTTTCTCTGAAATAACTTGAAAGTGACTAAAGTGATTGCATGTTCCATATATGATAAAATGAGACTTCTTTTAATTTTGGTTTCAAATGAATTTTTTTTTAATAATAAAACAAAAATAACAGGACTCCTAGCCTAATATTTTGTTGCAAAATCTTTTAGAAATAATCTCTCCAAATATACAATTTCTGTAGCTCGAAATGAGACATCTGCACCTTCCAACATGTAGTTTGGCACACTCTTCATGAGCAAACTGCTCTAGCTGTCTCCGAATTAAAGGGTGCCTTTTTCAGACTGAATATATTTCAGCTCTTTCCATAGATGTTCAATAGGATTTACATCAGGACTTATTGAATTCCATTTCAAAATGGCCAAATGTTTTGTTCTTGGCCATTCTTAAATGCCTTTACCTGTATGTTTTGAGACTTTAAACTGTTGGAGGACCCATGACCTGCAACTGAGACAGAGCTTTTTGACACCTGGCAGTATGTTCCGTTCTGAAATTCCTTGATAGCCTTTGAAGGTTGTGGACTGCACATCTTCAAGTAACCCTATGCCAGATGCAGCAAACCAGCCCCAAAATGTTTTTTGTCTTTAACTATTTGAAGACCAGGCCTTTTCTGACACTTGTTTTTACTTGGGGAAAAAAAAAAAGAAAAAAAATTTTTCTAGAAAGAATACACTTAAATTAATTTTAAGTCCTCATGCACACGGACGTTTTTACAGCTGCTTTTTTGAGCTTTTTTTGCAGCTTAAAAAGGCCTGTCTATGTTAGTCTATGGCTTCATGCCCACCTAGGCGTTTTTGAGCTGCAAGTGGCATAAGCGTTTTTAAGCTGTAAAAAAAACCCAGGACCAGTGGGTTCTGAAAGACGTTTTTCAGCTGTAAAAACGCTCTAACGCTGAAAAACGCTCAAAAACGTCATTCGCCAACGTTTTTGATCCATTGAAAAAAAAAAAAAAAAAATTTGAAAAAAAAAAACCGCTAACGCGGAAAAACGCTAAAAACCGCTATTGCAAAAACGCTGAAAAAAGTTAAAAAAAGTCACTGCAAAGATACTGGCGTTTTCATAACGTTTTTTTAACAGCCTGTGTGCATGAGGGCTAATGCAAGAAAACACAATATATAACCCCATTTTTGGTAAAATATAAAAGAGGATGTTACATCAAGTAAATAGATACCTAACATGTCGCGCTTTAAAATTACACACGCTCGTGGAATGGTGACAAAATACAATACTTAAACATAGGTGACATTTGATTTGTTTTTTTTACAGGTTACCACTTTTAGAGTTACAAAGGAGATCTATATTTAGAATTATTGCTCTCGCTATAATGTTTGCGGCGCTGCCTTACGTGTGGTGTGAACACCGTTTGCGACCGATGTATGCGTACTCCTCTGAGCACGAGCACGGAGGGCTGGGGAATCTTTAAAGAATGTTAAAAAAATTTTTATTGAAAAAAAAATATTTTTACACTGTCCCTTTTTTTATTTTTTTGATTACTTTTATTGCTGTCCCAAGAAATGTAAACATCCCTTGTGATTAGCAATAAAGTATGACAGGTCCCCTTTATGGAGACATCTAAGGTCTAAGAGACCCCAGATCTCTCCCCTACCAATGAAAGCATGAGATTAAAAGAAAAAAAAAAACACAATGACCTCATGCTTTTCAGAAAAATATAAAAATGGCTCAGTTTACATTTTCCCTAACCGGAAGTGACAAAATGCTTGTCGCTTCTGGTCTCCTAGACCATAGAGATAATCAGCAACATTTCGATGCCCAATCACCTCTGTTGTGAGTGGCCGTAACCGTCGGATTGGATCTCCGGTGTGGCACAGAAAAGGTACGCACACCAGAGAGCGGTAGAAGGGGGAATACAACCCCTCCCACTGCTTGTAAAAGTGATCCAGCGGCTAATCAGCTGCTCAGATCAAATTTATAGGTTGGGGAATTGCCAGCTGAAAATTTGAATACCTGGGTTCTGGCTGACAGCTGCAGCTATGGCCCTGGTATAACCGCTTAAACACCATGACATACATGTACTATGTGTGACTGTGTGGCAAGTGGTTAAACCTAGACTGTCACTTGCCAAAAAAACTCCAGTTTTGTCTCAGCTGTCCAAAGGACATTCTCCCAGAAGCAATGTACTCTGTCAATATGCATTTTTACAAATTCCAGTTTGGCTAAAAAAAAAAAAAAAATCTCCAAATGTGGTGTTCTCTCTGTACTTTTTCTTTTGAGCCCACTGCCACTCAAAAACAGAAGGATGGTATGATCAGACACTGATGTACAGTACTGTGCAAAAGTTTTAGGCAGTTGTGAAAAAATGCTGTAAATTAAGAATGCTTTCAGAAATAGAAGTGTTAATAGTTTTATCAATTAACAAAATGCCTTCAAAACAGCATCAATTCTTCAATTCTTCTAGGTACACTTGAACACAGTTTTTGAAGGAACTCAGCAGGTAGGTTGTTCCAAACATCTTGGAGAACTAACTACAGATCTTCAGTGGATGTAGGCTGCCTCCGATGCTTCTGTCTCCTCATGTAATCCCAGACATACTCGATGATGTTGAGATTATGGCTCTGTGTGAGCCAAACCATCACTTCCAGGACTTTTTTTTTTTATGCTGAAGATAGTTCTTGATGACATTGGCTGTATGTTTGGGGTCCTTTTCCTGGTGCAGAATACATTTGGGGCCAATCGCACACCTCCCTGATGTTATAACATGGCAGATAAGTATCCATCCTGATCTTGACGAATTCTCCAACTCCATTTGCAGAAAAGCAGCCCCAAACTTGCAAGGAACCTCCATCATACTTCACTGTTGCTAGCAGACACTCCTTATTGTATCACTCTCCAATCCTTTACGAACAAAATGCCTTTTTTCTACAGCCAAATATTTCAAATTTTGACTCCTCACCCCTCCTTATGACTCCTAGAGCGCCTGCTGCCATGTTTCTGCATGCCAGTCTCTATCTTTTTGTGCAATTAGCCATGGAAACAAGACTAAGTGACTCAACTATGCAGACACCTATTGATATGGAACTGTATGAAAAAAGTAGATATTTAAACTACTTCCTAAGTTTTGGTGGAGGTGTCCTGTCAGGTATTTAGTGTTTCAAAAGATTCCCCTTCAGCTGATGTCAAACTTATGATTCATGCCTGGGCTGTTTATTTAGGACACAGTAGGGAGGAGAAATACTCACCAATTGCATGTTTTGCTCCACCACTGGATGGATAAGCGAGGTATCGCCCCCCTCCACTGGCAGTTTATAATCTGCAAAGTAGATAAGTAGTTTCCTTGCATATTCTAGCATATTTCCTTTTTATTCAAGGCTGTGGCTGGGGACATCTTGCAATGGGATCACGGATGTGTAATTTGGCCCCCTGTATCACCTGAAATTCCTGTCTGATTCTGCCTGGATATGCCCTCCTCCTGTAAACTAACCACGTTTTTTTTATGGCTGCTGAGCCCTAACACCGTGGTCAGTTTACGTGCCTCCGTCATCCGCAGCCCTGCTCTCTGCTCTCCTGTGTCCCTCCAACCCCCCACCTCACGCCTGTCAGCTCCCACTAGCGCCACTCTGTTCCCCTCCCTGCTGCTACAATTCTATGTTCTCTATACCATCCCCTCTGTTAAATAACAACCTGTGTCCTAGTGCCTGTGGTTTATTTAAAAAAAACAAATTTCTACCTGTTTTCACAGCGCCTCCCGGCGCTCACGTGACTCCCGGTTCTCTTCTCCTCTCCTCCCCGGCTGACGTCAGTGGGAGTTCTCGGCCTTGCTCGCTGGAGCTGTCAAATGAGGAGAGGAGAGAGCCGGGAGTCACGTGGGCACCTGGAGGTGCTGTGAAAACGGTAGAAGTCAGCTTTTTTTTTTTTTGTTTTTTTTTTTTTGTTTTTTTTTTTTTTTTTTTTTTTTTTTTTTTTTTGATGTGTGTCCTTTTCATGGTGGGAATTCATTCCATAATATAACACATAGCGGTCTTCCTTTTGGTCCATTTAATCATGAAGTTAGAGGAAACTATTTTTGTCATGGAATCTTTTATCAAGGGAGGACTGACATCTATATCCAGAGACAACGTAATAAAATAAAATAGAATTTTGCAAATATTGAAATCCCTTGCAAAATAAACAAGATTTTAGTTAGGCTTTTTTAAGTTTAATAACTTAATTTGCAGTCTCATACCACCTAGAAAAATATATCAATGACAGCGCAAAGTGATCGGTTCTCTTGTAACTACTGTTCTGGCAGGGTATTGGAGCAGTGGAGTATGATGCAGAAGGGCAAAGTGACAGATTCTCCATAACTAGATTCACTGTTACTCTGCTCATCCAATGGGGGGGGGGGTCACTACCTCCTTATTTTCACCTTACTAGCGATTCCCCACTGTTCCTTTCTCGTTCGCAGCCAACACTGAAATAACGGATGAGGGGGAAATTGCATCACTCCTCTGGTGCTCTAGACAGTGCTCAGGCCTAGTGATTTACTTTTAGAACCAAGCATTGCCAAAGACAAGGTCCCATACTCCTCCATGCCCAGAAGCATCAGTTATCTATAGAATGCTCTGACAGTGTAATGAAGCAGTGTCTCTAAAAGGGCCTCCCCAACTCAATTTACCAAACCAGTAGTTTTTCACCCCTCCTTCCTCCTCCACAGCTCTCGCTGACTGGTGTCGGTGACAGTGGCATCCCTCCCCCAGTCATGTGACAGTGCTCTGGCCTAGTGATCAGATGCCAGACCTGAGCCCTATGAAGAAGGTCACAAGCTCCTCTATCCCTGAAGTGTTGGGTATTGTCGATAGCGATATGGAGGAGGAGCCCCTATACTTGGTACCTCAGTGCCACAAAACATACAGACAATTGCACAAGGTGGATTTTGCCATTTTTTACACCTGCAATTCATATTTCACTGTGCAATAGCCCATAGCTAGACTTTTAGACCCCTTTAACACCGAGGGCATTTTGCAGGCGCTATAGCATATATTAAAAATAGCGCCTGCAATTTGCCGTCAAACAGCTGCTCGATTGTCTCCAGTGTGACACTGGAGCGGAGGGGTGCGCTGGCAAGACGTCAGGAAAAGTCCTGCTAGCAGCTTCTTTGGAGCGGTGAAGGAGCGGTGTGTTTAACGCTCCTCCACCGCTGCTCCCCATTGAAATCAACCCTTTTCCGCCGCTAGCGGGGGGTTAAAGACGCCCTGCTAGCGGCGGAATAGCGCCGCTAATACGACGGTAAGCGACGCTAAAAATAGCGCCACTTTACCGCCAACGCCCCCCGCAGCTCGGTGTGAAAGCCCTCTTAGGCCTTGTGCACGCTTGCAGCTGCTTTTAGGGGTGTCAGGCTTTTTTTTTTTTCTTTCTGCCTCTAAACTCCCCTGAATATTAGCCTATGTGTCCATGCACAAATAGAACCCACTGCCAGTGCGTCCAGGAGCAGCAGCGTTTTGGCAGAAAAAAACGCTTGACGTGCTAAACTCGCATTCAAGTTAGGCATGGTGAGTGCTTGAGCGTTAATTCATTTCAATGGCCAGAATAAATTATTCTGGCCAATAATTCCCAAGCTCTTGACGCCTGTAAATGCGTCCAAAAGCTTGTAAAAGCTTAAGATACCTTTACAAGCGTCAGGCTGTTTTTCTGCCAAAACGCTGCTGTCAGGAGGAAAGGATTCTAGGCGAGTTTAAAAAACATCCTGTGTGCATGAGGCCTTGTACATAGATATTCATTATGCAGCTTTGGTATTCAGTGACTCATAAAATCATTACTGAATACTGAGCATTGCAAATACAAGCTACATAAACCCATATGAACATACTATAGTGGTATTTACAAAAAAGACCTGTGGGGTATGATCAAAAATATAGGCATATTTGGAAATAGGAGAGTTATGTTTTGTGTACCCTGTCTGTTACAAGTCTCACGTTATTTAAAGAGGAACTGCAGTCTGCTCACATCATTTGTAATAAAAACATCTTTGCCATTCTGAAGCTTCCCTCCAACCACTTTGCATATTATTTTATATATACTGTGATTCTGAACTTGCCAAATATGCTGCAGAAATCTCCCTCCACTAAGTCTGGCTGCAACCATTTTAACTGTGGGCAGCTGAAGCCGCTGCCTGTTCACTTCCTGGATTTACACAGACACACAGAAGCACACCTCCAGCTCTGCAGCTCTCATTGACCCTCTTCCTGGCAAACTCTTACGAGAGTGAGAGAGAGAGCTGTGCATGATGTCATAAGCCTAGTCTTTTTTCCAGACAAGAAACAGGAAGTGGGCTATATAAGGTATTTACTGGCAGAAAAAAAATGTTTTACTATCCAAAGTTAAAACAAGGGTAGAGGATTTAATAGATGGAAAGATAAAAAAAAGACTGAAGTTCCGCTTTAAGATAATTTGAAAAGTGAAATGATTACTGTTCATGTACTTTTTGTTTTCACCCTGCCAGGGATTGGAACACGGTTCTAGTAGCCAAGAACAGACTTTATCTGCACAGCAAGCAGCTGTCATTAATCTAACTGGAGTAGGTGGTTTTATGCCTCAGCAGGCAGCTGGTATGTATTCCTATTCCCCAATTACATTCTTTTCAACATCCCAACTCACCCGCAGTCTGTTGACCCAGACTGTACTCAACAGTCATGCAGCAAAAGTGGAAGTCCATTCCTCTTGTAAAACATCACCTACCTGTTTGTTGCCTGGAGGTCTTCATAGGTATTCCAGGTCTTACTGCTGACAGTTAATGATCTGTCAGACTCTTATCAATCATTGGAGATTACATTCACACTTATCACTCAGAGTGCCAGTCTTCTGAAAATTATATTATAAAATTGCATCTGAGTGGTTTAATAAATTCTGCCAGGCTGGGTTAGAGTAGTTACCTGTAATCATTTTACTGCGTGGATCCAAATTGAGGTGTGAAGCTGCTTTAAATTAGGTTACAAGTGGAACTCCATCCAGGGTGCAAGGTTTGAGCCCTCACAGTGCCTCCATGGCTCTTCAAGACCCCAATAAGAGGACACCCCTACCTTCTGAAATCCCCTTACCACCTAGCCAAACATCTAATATCTGAGGAAGCTCAGCAGGGGGATATCTGGTGGACACGTGATGATTCCCCAATGCAGCTCTGTCTGCAGCAGGTGGCGAGTCCTCACTTTGTGGTCTTCAAGAGCTGTGGCCTCCAGCAGAATCTTCAGCTTTCAACACTTCCAGTTGTATGCCCCCCCCCCCCCCCCCTGTTGAGTGCTGTGGTTTCTTTCTTCGATACCACTGTATACAGTGGTAATATAGTGGCAGACAAAAGGAACCTCAGAATGCATTTGTTTCTGCTGGAGGCAGACAACACAGGTTGAAATTGCCACCCACCAGTGTTTTGTTTTATAGCAACCTTTTTCAGCCTTTGTGGGTAACAGTAATGCCACGTACACACGAGCGGACTTTACGGCAGACTTTGCCCGGCGGATGAGATTTCGGCGGACAATTCGATCGTGTGTGGGCTCCAGTGGACTTTGTTTTCTCAAAAGTTGGACGGACTTGGATTTGAAACCTGTTTTAAATCTATCCGACGGACTCGAGTCCGGTCGAAAAGTCCGCTCGTCTGTATGCTAGTCCGATGGACAAAAAGCCATGCTAGGGCAGCTATTGGCTACTGGCTATGAACTTCCTTATTCTAGTCCGGTCGTACGTCATCACATACGAATTCGACGGACTTTGGTTGATTGTGTGTAGGCAAGTCCGTTCATTCAGAAAGTCTGTCTTAAAGTCCGTCAAAGTCCGCCGGGCAAAGTCTGCCATAAAGTCCGCTCGTGTGTACGCAGCATTAGCTTTAAACATCTGTAGGCAACTTTTTGGAAACAGGCTCTGAGAAAAATATGGGGGCTGGTGGTGTTCATCCCTTTTTAATTTAAAAAAAAAAAATGCGTTTTGATTGACTGTCATGTTGATCTAATACTTTCTAGATCACTGATGCATAAAAATATCCAAATCAGGAGTTTTAACTGTCCCATGGTTGTTTCAGGTCAGTGTATTGAAAAGAGAGAAGGGTAACTAGCATTTTCAGAAGAAGGTCCACAATGAAACACAGTTTCCTTTAAGTAAAATCTCCATTTTTTTTTTTTTTTTTGATTTATCAGTTGGAAAAATAATGATTATGACAGGTGTCGTCTAACTAGAGCACCTGTGATAGAGGCCAGCAGCAGCTCCCATAGACATGTGACATGAAAATAACCAACCTGCACAATAAATGAAAGAATCCCCAAAAAAACTTTTTTTCTCTTTCAGTGGAAGCTTAAAATACAGCGTCACAGTATGATACAGTAATCATAAAAGTATATAGTGCATCACATATCAGACACATCACAGAACAATGCAGACGCACTGCTAGCAGAACATACTCCACCGACTTGCATAGTGTGATGAAATCATAAAGGTCAGGCTCCATCCCTTTTATGCGTATCGTCCAATAGTGAGATTTCTTCAGAAAAAGGCCCACTATTGAACGATACAAGTAAAGAGACAGAGCCAGACCTTGATGACGTACTCACGCTGTGCGAGCCAGGGGAGTGTGTTCTGTGAGCGGTGTGTCTGCAATGTCATGTGATGTGCCTGGACTGGACGAATTACATGTGCACAAGCTTTGTGAGGGTTTTTTTAAAAATGTATTTTATACAATAAAACCATTGAGTGAGCACTATAATGCCGCGTACACACAAGCGGATTTTCCGTTGGAAAAAACTTGGATGGTTTTTCCGACGGAATTCCGCTCAAGCTTGCCTTGCATACACACGGTTACACAAAAGTTCTCTGAACTTTCGACCGTCAAGAAAGCAGGGACATACACCACTACGACGAGCCAAGAAAATGAAGTTCAATGCTTCCGAGCATGCGTGGAATTGTTTCCGAGCATGCGTAGGAATTTTGCGCGTCGGAATTTGTACAGATGATCGCATTTTCGGATAGGAACTTTTTCCGACCGAAAAATTGAGAACCTGCTGTCAATCTTTTGCTGGCGGGAATTCCCGCCAGCAAAAGTCCGATGGAGCATACACACGGTCGCATTTTCTGACCAAAAGCTCTCATCGGTCTTTTGCTGGATGAATTTCCGATCGTGTGCATTAGAGTTCTTTTCTCTTTTATATGAGTCTGATAATGCTGAGGTGATCAGTGTGGAGAGCTGGATTGCTGCAAAGGAGACCTGATTATCAGTTTACTCCTATGTGGGGATTAATGCCAGATAGACCTCATGATTATACAGAAGTCAAATTGTAAAGGTGAACAATTTGGAGTTGCACTGGGTGAAGAGTGAACACCTTTGAGTGTGAAATTTAAAGAAGCGCACTGATCATTGAATTGTGACTTATGCCGTGTACACCCGGGCGGACTTCGGCATCAAAGGTCTGCCGGTCTTTCCGACGGACTTTCGAACAAATGGACTTGGCTACACACGATCACACCAACGACTGATTCGTACGTGATGTACGACCGGACTAAAATAAGGAAGTTGATAGCCAGTAGCCAATAGCTGCCCTAGTGTCGGTTTTCGTCCGTCGGACTAGCATACAGACAAACTGATTTTTCGACCGGACTCGAATGCGTCGGAAAGATTTGAAACATGTTTCAAATCTAAAGTCCGTCTGATTTTCGACCAAAAAGGTCAGTCGGAAGTCCGATGAAGCCCACACACGGTCGGATTGTCTGACAGATTCGTTCCGACGGACGAGTTCGGTCGAAAAGTTCACCCGTGTGTACACAGCATTATTCACTATTCTTGGATATTTCATCATAATGTTTTGTCTATTTCACCTTTTTTGTGTATATATGAATATTTGTTGCACATTTATTGTATACACTGATATGTGATGCACTATACAGTATATTTTTTATGGCTATTGTATTGTTACACTGTATTTTAAATTTGGCTATTCAGTTATTCATTTATATATTAATATTAGTTGATTGTTGATTTATAATAGGGTGTTGCTGCACTAGTTTTTGGTTATAGATTGTCACACAATTGAAGCGCTGTCATCTCATGTCTATGGGTTCTTTATATTTGGCCAAAATAGCTGGGATTGGGTGAACCCTGCCCTGCTCTGACAAACAGCGCATTTCCTTAAACTACATTACAAATGAGCCTATGCTAAACTTTCAATAGAATTTTAAATCATACCTCAATTTTTAAGCTTTGACTAGAGCAAGTGTAAGATTTTGTTTGATTTGTAGAAAGTTTTTTTTTATTTGGATATATCAGTCCAGCCTTTTACAGTCACGCTTTCACCATGTGGCTGCTGGGTGTCACAATTCTATTTATGCCTATCAAATTTATAACTGCAGCGAGCAATGTGACAGCTGCTACTTGTATTAACAAATGCAGCTGTCTACAAGAAAAAAGTCCTTCTGAGAAGCATATGTGCATGGGTTTTAACAAATATTTGTAGAAAAATAAATCTATGTAAATAATTATGAGGCATGGAGAAGAACATATTTGCCAGCTCAGTTAAATCCATTTCATCAAATAACTGTCTCCAATTATGGAAACAGATCGTAAAGATGTCACATGACTCAATTCTCTTAGGAGTAATTACAGCAGCTTAAAGCCACCAAAAACCCTTTGAAAAAAAGTTGCTAATAGTAAAAAAGGTATAAAATGTATAAAAAGAAAAAACAAAATACTAATAGAGGCTCTAGGGAAGCAGGAGAAGGTTAGGATACTTGATTTGAGATTATTGTATATATTTTTTTATATTGAGCATTTGGAGAAAATATTGGCTTTTTGTTGCCCCCTGCTGCACACATGTGGCAGTGCAGGTAGCATTTGTTGTATACTTTTTTTATCTAGGGCATTTGAGACCTAAATATCTGATTGGATTCTACATTAGCAACATTACTCCACTTGTTAGACTTTCAGGGAAAAAAAACTAAGAGACTAAGGTACATGGTAAATATTATTTAAATTGCATGATTAACTTTATAATAGTTAGCAGCAGTAAGTTTCCTTTGTGTCTACAGTCAAATGTAATTGCATAATAACCTTCTTCACCCATTTTGTATCTCTTGACTTTGCTGTGTGTTCTTCTAGTCCCATCCACTTTTATAAAAAAATATTGCTAGTTGCCAGATCTGCACACAAATGCGACCCCTATGTATAGGATAACATATTTTTATTTTTTTTTTATTTTTTTTTCAATGATAATGGTAAACAGGACAAATGGAGAGGAGGAACTTTCCGAATGGGGGCTCAGACAGCAATAAAAACTGACAAGTGTTCTAATCTCTCGCCACTCTATCCAAAACTAAAAAAAATAAAGCTTTGTCTTAGTTATACTTTAACCACTTAAAGACCAGTCGCTGCAGTTGTACTGCAGCAGGTTGGCTCTCCTGGGTGAATCGCTGTCATTGTACATCGGCTGCATTAAGAGCTCTAGGGGGCGTGCCACAACACCAGAGCCGATGCGCGTGGCCGGCGGCCCCGTTCGCTCCTGAGAGAGACAGAACGGGGATCTGTCAATGTAAACAGACAGATCCTTGTTCTGTCTGGGGAGGATAGACAGATCTGCTATTCCTAGTGATTAGGAACAGCGATCTGTCTCCTCCTCCAGTCACTACACTCTCCCCACAGTTAGAAACACCTCCCTAGGCAACACTTAACCCTTTGATAGTCCCCTAGTCTTAACCCCTTCCCTGCCAGTGATATTTATACAGTTAACAGTGGCTATTTTTAGCTCTGATCGCTCTATAAATGTCAATGGTCCCAAAAAAAGTATCAAAAGTGTCCGATCTGTCTGCCCCAATGTCACATGGCTGATCCCTGCCATTACTAGTAAAAAAAAATGTAAAAATAATAATAAAAATGCCATAAATCTATCCCCTATTTTGTAGACGCTATAACTTTTGCGAAAACCAATCAATATACGCTTATTGCGATTTTTACCAAAAATATGCAGAAGAATACATATCGGCCTAAACTGATGAAGAAATTCGAATTTTTTGGGATATTTATTATAGCAAAAAGTAAAAATTAATATATATTTTTTTTTCTTCAAAATTGTCAGTGTTTTTTTGTTTATAGCACCAAAAAAAAAAAAAAGCAGAGGTGATCAAATACAACCAAAAGAAAGCTCTATTTGTGGGGGGGGGACATAAATGTTGTTTGGGTACAGCATCGCACGACCGCGCAATTGTCAGTTAAAGCGATGCAGAGCCGTATCGCAAAAAAATGGCCTGGTCATTAAGGAGACAAATCCTTCCGGTTCTTAAAGGAAAAGTCCAACCTGAGCTTTTTAGGCTGGGCTTCTCCTCTGGGTCACAGGAGTACAATACGTTTTGCACACCTGTGACCCGTTTTCAGCGGAGAGCAGTCTGGAGTCCATTGGCGTCACTGCTATCAGTCGAGGCACCATCCCAACTTCAGAAGTCTGGATTCGCCAGGTGCCTTGACTGATGGCAGTCTGAGCGAGCCACTAAGATGGCCGCTCCCCACCCCTCCACAGCTCAGTGCTCCTATGAGCGTGGAGGATCAGAGCAGGAAAGATGCTGACTGACAGTCAGCAGCTCTCCGCTCGGGGAGGAGTGAGAACCGAGCCATCGGCGATGTTTGGTGGCTTGGTTCTCAGCGAAGAGATGGCAGCATCGGTCTGATGCGGTATCCACCTAGGCAAGTATGAATAGCCAAAAAAAAAAAAAGAAAACCCATACTTCTCTTAAGTGGTTAAGTATAACAAAAGGCAAAACTACTTTTTTTAGTTTTGGATAGAGTGAAGAAGGATTAAAGCACCTATTAGGTTTTGTTGCTGTCTGTGCTCCCGTCGGGGATATTCACCCTCTCTATTTTTCCTGTTTACCATTATCAAGGAAAGTGAAAATAAAAGAAAATCCCAAATTTTGGGTTGATATCAGAACAACAATAGAGGGGACAGTGTCTAGTGGTTCTGGTGATACACTGGGGTTCCCTCACTTTTGAGGGATTTCCTCTCACTTCTTTGGCTATGGGACAGGAAGTGAAGGGAAATCTCACTAGTGGGTCAGAGATGGCAAAAAAATAGGAGTTATAACTCTTTTACTCTGTCCAAAATGAAAGAAAAGTTTTGCCTTTAGGTACACTTTAGCGTTTTTAGTAGTTTCAGCAGTTTGAGCTACAGTAGCTCTTCTATTGGATCAGAGTACACAGACCAGTCTTCACTCCCCACATGCATCCATGAGCCTTGGTTGACCCTGTTGTTGGTTTGCCAGTTTTCCTTCCTTGGACCACTTATGTTCAGTCCTGACTACTGCAGACCGGGAACTTCCCACAAGTGCTGCAGATTTGGAGTTGCTCTGACCCAGTCATCTAGCCATTACAATTTGGCCATTGTCAAAGTGCTCAAATTCTTCCACTTGCCCATTTTCCCTGCTTTCAACACATCCACTTCAGGGACAACATGTTCATTGCTGCCCTAATATATCCCATCCCAGAAACCTTGATGCACAAAATACTGCATGCTTACCTTGTGTTTGGTAATGCCCTATAATAGAACAGGCAGATGTGAAGGGGTCTTTGGGGCCCATCCAAACATGTGCATTAGCATGCTTTTACTGTGCCTTGCACTGGCATTCAATAAGTTAAAATAACCTTACTGGGAACTCAGGCAGTAAACCCTGACAGGCTCTAATCCCTCCCCACTCTACCCAAAATAAGGCTCAGTTCACACCTAATGCGTGTGGCTGCGAGAATCGCATCTGTCCCTGCAGCCAAATCCATTGCTCTTAGGAGACGCACAGAGCTGCCATTCATTCTGAATGAAGCCTCCACGCATCTCGGCACAAAGTGCTTTTGTGGGTGTGGGAACTGCAGGGAAATCGGATGCCACCCTTTTTTTGGAAACGCAGGCAAAGCAGCCCATTCATTTGAATAGGCTGCTTTGCCTGCCCAGACGCGGAACTGTGAATCTAGGATAAAGGTTTTGTCTGGAGTTGGGCTTAAGGTCACCCACGTGATGACTAAAACCTTATAGATTAATTTTGATATGTTTGGTATTGTGCTCCAATGAAGCATTTAAATCTTAATTTAAAATGTCAAAAGTTTGAATATTACTTGTTTGTATTATTAATATAAATTCGGTTCACATTAGATTATACTTTGCACATTTCAGCCCCAAGCGCTGCTTTTATCTATGGCTACCACTCTGCTTGTGCTTAGGGGTATGGGACTGAACAGTCATTCAACTGTCGATCTACAGATTTTTCAGCTGTTTATTTTAAGGTGACAGGCTGCTATAATGTTCCACCCTAAGATTACATATATGACACCCAGAATTTGTGTTTTCATCACTTGAGCACTGTTCCCCTTTGACCTGCCTTCCCTTCTCCTCTCCATAGTGTTACCCCAGCTCGGCTCTACTGTGAATAGACCCGGGCAAGGTCGTCCATACCAGAATCTGCAGCTCTCTCCTGCCTTACAACTGCAGCAGCAAGCCATGCAGCAGCAAAAACAGCACATACAAGTAATCTATAGATCTAAGATAACAGCTCTTACAGACACTAAACCAACAAAAAAAAATACCAAACTGTAGTGTGCGAATTACAGAATTTTCTTCTATTTTAAAGCCCCACTCAAAAATTCAGTTTAAGGCTCGGTTCACATTGGTGTGATACGAAAAACCCTGCGAATCCACTGCGGCTCCCGCATCGCACCTGACTCGCAGGCAGTTCACGCTGCCATATGTGAACCTCTGGGAGTGTCAATATAAAGTTAATGACACCCCCAGATCGGTTCGCATATCGCAGTGCGAACTGTCAATTCAGACAGGATTCTGATTGAACACCGATGCGATCCGATTCTGGTGCGTACCAAAAAAAGGGTCCTGCACGATTTTGGTCCGAATGCGATGCGAATTCAGCCATACAATCTGTATGGCTGACTTTGCATCACAGACATTGCATGTGATGTGCAGTGTGAATAACGTGCGATGTCGGACAGTACAGCAGTGTGAACCGTGCCTAAAGCATTGACATACTTTCCAAGTGCATCAAAACAAGTCTCTGTTCGTTTTCTTTAGAACATACCTGCAGCCTGAGTAGAAAAGCCTGTCCGTGGACAGCCTATTGTAGAGGACTGATGTTTCTCTGTGTGGAAGTAGTGCTGTTTCTGCAGAGGTCCAACATACCCCTTTGCTGAGTTAGCTGGAGCTATAAAATCAGCAGGGAGCATGAGTGTTGTTGATTATAGTTCTGTCCCAGCAGGGGCATGTCAGATCCCTGCATAAAGACCATTACTTTCTCAGAGAGAGCGAGGCTCTTTTTATAGCATGCTGGCAGAGGACAGGCTTTTCTGCTCAGAGTGTGGCTACTTTCCATAGAAAATGACCTGTAAGACATTGCACACATTTAATGTTGATGCACCTATTATGTATTTAGCTGATTTAAATAACTGAAACTGCAGGATTAGGATAAATGCATGCAAACGGCAATTCGGTGCACGGGGAATCTTCTAATTCTGGGTTTTAGAAGAGCCCTTAGGTGATAAACACTTTTTAAATTATTACTGTTAAGCACATGCAGGCATTTTAAGCAAATTCCCTCTTTCTAAGTGTTGTTTGAATAGGTAGATTGGTGGATAGCATCCACGATTGACTGAGTCATATTCCTGCTTCTGCTAGCTTGCAAGAGAAAAACATTTTAAGCGTGTGTGTAAACCCTAACAATGAACCAGAGTAGATGACGTATACTATTCAGAGTGCTTTCTTATACCTGATAAGTGTAAGAAAATACCCATTGATTCTGCCAATGATCTTTCAGCTGATAACTTCTTGTGCTCTCTGCCTCTACTGCACTGTTTTCAGTTACATTGTTTCTAGCCAGATCTGTGGAGTACAGAACATCTCCCCACTCCCTGTCCTAAGATGAGTGCTGTCACCTTAGGGCAGGGAGTGTGTTACTGGCAGAATCACCAGGTGAAAATAAAGGGGGAACAAAAGCCACAAAATCTTCAGACCAATAAACTGCAATATATTACATTTGTTCTTGAGTTCAGATGCACTTCAGAGCTGAATTCTTGGTATGGATATTTTTTTACATGTTACTTAGGTCCAGCAAAGTAGGTGTGCATTTGCCATACCTGGCTGATCTCTGTGGAAACCAGAAATTATTGTAGGAGTTTCCACTGGCTTCTGAATCCTGTGCCCAGTGGCTGCTCTTCTGCTTAGTTTACACAAAGGTCACTCACTCCGCATGGGTGCCATTCAGAAAAACACTTTTTGCATTCTCAATGAATGCAGAGCGTTCTCTAATTTGACAAGATTGAGAGGCGGGATAGTGACATCTGTCTCCACCTCGTCCAATCAGGGAACACTTTGCATTTATTGAGAGATTGCAACGTGTTCTCTGAATGGTGCACAGGATGAGCGAGTGGCCTTTGAGTTCATTAAACAGCAAGGCAGAAACTCCTACAATAATTTCAGATTTCCACAGAGATCGGCCAGGTATGGTAAAGGCATACTTATGCCGCGTACACACGGTCGGACTTTTCAGCTACAAAAGTCCGACAGCCTGTCCGACGGACTTTCGACGGACTTTTGGCGGACTTTCTAACGAACAGACTTGCCTACACACGACCACACAAAAGTCCGTCGAATTCTTACGTGATGACGTACACCGGACTAAAATAAGGAAGTTCATAGCCAGTAGCCAATAGCTGCCCTAGCGTGGGTTTTTGTCCGTCGGACTAGCATACAGACGAGCGGATTTTTCGACCGGACTCGAGTCCGTCGGAAAGATTTGAAGCATGTTTCAAATCTAAAGTACGTCGGATTTGAGGCTAAAAAAGTCCGTTGAAAGTCCGGAGAAGCCCACACACGATCGGATTACCAGCCAGCTTTAGTCCGTCAGCGTCCGTTGGACTTTTGTAGACGAAAAGTCCGACCGTGTGTACGCGGCATTACATTGCTGAGCCAAACTAGCAATGCAAAAATATCCATACCAAGAATTCAGTCTTTAAAGTGTATCTGAACTGAGCCAATCAGCAGGGTAGGAGCAACCACTGGAGTAGCAGCATCTACTACAATGATTTCCAGAATCCACAGCCAGATATGGCACAGGCTACTTACATTGGCCCAAGCTGGACCCATGCAACTATGGAAAAATGTCCATACCTGGAATTCAGCTGTCACAATTGTCATTTTGATAGCTCAGCTTTGTGGAAATGTATGTGGTAGGCCAGTGACCTGGTTTAAAACTTGGTTCCTTGAATATGTACCCCGCCATAGCTACACAGACATGGTGCTTTCTGCTAAACCAGGAGCTGTTAACTTGGTATTATGACTGCTCTATAGAAATAGCTTAAATTTGAGCTTTTGGCTGCATTCCGAACTATCTGCTTTTCAGAGAAAATTCATCTGACAAAAGAAAATGCACATCTTAAAGCATATGAATGTATTTTGTACTGCACATATGTAAAAATGTGTGTGCAATGGCATGCATTTTTGTGTGCTTTTTCTGTGGTTGGAAACTTATAGGTGCAGCCTATACATCTCTGCCGGGAGTGTTTTTTTTTCCTCCATACAACTGTCTATATTTTGCTTGTAGCCTAGAAGACTTTTCAGACAGATACAGATTCACTCTTGACAGATGCTTCTATAGTGCGACTGCCAGAGCCCCTCTGGTTTGGTTTGTGATTTGCTTGGTTGCCAGTCTGCTGCAGTACCCAATTACAGTTTGGGAATTTAGGAGGTGTCAATTGTACCTTAGAAACAATGGTCAATCCTCACTTGTTACCCAAAAAAAAAACATAGCTAGAAATTATAGAACTGGCTTGCAGAATCTTATAATTATCTGCCCTTAAAGTATGGGTGCACAACCTGTGACCCTCAAGCTGTTGTGGAGCTACAAGTCCCATGAAGCATTGCAAGGCTGACAGTTACAAGCATGACTCCCAAAGGCAGAGGCATGATGGGACTTGTAGTTCTGCAACAGCTGGAGGGTCACATGTTGAGCACCCATACCCTAAAGCATATTTCTACTTTTGAAGCAAAACTGGGATAACACCTACTTTACGTTTTTTGTTTCATGTCTACATTCACATAGCATTACATGGGTTATGCTGGTAATTGGACACTGGCAAAGGCTTTGCTGGGACCCTGTTGCCCAGTGTATCCATATAACCCTTCCCACTCCATAAGACTACAGTTGGTTAGCACATCACAGAAAAGATGTACTGTACTCCAAGATATGGTATCAACATGTACGTCATTAATCGTACAGGACACAGGAATTACTTATGAAACAAAAGGATGACCCCCAAGCTCCAATAAATCTCAAGGGTTGAGCAACAAAAATGCTAAACCAGCAACAGGTACACAAGAGGGAAGAAAAAAAAAAAAAAAAAAAGGTCAATGGACCCGATAAGGCAGTATGGAAGAAACAGGTGCTTGCTGCTGAAACAACCTAAAACCCCAACACCTTTAGGCGAATTGGTTTAGATGGGAAAAGAGGGACTCGCTCCCTGAGGCCACAAGCCCTAGAAAAGGCAAAATAACCACCTAGCAATTTGCAAAGAGGAGGAAAGAATCCCATGAAGGGAAAGCCCTGTGGGAAAATAGGAGTCAGTTCCCAAGGAAAGAGGTAGTGGGTAGCCCTAGATAACAGTCCTAACCCGACGCGTAAGGCACAGTGACATGCATTTATAGCAGGACACGGGGAGGGAGAATGAAATTTCTTACAAAATGCGATAGCAAGCAATAAGGACTGTATTCCAGGGAACTTTGTCCCTATGTAGGAAAATAAAACAAAATAGGGGGCTCCCAAGGAGCAAAAAGGGCGAGTACTACAGCTAGCAGGGGAAGTGGAGAGAAGGCTCAGTTCTTACAGAGTAACTTTTAAGGGAGTAACCCCATTAACAATGCAAGGGCACGATGTGGGCAAGAGCACCTGAGTAAAGCCCCAGAGGGACACGGAAAGTTGCAGCAAGTGCTAAGGAAGAGCAGCTTCTTGTAAAGAGTGCGGGGTGTTATGATCCATCAAGAAATGTATAGCCAGGAAACTGGTATGTAAAGGTACAGGAAACCCTGTATTATCTGGTCCCCATCCAAGCTTCGGTGCTCACTGTGGGCATACCCCCAAAGGGGTCTTTAAGGTCTGGGTGCCATAGGAATGGACCACATCCCTGGCCCTGTATAGCACCCTGCAGTTAAATACATTTGTTGCAGAAAGTGCCAAATGTAGGAGCCAGTGCCCAAAGCAAACATTACAAGCTGGACCCATTGCCATGGGGTCTGGGGACAGCTCTCAAAGTAAACAGCAAATGTAACCAATCTGGAAACTGCTGATGAGCCATAAGATAATAAGCAGTCAGCTCTTGATTTTGTTAAGTCAGTTGAAGGAGGAAAGGAAAACTAGTGGAAAATAGAAGACTTCTATATTGGGTGTGGGGGTCTATCATGTAAGGACAATAGCAAAAAAAAAAAAAAAAAAAAAAACCTGAAGTCTCATGGAGTGGGGTTATATGGGTACACGGAAGGGGGCAGTCCCAGCAAAGCTTTTGCCGCTAAGTTGTGGCATATAACCCATGGTCTAAAAGTCTATTTCTATGTCCTGTACAATTAAGACCCCTTTCACACTGCAGGTGTTTTAGCGCTAAAAATAGCACCTGTAAAATGTCTCCCATGCCAGGACGTTAAAAAAAGTCCTGCAAGCAGCGTCTTTAGGGCGGTGGAGAAGTAGTGTATACAGCGCTTCTAAACCGCCCCTGCCCATTGAAATGAATGGGCACCCGCTGCCAAAGCGCCGCTTTTCTGACTTATTTAAACCTTTCTTCGGCTGCTAAAACTAGCGGCGCATTACCGCTAATGCTGCCCGCGGCTCAATGCGAAAGGGCTCAGTCCACCCTAACACTAAAATCTTTACATCTACAATCTAAGACTAACCTATCTAGCCCTGTAAAGAAGAAATCATTATACATACCTTTTTTTGAAGCCACTCTGGTCCAGTCTCCAGCAGCAGAATCTCTACAGAGGAGACAGCCGACAACAGCTGTGAAATGAATGGGAAATGACATCACCCCTAGAGTTACTATGGGGCTTCCCTTGTCGGCTGCCTCCTCTGCAGCCGCCTCCGCTGACAGTTAAGTGTGGGACCGGACCATCTTCAGAAAAGGTATGTATAGCGATTTCTTCTTTACAGGGCTAGATAGGTTAGTCTTAGATTGTGGATGCCTGTAGATGTAAAGATTTTAACGTTAGGGTTGACTTCCCCTGCTGTGGATACAGTGGGGATTGATTAAAACCAGTGTTGGGTGTGAAAGTGTTTAATTGCCGTTTGTGTCTCCATTGGAGAGATTCTTCTCGTTTCTTGGTTCTGTGATTGGAACATTTCCCCTCCCCAAGCATAGACCAATGTTTCTCAATTCCAGTCCTCAAGGCGCACCAACAGGTCACGTTTTCAGGCTCTCCATTATTTTGCACAGGTGGTTTGATCAGTTTCACTGCCTTAGTAATTACCACAGCCGTTTCATCTGAAGGAAATCCTGAAAACATGCGCCTTGAGGACTGGAATTGAGAAACACTGCCATAGACACAAGCAACAACGCTAACCTAACAGGTTCTAACACTCTTCTCCTTTCTCCATAATTACAAACTTTTGGTGGTAGTTAGGCTTTAAA
Organism: Lithobates clamitans; assembly: GCA_037952925.1. Classification (NCBI taxonomy): domain Eukaryota; kingdom Metazoa; phylum Chordata; class Amphibia; order Anura; family Ranidae; genus Lithobates; species Lithobates clamitans. The sequence goes on along the minus strand of JBBGZY010000125.1, from coordinate 2,466,062 downwards.
TAGCATAGTTTAAACTTTCCCTTAAAATAAATAAAGATCACAGCATGGCAGGAGCAAAAACTGTAAGGATTTCCAAGAGGGGTGCAGCACAGCAAAGGTTTTGGTGTGGAGAGAACAGTTGTGTATGGGGAGTGACAGATGGCCATTACAGCTCACCATGCATAAGTGCACTAATGCAACCACATGCTGTTTTTTTGTACAGGTAGGGAGACAATGTGAAAAATCTAGGGTAGGAGGTTAGCATTTCATTTCCAGTGCATGTATACACACTGTCTGGCAGCTATGTTCTCTGTAAGTTAGCATAGGTAGTATGTCAAGTTATCAGTTTGGGTAGCAAGTAGATTACTAGTAAAGTAGATTTGTTTTTTTTTTTAAGTTTAATATACAAAAGGACAACAGCGACCCTATGCTAGAGGAGAGCTTGGTACACAGTAGCTAGTGTTCTACAAATGTGTAGTATTTTAGGCTTCCCTCTGACACTGACTTTAGGTCTCAAAGGCTAGTGACTGGCATGCTTTTCCATATCTCAAGAACAAAAGGGTTGAGTAGTCAAATTTATGCAAATGCTTGGCAGGGTGTTTGCTGTGTGAATGTTGCCTGCAGCCTTTTGCGTTTTCCTTGCTCTACCTAGCAGGCCCAAAGCGGCTTTTATAGCCAGGCCGATGGTTGCCATGAAGCCTGAACACATTTCTGCAAGTGTTCATAAGCCAAACAGGAGTATTAAAATAGGCTAAGGTTATCAGATATGCTTTGGTACCACTGATGCTGCATGACTGCTCATTCATGTCTTGCACTGAAGGCATACACTTTCGCTTAAGCTAATACTTTGCGGAACTGGATAGTGGATAATTATTCTTTTTCTTCCTCCTTTGTTCACAGTTGCAATTCTTGCAACATCAAATGCACCAAATGGCTACGTCAGCACCACAAGCACAGCCACAGCACCAGCCTCATTCCGACAGCCAATCAAGAAGTAAATTGAGAGGACGCTCTGCCCTGGAACCAAAATCCTGAGATCACACTCATCCACCAGCAACAAAGAAAGACACTGAACACATCAGCCAACAAATGCCTTCTCTAATACTTTTAAAAAAGTTTAAAAAAAAAAGTGTTTTAAATGCTACACCCTTCATCACTAATGAGCTTTGTGTAAAGATCATGAATTGAAAGTCCGATACCATGTTTTCATTTTAATGCATGGTTAAGAGATTCCACCCCAGTTAACAAGCAGCAGTAACAGAGGATATTCAACTCCAGGTTAATGAACTGATTGTGTGACTGTACAGAGAACGCTCTACACATAGCAAATTTATTGTTTTATTTAGTACAAAAAAAAGGTGTGCATCACTATAACAAAATACAAACTTTTTACATGTTCATTTTAAAACGTCTTTATTATTTCGTCGTAACGCTATCCAGCAGATTCTGAACCTCTTTGTGTCTGGTGATTGCTCGACTGATGCAGTCCTGAAGCTTTTCTGCTGACAGGGCGCTGCCACCTGTTTAACAAAAAGACTGACTAGTAAACAGCACTCAAATACATTGGAAACCATATCCGCCTGGTCAGCTGCATTTAAATGGCTTAAATGTGTAGCACTTTATATAGAAAGATTTACATTATGACATTGTGGACAGAAAAAGATGACCAGCCAATGAATAAACATGTTGGTAACAAAGGGGGGAACCACTGGAAACATTGAAGGTAATGCCCAATTTTGGGCTCAGACTTCCCCTGTTCTGCTGTATATTTTATTTTGTACCTTTTTCAGCTGTCTTCAGGGCAATTATGTGACACTGAATTGTGATTGTGGGGCACCATAGTGATACCCCTTAGGGTGTGGGTCAATGACACTTTGAAATCACAGGATTCCCCCAGCCTTCCAGATGAATTGATACTGGAAGTCATTCAACCCAGAAGACTGAGGACATCCATTCCCAGAAAGAAATTACTTTAAGGTACAGAACAGGTGGGGAGGTGAGTATATATCCTTTTTTAAACTCTTGCTTGAGGGGAAAAAAATAGTGTGTGTATATATATATATATATATATATATATATATATATATATATATATATATATATATATATATATATATATATATATATATATATATTATGGACAGTCTGCACGCCTGGGGGGGGGGGGGGGATAAAATCAGGTTGTCTCACTCTGCTGATTTGGGTAGCTTCAGTTTTCTGATAAGGCTTTATGTAGTTTATTGCCTTCATACACTGAAATTATTATATCCAGCTATCCTTATGAGATACAAACACTTGTTAACTTAGAGCATATCCTGTAGTTGGTGAATTGATCCATGGAAACCAAACTAAAATCTGCTTCAAACCTGGGAGCAGCAGCTTTTGTTTATACACATTTTTAACGCTGCTCAACTTGATTACTAGCACCAGAGGGCTAAGCAGTCCCAGGCCCCCACTGAGATAGGAGAAAATGCACACAATTTCAGATGAAACTTGTGGGTCAGCCCAGTATAAACCCCTCCTACTCCCAAGCATGCCTTCTTGGTGAGATGATCTCTATAAACAGCTAGCTGTATCAGCCTTTTTCTTTTTAACTTCCCCTTTTGATTGCCACTTCCAGCCAGCAGTGGCCTGGACATTGTGGTGCTAGCCTGAAACCATTGAGTTCTGCATTGAGATACTTTCCAGACCAAAGTGTACTGGTTATGTTCACCACAGAGCACTCTCCAGGACCCGAGCTGTGGAACAGTCCCAGGTTTAACTATGACTAGGAAGACTTATTCTGTGAATAGGCCAAGCATCAGGAGCTGCCTTGTTCAGTACTATTTAAAACTTCTTTCTGCCGTTCTCACAATGAACATCATCCATTGGGTGGAGTGTTGTGCATGTGCTCTTTCCCGCCATTTAAAGTTGAGGAAGCATTTTCTTGCTGCCGATTGCAAGTAATATATGGATTATACTCAGTTCTTCGCTGCTGCTACCACCTACAGTGGCTTAGTCACTTTTGGTTTCTTGATCCTATTCCAGCTACCAGCAATCAGGTTATTACTATTATACAGGATTTATATTGCGCTAAAATTTGCACAGGTGCAGACAGTACAGTTACAGTTCAATTCAGGAGGAATCACAGCGCCCTTCTTGCTAGAGCTTACGATCTAGAAGGGAGGATTAAGTGATACAAAAGTTAATAACTGCAGGAGATGAGCTGATGAAAGGGGGGGGGGGAGAGTACAGTGGAGGCAGGATAGGCTTCGCCTAAGAAAATGGGTTTCAGGGATCGCCTAAAAGTGGATAGGTTGTGGTAGTGCTTAAAAGTCCTACAGGCATGCATGGGAAGAGGTGACATGGTAGCTAGTGAGCAGGTGGTCAAAGAATAATTTGGTTGGTATTTTGAGACTAGGATAGTGATGGAGCTGGTAGCAGAGTTGTGGATGGCTTTGTAAGTTGTTAGTATTTTATTTATTGGGCAAGCAGGAAACCAAAGGAGGGATTGGCAGAGATGAACAGTTGGTAAGGTGGATGAGTCTAGCAGCATCATTCATGATTGACTGAAGAGGGGATAGCCTACGTAAAGATAATCCAATGAAGAGGGAGTTACAGTAGTCAAGGCTGACCCAGGTAGGAGGTATAGTTTGAGAATAAGGGAGATCCAAGAACAGACACTTAAGGGAGGAGGTAGAACTGTAAGGTACGGTGGTATAGGTAGGATAAGAATCAATGAAAAGTACAGTCACAAAGACAAAAAGTTTTTTTTTTAGGGGGTGGTCACCAGTATTAAAGGCAGCTTAAGTATTTGAAGCCTAGCACCCTTACCTGCATTGCATTCTACTTTGCAGTGTATCTTTCCTGTTTGTAAACAGATGTGGGGGTAGGCCCCAGTATACAGGGAGGCTCCAACACACTAAATGTTCTAGAGTTGCCCGCACTGTACCCACCTGAGATGCCTTACACAAGATGGCCTGGAATTTTGCCCTCTGCTTCAGTCTATGCAATCTTTCACTTCATCAGGCATGGCTGCCTTTTCAGCACTATTATGGGAGAACATTACTGCAGTCATGAAGAATTTTATAGGCCAAAAAGCTATTTTGATTGCCAATGACTGCAAAGCATGCTTCCACATCTTCACCTGCAGAATTTTCATACACTCTCCCTCCGGCCTTCCACCATTGAGGCAGTCTAATGCCAAGTCTCTTAAGGCTAGGTTCACATATGAACACACAGCAGCTCACTGAAGCTGTCCAGTGTGTCCTCGTTCACCGTTTCAGGTCTGATTTCAGCCCAAATTTTTGGCTGAATTCAAAACTGAAACGGACCAAAAGACACACAGGGCCCCTGTGCAAATCACACCGGAGCCGCTGCAGAGATATGTGATCCAGCTCCATAGAGACGCTCACGATCTCCTAAGCCTAAATCCTTAACAAACAATCCTACACCAAAGAAGTCACAGTCTTCTGCCATTATACCCAGAGACCAGCTCTTACTGACACAACTATAGAACGCAAGAATCAGTCTGTAGCTTCTACCAGTGCTATCACCAGTCTAGGCTTTTTAAAAAGCCCCTAAGACTGACGAGACTTTTTTAATGCACCCTTTGTTTGCAGTTTCCCTTTATGGAGACTGCAAAAACCCTGACAAGCAGATTGTTTGTTCCCTCCCAAGTAGCTCTCAGTCTGGTACCCATTTGAGGAGCACTTTGTTAAAAGTAGATTTCTCCCTGTGTGGATGTGGCAGTATTCCACTTTAAAGCACTTACCATCCTAAAAGGCAGATGAACCTATCTTTGACCACTTCCATACCGCACAAATTCCAGCACTCCTCTCCTACATGTAAAAAATAATCTTTTTTTTTGCTAGAAAATTATTCAGAACCCCCAAACATATATGAATTTTTTGCAACTTTTTATGTCTCACGGTATTTGTGCAGCAATTTTTCAAACACGATTATTTATTTATTTTTTTTAAACAGTAAAGTTATCCCAATTTTTTTGTATAATGTGAGAGACAATGTTACGCCAAGTAAATAGATACCTCACATCACGCTTTAAAAATTGCGCACACTCGTAGAATGGCGCCAAACTTCAGTACTTAAAAATATCCATAAGCAACACTTTAAAATTTTTACAGGTTACCTATTACAGAGAAGGGCTAGCACTAAAATTATTTCTCGCTTTAACGTTCACAGTGATACCTCACATGTGTGGTTTGAGCGGAGTTTACATATGTGGACGGGACCTACTTCAGCAATGGCTGCGCTTTAATAATTTTTAATTATTTTACTTTAATTTTTTTATTTTTATACTTTCCCTTTAAAAAAAATTGATCGCTTTTACTCCTATATATAAGTGATCTTAGGCTTTCCAACCGAGTCCCCAGCATTGTTTACTTCCGCCAGCCCAGATGTGACATCATAACGTCACGCCCAGGCCTCAGAGTCATAGAGACTGCTGGGGACCATCTGGCCCTCGGTTTTCTCTATGGCCAACTTTCGGCATCGGCGGATTCCTTTTCCGTCTCACCGATCGCACGGACAAGCTGGTAGGGGGGGGGGGGGGACGTCCCCTCGTGCCGCTTGTAAAAACGAGCAAGCGGCTAAACCAGCAGCTATGATTGTTCTTACAACGCAGGGAATCGCCAGCTGAAAAAAAAAAAAATCTAAATGATGCCTGTAACTGCAGGCATCATTCAGATATCCCCACTGAAAGCCCAGGACATCATATGACGTTCTGCGGTATGGAACTGGTTAAGGACCACATTGGCAAATGGTTAGAACATGGTTTTCCAACAGGCCCTGCAGTGCGATCTGTCTTGGCTGTGAAATTAGTTTGCCAAACCCTAGCCGGTTGGGCCAAGGTCATTAGAAAGCATCTGACCACTTTGGCAGATAATCCCTTGATCATAGAGCATTAAGCTCATGCTCACAGCCCTAAACTGCATCATGGATAGATTGTTAAAAGTTTGTCTCAGCTCCCAGCTGGCCCTTCCATCAGTGAACATGAGGATGACTATTTGGCTGCATTGTAAGGGCCGTGGAACCCACATTTAAAAAAAAAAAAAAAAAAAAACACCCTTGTTATGCATTCTTTTCAAGGGACAACATATCTATAACTGCCCTGAATACCCTCAACATGGATGTCAGAGGGCAAGAATACTTCCCTAGCCAAAAAACAAAAACACACACAACCTAGAGCTAAGAAGAAGCCAAAAAAAATAATCTGTTAGTGCTATCATTCAACTTTCAAAGCCAATTCTAAGGCTCACTCTCAACCCAAACCCCGAGATAAATCTTCAGCAGAAAGCAGTGCCTCCCCAAAGTGGCTGAACAGGTTAGCCTTTGCATACATAAGCAGCATGTCAGATAGCTTGGTGCAGGTTTCCAAAGGCTACAAGCTAAGATTTTGCTCCTTTCCCCCGCCCTAGTTTATTTCCAACATGTCTGTCACTGCACAGATTAGCAGATCTCACTATAGCCATAGCAGGTCTACAGGAACACAGTGTCATGCCCCAATCCCTGTAGTGGAATTGTTCCAATGGTTCTACTCCAACCTGTTCACACCGAAAAGGGGGCACCAACTAAATCATGCATCTCAAGGCCCTAAAATGTCTTTATTGCAGCTCAGAAATTCCACATGGAATCCACCAGGTCTATCATAGCCTCCCCTCATCAGTAATACTTTAGGGCCTCTATGGACAGCAACGAAGTATACCGGCACTTCCAGTTTTTGGCCTAGCTCCTGCTTTGCTTACCAAGGTGCTGGCCCTTGTGTAAAGCTGTCCATACACATTTACTTTTTTTTTTTTTTTTTTTTTTAAATGATTCCTTCATCCATTCAAACTTTATTAAGCCAGGAGATGCCTGCAGGTTTACCCATACTTAAAAATTCAGCCTGTGAATTGGTCGAAATTTTATCAGTGTAGGGCCAAGGTTTAACCTTGCTGCGATCCCAGGGCATCTTCATTGTGAAATACCTAAATAATGTCCTGATTTGATTGTGTCCTGATCTTTCTGAAGGCAGCCCTGAAACCAACGCATTACTTGGAAAAGCAGCAACTTCAAACACTACCTCTAGATTCAGACTCTTCAACCCAAAAGGTGGCCAACTCTATTTTTCCACAAGAGTTCTGTGGCTGATGGTATCCATTTTTTGGGTCACACCCCGTTACACATTCCCCCATACAACGCAACGTCCTGTCAGCATGGGACAAGTCAGTCAAGTCTTTGAACAGACTGATTTATCTGGTACAGAAGACCATGCATCCCTGACTTGGTCATTGGGAGAATCTCATCTCTCGATCAACATTCTGGAACGTTGGACGATCTGAAGGCTTGTCATGGCAAGAAAGGTAAAGCAGATCCTGTCCTGGTCATAACTTCATGTCCAGCCTTGTCCACCATTCACATTCCAAACATGAAGCATTACTGGTGTTTTCTATACTTCAGAAAAAAATGTAGGCAGTGCTTTACATACTGAACATTAAAATCAGCCCTGCCCTCAAGGAGCTCACAATCTAAGGTCCTTATACCACATTCATACTACAATTTTAGACAGGAGCCAATTAATCTACCAGCAGCTCTTTGAACTGTAGAAGGAAACCCATGCAAGCACAGGACTCAAAGGAAGCCTACTCCCCACAAGGTTTATCCCTGCATATGGAAAACACAATGCATTTGGTATGAGGCAAACAGTGAAGCATGTTGGGTGTAGGAATGGTTATACTGCACTGGCTGGCAATTTTTAATTTTTTTTGTTAAGTGTCCAATCCTGCTGTAGGTGGCAACATAAATCAATCGTGTCTGAATTTTAGTGAAGTACAAAAATTTAATTGTACTAAATAGTGGATATTCACCAAAAAATACATGAAATAAGCTTACGGCTGCTTTTGGGGCTCTTTTTTTTGTTTTGTTTTTATTAACCCTTGACTAATACTTATGGTGGTGGCAGTTAAAGACCTCATTCACACCAAACGTGCTGAAAAAATGTGCAGATTTCAGTTGCAGAGACACGAGTTTACATCAGTTTTCATGTGCATTTCAGTGAGTTTTCATGCACGTTGACATCAGTTTTCTTGCGCCCAGTTCACACCACAATGTTGAAGTTACACAAGTTTTTTTTTCCACGCAGAAAACTGCATACACTTTGCAGCTTTTTGTTTTCTTTGAGCCCGTGCAGAAAAACTGATGTCTCTGCACATGGTGTGAACCAGGCCAAAGACTTTAAAAGAACAAGCATTTAAAAAAAATATATTGTATTCCAAAAACTGTATATGGTTAAACACATATACTGTATATAACATGTATCCCTGAAGGTTCACTTTAATGTTTACCTGGCTTTCTGATAGTACATAGCCTTCCATCTTCATCTGTCACTATAGTCATCAATCCAGTGGCCAAACTCTCCTCCTCATTGGTTGGATCCACAAGAATTTGTTTACTACCAGAGGAAGGACATGAGTATCTTATACAACAATGATACATTGAATAAAAGATTTAGAGTTCCAAAAAAATATAGGACAAAAAAAAAGTAGTTTCTGCTTCAATGATACAATACATGAAATAGCAAACTAGAAGCCAAGTGAAGACTCTTCACAAGTATTAAAAGATCAGCCCATCCAAATCTGAAATTCCAGCTACTGTTAGAAGCCGATGACTCACCCACTGGATTCTTCTATCTTTGGTGGGGATATATGCCTGCTGTACTTCCCAGCTTGGCTCCTCCATACCTTGGGGTCTCGCACTTTCTGCTGCATTCTCTAATGTACAGACTAATCATGTGGAGTATCTGGGTCTAGTGCTGGGCACAGCTCAAGACAAAGTGTTCCTTCCACCTTATAAAACTTCTGAAACTCCCTGTCTCAGATGCATGTTCTCCAGTCCAGGTACTGTCTGACTCATTGATTTTTGTGCGAGTCCTTGGTCTGATGGTAGCCTCTTTCAAAGCAGTCTCATTTGTTCCACTCCAGACCTCTGCAATACAACAATCTGTTGTGGGACAAGTTGATGCGGACAGGACAGACCAATTCAATCACCAAGGACCAGGTTGTCCTTGGCCTGGTGGTGCAGGAAATCAGCTCTCTGGAGTTAGGGTGGGGGGTTAAAGTCTCTCCTTCCCTGGTGTCTGAGTACAACAGACACCAGGGCTAGGGAGGAGAGTCTTGGGTACCCCGTCGATGCAGGGAACTTGATTTGGAGGAGGAATATGGTCACTCTAATGCCCTGTACACACGATAGGATTTTCCGATGGAAAATGTGTGATAGGACCTTGTTGTGGGAAATTCCGACCGTGTGTAGGCTCCATCACACATTTTTCATAGGAATTTCCAACACAGAAAGTTTGAGAGCTTGCTATAAAATTTTCCGACAACAAAATCCGTTGTCAGAAATTCCGATCGTGTGTACACAAATCCGACGCACAAAGTGCCACACATGCTCAGAATAAATTAAGAGACAAAAGCTATTGCCTACTGCCCGGTTTATAGTCCCGACATACGTGTTTTAAGTCACCGCGTTCAGAACAATCGGATTTTCTTGACAACTTTGTGTGACCGTGTGTATGCAAGACAAGTTTGACTCAACATCCGTCTGAAAAAATCCATGGATTTTGTTGTCGGAATGTCTGATCAATGTCCGACCATGTGTACAGGGCATAACCGTGACATACCTCAATCGTCAGAGGAACCTGGATGCCCCGCAGGTACAACTGAATCCTGTCCTGAGCAGAACTTCACATTTTAGCCATGTACCTTCCCCCTGTGTGGAGAATTGGCAGGCAGACTTTCTCAGCCAGCAGCACCTGGATTTTGAAAAAAAGTCCCTACATCGGAGGTGTTCTAAGACCTGTATATGACAGAGATGCCAGATGTGGACCCCCTGTCCTTCAGGTTCAATAACAAACTGGACAAGTTTATTTACAGGTACAGGAATCCTCTAGCAGAGGAAGTGGGATTCTCTGGTGGCTCAGTACACCCCGACATGGGGGACATAGATGCCATAGTGGAGACCCTAAAGTTGGTTTAGGACCACACAGACCTAGTATGACTCCATGAGCTCTACCAGATTGTCAGGATCAATTTGCCATCCAGATTCATGGCCGCTGGTTTTAACAATATGGTTTTGAAGTCCAGGCTCTGAGGGAGAGGGGCATCTCTGGGGCTCCGATTCCTATTATGTTAAAAGCTAAGAAAGTTTACTTCTCCCAAGGTCTGTCATTGAAAACAGAAAGCTTACTTCACTTGATATGGGGCCTTAGGAGTTTCCAACCCCAGAGTTTGTGTGGGACAGATTTCCCCCCTTTATAAAGCCAGGTCTGAATCTGGTCCAATGTCTGGCTCTCAGCACTATAAAAAATAATTTTTTTTACATTAAATTTTTTTTTTTTTTTTAATTACCTGCTCTGTGCTATACAGAGGTCCATTACCTCCTGCTCTGGACTCTCCCACCAGAGCTCCCCATACCTTCTTCTAAGTGCTCCCTCAGCAAGCTGGCTGAGGAGGGGGCACCCGTGAGGGCGTGCTCTCAAGCCAGGCTGGGTGCATCCATATACACATCATAGCTCAGCCACACCCCCTGTTCCCTCCTCACAGGACTTGACTGACAGCAGTAGGAGCCATAGGCTCCCACTGCTTTTAAAAGCATCTCCTGTGAAAACAGAAAGACAGCCATGTGAGTTGCTAAATGTTGTACCTTCATTAAATGTAACCATATTCCTACACTTAGAGGCGCCTCTCTTCTCTTTTTTTTCCCTTTTCGGATTTGCGATTGTCAGTCTGAGTGCTGACACTGTAGAGAGCAGACCTCTGCTGCAGCGGCTCGTAAGCAGCCCGGCCACTCGGCCTCCTATCCTCCCATCCTTGGGTCCTGACTCTTCCTGACCCCCCCGCGGTAGCCACCTGCTCCCCTCCTCTCCATCTCCTCCTCTCCATCTGTCACCTTCACCCCCACGCCACATAGCTGCTGGCCGGCCGCTCGGGGCTCTTTGCGGGCCCGAGCGGCCCCCCTTGCAGCTGCATCCGGGACCCCCTCCCCGCTGTTGTCGGTCCTCCATTCCTTCTCCGCCCGTCCAGCCTACCGGCCGGCCGCCAGGCAGCTCCGTGGTCCGGCTTGCCCCCCCCGCACCATCATCGGACCCCCCTCCCGCTCCTCCTTCCCTGACGCCGCCCTCAGCCAGCCGGCCGGCCGCACAGGATACTCCGCGGCTCCGGCCCAGCTCGGCTGCTAACAGGCAGCAATTCACTGCCCCCTTCACCGACCGTTCTGCCCGCCCGCGGGCGCCCCCCCACCTCCTTGCTTACCTACTACCGGATTATCCCGCACACCTTCGCTGGACGGCCGGGACCACCGTAGGAAAGTCCGCGGCTCGGGCCTAGCCGGCGGCCATCTTGGTACACCCATCGCCGCCCAGCTGCAGCTCAGACCTAACCGGCGGCCATATTGGCACACCCAGGCTGTCAGTGCAACTACTGAAGACCCTCGGTGCAACATCTGAGGCCACCAGCGCCCAGCAGGACCCCCCCAGTTAGACCCACATCCTCCCCCCCTTCTGGCACCCCCCCCGGGTCACCACCGCAGCCGCAGTCTAAATCACCATAGGCTAGCGCTAGACTCTGTGGGACAGACCACGGCTGCGGCTTGGTTTCCTGCAGCCAGCCACTCATCCCCCCCTCCCCTTTTTTTTTCCTACAGAGCCCGCACCCCTCCCGCCTTTCACTGAACATCATTGCAAGGGCTCCGGGATCTCACCAGAGGCTACTCCAAATCAATCATCCTAGACGCAGCCACCGCACCACCTACCAGTAAGTAGTGTCTGATCCCCCCCTCGTCCGCCGGACCATCCTACAGGTAAGCCACCAAGGGTACTTCATTAGTTGATCCAGGGGCCAGTCCGATCGCCCCTCGGGGGGTCAGGAAGGAATTTTTTCCTCTGCTGCATTATTGGCCTCGCAGCTAGGGGTTTTTCGCCTTCCTCTGGATCAACGACTAGGGGGTAGGCAGCCGTACCTCCTCAAGTACCGTCGCACCCACACCAGCCCATCGCCACACCACTCCATTAGCAGCGGGTAGCCATCAGACCTCTCCATCTCCCTGGAAGTGGATCGTCACCACATCACTACCACCATCAGAATACCTTCCCTGCTAGCAACACCATCCTCCTCATCATGTGCAACTTTAAATACACAGCAGACACCATCCACAGGCTAAGAAACACCACCGCAACTTTACCGATCGCCACTAAGGAAAGACTAAAAAAAGAACAATTATTAAGAACCAACCCACAATCAACCAGGAAATGCAGGGAGACACCGATCCAACCGCAACAACTAGCATGCGCCCTGATCAACACCAGATCTGCAGTCAAGCATAGGCTTGAAATCCACGATTTCGTCATCGAAAACAACTTAGATTGCCTCTTCATTACAGAAAGCTGGCTAACACCTGACTGCAACACCATCCTAACTGAACTGGTGCCCGAGAACTACAGTATCCTAACCGAGCATAGAATCGGAAAAAAAGGAGGAGGCCTAGCAGTGATCTTCAAATCTCATCTTGGGTTCACCAAACCAAACGTACAGAACTCAGTGCCTTTCATGGAAACACTCTCACTGCACCTCCGAACAACACCTCAAGACACCGTTCACATACTACTATGCTACAGACCACCAGGACCAAAGACCAATCTCCTCACGCCGCTCACTGAATTCTTTTCGATGCACACCTTGAAAACCAAAAACCTGCTGGTACTTGGAGATTTTAACCTGTGGGCAAACTCTGCCCAAGACCCCACCGCAACCGCCTGCGTCAACCAAATGGAAGAACTTGGTCTTCAACAACTGATAAACTCTCCCACGCATGGTTCAGGACACACCCTAGATCTCATCTTCAAACAGAATATGGACATCAACGTTTTTGACAACACTCCACTACCATGGACGGACCACCATGCTATCAAATTTAAAATCACTACTAACACCATCCTCCAAAAACAGAAACACGTAACAGCAACACACTGGAATAGATCTCAGAAGAAACTTCACTCCGATCTCTTCAAAACTACATTATCGAGCAAAATTCTTTTGCTAAACTCAAACCTCTCAACAGAACAAACGCTCAACTCCCTAAACAATGCATTACTACAAACAGCAGACTTCGTGGCGCCAAATCGCAGAACACTCATCCGCAAAAAAAACTCAAGCTGGTTCAATGGTACTCTCACCCTACTCAAGCAAGAACGTAGAAGAGCTGAAAGAGCATGGAGAAGAAATCCTACTAAGGAAAACCATGCTAACTACAAAGCACTCACGGGGAAATACCACAAGGCAATCTTCAAAGCCAAAAAAGAACATTTCTCAGACACCATCTCATCCGCCTTAAACCGCCCGCGGGAACTGTTCAAAATAGTGGCTCAGTCTATGAACCCGGCCTGCTTAGAGCCCCCAGGAAATGATACTCAAGAATTCTGCAATGAGTTATCAGATTTCTTCATCGACAAAATCGACAACATTCGGAAATCAATCCATCAGAAAACAACGATCATCCTCACTGAACCAAACCAAAAAGAGGATATCGACACGAACATCACTCAACCACCGAATTTCATTTTGTCTCCAATCACCATAGACACAACCAAAAACATCATCAGTAGCCTTCGAGACAGCACATCACCGAACGACATCATCCCCACCAAACTGCTTAAAGAATGTTCCGACATCTTGGCTCCTATCCTAACACAGCTCATAAATCAATCATTCAAAGAAGGGACTGTGCCAACCTCCCTCAAGCAAGGCATCGTCAAACCTCTCCTAAAGAAACCAAATCTCGACCCTAAGGACCCTAACAGCCGCAGACCAATAACAAGCCTCAACACCATCTCCAAGATTATGGAGAAAGCAGTAGTACAACAGCTACAACGCCACCTGGACACACACCAACTCCTGGACCCTCTGCAATCTGGCTTCCGCCCAGGCCATGGCACAGAAACAGCACTTCTGAAGATATGGGATGATGCCCTTGAAGCAGCAGACGACGGAGAACAGAGTCTCCTGGTACTGTTAGACCTCAGCGCAGCATTCGATACAGTAGACCACAATACTTTACTCGTCCGCCTCGCTGAAGTAGTAGGAGCTACAGGTTCTGCTCTAAAATGGTTTACATCCTTCCTAAAGAATCGCTCCCAGACAGTGAAACTAGGTACATTCACCTCGGAAACCCGGGCAGTCTCCTGTGGAGTCCCCCAAGGATCACCCTTGTCACCAGTACTATTCAACATATACATCCGCCCACTTTTCAATATCATCAGGAAAACCGATCTTTGTTTCCATTCATACGCTGACGACACCCAACTCTACCTTCGTATCAACGGACAAAAAGACCTTCATCAGCAATTACAGAATTGCCTCTCCTTAATAGACAACTGGATGACCACTAGCTCCCTCAAACTCAACGGATCAAAAACAGAACTACTTCTCCTACAAGCTAACAAAAATTCCAAAATAAAGACTACATGGACACCTCCCACCATCCTTGGACAGACCATCTCCCCAAGCACCAAAGTCAAAAGTCTTGGAGTCATTTTTGACTCAGAAATGACAATGGATGCACAAATAGGATCAGTGGTGAGCGGATCCCACCATCTCCTCCGCCAACTACGCAGACTAATCCCCTTCATCCCAGAAGAGGACAAAGCGGCAGTTGTGGGAACAATCATCAATTCCCGACTCGACTACGCAAATTCGCTCTACGTAGGACTACCCCAATATCAGCTTGCGCGCTTACAACTCATCCAAAACACGGCGGCAAGACTTAACAGGGAAAAAACCCTGGGAATCCATCTCCCCCTCCCTAAAGAGCCTACACTGGCTAACCGTGAAGAAACGGATCACATTCAAGACCCTCTGCATCACCCACAAATGCGTACAAGGAAACGCCCCACCATATCTCCGCGAGAAAATAAAACACTACACACCGACTCGCAGTCTTCGATCAGCTAACCAAAACCTCCTTACCATTCCCAAATACCGCTACAAAGCAAAGGGAGAACGAAGATTCGCAGTCCAAGGACCTCAACTATGGAACGCTCTTCCTACCAACATCCGCATGGAAGAAAACCACCAGGCCTTCAGGAAAAAACTAAAGACCTTCCTTTTCTGAGAAGCTGACATCAGAGAATGCATCCAGCGCCTTGAGGCGATTCAGTTCGCATTTGCAGCGCTTTATAAATCAATCATTCATTCATTCATTCATTCATTCTCTTTTATACTCTGTAGCTCCTGCTGGGTTTTGCTTCTAATCCCCTTGTGGAGGCTTCCATTTGTGGATGAACATTTTATGGTTACACAACCTATCACATTGCTATATTCTTTTTATATGGACAATAAACTGAAGGACTTATGAATAAATGGTTGTGGAACGAATCATTTGAGTTTACATTATCTCTTATGAGGAAATTCTCTTTGTTATACGAGTGCTTTGGATTACAAGCACACATCAGGAACTAATTATGCTCACAATCCAAGGTTTTACTGTATTACAGTGTTTAAATATAGTAGATTTAAACACTTACATCCCGTTTTTCATTTTGGATGAAGTAGGAAATGGAGGCTGCCCCCCCCCCCCATCTGTGTTACACTGAAATGTTTCCTTTCACTTCATGCCCTGTAGACACAACAGGGGAAGGAACTTTGTACAATTGTCTTTTAGATAGCAATCACAGGGATAGATATCCCAGATGAAAGAGTTCTACTCCATTCCTATTGTAGTGACAAAACAACATTTTGGATTTCCCTCACTTTCATTCCCAGGGACGGTGGTCACCAAGGTAAATATGTGGGAAATTTCCCTAACAGGAATACAGCATTAAAAATAAAAATCTAACAGGGGCTTTATCTCTCTCAACTCCATCCAAAACTTCAAAGTTTTGCCTATAAATACACTTTAACCACCTCAATACCGGGGAGCACTATCACCCCCTTCCTGCCCAGGCCAATTTTTAGCTTTCAGTACTTTCACACTTTGAATGACAATGGCATGCACTGTAACCATATATTTTTTTTCACACAAATAGAGCTTTTTTTTGGTGGCATTTAATCACCGAGTTTATTTATTGCTAAACGAAAAACTTTTTTTTTTTTTTTTTTTTGCAAATAAGTAATTTTTCTCCTTAAAGCGGTTGTATACCCGCTGTCATTTTTTTTTTTTTTTTTACACCTGCAAGGGAAAAGGCATAATGAGCTAGTATGCACCGCATACTAGCTCATTATGAGATACTTACCTTAGAACGAGGCGCCGGCATCTCACCTGGTCCACGCCGAGGGAGCCGACATCTCCCCTCGGCGTGTCTTCCGGGTATCGCGGCTCCGGCGCTGTGAGTGGCCGGAGCCGCGATGTCGTCACTCCCGCGCATGCGCGCGGGAGACTTCTGCCCGGCATGCCGGGCTGTCAGCCGAGAGTCCCCTGTGCGCATGCGCCGCTGCAGTTAGCGGCTCATTGCGAGGGGAATATCTCCTAAACCTTACAGGTTTAGGAGATATTTTTTTTACCTACAGGTAAGCCTTATTATAGGCTTACCTGTAGGTAAAAGTTACAAATATAGGTATACAACCGCTTTAATGGATGGGCCCCAATGATCAGGGCACGGATGATCAGTGGAGATATCTCCTGTCACACTTGCTGGTTACCGGCTCTCCTCTCCTGGCGCTGTGACAGCGCGTGAGGAAAGGAATGCTGATAACCGGCAAGTGTTTTCAAGTGATCAACTGTGATTGGACACAGCGGATCACATGGTAAAGGGCAGCTGTGATTGGCCCTTTACCGTGATCACAGAGCGTGCCAGATGCGCACCCATGGACACCCTCCCGGAACAACAGAACTGCACTTTAGCCGTCTTTTGGCTATAGCGAGGTTGTGAAATGGTTAAAGAATGCAAAATTGCACAGAAGCATTTAGAAGGATGATAGCATCCCAGCTCAATAACAATACCATTCCATCTTGCTATCAAAATCTCTGATCTTGTCTACCTAATTATCTCCGCCAGATACTTACTTATCAAATATGGCAAATGATGTTGAAAGCGGGTGTTTATGGATTTTCAGGGCACTTCTTGTTGATAGCTTCACCTGAGCCAAACCGGTTTCTTCATTTATTTTAACAGATGGCAGTCGTGCTATGGAAAGAGACCATTAGCATTAATCCAGAGAGTATCCAGGCATAAAAAATGTTTATTTTGTCTGAATGCAACTTCTGCTATGTACATTCCCCAAGGTATCACAGATGGGACTGGCAGCCAGCTACAGAGCCGTTTATCCAAGAGCTGAATTATTTGCCCAGACTATTCAATAAAATGTTCTGCATACCAAACAGATCTGCTGGTAAAGAATTCACCTTTAGTGGATTCTAAAAAAACTAATCATCCAGAGTATTTTTTAGTGTTTCACTGGGACAAGTAATCAGCCTATAGTAAACAATTCATAAAAATTCCTGACAGTACTAATTCAACAAATTAATAGGTCACAACCACATGAAGCAACATAAACTCCTCACTGTAAAAGTCAATTCTTTGTGTTCTCTGTATTCGGTATGTAAACATTTCCTGGGCGACATATTTCTAGTAAAAATGCCTTCAGTTAGAGCAAAACTATTTCAAAACTAGATGACGTGTAGTAGGGTTTAAAAGGTCCTGCTTGTGCATTAAAAGCCTCTGGAACCCCAAGATCTCTCCAAACTCCTGCAATGACTGTATAAGGCCACGCTTGGCTGTCACCAAAAATCTGTCTGAGGTGAGTTCCAATGAGAGAGAGAATCCATGAGTGGTATAGTATGATATGGAAATGCTGCCAATGTTTAGTGCCAAGGCTGAACTTCCAAACAGCATGAGACAAACGAAACGCAACATAACCACATACAGCGACAGGTGTAATCGCCCCCGTTTCAAATGGCTGCAGGAGTGAATTTGTCATGAGTAAGAAAGCTGATGCTAATCGTTTGTTCTTTGATTTGTAGAGTAACTAACGAATAGGCCTGGACGGCAGCACTCAGACACAACACCTTTATTCAATTAAAATCCAATGTACAGCAGTCAATCCATACGGCACAAAACAGGGGGATGCAAGCAGCTTACAGGTTTCACACCTAGATCGGGTGCTTAATCATAGCTGATGATTAAGCACCAGATCTATGTGTGAAACATGTAAGCTGCTTGCATCCCCCTGTTTTGTGCCGTATTGATTGACTGCTGTACATTGGATTTTAATCGAATAAAAAGGTGTTGTATCCGAGTGCTGCCATCCAGGCCTATTCGTTTGTTCTCTGATCCCAGCAGAGCCTGCACTGCTATAGAGTGCCTATCAAGGGTGTGCATCATTTGGAACCTGTGCTTTGATAGCGGCTTTTCTTTTTCTTCTCTTTGATATTGGACTATACTCTACAAATCAAGTTCCATGTACCCAGGAAGCCCCCACACTATATTGATGGCCTCCTCTACTGCTAAGCACTACTTCCTTCCATTCAATCCTCTACTAAGTGAAGAGGCTTTGGCATCAAGCTGATAAAATGTCTGTCTGAGGAAGGACCTAAAGAGACGTTAAAGTTGTATTAAACTCCCCAAAAATGTTATTCTACTGCTTACCAATCCTTAATGTGGTGGCTGCATTAGTCCCCCCCCCTCCTTATATTCACCTGGTATTGCAGCCAGTAACAATTCTTGTGTTAGAAATGTCCACTTTGGATGGAGGAGCAATGAAGACACCCTTGGACAGCAGCATTGTCACTCAGAGGAGAAGGTGGTGTTGGGTGCACTAGCGGATTTAAAAACAGACTTGACTAACAAATAAAGCTGAACTCCAATCTTTTGATATACTTTACATAGTTTGCTTGGGCCGAACTATGTCTCTCACCAACATGTGAGGGCACTGGATGTGCGGTATAAACTGTATGTACCGCACTGTGTTCCAGGTTCGATCCGAGACCTTCCTGTCCCATACCCGAAACACATGTGGTCGGTGCTGAGCCATTCATCGAAAGCGATGTATTCTAGCTATGAATATAAAGCTTCCTCTGATTGGCTGAGTCAGAGAGGTGGGCTGACAATGTCACAACCTCTGAGTCAGCCAGAGGAAGCTTTGTATTCATTGCTAGAATACATTAGAGGTGCACAATTAATCGGCAAGAATCGTTATCGCGATTTTTTCCCATTGCGATCTTGACAAAGGGTTTCCCGATCTTCGGTATGCAAGTTCTAAAACATTCTATCAGTGGAATTTTAAGTCTAAACATTGTACCAATTTGTCTTTTACATCAAAGGAATAGACTTCTGTATGTAAAATTAGGAAAGTTTAACCACTTAAACACTAAACCTTTTTCTGACAGTTGTTGCTTTCAAGTTAAAATCATTTTTTTTTCTAGAAATTACTTAGAATATATATATATATATATATATATATATATATATATATATATATATATATATATATATATATATATATATATATATATATATATATATATATATATATATATATATATATATATAAAATTTTTATAAGAAGAGACCCTAGAGAATAAAATGGTGGTTGTTGCAATATTTTATGTCACACTGTATTTGCGCAGCGGTCTTTCAAATGCAATTTTTTTGGAAAATTACTTTAATGAATTAAGAAAAAAAAAACAAAAAAAAAACTAACCAGTAAAACGTAGCCCAACTTTTTTTTGTATAATGTGAAAGATTTCACGCCGCGAGAATTGTGATCTTTTTTCTAAGCAAAAAAATCGTGATTCTCATTTTGGCCAAAATCGTGCAGCTTTAGAATACATCGCTTTCTCCGAATGGTTCAGCACCGATCACATACTCTATGGTGTTCCGTATGAAAAAAGAAGTCTCGGCTCCAAGCGAAACACAGTGCGGTATGTAGACTCAGCAATATACAGTTTATACAGCACATTCAGCAGCCTCAGGTTAGTGAAGGACATAGTTTGTTTGGGCCAAACTATGGAAAGTATCAAAAGCTGGAGTTTAGCTTTAAAAGATGAACTCCTGCTAACAATTTTCAGGCAGTTACAGCAACAGGTCTTATTTTTTCTTTTTGGATAAAGATTTTACATAAATAAAAGCTGGTCAGAATAGATACTCTGAACGCATGCAAATGTGTAAATGCAAATAAGTACACTTAAATGCAGGAAAACTATCTGTTTATACTTCCCAGATAAAAATTCTCCTACATTTAAATAACCTAAACCCAAGAAGCTAGTGTGAATGTAAAGATATTGTGCACCGTGGCCCATAAGTCAACAGTTATTAGTCTTTAAAAAACATTTAATTGCAGATAAGGTTCTTACTATTTCTTAATGATGCCACCAATGCACACATACAGGTATCCAGAAGATTCCCTCCATAGTCCAAACATATGAGGTCACAGTAGAGAACCCACGCCAGCTGGAAACAAAAACGACAGTAAAGCACTATAGCAGTCTACTGCTGGTCCATGGCAGGAAGCGCCATGACATATAAAAGGTTTACCTTCCATTCACAATAATATACACAATCTCATACCATACAAGTGCTAACACTTCCAGCCCCAGCACTGAGAATACTGGGCACCAGAACCCCAAAACAGTCATCCCATGTGACATCTTACATGCACACAGATACTTTGAAGCAAATCTCCCAGACTAGAGACATGGCAGCACTGTATTCGAGCAGCAGTATGGCTGCTGCTGGAACAAAATGGAGTCAACCTGAATGCTTCTCACCCATTAAGGTGAAACCTTGTATTTTTATCAGTACAAGGCTTCCTCTGATTGGCTGATGTGGAGATTGTGACCTCATCCACCTCCCAGGATCATGAGAATTCTTGGAAGGCACTGGTGACCTAGCCCTCCCAGTGGGCACCTGTAAGATACTGGCTTTGTTACCAGTGCTGCAGGAAACCAGTAAGCAAGAAAGCTAAATTTAAATGTACCCATATAATGGTTTATGCATCAGAATCGACAACCCGTCAGATTAGGTAACTGAAGTGACGTTCCATCAGCTGCGCTACCAGATTTGCTAATCTGACAGAACAGTCAGAAGAAGGTGGCAGCGGATATTTCAGAGTAATTTTAGCAATAAAGTGAGCGTATATAAATATAGTATGTTGACATCTGTGATGCTGTTTTGATGTTTTTGAAAGAAGCTGGACACCAGCAGTAGGAAGGTGGCGGAGGCCATGTTGGTACACCCCGCACTTCGCTAAACCTTTAGGCTTTCAAAATGAAACATCCAAACGGAATCACAGATGTAAACATACTATATTTATTCATATTACGCTCACTTTTTTTACTAAAATTACTCTGTAATTCAAGACATAGCTGGGTGTAGTAAGATGTCCGCTGCCTTCTTCTGACTGCAAGTGTTCTGTCAGATTAGCAAACCTGATAGCGGTGGAACACATGCGCAGCCGATGGAACGTCACTTCTGTTACCTAATCTGACAGAATTACCTGCAATGCATTTTCAATTCAGCATGCATCTGTTTTTTTGTGCGTCTAAGGAGGGAAAAAAAAAAAAAAAAACCTGTCTGTATTGCCTTTCAGCAGAATTGCCTTTCCAAAAAAAAAAAAAATTGGATTTCTGGATTTGCAGTTAAGCGACATAGACTGAACAAACAAGCGATGCCAGTTATGGGCGGTTACTTCGTGGTTGGCTTTTGAAACATGTGAAATACTAAGCACGAAGAAGAATCCACGCTGGAAGATGAATGCCAAGTGCAAAAATAGTCTGTAAGAGCATTACAGCTTCCTGCTATTCTGTATATGAAGGACTGCCCTCATTTTACACTATGTGACACTATGCAGCAAGTTCTAGCCAGGAAATAGCAGTGAAAATACAGGATCACATGTGAAAACCAAATACAACACATCCATACTTTGCCATTTTGTATGCACAGGTCTTCTTTCAGTATCATCTGTGAACTAAACACAAGAAATACAAGTATTATTATTATTATTATTATTATAATAATAAAGTGACGTGACGAAATTAAAGCAGAATTAATTTGGCTTAACAACATACCGACCAGCCGCCGCAGTTGTACTGCGGCAGAATGGCACGGCTGGGCGAAACAACGTTATGCAACGTCACTTTGCCCTGTGGCCACTAGGGGGCGCGTGCGCGCCGCCGGAGACGTGCGCCCCCCGAACCGGTGCGAGTGCCCGGCGGTCTCGATCACCACCAGGCTCCCGCGATCGCTTGGGGCACACGGATAACTGGGATCTGTGTGTGTAGACACACAGTTTCCGATTCTCTAAGGGGAGAAGAGACAGATTCTCTGTTCATACCGAGTATGAACAGTAATCTGTTTCCCTGCACAGCCCACATCCCCCTTCAGTTAGAACACTTCCTAGGACACACATTAACCCCTTCCCTGCCCCCTAGTGTTAACTCCTTCACTGCCAGTGACATTTTTAATTGCACTGATCGCTGTATTAATGCCAATAGTCCCAAAAATGTGTCAAAATTGTACGTGTCCGCCACAATGTCATAGTCAAAAAAAATATCGGTGATCACCGCCATTATTAGTAAAAAAAAAAAAAAATAATAATAATGCCATAAATCTATCCCCTATTTTGTAGACGCTATAACTTTTGCGCAAACAAATCAATATACGCTTATTGCGATTTTTTCTTACCAAAAATATGTAGAAGAATATGTATCAGCCTAAATTGAGGAAAAAAAATGGGGGTTTTTTTAGATATTTTTTGGGGAGATTTATTATAGCAAAAAGTAATAAATAATGCGTTTTTTCAAAACTGTCGCTTTTTTTTGTTTATAGCGCAAAAAATAAAAAAACGCAGAGGTAATCAAATACCACCAAAAGAAAGCTCTATTTGTGGGGAAAATAAAGGACGTCAATTTTGTTTGGGAGCCACGTCGCACGACTGCGCAATTGTCAGTTAAAGCGACGCAGTGCCGAATTGCAAAAAGTGCTCTCGTCTTTGGCCAGCCAAATGGTCCAGGGCTGAAGCGGTTAAACAACATCAACTATGTTTAATCCCTATGCTGCTAGCATCAGTAAAAAGACAGGAAGGTATATATCATAGTTACTTGTTTTTTCTGGCCTATGCCAAAATGGTGTCAAACCAGAAGTCTTCACTTCAAAGGCATTTTCTTTCTTTCATATGGGAGGGAGGGGGGGGGGGGGGGGGGAGTCTCTCCATCCTCTCCAGGAGCACACCCTCCTGCCTTAATGTCTGAGCTAAGGGTAGATGGATTCTATGTTGTATATGTACATGACTTATCTGCCCTTACTTAAAAGTGTATTTTTACCTACAGGTAGGCTTATACCAAAACTTACATGTAGGTAAAATGAATATCTCCTAAACATGCAGAGTTCTAGGAGATATTCTAGTGAGTAGCAGCCGGGGACACCACTGGTGCATGGGCTCAGAATACCAGTCCCATTCCTTCAGAGTTGTGTGCCCTGGCCAATGCGCTGCATACTAGCATATTAAGCCTTTGCCTTGCAGGGGGAAACTTCTCTCCCCCCCAAAAAAGAGTTCACTAACGCTTTAAGATGGTAGCAAGTAGAAATGCAAGAAAGGTGCTTTTCAAAAGTGATTTCTCAACAAAAATAAAGCACGGAGACACAGAAGGATAGGCGAGTTTGAGTTGAAAAATGACTTAAAATAGTGTTTTCAGTTTAGAGGTACTCAGTAAAGTTAAAGTGGAGTTCCACCAGAAAAAAAAAAAAAAAACCCATTTGAAAGAAAATTTTTTTTTTACTCACCTCTAAATGCCTGTTGCTAGGGGGTCCCTCGTAGTCTGCCTCCTTCAGTGCCTGGGCTGGTGACATCACTTCGCCTTCGACACATTACAGGTCCCAGATGACTGAGCGGCCAATCACGGCGCGCGCATGCGCAGTGGTTGCCCGGTTGTGAAGCCACAGCCGGGCGCCCACAGTTGCAATGCCGGCGCCGCCGAACAGAGGGGGAGACGAGCGGGGCTTCTATCCCCCACATCGCTGGACCCTGGGACAGGTAAGTGACCGATTATTAAAAGTCAGCAGCTGCAGTATTTGTAGCTGCTGACTTTTAAATTTTTTTTTTTTTTTTAAATGGAAACTCCTCTTTAATGTCACACTGGCGATTTGCAATTTTTCAAGCAATTGTGGTTCTAAAGCCAAAAACCTTTATTTCACCTTAATGCATTCCCTGCATTAACCACTTGCTGACCTGCTCACCCAGATATACTGCGGCAGGTCAGCTCTCCTGCGCGAACAGACTTACCAGTCCGTGCAAGGAGGATAGCAGGCGCTGCGGACTCTATGTCTGCTGGCGGCCTACGATCGCCTTGTACACAGGCAGAATGGGGAACTGCCCATGTAAAACAAGGCATTTCTCCTTTCTGCCTAGCGACATAACAGGGATCTTGTGTTCCCAGTGATCGGGAACAGGGAGGGATCTCTCATGTCCCTGGCAGCCCATACCCCCTACAGTTGGAACACACTTAACCCCTTGATTGCCCCTAGTGTTAACCCCTTCCCTGCCAGTGTCATTTTTACATTGATCAGTACATTTTATAGCACTGAAGTAATAATGTCACTGGTCCCCAAAAAGTGCCATTTGGGGTCAGATTTGTCCGCCGCAATGTCACAGTCCCGCTAAAAATCGCAGATTGCCACCATTAACAGTAAAAATAATAAAAAATAGAAGTCCCTACATCTATCCCATAGTGTGTAGACGCAATAACTTTTGCACAAACCAAATATATGCCTAATGATTTTTTTTTTTTTACAAAAAAATATGTAGAAGAATATATATTGGCCTAAACTGATGAATAAATTTGTTTTTTTTATATATGTATTATAGCAGAAATTTAAAAAAAAAATAGTTTATAGCGCAAAAAATAAAAGCCGCAGAGGTAATCAAATACCACCAGAAGAAAGCTCTATTTGTGGGTAAAAAAGGACGTCAATTTTGTTTAAGTACAGCGTTGCACGACCACGCAATTGTCAGTTAAAGTGACGCAGTGCTGCATCGCAAAAAATCGCCTGGTCATTAAGGGGGCAAATCCTTCCAGGACTTCCAAGTGGTTAAGGTAAAAAATGTTATGAACCCCTTCAAAAAACTTCTATCACTCCTGGATCAGTACAGTGCCATGCCATGTAGGAGTCATAGGCGCCAGTGAGGAAGGAGCAGGGGGCGTGGCTAAACCACGCTGTAGGTACAACCCCTGGTAAAAATAATGGAATCACCAGTCCCTGAGGATGTTCCTTCAGTTGTTTATTGTTGTAGAAAAAAAGCAGATCACAGACATGGCCAAAAACTAAAGGCATTTCAAATAGTAACTTTCTGGCTTTAAGAAACACTAAAAGAAATCAAGAAAAATAAATTGTGGTGGCCAGTAACAGTTAGATTTATAGAACAAGCACAGGGAATAAAATTATGGAATCACTCAATTCTGAGGAAAAAATTATGGAATCATGAAAAACAAACAAAATAACACTCCAACACATCACTAGTACTTTGTTGCACCACCTCTGGCTTTTATAACTGCTTGCAGTCTCTGAGGCATTGACTTAGGCTCAGTTCACACTAGGGGCGGCACGACTTGCAGGTCACCTCACCGAGGCGACCTGCACACGACTGCCACGGCGACTTGCAAAACGACTTCTGTATAGAAGTCTATGCAAGTCGCCCCCAAAGTAGTACAGGAACCTTTTTCTAAGTTGGAGCGACGCGATTAGAACGGTTCCATTGTACAGAACGGGAGGCGACTTGTCAGGCGGCTAGGTCGTCTGACAAGTCGCCCCAGTGTGAACTTAATTAATGAGTGATAAACAGTACTCTTCATCAATCTGGCTCCAGCCTTCTCTGATTGCTGTTGCCAAATCATCTTTGCAGGTTGGAGCCTTGTCATGGACCATTTTCTTTAACTTCCACCACAGATTTTCAATTGGATTGAGATCCGGACTGTTTGCAGGCCATGACATTGACCTTATGTGTCTTTCTTCAAGGAATTTTTTCACAGTTTTTGCTCTATGGCAAGATGCATTATCTTGATAAATGATTTCATCATCCCCAAACATCCTTTCAATAGATGGGATAAGAAAAGTGTCCAAAATTTTAATGTAAACATGTGCATTTATTGAAGATTTAATGACAGCCATCTCCCCAGTGCCTTTACCTGACATGCAGCCCCATATCATAATTGATTGTGGAAATTTGCATGTTTTCTTCAGACAGTCGTCTGCATAAATCTCATTGGAACGGCACCAAACAAAAGTTCCAGCATCATCACCTTGCCCAATGCAGATTCGAGATTCATCACTGAATATGACTTTCATCCAATCATCCACAATCCACGATTTCCTTTCCTTAGCCCATTGTAACCTTGTTTTTTTGTGTTTAGGTGTTAGAGATGGCTTTATTTTAGCTTTTCTGTATGTAAATCCCATTTCCTTTAGGCGGTTTCTTACAGTTCGGTCACAGATGTTGACTCCAGTTTCCTCCCATTTGTTCCTCATTTGTTTTGTTGTACATTTTCTGTTTTCAAGGCATATTGCTTTAAGTTTTCTGTCTTGACGCTTTGATGTCTTCCTTGGTCTACCAGTATGCTTGCCTTTAACCACCTTCCCATGTTGTTTGTATTTGGTCCATGTTTTAGACACAGCCGACTGTGAACAACCAACATCTTGTGCAACACTGCGTGATGATTTACCCTCTTTACCTACATACTAACAAGCAGATTTAATCTGATGCAGGTGTTAGCGTTTGTAATGAAAATTTACAGGGTGATTCCATCATTTTTTTCTCAGAATTGAGTGATTCCATAATTTATTCCCTGTGCTTGTTCTCTGAATCGAACTGTTACTGGCCACCACAATTATTTTTCTTAAATTCTTTTAGTGTTTCTTAAAGCCAGAAAGTTGCCATTTGAAATGCCTTTAGTTTTTGGCCATGTCTGTGATCTGCTTTTTTTCTACAACAATAAACAACTGAAGGAACATCCTCAGGGACTGGTGATTCCATCATTTTTGCCAGGGGTTGTACAACCTCCACAGACAGGTTTACAGCCTCTTTACTGTAATGGTGTAGCACAAGTTTGACCCGCTAGCTATAAACTGGTGGTATCAATTGGTAGCAGAGATTAATCATTACTACAAAAAAAATACTCAGTCTGACACGGCCCTAAAAGAAATCTGTAAAATGACAAATTACTTCAGAGAATACTAGCTGCCCGCCTATTATTGGCTCTAGTACTTTCTGTGTCGCAGACCTGGAATGATACACGTAACAAGTCTAGAGTAAGAATGCTTTAAAGCCTTTGGTGGACCAACATGCAAAGCCAGACAACTAACAAAAAGGAGGAACAATATATATATATTATTTTATTTATTAATATAGCTTAGTAATCTTCCTTAACCACCGGAAGATTTACCCCCCTTCATGACCAGGCCATTTTTGCAATACGGCACTGCATTTTTTTAACTGACAATTGAGTGGTCATACGACGTTGCACCCAAATATAATTTATGTCCTTTTTTTCCCCACAAATAGAGCTTTCTTTTGGTCCTATTTGATCACCTCTGCGATTTTTATTTTTTGTGCTATTAACAAAAAAAAGGCAGACAGTTAAAAAAAAAAGAAAAAAAACTTACATTTTTTTTTTTAACTTTCTGCTATAAAACATATCCAAAAAAAAAAAAAATGAATTCCTTCATAAAATTTAGGCCAAAATGTATTCTGCTACATATTTTTGGTAAAGAAAATCCCAATAAGCATATATTCATTGATTGGCGCAAAAGTTATGGTGTCTACAAATTATGGGATTTTTTTCGCTTTAAACTAGTAAGGGTGGCGATCAGCGACTTATAGTGGCAGACAATTTGGACATTGACACTAATACAGTGATCACTGTACTAACGGCACTGGCTGGGAAGGGGTTAACATCAGGGGTGATCAAAGGGTTGTGTGCATAGCTAGTGATTTTGTGTACTGTGTGTGTGGGGGGGGTGTTGCTTTTACTAAGGGAAGGTAATCTGCCTTGTTTACCTAGGCAGAATGCCGTTCTGCCCGTGTACTGAACAATCAGTGGGTGGCGGTGGACATAGCCTGTGGCAGTGTTTCTCAACTCCAGTCCTCAAGGCGCCCCAACAGGTCATGTTTTCAGGCTTTCCCTTATTTTGCACAGGTGATTGGATCAGTTTCACTGCCTTAGTAATTACCACAGCTGTTTCATCTGAGGGGTATCCAGAAAACATGACCTGTTGGAGCACCTGGAGTTGAGAAACACTGTTATAGGATAACAAGTTAAAGTACAACCTAGAAAGAATGTGAGAAGCCTTGGTAATCTGCCAGGGAGACCATTATTTCTCTTAGTAAATGGCAAATTGCAGTAATCTATAGTTTCACATCACTCTAGTCAGACAGGTAAAAGCTGACACTGGTTGGGCTGAGTTTACATACTTGATACATTGCAATTGCTTTAAACCCTTGTACTTTGTTTCAACAACTGTATTGTTCACTGACTGATTGTAATTGTGTCTGCAGCTGCTCATTAACACGTCCGCTATAGCCGGAGAGAAAAGACAATCCACACAAAATCTTACTTTTCAATGACATCTGCAATAAATTGACTAGCGACTTGAGCTTCTTCTCCTGGAGGACCAGGCCGAAACCGTGGGGAACACAGTGGTGTAAGTTCAACATTAGGAACTGAAAACAAAACAAAAAAAACAAACAAAAAAAACAAAAAACACAACTTTATTTGTGAAACAAATGGCAAATCCCTCAATAAAGGCTGCCTTGGAGGGGAAGGAGGGGGAGAGCGCCGCCAGATTAGACAGAGCAGGAGTTCTATCGAAAAGTGCCCACCGTTGAAAAGTGCATGCGCAGTATGGAAGGGCACTCAAGCTGATTTTCCGATCAGCTGGCGTGATGTTACCATAGCACATGCGCATATCGTAGGAGGCATTTTTCGATGGGTGATACCATTTGATAGGCACAATTAAAAGCTATGCAAACAGTGGTGGGACACCATGGTTGTCAGATTGTGCCTTGCTAATGCGGGGCGGGTTTACAGTGTACTCAAGGTTGGGTTTTGCCTGTGTTGCAGGGTGGGTTTGGTATGTTGAACGGCGGGTTTTGCGTGCGTCTAAGGGCGGGTTGCAACACAGACAAAACCCGTCCTGCAACAGGAAGACATAATCTGACAACTGCGATCTCCCTCCACTCTTTGCATAGCTTTCAATTGTGGCCGTCAAATGGTATCTCCCGTCGCAAAATGCCTCCTACGATGTGCGCATGCGCCATGGTGACATAACACCAGCTGTTGGGAAATCAGCTGCAGTGCCCTTCCGTACTGCACATGCACTTTCAATGGCAGGCACTATTCGATAGTACTTGGCTCAGCTCGCAGTCACGCCCAGTCCAGCCTCCTGGACGGCTCCTAGCATTGACGTTGCATGTCCCAGCATTGAACTGATATTATGTCCATCATAGGAGGCGGGCCTGGGTGCGACTGCGAGCTGAGTACACAGGAGATCTGGCTCTGTCTAATTGGCACTGGTGAGGCTGCAGATGGGCAATACGAAGCTGTATTGATGGGCACTGGCCAGGCTGCATTAATGGGCAATTGTGAGGCTAAAGATGAGCACTGATAAGGCTGCATTCATGGGCACTGACCCCTTATTTTGCTTCAAAGTTATTTAGAATTTTAGAGTTGTTCCTGAAACTTCCCTCTTAAAATCAGGTGCGTGTTATACGCCAATAAATACGGTACACACAAACCTACATATTATGAACGGAGATAGAAAAACACAATATTTGTAAACTGTTAAAGCCGATCGCCAGCTTTTAGTGAACTTTGATCAGGTCGTTTGGACCAAGCAATTTACATCACCAACAGATGCAGCAGCACCGATGCACTGAATAAACTGTTTGTAGCCTCATTTCCCATCCCTCTCCTGGAAAATAATCCAGATTGACTGATCTCTGCTTTATTCAATGATTGGATACAAAGCTTCCTCCGATTAGCTGGGCTGGAGATTGTGAAGTCATCTGCCCCCCCGTTTCAGATAATCAGAGGAAGCTTTGTATTAATTCAAAAAATACAAAGTTTCCCCCCGAATGGCTGAGCAGCATCTGGCCAACTCGATTCTTTGCTGCACTCAGGACTGCCAGCTTCCAGAGAGGTAGAGAGAAAGAAGAGGACCCTACATGTCATATGATTATTCAAAACGATTAGGCCAGAAAAACAGAGGTACAAAACGTATGTATACTTTAAAAAAAAAGTAAATCACATTGTAAGCGTAGTATTTGTTTTTTTGTTTTTTTTATTCACCTCCAGTACAGGTAAAGTACTAGTTGCTTCTGATGAGGACAGCTGAGCCTACACAGAATATCACTTACCAATATAGCCCTTGTTAGGAGCATCTATTGGAGGGGTTGCAAACTCCTATGGGAGAAACAAGGGGGACACAAGATCAGGGAGTAGAATAATACATATTACATAACCAGAAGAGTAATAATTAGTGGGAACTGTTAAACCAGGCATACAAGGTCAATGCACGCCTTTAGGAAAGTCAATGAAATGAAAGATCTTGCCAATTTCCACTTTAAAGAAAATGTTGCTGTGTCTCTGGGGACACAAATCGGCAGTCTGTAATTTTCATACAAGCAGCTTTCCAAGCTACCATTTATACATGGGAGAAGGTCACAACTCACCGCTTTAATGCCGCATATTACAGTGCAGTTCCCAATCTTCACTAACGCTGAGCCATCAGCTGTGGTAATTGAGCCTGTAATCACACAAAAATGTCACCATTTACATGGTAACTAAAATACATGAAATAAAACAGGACAGAAACACTGCTCAGACCACAAATGTTCCAGGTTCCCATGAATATTAAGAAAATTAAAAAGCATTGGTCTGGTCCACCCAACTACTGACCGCACATTCACATCTGACACAAATCTGTGAACTCTCTACTAGGGATCAGCCAGAAAGCGAAAGTTCATGAAGATGAATTTTAATTAATTAAAGTAGAGCTCTGTGCTAAGAATGATTTTGTTACACGCATCAAATATGGCTGCCCTCTCCATAAATATAATTCTTAATCTTCTTTATGCAAAAACTGCAGCCGTCTTACCACTAGGATGAGTACCAGCCCGTTGTACCACATCACCAAGCCATTTTTCACTCCTGTGATAGTTTGACCCACAATCATCCGGTCAAGCAACATGTACTCAAATAAAATTTTATAAAAAATATTTGGGAGTCAGAGAAAGGTTTTCTTTGGATGGTATTTAAATAACCACTGGGTTTTTATTTTTTTACAAATATAAAAAAAAAAAAAAAAAAAAAAAGACCAAAAATATTTTAAAATGTTCTCAAAACATATCAAATATAGATTGCCAGGATGGTAAAAACACCCTTAACCACTTCCAAACCAGGCCTTTTCTGGCACGTTTTGTTTACATGTAACAATCAGTATTTTTTTGCTAGAAAATTACTTAGAACCACCAAGGCCTAGAGAATAAATTGATGATGCTTGGACCGAGTAAATAGATAGCAAACATCACGCTTTAAAATTGCACACACCCTTTTCAGGTTACCACTTTATATAAACAGAGGAGGTCTAGTGCTAGAATTAATGCCCATGATCTTCATTCGTGGCAATACCTCACATGTGTGGGCCGATCACGGTTTGTGTGCGTGCATGCGGGACAGATGCGTTACCTCGTCTTTGCGTGCGAGCATGGGGGACGGGGGCACTTTACTTTTTTTTCCCCTTTACACTGTTGATTTACATTTTTTTCATTTATCAATTATTGCTCTCACAACAAGAAGTGTAAACATCCTTGTGACAGCAATAGAGATGAAAAAAAACAAGATCTGCATTTTCGAATGCTTTTGATTTTTGAAAATGTCTCAGTTGTCATCTGGCTAAACCAGAAGTGATGTCAGGTCATCGCTTCCAAGTTACCATAGCCAATTAAAGCCCATCTAGGCCTTGTTCAGCTCTTCGATCAGCCAGCGGACGCACTGACTGGGTGCTCGGGTCTCCTTGTGGGAAGCCGGTCATTAAAAAAAAGCATCACATTGGGGACAAAAAAAATAAAAAATAAAACAATCCCCCCCCCCCCCAAAAAAAAACAGTTTGAGCCACTCCCCACATACACGAACATAAATGCACACATCAGGGGTGCCTATACACAAAAATGTTGGATGTTGGCTGTGCTAGATGTTACATATCGCTGCGTACACCAGAGCGAGAGCAATAATTTCAGGTCCATTAACTGATGACCTGTAAGGGCTTCAAAACGTTGCCTATGGAAAATGTAGGGTGCTAAATATTTACGCTGTTTTATGAGCGCATGCAAGCTTAGACCCCTTTCACACAGGCAGTTTTAAGGCGTTTTAGCACTAAAAATAGCACCTGTGAAGCGCCTGAAAACTGCCTCTCATGCCTCCCCAGTGTGAAAGCCTAAGTGCTTTCACATTGGGGCCATGCACTTGCGGGACAAGAAAAAAAAAGTCCCGTAAGCAGCATCTTTGGGGCGGTGTAGGAACGGTGTATACATCGCTCCTGCCCATTGGAACGAATTCTGCCCACACTACAATGATACTTACCAACATTTATTGTAGTGGTCCTGAATTCACTCAGGTCTCTTCCATCCGGCCGACATTTCTCCTTCTATAACAAAAAAAAAAAAAAATTAAAAAAAAAAAAAAACACTAGAAAGTTAAAAAGTGCTGGTGCCGATATTTACTTTGATAGAAAAAATAAATAAATAAATTAAAAACACCACAAGGTGCAATATTGGACTATATGTATTCAAACAGCATTTGATCTAATGATCACAGATAATCTACAAGAAAAACTGCTGCCCTGAAGACAATGAAAGATAACAGAACTACCACCAGTGATTTGTTAAAGGAGATTTACCATGCCTCCATATGAATCACAGTCACAATAATCAGGCATCAAGACAAGAACAAGAATAGCTCGATCGAAGAAAAAAACTTAAAGGGGTTGTAAAGTCAGAAGGTTTTTTAACTTAATACATTCTATACAGGAAGATAAAAAGCCTTGTGTGTGCAGCAGCCCCCCTCAACCCCCTAACACTTACCAGAGGTCACTCTGTCCAGCGATGTCCACGAGTGGTAACCCAGATGTTTTGGAACTACATTTCCCATGATGATCATGCACTCTGCAGTGTAGTTGAGCATCATGGGAAATGGGGCTTATCATGCTACCTTCCTGGAGGATGGTTTTGGGGGGGGGGCCTAAAAAAAAGCAAAATAATACAACCACCAGATTTATTTGTAATCTGCAACATATAAAAGAGAAGTTCGGGAATAAAAAAATAAAAATAAACACACATACTCACCTAGGTGAATCGTTCCGATCCTACATATGTCCCCCCCCTTCTAAGACCAAGATCGGAGCAATCAAAGACCACTGATCACTCGGTTCTCAGTGAGTAGAGAGCCGTATTTGTCAGCCACTGGCTCTCTGTTCTGCCCCGCTGGGCAGTGGAGGGGTCAAGAGGCTGAGCCACCTGCTGCTCAGGAATCTGGGTTTAAAAAAATAAAAAAAATTTACTTTTGTTGAGCCGGAAGGTGCTTGCAGTGCCAACCAAAGCTCGAATTTTACAGAGTCGGCAGGATTTGGCTAAATCCGAGGTGTCTATGGCAAGCCTTAGGCAGGCCATACATGGTCCAATTTCAAAACTAATTTTCTTTTCAAAATCAGAAAGTTCGTTTTGTGATCCGATGATGCCACCATTGATTTTTGAAATTCGGCTGACCAAGCCTTCAATTTCACCTCATGTTGCTAGAGAAAATATGTCCAATTCCTCAAATTTGATTGCCACACGAAAATCGTCCGTTGCTGCAGCCCACTAATGGTGCAAAATTCGTACAAAAATTCTTAGATACGATTTTCGAAAGAAAATTCTTTTGAAATTCGATCTGTGTGTAGAATACATAAAAATCATGGAGTCCTTTACTTTAACAGCTGTGAATCACGAGCAAACAAATGATATATTATTTGGGGTGAAATATTTGTGATCACAAAATTAAGAGATTGTATTACTCACTAGAAATTTTCTGTAATATTCCAGCGGCTCCACTGACCTGAAAGAGAAAAAAAAACAAAACACAACTTTATTTTTGGAGGAAGGAGTTGAAATTCACACACACAAAACAAACGCCCACCTGTATGGAGTATGAGGACTCATCCCCACAAATGGGTTATTCCTCATTCCAAACACAAGTTACCCCCTCATTTTAAATATGGGTAACTTCTTGTTTCAATCATGGGTCACCCCTTATTCTACTAATGGGTCATCCCGCACATCAATCATGGGTCACACCTTATTCCAACCATAGGTCATCCTTAATTCCAATTATGGGTCAATCCTTGTTCCAAAACTGGGGGGGGTCATCCCCAATTCCAAAACGGGGGGGTCATCCCAAATTCCAAAACGGGGGGGTCATCCCCAATTCCAAAACCGGGGGGGTCATCCCCAATTCCAAAACCGGGGGGGGTCATCCCCAATTCCAAAACCGGGGGGGGGGTCATCCCCAATTCCAAAACCGGGGGGGGGGTCATCCCCAATTCCAAAACCGGGGGGGGGTCATCCCCAATTCCAAAACCGGGGGGGGGTCATCCCCAATTCCAAAACCGGGAGGGGGGGTCATCACCAATTCCAAAACCGGGGAGGGGGGGGGGGGTCATCACCAATTCCAAAAGCTTAATGTACATGGGACGTTTTTACAACCTCTCCTGAACGATTTAAAGCGGAGTTCCACACAAAAATGGAACTTCCGCTTTTCGGAACCCTCCCCCCCTCCGGTGTCACGTTTGGCACCTTTCAGGGGGGAGGGGGGTGCAGATACCTGTCTAAGACAGGTATTTGCACCCACTTCCGGCATAGACTCCCATGGGATTCTATGCCTCTTCCCGTCCCGACCATGCCATGTTTTGCTGCGTTTAGAAGCGTTTGAAAAAAAAAAAAAGTTTTTTTTTTTAAATAGTCAAAAATGAAAAAACGCCTGTAAACGAAACGCGGCTAAATGCGAGTTACAGCGTTTAGCGATTGAAATGCCTCTAAGCTCAGCATCTGAACTCTTTTTTTTTGCTTTCCAAAAAAGGCCACTAAACTCAACTGCCTAAAAACGACATTAAATGAACCTGTGTACATGTACACATAAGATAACATTGGATGAGTTCAGGGGCAGCTGAAAAAAAAACATCCAACTGCCTCTGAACGTCCGTTTCCCAGCAGCAGTGTACATGAGGCCTAATGAGCAATGGCAGAGGTCAGAGGATCACAGAGAGGAGGCAATGACAGTCCTAGGGCAGCATGGATGAGGATAGCCGGTGGGTGGTGAAGAGTTACGATCTGATTGAGAACATGTACGTGGGTTTTTTGAGCCACTAATATGTTATCACTCTTCTCTACCTCTCTGCTCTTTAACAACATTACCAGCACTGCCTGTATAGAACACTGGTGGGCATGGATGAGCAGGCAGGTGGAATATTGTGTGATTTACAATTGGAATTTGCTCATTTGCTCTGCTTAAAAATTAAAAGTCAGCAGCTACAAATACTGCAGCTGCTGACTTTTAATAATTGGACACTTACCTGTCCCAGGGTCCAGCGATGCGGGGGATCGAAGCCCCGCTTGTCTCCCCCTCCGTTCGGCGGCGCCGGCATTGCAACTGTGGGCACCGTGCTGTGGCTTCACAGCCGGGCACCCACTGCGCATGAGCAAGCGGCGCCACGCGCTGCGATTGGCTGCTCAGTCATCTGGGACCTGTAATGTGTCCCAGATGATTGACAAGAGGGAGGGAGCAGAGCTGATCCCTTCCTGTGCCGAGGGAAGTGATGTCACCAGCCCAGGCACTGAAAGAGGCAGACTACGAGGGACCCCCTAGCAACAGGCATTTAGAGGTGAGTAAGAGCCCTTGCACACTGGGGCGGGGGGCGGCGTCGGCAGTAAAACGCCGCTATTATTAGCGGCGTTTTACCGTCGGTATGCGTCCGCTAGAGGGGCGGTTTTACCCCCCGCTAGCGGCCGAGAAAGGGTTAAATACCACCGTAAAGCGCCTCTGCAGAGGCGCATTGCCGGCGGTATAGCCGCGCCGTCCCATTGATTTCAATGGGCAGGAGCGGTAAAGGAGCGGTATACACACCGCTCCTTCACCGCTCCGAAGATGCTGCTGGCAGGACTTTTTTTACCGTCCAGGAAGCACATCGCTCCAGTGTGCAAGCCCTCAGGGCTTGCACACTGGGATGACAGCAGCGGCACTTTCGGGGCGGTTTGCAGGCGCTATTATTAGCGCAATAGCGCCTGCAAACCGCCCCAGTGTGCAAGGGCTCTAAGAAAAAAATTTCCTATTTTTTTAATTTTTTTTTTTTAGGCACATTCATGCAATTTTTTTGGGGGTGGAACATCACTGGTCTCAGCTTGGTTTGCTCATTGACAGTACTGTTTCTAAATGTAATCCTGGTCGGCCCCATTAACCCCGTCCTTTCTGCCCATATTATGTGGCAATGCAAAACAACACTTTTAATATGGCAAGGGGACTGCTTTGCATTTGTGGCATAATCTATCTAGCAACCAATCAGTGAGCAGTAACGCTGTGCAGTAACCTCTAGCAACCAGTGGCGGCCCGTCCATTAGGGGCGCCCGCCCCCCATCCATGCGTCCGGACCCCTAATCTACATACAGGGTGCCAAACAGGTGGATTCCATTCACTATCATCACACCGATTCTCCTCCCGGCCAATCAGGTGGCGGGTCACAAGACTTGTTTCCTGATTGGCTGAAAGGCAAAGCCTTCCTTTAGCAGGAGTAGATGTACAGCCGGGACACGGAGGAGAATGAGGGAGGAAGCCGCCTTCTGTCAGCACAGGGAGAGTTAGCAGGCTTCCAACCGTAGCTCGCCCCCCCCCCCCCCCAATTTCAACAGTGGCTCCCCCCCATTCCCACCGTGGCTCCCCCAATTTCAACAGTGGCTCGCCCCCCAAATTCCCACCGTGGCTCGCGCCCCCCCCCCCAATTCCAACAGCGCCCCCCCCCCCAATTCCAACAGCGGCTCCCCCCAATTCCAACAGCGGCTCCCCCCCCC
Source organism: Lithobates clamitans (assembly GCA_037952925.1). NCBI lineage: Eukaryota > Metazoa > Chordata > Amphibia > Anura > Ranidae > Lithobates > Lithobates clamitans. The sequence goes on along the minus strand of JBBGZY010000125.1, from coordinate 2,428,980 downwards.
CCAATTCCAACAGCGGCTCCCCCCCCCCCCAATTCCAACAGCGGCTCCCCCCCCCCCAATTCCAACAGCGGCTCCCCCCCCCCCAATTCCAACAGCGGCTCCCCCCCCCAATTCCAACAGCGGCTCCCCCCCCCCCAATTCCAACAGCGGCTCCCCCCCAATTCCAACAGCGGCTCCCCCCCAATTCCAACAGCGGCTCCCCCCCCCAATTCCAACAGCGGCTCCCCCCCCCCCCAATTCCAACAGCGGCTCCCCCCCCCAATTCCAACAGTGGCTCCCCCCCCCCCCCAATTCCAACAGTGGCTCCCCCCCCAATTCTAATCCAACAGCTGCTCGCCCCCCAATTCCAACAGTGGCTCCCCCCCCCCCAATTCCAACAGTGGCTCCCCCCCCCCCCAATTCCAACAGTGGCTCCCCCCCAATTCCATTCCAACAGCTGCTCGCCCCCCCCCTCCAATTCCAACAGCGGCTCTCCCCCCCATTCCAACAGCAGCTCTCCCCCCCACCCCCCAAATTCCAACAGCGGCTCTCTCCCCCCCAATTCCAACAGCAGCTTGCCCCCCCCCAATTCCAACAGCGGCTCGCCCCCAAATTCCTTTTCAACTGTGGCTCGCCCCCCCAATTCCTTTCCAACAGTGGCTCGCCCCCCCCAATTCCAATCATGGATGATTCCTCATTTCAAAACATGAGTCCCCCTTGTCCCAACACCTCTTCCCGTTCCTCTAATGGGTGACTCATTCCCAACAATAGTAGGGGGAGGTGAGGATCTCCTCTGTCAGCTCAGACCCCGCACACGATGTACATGATAACGATCTTAGCTCCGTGCCATACTCACTTGAATCCAGCCGCCATCCCTCCACCATGTGCGGACAGGCTGGGCTCGGCTTGTCTCCGGTGCGGAGTCCTGAGTTCCGCTGATAGGAGGAAGTCACACGTGCCTCCTGATCACATGTACACACAGCCCGCTCCACGCCGCACTCCCCCTGCTGGACACGTAAGGAACAGCGCGCCGCTCACACTACATGGGGTTGGCTGAGCTGCTGTTTGCTGACTCTTGTGCTGGTTCTGCTGCTTGTATGAATGAACGTGGATTATGTCCATGCAATGGCAGCCCGTACTTTGTGTACCATATACCTTCCACCTCTATAACAAGTGTAAGGCTGACCGCAGGTCATCCTGTTATTGTAGGAGGAGTCAGGCTGCATAAAGCCTGCCCTCCTTCTTCTCCTTGCTTGTGGTCGTAGGATCTCGTGTCCCACCCACCCATTCCCTTTTTCTTTTCTATTTTTATTTTATTTCAATTCATACTTGGGTATGCCCCCTTTTAGGCATACTGACCATTTGACCAGGGCACAACGCAGGTCTATCTTCTTGTTGCTTTTTGTTCCTTGTTACACTATCACAGATTGACTCCGAGTACAACTCTGATTCCAGAAATGTGTCAGGTGTCAGCCAATCAGAGGAGACTATTGCTGACCTCCCCACCTGAATGTTAGATTCTTTAAAGTACAGCTAAAGGCAAAACCTCTTTTTTTCTTGTATAGCCTATCTGTGTCTCATTGGGGAGAATTCCCTTCACTTCCTGTCCCATAGGCACAACAGGAAGTGAAAGGACATCTCTCAAAAGTGAGGGGTGTCCCCAATGGAAGATTTCCCCTCTATTCCAGTTCTGGGATTTTCTTTCACTTTCAATAATAACAGTAAACAGGACAAATAGAGAGGGCAAATCTCCCTAATGGGGTCACAGACAGCAAAGAGCCCGACAGTCTTCTAATCCTTCTCCATTCTATCCCAAAACTAAAAATAACAAATATAAGCAAAGTTTTGCCTTCAGTTTTACTTTTAGGCAGAGAAGGGCTTTGTGTAACATTTTGATTAGTTCTAAGTCATTACTTAGAAAGTATAACAGCCAGGCAGCTAGCATTTTCAGAAGCAGGTCAGCAATTCCTTGTATTTCCTATATACATACATACGTACAGTTAGTGCATGTATGTTTGCAGGTACAGCAACCCATTCATTTCAACGGACTGCTCTACCTGCAAGAAACACAGGGAAAGAAATCCTCAACCCTTTTTTAATATCACAACGCACCTCACCACACGGTGCTGCAGCACCACGCAGTTTGGCATGCATGAAAACGTGCCACGGGGGAGCCATCAGGCTAGGGTCACATCTCTGCAGAGTGAACACAAAATCGCACACAAAATGGCATATGTTCCAGGAAAACACACTGCACTTTTGCGGAAGGAGTGTCATTCATTCTTAAATGGCCCCCAAACTCATCAGCACCTGTAGCGTGTTTTTGCATGAGCTAAAGTGCAAGGTGTCGCAGTGCCCTGCAGTCAGGTGCGGCTCATTTTCACTACTTAAAGCGGGGTTCCACCCAAATTTTGAACAATATCTGTATTTATTCTCTTCCTTGCCTAGATACTGACATGCCGTTTAAAAAAATTTAAATCGCCGTAATTACCTTTTATTTTTCTATTCTTCTTTGCACTTCCTGGTTCTCCTCCCGTGGGAGTAGGCGTGTTTCTAGCCTCTCCCAGACTCCTGGGAGCTAGTCTCAGGCTTTCCAGGATGCCACTGAGCATGTGCGGGAACGAGCGGTGAATGCTGGGAGCACAGCATTCACCACATCCAGGAAATAAATGCTTGTGGGCTTCAAATGCCCACAATGAAGATGGAAACCGCCTGCAGTGAGTTATTCTTTCCGACGAAATCTGACACAGGCGGACATATTACACACAATATGTGAGTATGTAATGCTGAGAAGAAAAGTTTGTGAATGAACTAAAAAAAAAAAAACGATAGATAGGTGGACCCCCGCTTTAAGGATTGTAACATCCGTCAGGTTTTTTTTTTTGTTTGTTTTTTTTGCATTCTGTGTCCCATTCAGGGAGATTTCCTTTCACTTCCTGTCCCATAGCCACAACAGGAAGGGAGAGGAAATTCCTCCAAATGTGGTGGAATCCAGGGGCGGGGGTGTCCCCATTGAATAAATTCCCCTCTATTCCTGTTCTGGAGAAAACCCAAAATCTGGGATTTCCTTTCACTTTTGTTTTCAATGATAATGGTAAACAAGACAAATAAAGAGGGTGAATCTCCCTAACAGGGGCATATCAATAAAAACCTGACAGCTGTTCTAAATTCTAATCTCTAATAAATGTAAAAATCTCATATAATAATAAATCTCTTATAATAATCCCTCTCTATTCTATCAGAAACAAAAAAAAAAGTTTGCCTTTAGATATACTTTTAGGCAGAGAAGGACTTGTGATTTTCTGTAACATTTTGATTCGTTCTAGGTCATTACTTAGAATGTATAACAGCCAGGCAGCTAGCATTTTCAGAAGGAGGTCAGCAATTCCTTGTATTTCTTATATACGTACGTACCTTTGGGCCTGGTTGGCATATGTGCGTGTATATGTTTGCACACACACATGACAGGTACAGTAGCCCATTCATTTCAACGTGCCGCTTGACCTGCAAAAAAAAACAGGGAAAGAAATCCGCGACCCTATTTTAAAAAAAAAATCGCAACGCACCTGGCCACATGGTGCTGTAGCACTACGCAGTTTGACGTGTATGAAAAATGCAGTTCCCTGTGTTGTATATACTGCAATGGGTCTGCTTTGGTTCCCCTCCTGATATATATATGTATAAGGTCCTTGAATCAGTATCTGTATAAAACACTCACCTAAAATCATGGTGGCTAAAAGATATAAAAGACATCACTGAAAGATACCACTTCTATAAAGAGTACTGCTTGGATGGTCAGTATATGAAATGATAGATTCCATTCTTGCAAGGAAATGTAAGCACCATAGCTCCCAACCGTCCCTGATTTGGAGGGACTGTCCCTGATTTGGAGCAATGTCCCTCTGTCCCTCTTTCCCCCTCATTTGTCCCTCATTTTGGTCTGATCTATATAGATGTACATAAAATGCACTTTTTATCTATCAGAAAGTGTTTTCCAGCGCTAAACCTTTCATCTGATTTCTAAATTGTTGCATTTGTAAATTCCAAAAGCCAATATAAAGGATTAGTAGTGGTAAAAAAGCACTTGTGGGTTTAACCAATCTTGTTTTTTTGTACAATTCTCCTTTAAGGGGGTGTGTCCAGGGGTGTGTCCTATGCCTGCATACTTTTGCTGATAGGTGTCCCTCATTCTCATCTCAAAAAGTTGGGAGATATGAAGCACCTTAAAAAGTGTTACTAAACCCAGGACCCTGTATTTATCTTGGCTTTATACTGTACTCCTTCTTTCCTCCCCAATTTTTTTTTGTATTATTATTATTATCTCTTTTTAACATTTTTCTTTATTCCTTTAACTTTTTGAGTTATTTTTCTCGAAATTATATTATCCTGAGTTGAATCATTTGTAACAGTCATTTAGTTATACTATGTATGTGTAATATTTGTGATTTGTTTTTTTATCCATTATTAACAATCTTATATTTCAATGTATGCAATTCTTCCTTTCTATTTGATATATCAATAAAAACTATTGAAACAAACCCAGGACCCTGCATTCATTATATCTGGTCTCCCACAGTACACAGAACATGGAAATGCAATAGTTTCAGTAAATATAAACTGCTAAATACAGTTTCTCTTCAGCCGTTAGAGCAGTCTTGTGACTTCTATTAGTGTCTGGTTAAAGCGTGTAGAAGGAGTTTTCATTCTCCCCTGATTGTCCTATGAGGCTGCATAACTCCTGACCTTTAGTCTGCACAGTGCTGATTGGCCCTGTGCCGATCACATGCACTCTCCCAAGACAAGAAAACAATTCTCTAGTAACACACCGAACTGAGCATGTGCAGAGTGCCCCCAAGGCTCTGTTCTATCAGGAGTTGGATTGGGGACTGTGGAAGAAGGGGAGGATCAGAGGAGACAGGATCAAACAGCCTTTTTATGCAATGCAGAGGTTTAACCCCTTAGGTTCCACAGTGAGTATAACAAGCATGCTTTACTGCACATACCGATTGATTTTACTGTTGTGGGTTTAGTAACACTGGGATCTCATTTCTATCCCCTCATATCTTTCTACACAGCAATGCTGCCAATCTAGAAATTAATATAACATCAATGTTATAATTAATAATAATACTCATCATAATAAATATGCTGGGATCTCAGTTCTATCCCTTCAAATCTTTCAACATATAACAATGCTGCAAATCTAGAAATAAAAGCAGAACTTCACTTGAAAAGGGAAGTTCCACTCTTTCTTCTCCCCCACCCCTTATCATTGCAAATGATTATTTTTTGTTTTCAAAGAGCAGGTACCTAGTTTTGATGATCCATCCCCCTCCCTGTCCACAACCTTCCGGGACACATCACATGTCCAGTGGCAGCTGGTGCTCAATTATTTTTTTTTGGGGGGGGGGGGGCAAATAAACCCCCTGCCACATTCACCCCATCCACAGTCAGGGCTTCCCCGGTGTCTCATCCCCACCTAATCCAGCCTTAAGTTCCACCTCCTGTCCTGATTGGCCGGGAGGAGAAGCCGGAAGACAATATCGAATATTGATTCGCTAATGTCACAAGTGGGTGAGTTCTGCGCCCCGAGCCCAAACTTTTTGAAGCCAATTAGAGTCTCAGGTTCTAATCATGTGCTTCCAAAAACAAAAAAAACCTCATAGAAACCTATTAATCCGGTGCCCCGCATGTAAATGAGGGAGGTGGCACCCCTGTGCCCCTTTATGGATTGGCCACCGCTGCAGCTGCACATGTCCCACAAGCAAGATGGAGGAACCTGAAGACTGGTGAAGAACTGGCTCGAGTAATGACAGTGCCGGATCCCTGGACTGGTAATGGTAAGTGACTGCATATATATAGTATTTGTAGCTGCTAAATTTTTATTTTTTTCACAATGACCGGAGCACCTCTTTAATATAATAATAATAATAGTAATAATAGTAATAATACCACTGGGCTCTCAGTTCTAGCCCTTTTACATCTTTCTATATAACAATGCTGAAACTCTGGAAATGAATAATATAATAATTATTAATATTATTTAGAAAATATTTGACATCACACATCGCATTTCCTTTATTATTATCCTCTTATTTCTTGTGCAGTCTCACTTTATTGAAGGTCAACAAAAATTGTCAACCTGAGCAGTTTCGAACCACTGCTATACCTTCTACGGTCACACGATGGCGCTGCTCGGAGTGTGTGAGCGGCGAGCAGAGCTGAAAGGTTCCATCCTGCCGCCGATTGTGGCGGAGTGAGAGCTGACTGGTTGACTTCCGCATAGGTGTAGGAGTTCTATAGGTTCCGGCAGATGCAGCGGCAGAGTGTGAAGTGTACCGGAAGTTTATTGTGTCCGGCTGACAGCTGTCCTCTGTGTGCTGTGGTGGGACAGGGATGGTGTGGACATCATGCTGCTCTGCTGCCTCTGTGATCTCCTCCTGTTGCTGGCTGCTTTGGCAGCTGTAGTGCTGCTGCTGGTGAGTAGAGGTGCTGGTAGTGGGGGGCTGCCCTGTGTGTGTATGTATGTATAATTAGTGTGTGTTATACACTGTAGGTAGGGATGGGTGTCCAAGTTCCCCCAGCTGCTCCTGATTGCTGGGGACAGTTCTGTGGATGTGTTGTGGACTCCTCCAGCCTTTCTATGGTGACCCCAGTCATCCATTTCCCCTCTCACTTCCTCATTGGGGACACCATGTACAGCAGATTGTACAATGTATGCCCTGACAGTGCTTTATTGGTCAGTGTTTCTGTCTTGTAGCACTGGGGTCCCTGATTCAAACTATCTGTCTGTCTGGCGTTTGCATGTTCTCCCTGTGCAGGCTTACTCCAGATACTCCGGTTTCCTCTGACACTTCGAAGATGTGCTGGAAGGTTTATTTTTCCTGGATAAATCAGGGCTAGTATGTGTGTGCTGATTGGCTGTATACATGTGTTATCACATTCTACATGCTGAAGCCAAGCAATTAGGGAGGAGATACCTGGCTACCCACCTCAAAAACATTCCATGGAAAAGTGTATCAGACATGGTGCCCATAGAGGCCCCCCCCCCCTGTCCCATAGAGCGGCCCCCCCCCCCGTCCCATAGAGCGGCCCCCCCCCCCGTCCCATAGAGCGGCCCCCCCCCCGTCCCATAGAGCGGCCCCCCCCCCCCTGTCCCATAGAGCGGCCCCCCCCCCCCTGTCCCATAGAGCGGCCCCCCCCCCCTGTCCCATAGAGCGGCCCCCCCCCCTGTCCCATAGAGCGGCCCCCCCCCCCCTGTCCCATAGAGCGCCCCCCCCCCCTGTCCCATAGAGCGCCCCCCCTGTCCCATAGAGCGGCCCCCCCCCCTGTCCCATAGAGCGGCCCCCCCCCCCCGTCCCATAGAGCGGCCCCCCCCCCCTGTCCCATAGAGCGGCCCCCCCCCCTGTCCCATAGAGCGGCCCCCCCCCCTGTCCCATAGAGCGGCCCCCCCCCCGTCCCACAGAGCGGCCCCCCCCCCCGTCCCACAGAGCGGCCCCCCCCCCCGTCCCACAGAGCGGCCCCCCCCCCCGTCCCACAGAGCCGCCCCCCCCGTCCCACAGAGCTGCCCCCCCCGTCCCATAGAGCCGCCGCCCCCCCCGTCCCATATAGCCCCCCCGTCCCATAGGGTCTGATTAGGACCTAATGGATATATATAATGAGTATACAGTACTCCATTTGTTATGATAGGCTATTTATATAGCACTGACCATTTGCACATCACTTTCTATACAGTACATTCACATCGTGAACTGAACTCAAGGAACTTGCAATCTAGGGTTCCTATCTCATATATATATATATATATATATATATATATATATATATATATATATATATATATATATATATATATATATATATATATATATATATATCACATATTAGGCCAGGTTCACATCTATATATACACATATTAGGCTAGGTTCACATCTGTGTGTATCGGGATTGTATGCAAAATCACTTTCCCCACACAAAAAAAAATGTGCTGCACTTTTTAGCAAATTTGTAGGAGTGCTTTTAAAGTTATTGTAAACGCTCCTTTTTTATTTATTATTATCATTATTAAAATAACAAATATTTAACAATTTTTTTTTTTTTTTTTTGCTCTGTGCAGTTGTTTTGCACAGAGTAGCCCCGATATTCTTCTTCTCCTCCTTTTTCAGGTCCCTTGCTGGAGCTTGTGGCTCCTCCCCCTGCCAAGTGCCCATCATAACGATGCTATGGGGGCACTCCTGTGTGTGTTCGCTCCCAAGCCCCGCTCTGTGTATCCATTGATGTGCAGAGCGTGGCTCGGCTCCCTGCTCCCTCCTCACTGGCTGTGATTGACAGCGGCAGGAGACAATGGCTCTTGCTGCTGCCTCTGAACTAATGAGGAGAGAGCTGAGAGATCCTCTGCTCTTGTGCACATTGCTGAATGCAGATCGGACTCAGGTAAGTATAACTGCATGCAGAAGGTTTTTTTAACTTTAAAGTGGATGTAAACCTGATTCATGAAATTTGACCTAAGCAAATGTATCTGCAGTGTTTTCATTTCTCTCTCCAAAGCACTAAGGCCCCTTTCACACTTGTGCAACTTGTCCTGTGACTTGGGACTGCAAAGCCGCATGACAAGTCGTACCCCATGATTTCCAATGAGTACCATTCATATCTGTGCGACTTCAAGTTGCACCAAATTCAAAGTATTCCCTGTACTACTTTGGTCCGGCTTTGATGCGAGTTACACAAGCATTCTCTGAAATTGTGTCAAAATCGCTGCAAAATCGTGCGACTTTGAAGTCATGGTAGTGTAAAAGGGGCCTAAGTCCCGTGTGTTTCTGCTGCTCCATTCTTCTGTTATCAGCATGATAATTTCTGACAAGTTTTCCAACACAGCCTGAAGTTTGTGTTGAGGGACGTTGCTATAAATAGATTAGCAGAGAGTTTGACTTGTCTTGTTACAGCACAGCTCTGCAAGTCCGAGTATGATGTGCCTTTCTTCCAATCAGCTGTCTTGGATGATTCATCTCTGTGTATCATCTGAGGCTGTTCACTTCACTGGGTATATGTGAGGGTTTACATCCACTTAAAAGGAGTTGTAAAGGCAGAAGATTTTTTTTATCTTAATGCATCTATGCATTAAGATAAAAAGCCTTCTGTGTGCAGCAGCCCCTCTCACACTTACCTGAGGTCCCTCTCTGTCCAGCGATGTCCACGAGTGGCTCAGCTGTCCGAGATTCTCCACCCCTGATTGGCTGAGCAGTGGTGCCATTCGCTTCCGCTGCTGTCAATCCAAGTCAGTTAACCAATTGGGAGACAGAGAGGGCGGGGCTCCTTGTCTGAATGGAAACAGGGAGCTCTGACTCGGCTCGGGTGCTCCCATAACTTGCTGTGGGGGCACTCAACAGGCGGGAGGGGCCATGATCACAGAAGAGGGACCCGAGAAGAGGAGGATCTGGGCTGCTCAGCAAATCCACTGCAACAGAACAGGTAAGTATAACATGTTTATTTTTATTGGGGGAAAAAAACGAGACTTTACAATCACTTTAATGCAGAGAATGCATTAAAGGGCCAGTTCACCTTTACCACAAAACTTCCTTTGCAGATAAGGGGCATCTGTAGATCAAAACAAACTATGCATCTCTGACTAAAGTTGAATAAAGCCCTTGCTATAGGTGTAGGCCATTTACATACCTTATGAAGCCTGACTGGAATACTCCCAGGACGTTTCTAAGTGAGGCCTAGTAATTACTGATCACCTCCTCCATCACAGGAGTGAGCACTCAAATGCTGAGCTCAGAGCTACTGCATCAGGAGAGAGAAAAAGTATATGAGGAGGTTTGAATCAGAGAAAGAGCTCACTCCTGTAATGACTAGGCCTCACTTAGCAATGCCCTGGGAGTACTTAGCAACGTTCTAGGTGTATTCCAGTCAGGCTTCATAAGGCATGTAAATGGCCTACACCTATAGCAAGGGCTTTATTCATTTTAGTCAGCTGCACAGTTTGTTTTAATCTACAAGCATCCCTTACCTGCCTAGGCAGTTAATTTTTGTAAAGGTGAACTATCCTTTTAAGGTAAAAAACCTTCTGCCTTTACAAGCACTTTAATTGTTAATGGCCCCCCCATGCCCCTTCAAAGTTTTGCGGCAGGTGATTGAGAGACAACTTGCTATAGCAAAGTCTCTTAAGCTGAATCTCGTACAGAATTTAGGAAGGCATTGGTTGACGCATTTAAAATGATCACTTTGTTGTGTGCAAGGGCTCACACTTTGACATTACTAATAGGGGTGTAGTCATACCTTCTTCAGTCCGTCGTTTTTGCAGTATATAGAACAGAGAATGGCCAACACTTGGCAGACTTGTTCTGCAGGACACAAAGCTGTGAAGGTGTGAATGCAAGGTGGGGCCAGCTATTTATTATCTTTAAATGACTACGGTCTCATCCACACAATGGATAACTGAAGTGGTACATTACTAAACAAAGGACAGTATAATGTGACCTTTCTTTCATCCCCAGGTTGCCCTTGTCGCACATGTAACTGCCACGAAAATGCCAAATCTGCACCGACATGATGCAGAAAAGTTCTACCTCGGAAACAAAGGAGAAAAAGAACCTTTTCCCAGCATCCATGACCCTCCGGAGAAAGACTTGTCTGTGGTTGTTCCTGCATATAATGAAGAAACCCGGTGTAAGTGGCATGAAGTCTAAACATGACAGAAGAACTGATCCTATTATTTAAAATATACAGTCAATTCTTGGATTGTGAGCATAATTCATTCCGGAAACATGCTTGTTTATCCAAAGCACTCGTGTATCAAAGAAAATTTCCCCATAAGAAATAATGGAAACTCAGATGATTTGTTCCACGACCATTTATTCATAAGTCCTTCAGTTTATAGTCCATATAAAAAGATTATAGCAATGTGATAGGTTGTGTAACCATAAAATGTCCATCTACAAATGGAAGCCCCCACAAGGGGATTAGAAGCAAAATCCAGCAGTAGCTACAGAGTATAAATGAGAAGAGGGGTGCCTCTAATTGTAGCAATATGGTTGCATTTAATGAAGGTATAACATTTAGCAATTCACAAGATTGATGATTAAAAGAGGCACATCTAAGTAAGTAGGCATCCGGGGTAAAGCTGTCCACATAGACCATCCTCCATCGCCGGCTCTCACCACTGTCAGTCTGCAATCGTGACCAGGAAGACTACCCTGCAGTAGAGCGATCTGAAAGCGAGGCTTGAAGGGATGACGCCAATGGAGGATGGTCTATGTGGACAGCTTTACCCCGGATGCCTGCATACTTAGATGTGCCTCTTTTAACCACTTCAGCCCCGAAGATTTTACCCCCTTAATGACCAGAGAATTTTTTTGCGATACGGCACTGTGTCACTTTAACTGATAATTGCGTGGCCGTGCAACCTTGTACCCAAACAAAATTGACGTCCTTTTTTTTTTTCCCACAAACAGAGCTTTCTTTTGGTGGTATTTGATCACCTCTGCATTTTTTTTAATTTTTTGCGCTATAAACAAAAATGGACCCGACAATTTTGAAAAAAAAAAAAAAAAAAGCAATATTTTTAACTTTTTGCTATAATAAATATCCCCCTAAAAATATATAAAAATACTAATTTCTTCATCCGTTTAGGCAGATATGTATTCTTCTACGTATTTTTGGTTAAAAAAAAAAAAAATCGCAATAAGTGTACATTGATTGGTTTGCACAAAAGTTATAGCGTCTACAAAATAGGGGATAGATTTATGGAATTTTTATTTATTTATTTATTTTTTTTATTAGTAATGGCGGTGATCTGCGATTTTTATCGGGATTGCGGGGGACAGATCGGACACTTTTGACACCATTGACATTTATACAGCGATCAGTGCTAAAAATAGCCACTGATTACTGTATAAATGTCACTGGCAGGGAAGGGGTTAACACTAGGAGGCAATCAAGGGGTTAATTGTGTTCCCTCAGCATGTTCTAACTGTAGGGGGGGATGGGCTACCACTGACATGACAGAGATCACTGTTCTCGATGACAGGGAACAGAAGATCTCTGTCATTCCTCTAGGCAGAACAGGGAAATGCTTTATTTACATAGGCATTTACCCATTCTGCCTCTCCTCGCCCCAATCGCTATCCTGCTTTTGTGGACTGACGTACGGTACGTCAGTTTGCGCAGGAGTGCCGTTCTGCCAATGTATATCGGCATCAGCCGGTCGGCAAGTGGTTAATCATCAACCATGTAAGTTGCTAAATGTTGTACCTTTTTATTAATGTAACCATAATGCTACACTTGGAAGCGCCTCACTTCTCAGTACTCAGATGTAACGTGATACTACTTGTATATCAAGGCATCGCTCGCTTATCGAGTCAAAATTTATAAGAAAAATCTTGCTTGTCTTGCAAAACACTCTCAATCCAAGGTTTTACTGTACATGAATTAGAGGTCGACCTATATATTGGCCGGCCGATATTTGGTGTTTTTTACTTAATCGGCATCGGCCAATTGTGCTGATAAAAAAAGGCCGATTTATAACTTCAGCGCAACTTGCAAATGACTTCTGTAATAGATATATATATATATATATATATATATATATATATATATATATATATATATATATATATATATATATATATATATATATATATATATATATATATATATATATATATATATATATATATATATAAAATATATATATATATAAAATATATATATTATAAAAAAAATTATTTTTTTTTTTTTTTTCAGAGACCCTAGGGAATAAAATAGCAGTTGTTGCAATATTTTATGTCACATGGTATTTGCGCAGCGGTCTTTCAAACGCAATATTTTTTTTTTTAAATACACTAATAAATTAAAAAAAAAAACTAAGCAGTAAAGTTAGCCTATTTTTTTTTCGTCCAAAAGTTTTGATCACCTGTTTTTGTGTATTTAATATTTAAGATATAGTTTTTTTTTTATTTATTTTTTTTATCTAAATTATACATACAAGTGAACTGATTGGAGGTTTGTTTTGTTTAATAAATGTTTAAATGTAAAAAAATTTCTGTATCACTTATTACTTAAGGTTGCTTTCACACTGGAGCGGGCAGGCATTGATGGTAAAACACTGCTAGTTTTAGTGGCGCTTTACCGTCATTTTAGCTGCGCTATTCGGCTGCTAGTGGGGCGCTTATAAACCCAGCTAGCGGCCGAGGAAGGGGTTCAATGCGCCCCTGAAGCGCCGCTGCCGAAACGCTTTGCAGGTGCTTCGGCAGCGGTGCACATTCATTTCAATTGGCAGGAGTGGTGGAGCAGCGGTATTCACCGCTTCAAAGATGCCGCTTGCAGGACTTTTTTTTTTAACATCCTGCCAGTGCATTTCCTCAATGTGAAAGCACTCGGGATATCACACTGAGACTGCAGGGGAGCCGTTTTGCAGGCACTTTACAGGCGCTATTTTTAGCCCAAAAGCGCCTGAAAAACGCCCCAGTGTGAAAGGGTCTAACTGTTAGATTTTATGAGATGAAGGGAAAAAAAAAAATAGGCCTAATATATCAGTTCAAAAAAATCGGCATCATATATTGGTCATCGGCCACCGCGATTTCTAAATATCGGCATCGGCCAGAGGAAAACCCATATCGGTTGACCTCCTAATATGAATCGGGAGCCTGATGTTGCTGATTTATTGCCCATTTAACAGGCAATAGACATGGAAAGATGAAATGGCTTTAGGCCCTGTTCAAACGATCACGTTGTGGGAACACACTGCATTAGGCAGCCCGATCTAAATTAAAGGAATGTCCCGCAGCTCAGTGGTTCATCTATCGGTCCTGCACCCCCTTTTTATTTTTTTTTATTTTTTATTTTTTAAATAGAGCACAGCAATGCAATGTGTATAGTGTATTGCGTCTTGGAGCCCCGCGGTGTGGCACACTGAACACAAGTGCATTTGTGAGGTCAGGCACTGATGTGGATAAGAAGGCCTGGCTCACAGTCTCCACTCTAATTAATCCGAAAGGTGTTCTATCGGGTTTAGGTCAGGACTCTGTCACACTATATTACCAAAAGTATTGGGTCTCCCCTATGGTGTGGGGTTGTTTTTCGGGGGTTGGGCTTGGCCCCTTAGCTCCAGTGAAGGGAATTCTTAACCACCTCCCGACCATCTGCTGCACTTTTACTGCAGCAGAATGGCACGGGTGGGCGAAGCGACGTTATGTTACAGCAGCCGCGTTGAGCGGATTCGTTTTAGAACCGATCAGTCTTCAGGTCCAGGCCAATGACTTCTTGCCTGGACCTGCTGATTGGTCCTGACAAATGAAATCCTCCCCTGCCTGTGTAAGTGTAAACACAGACAGGGGAAGTGATGTCATCTCTCCTCGTGGAATTCTTTTCCGTTCCAGAGAGAGGAGAGGGGACATCCAAATGCGAGTTGCACCAACACTACACTGACACAGTACACTTGTCGCCCCCCCCCCAGTTAACCTCTACACTCCCTGTCACCCAGTGCAGTGTTCATATTTTTCTTTGATCAAAGTGCTGGTGTTATTTGTGACCCTAATCAGCATTAGGGTACTTAGCAGTAGCCCCAGATAGGCTTATGCACCCGCCCCCCATTAAGGTTTAACCCCTTGATCACCCCTTGTCGCCAGTGATCACTGTATTAGTGTCACGGTGACGCTGGTTATCTACGTTTTTTTTTTTTTTTTTTTTTTTTTTTCGTGTTTTGTTATGTTTTTTTAATGTTTTATATGCAATTAGTCTTTTTGCTGGTGCTGGCAGCTCATTTTTGTTAGTAGCACGATTTTTTTTTCTTCCACTATTATTCACCCGCCGTAATATTACCTAAATAAAGGTTTAACCCCCTGATCACCAGGCGGGTGATATCAGTTAGGTTTTAGCGTCTGCGTCGCACCAGGCATCGCCAGATCAGTGCCAGTAGCGCTAACACCCACGCACGCACCATACACCTCCCTTAGTGGTATAGTGTCTGAACGGATCAATATCTGATCAGATCTATACTAGGGTCCCCAGCAGTTTAGGGTTGCCAAAAATGCAGTGTTAGCGAGATCAGCCCAGATACCTGCATTTATCCCCTTCGCCCAGCCCACCCAAGTGCAGTATCAATCGATCACTGTCACTTACAAAACACATAACTGCAGCATTCGCATAGTCAGGTCTGATCCCTGCGAACGCTAACAGTTTTTTTTTTTATCGTTGGAAGCAGTCGCTGACAGTCAGTGCTCCTTTTATTTCCTGTGAGTCTCACTAGTGTACCAGTAAATTTAGAGGCCAAAATATCCAATCGAAGGTACGCTAGTGAAGAGGCCTACATGTTTCTGAGCATGACAGATGAGAGTGAAGAGGAAGTCGCCCATTTGTCAGATTCAGGCTCAGAATTCGAACCTGTAGACAGCAGCGGCACCCTGACAGATAGCTCTGACGACAGAGTAGTGGACCCTGCCAAGGTCAGGCGTACCCGACCCCATTCTTCTGCTGTTGTTGAGGTGCAAGAACCACAGGGCTCTCGTATGGAACAGAGAGCCAGTACTAGTGCCGCTCATCCTTCTGGTGAACTGGCAAGCACCAGCGGCCTAGTACATCCTGGTCGTACATCCAGCACTGCAGTATCACGTGGTGACGTGGCAAGTCCCATAAGTGCAGTTCAAGCTGGTGAGGTGGCAAGCACGAGTAGTGTCCCGCAGCCACCAAGAAGACAAAGACAGGCCCGTCGAGCCCATAGTGCCCTTCCTGCTGCATTTGCCAATTTGAATTAGGAGCCCACCACTTCTGCAGCACCCATACTCCCCCTGCTGTTTTTCACGGAAAATCTCTATAGATCTATTGTGGACCAAAGCAATTTGTATACCGATCAATTCATCGCCGCTAATCCTCAATTGACCCTTGCCAGAGATTGGAGAACTATTACAGTCTCCGACTTTAAGACCTTCCTGGGCCTCCTCATGGGCATAACTAAAAAGATTGAGTTGCGGTCATATTGGTCCACTGACACAATTTACCATACGCCGGTGTTCTCTGCCTCCATGACCAGGACATGATACGAGCAGATCTTGCGGTTCATGCATTTCAATGATAATGAACTCTGTCGTCCTCAGGGTGACCCTGAATGCGATCGGCTCTACAAAATTGGGCCCCTCGTAAACCACTTCAACCAACAGTTTGCAGCCTTGTTTACTCCAGATCAAGTTGTCTGCGTTGATGAGTCCCTGATGTTTTCTGGTCGCTTGTCTATCAAACAGTATCTTCCCAGCAAGCGTGCCAAATATGGTGTCAAGATGTATAAGCTCTGTTCCAGGGCCACAGGCTATACATATAGTTTTATGGTTTACGAGGGAAGAGATAGTTACGTAGAGCCGGAGAACTGCCCAGACTACATAGGGCGCGCTGACAAGATTGTGTGGGACTTGGTGTCACCCTTATTCGGAAAGGGGTACCACTTGTATGTGGACAATTTATTACAGGAGCGTGCCACTTTTTAGTCACTTGTTTGATCATGGAATTGGAGCATGTGGCACAGTGCGATCTAATCGCCGGGGCTTACTCCAGCGGCTTGTAGATTCCCATCTTAGGCTGGGGGAGAGAGCCTGCTTGAGATGTAATAATTTGCTGGCTATGAAGTGGAGGGATAATAAGAATGTTTTCGTTCTGTCCTCCCTTTACGCAGACACGACGGTCCAAATTCCTACGGCGACTGGTGTTGTGGAGAAACCCCTCTGTTTCCACGAATATAACCAAAATATGGGAGGGGTGGACCTCAACGACCAGTTGTTGGCGACGTACCTAACTGCTCATAAGGCCAGACGCTGGTACAAAAAAGTGTCTGTATACTTATTCCAATTGGCTCTGCTGAATGCTTATGTGCTATACAAAGCTTCTAGACGAACTGGATCCTTCCTTAAATTCCAGGAAGGGATCATCAGAGCCCTTCTGTTTCCAGATGGTGCTGTGACCCAACTTCCCAATCCAAATGCAGTGAGCTGGCTGCATGGGAGGCATTTTCTGCATGTCCTCCCTGGTACCCCTACCCAAAGAAATCCTCAAAGATGCGGATATAGGCGTGACACCCGCTATTATTGTACCTCCTGTCCTGGCCAACCTGGTCTTTGCATGGGTGAATGTTTTGAACGCTACCACACACTAGTGAAGTATTGGCGTAGGGTACAGCACTGCACAGTCCTAGGCACACTTACACAGAGGCTCGAAAGATGAGATGGCCATCACATTTTGGGAGACCCTAATCTGGAACGTTTACAGTTTATATAAAAGTGCATTTTAATGAAAAAAGCTAAAAATAGTTGTGGTTTTATTTTTCTTCTCTATTGTTCTCTCTTATGTTTGCTATCTATTGTCCGCTCTATTGTTTGCTCTCTATTCTATATCTATTGTTACTGTATTTTAAAACTGTAATGTTTTATTTTTACTATATTTTTATTATATTTGTTTTTCAGGTATGGTATGTTATACTGTAATGTTACTTTGTTTCATTGTTAACCATCGTTTGCTTAGTAGGTACCCCATTCAGCTGCAGCAAGGGTTTATTTATTCTGACAGCAACAGCGTTTGCTCCCACGATACGTAAAGCCATGACTCCAGCGCTGTAGGAGGTGATTTCACCACCACAGTTAAAAAAAGAGCATATATGCCAAAGCATGGGGGCAGGGATGGAGCAGCGATTTGCTCCTAATATTAGGGGCGGATTGCCCCCATGCTTCAGCATATGTTTTTTAGGCACAGATTGCGTTAAAAAATCAAGTTGTTTTATTGAGTTAATGTTTTATCGTTGCCATTTGTTTGCTTTTCAGGTATGCCATTCAGCTGCAGCACTGATTTATTTATCTTGACAGCAACAGTGTTTTCTCTCATGATATGAAAATCAGAGACTCCAGTGCTGTAGGAGGTGATTTCACCACCACAGTTAATACATTTTTTTTTTAAAATGGTGCATGTATGCCCATCATTAGAAGTAGGTGGATGAAGGGTGGTATTCTAATGGTGGGCATACCCACCGATCAATCTGTTTGTTTTTTTTTTCGTTCAGCCCTCAGGCCCCTATCTGTTCCAACATGACTGCACACCAGTGCACAAAGTAAGGTCCATAAAGACACGGATGAGCAAGTTTGGGTTGGAGGAAATTGACTGGCCTGCACAGAGTCCTAACCTCAACCCGATAGAATGCCTTTGGAATAAATTTGAGCAGAGACTGTGAGCCAGGCCTTCTCATCCACATCGGTGCCTGACCTTACAAATGCACTTCTGGAAGAATGGTCAAACGTTCCCATAGACACACTCCTAAACCCTGTGGACAGCCTTCCCAGAGTTGCAGCTGTTATAGCTGCAATGTGTGGGCCAAAGCAATATTGATCCCTACAGACTAAAGCTGGATACACATTATACAATTTTCTTTAGATTTACCAAAACCATATAATATGATATCAAACCGTAATACTTTCAAATTTGTATGCAATCAGGTAGGCCCTTGCACTACATGGTTGAAGGCGAATCTAAATGAAATCATACAGCAAAAGTTGTATAGTGTATATCAGCTAATGACTGGGATGCCATTAAAGTTCGTGTGTGTAATATATATATATATATATATATATATATATATATATATATATATATATATATATATATATATATATATATATATATATATATATATATATATATATATATATATATATACAACCACATTCCTGGTTGCTATGGGGAATAGGTAGTTTTGAGCTTTTTTTTTTCCCCATACATGAAGGGGTGGGTGGGATTTACTAAGGCTGGCCATACACTATACTTTTTTTTTTTTTTTTTTTTTTTTTTTTTCTGGTACAATTTCACTATATAATATGAGGTCAAACCTAAATGCTTTCAATTTGTATGCAATCAGGCAGGCCCTTGTACTACATCGTTGAAGGTAAATCTAAAGGAAATTTAATAAGAAAATTGTATAATGTATGGCCAGCCTAAAACTGGAGCACTCAGAATCTGGTGCAGCTGTGCATGGTAGGCAATTGGCTTCAAGGGTTTTAGCCTGTGTTCACACTGCACCCGACTTCAAAGTCGGACCAAAAGTAGTGCAGGAACCTTTTTCTTAGTCGGACCGACTCAAGTCGCATCGATTAGAACTGTTCTATTGCACACAATGGGGTCCGACTTCTAATGCGACAAGTGCTCCAAAGTCGGAGCGATTCTCGCATCATTGTGAACTGGGCCTAAGCCTAGGTTCACATCAACCCGGCAATGCAGTCCTACTTCTGGGGTGATTTGACAGACATCTGCGTGGGTTCCTGCACAGATGTCTATTGAAATCGCACCAGAAGGCGCCAAAAGTAGTGGGAATTGTGGCGCCGCACCAATTTGGACAGTGCTATTGCCGGCAATAGCTGCCGATTTGGCATGCAATTTGACATGCCAAATCGTACCAATGTAAACCTAGGCTGATTGTCAAAGCTTAATTGAACAAGCCGAAGTTGGAAGCTGATTGGTTACTAAGCACAGCTGCACCAGGTTCACCAGTGCTCCAGTTTTAGTACATCTCCCCCATTGTGTTGTGTGAAGCCTATGGTAATACTTGCTATAATTACATTGTGCCTAGAAACTTTTTTGATGTAAATTGTCTATTTCTTTCTTTCAGTACCTGTTATGATGGATGAGGCACTGGAATATCTTGAAAAGAGACAGGCATGTATTAAAATACTTTTATTTCAATTTCATGATGTTTAGCAATGACACTTACACCAATAAAACAGATCTTAATGTGTATTTGAACGTAAAAATAATAAAATGCACCTTACCAGTCCTTGATGTGATGGCTGCATTCAATTTCTTTTTTTTTCAGGAGTTCTCCATTTACTCTCACCTGCTAATCCTGTAAATAATACACTTCCAGTCCCTTTATGTCTACATACACCCACATTCATAGTTGAGGGCATGCGGCCTGGTATGGTTCAGGAGGGGGCGCAGGTTCGCCCGTCCCCTCCCTTTTCTGACCTGCCAGGCGGCATGCTTGGATAAGGGTCTGGTGTGGATTTGGTGGGGGGGCTCACGCAACTTTTTATTTATTTTTTTTAAAAATTTTGGCGAGGGGGGTCCCCTCCGAATCCATACTAGATCTGCAGGGCCTGGTATGGACCTGGGGCGGAACCCCACGCCATTTTTTTTTTTTTTATTATTATTATTTATTTTTCCCTAATTTTTTTTTCCGGCAATTGTGTTTTTTGTTTTTGCTTTCAGCGAGGGCGACTTATCGGTTGCTAAGGATGCGGCGGCCGGCTTCCCGGCCCCCTGCTTAGCAACCAGCTGTATACAGTGTTTTTTACAGTGCATTTAAAGAGGGGGGGGGGATGCATGAAAACTGCATAAAACACGCTGGTTTAAAAACGCAAAATGTACTGAAAAACGTGCCTGAAAAACGCATCAAGCACAGCCGCATAGACCTGAACTTAGACAAGTCTGTGTAATACAGGGAGAATATAGTCTGCTCAGATGAGACCAAAATTGAAGTTTTTGAATGCCTTAATACAGACCATGTTTGGAGGTCAAATGGCACTGCACCAAAAACACCCCCATACCAACAGTGAAGTTTGAGGGTGGGAACATCATGCCGTGGGGCTGTTTTCAGCATATAGTACTGGCAAATCTCCATATCATTGAAGGAAGGATGAATGGAACAATGTACCAAGACATTCTTGGTAAAAATCTGCTGCCATCTACCAGGATGATGAAGACATAAATGAGGGTGGACATTTCAGCAAGACAATGATCCCAAACACAAAGCCAGGGAAACTCTCAATTGGTTTCAAAGAATTAAAAATAAAGCTGCTAGAATGGTCCAGCCACTCACCTGACTTGAATCCAATAGAAAATCTATGGAAAGAACTGAAGATCAGCGTTCATAGAAGAGGTCCACGGAACCTTCAAGATTTGAAGACTGTTTGTGCGAAAGAATGGGCCAAAATCACACCTGAGCAACGCATGGGACTAGTTTCTCCATACAGGAGGCGTCTTGAAGCTGTCATTACCAACAAAGGATTTTGTACCAAGTATTGAATACATTTTAGTTAGCGTGTTCAATACTCTTTGCCTGTGTCATTCCAGTGTGTGTGTGTGTGTATGTAGATATTTTCCTACAAACTATTAATTTTGTTTTGTTTTTTACACAGAAGCAACGTCTGTCTTTCAAATATGAGGTCATCGTTGTAGATGATGGAAGTTCTGATAAAACAACACAGGTAACTAAAAAAAAAAAATAATAGAAATCTGAACAATTTCAGGGCTCTTATTATGCTTGGATTGTGAAGGGATACAAAGTACCATATGTATCGGTGTATTTGTAACATTTCATAGTGTAAATATTATGAAAATTATACAAAGAACTGTCAGTAGATTAAAGTCCACCAGTCATTTATGTAGGTATGTAAAACAAGCAACCTGTATGAAAGCAGCCCCCCCCCCCCCCCCCCCGCCCCAATCTTCCAATCTGTCTGTTTTTAGCGCACCGGATGCCGACGGGTCACTATTCCACTGACATCAGCCGCTCCTTAGAGAGCAATAGTTAGTTTTTCAGGCAGACCTGATTGGACTGACAGGCAGACCTGATGATTGGTCCGTTAGTGTGAAAGAGGCCTTACTGTGCTGATCAAATCTTGATTACTGTTCCAGAAACGGGTCCTATAAATTGTAATCAAGAACTGATGGGTAGATTGGAGGGAGCTGTACAAGTGGCCAGCTTCCTCCCTGAAACATGCTCATCTAAAGTGTGTGTGTGTGTGTGTGTTGGGTTTTTTTTTTTCTTTCACTCTGGTTTAGATGGAACAATGGTACAGTGACTTTGGCACTGTAAGGAACCATTAGAAATTTAGTATTTGCAATCAGCAGGAAGCTGATTTTTCATCCATCCTCAGTTGGCGGCAGCAGCATGTTATGCATTTTCAAAGTAAGAGAAAATATTTTTACAATACTTTATACATCATTTTGAGTAAATGATGAATGCTCTTTATTAATACTTTTTTTTTATTAAATATTTAAATACACCAAATATCTTGTAGATTAAAGTGCTATATTGCAAAATACAAGGATTATTTTTTTTTTATATACATTTAGCACATTGATGGGCTGTAGACTATTTATTTATCCTTTTTTCTTGTCCGCAGTACCAAGCATGCATTCCTCTCTACACCCTCAGAGTATGCATGAATCCGCTCTGATTTTCTTTTTTCCCCACATGCTCCCCTTCCCTGCTGTCACCTTTATTGTGGTGTAGTGGGTAGCACTTTCCCCTAGCAGTAAAAATGTTTGCTGGTTCGAATCCCAACCACAATGTTATCTACCTGGAGTTTGCATGTTCTCTCTGTGCCTGCGTGGGCTTCCTCTGGCTACTCCGGTTTTCTCCCACACTCCAAAGACATGCTGTCTAAATTCTTCTCGTATGAATGTGAGTTAGGGACCTTTAGATTGTAAGCTCCTTGAGGGTAGGGACTGATGTGAATGTACAATGTATATACAAAGCGACAGCACTATATAGGTACCTGAAATAATAATTATTGGTCTTCCATCCATTCTGGCCCTTCTCTTCCGACATCTGATTGTCATCTTTCCTTTAGTGTCTCAGTACTTTTGCTCAAATAAAGAACAAAGTTTGCAAAAAGGACTACACTCCAAATAACCCCAAATAACTATGAACAAAGAACTGTGACCATCACTAATGACTCTTGTGGAACAAATAATACTGTAGCTTTTTGATGTAGTTGTAGTTATAGTTTTATTTGCTCCTCGCTAGTTTTACAGAAATTGAGTCACTGATACTTGTGATCCCATTTGGCATAAAGTGCTTACATTTACAGCAATTTGCAATGATTGGTTCTTCTCACAGTTTTATAAGGGCCCTGGTCTGCCCTTGGAGGTTGCCCAAAACGGCTGGCCCTCACCTGATCATAAGTTGGCCATTTTATATTCTAATGTGACTGTCACCAAACTATTTACCTTTGTACTGAGCTACGTGCTCATAATAGGAACTCGCAAAAAAATTTATTATGAAATGCAATTTAGTAAAATAATATGAAATAGAATGCAAATAATTTTCTAAACGATACAGCAGGTATAGCTGACCTAGCCGTGAGGAACAAATCTTACTGCGTCTCATTAAAACTCATTTGGAACCTGTGTAGGTTTATACCTTTTACTTTAAGTACCTGTTTGAATGGAAATGAAAAATGAATTTGATCAAACTCTCAAGGACTCTTGTTTTTCCTTTTTTTGTTTTTCATTTAGGTTGCCTTGAACTACTCGAAAAAGTATGGAAGTGATAAGGTTCGGGTGCTCACACTAGTAAAGAATCGTGGCAAAGGTGGAGCTGTGCGGATGGTGAGCAAATCCTAACTTTGTTCATTACTTACCTTAAAGCGAAGCCCTCCAGTGGCAAGCTATCACTGCTGACGGGACTTCCGGGTTCGCAGGCTGTGGCTCCTGAATGGCTGAGCCACGATGAGACCACTCCTGCACATGCACGCGGTAGCCACGGCACAGAGCTCTGAAGAGACTGCATGAGTATGCTGTTCCTTCAGAGCACATGCACTGGTGATGTCACCGGCTGCATCCTTTGTAAATATCTCCTCCTAAACACCACAAGTTTAGGAGATGTACACTGTACCTGCAGGTAAGCTGTATTAGGTAGGTACAAGTTCAAAAGTGGAGTCTTTAACAAAGAGTTCTAATTTTCGGGTATAATATCCCATACCACCTAATAAGATTTCACTATGCTGATAGATACTAAGCGGTATCTATTTTGGCCGTATTTTGTCTAGTATGATTATTTCCTATGATCACCAGCTCCATCTAGTGACCATAATGTCATATTTTGCACAATCAGGACGATAGGAAAATACCACATTCTGGCCACTAGATGAAGCGGAAGATCATAGGAAATCAAATTAGACAAATCCTAGGCAAAATTCATTATGGCTGGGTGAATGCTTTGACATTCGTCCAGTGATGATATTTTATTTTTTTATTATTTATTTAATAAGAAATGGACCCCTTCCTTTCTCATAGTGCTCACTCACTGTATTTATGAAGTGTTGTCACCCTAGGACAGAAAGTGTCATAGAACTACAAAGCACCTCCCCTTCTCACCCCGACAGCTCACCCTACAGGGTTTACATGCACTTTAAGATTAAGCACCTAACAATCAAACTTGAGTAACATTGACTAGTCTTTAAAGGATAAGGTCACCTTTTAGGAGAAGTTAATAAATGCCCATGGTTTTTGCAGAAAAAAAAATGTATGTATAATTTTTTTTTTATTTAATTTTTTTTTCCCCTACAGAAGCCTGCAAAGCATTACACCTACAATCATGTCAGGCTTCTGCACACTCTCCCTTCAGCTTTCTGCCTGTACCTTTTTGTAGAGCTGCACGATTCTAGGCAAAATGAGAATCACATTTTTTTTGCTTAGAATAAAGATCACGATTCTCGCGGAGTAAAATCTTTCACGTTATTTAAAAAAAAAAAAAAAGGGCTAATTTTTGTGTGTGTGTGTGTGTGTGTGTGTTTTTTTTTTATTTAAAGCGTATTTTTTTTTCCAAAAAAAATTGCATTTGAAAGACCGCTGCGCAAATACAGTGTGACGTAAAATATTGCAACAACCACCATTTTATTCTCTAGGGTCTCTACTAAAATATATATATATATATATATATATATATATATATATATATATATGTATATATGTATGTATGTATGTATGTATGTATGTGTTTGGGGGTTATAAGTAATTTTCTAGCAAAAAAAAAAAATTATTTTAACTTGAAACCAACAAATGTCAGAAAAAGGTTTAGTGTTTAAGTGGTTAGACTTTCCTCATTTACACATGAAGTCTATTTCTTTGATCTAAAGGACAAATCATTACAATGTTTATACTTGGTTGTGATACTTGGCAGACTGCTGTGTTTTTTCTTGTTTTTTTTTTTTTTACCTTTCCTTTGTCGGCTTCCGCAGAGCAGAGGGAATTCTCTGCATAAAAAAGAATCTGGAAATACTTTGTCAAGATCGCAACGGGAAAAAAAAAAATTTCATTAACAATTCTTAACGATTAATCGTGCACCTCTACCTTCTTTGTATGCGCTTTCAGTGAGAAAGCTGGAGGAAGAGTAATTGGGCTACAAGTGTGCCGATCAGCTTGCTCATAGTCCATTGAGAACTACAAGCTGACTGCCGCGGTGGCCACAGTTCCCTGTGAACGAATGATATGGTTGTGTGGGTGGAGCCATGCACAGCCACACCAATTTTAAATGTAACAGCGGCTATGGGGGTGGAGATGAATCCCCGCCCGCTGTGCTGGAATATGTTACACCCTAAAAACATACAGGTGTTACATGTTCTAAAGGTGAACTTAGCCTTTAAAGGCGGGGGGGGAGAGCGCTTTCATTGAAAAGTATACTAAGCTCCTACTGTATATACTATAACGCCCGCAGCTGCTTGCTCCCCTCAGGCAGACGGCGTTTAGCCGCCATTCTCCCCAACACTGACACACCTGCATAGTAATTGTAGACTTTTGTACATGGATGTCTCCCAAATATCTGCAGGCCAGTATTGGACAAAATACAGCGAGATGCTGTAAACATCGCCACGGCTGACTACCTGAGGCAAGTAAACAGCTGGGGTGAGATAATGAAAGAGCTAGAAAGGGTGGGTTAGTGTACTAAAAAATGTTTATATAATTTATTATATGAAAATTTTAAATTTTTACTTGCTTGATGTTCCATATTTTGATTACTGTATTTTGTATGCAGATTGTTATATGTGTGTGTGTGTGTGTGTGTGTGTGTGTGTGTGTGTGTGTGTATATATTTTATTTAGTGTGTGTATTCTTTATTTACAGAAATATTCTTAGGTAATCCCGCAATTTTTGCATGTCTGTCAACCAACTACAGGTTTTCAGCAAGGGATAATAACTTTGGTTTACAAAAACAACACATAATTGTGCATTTACATTTTCAGGTAATCTGTTTGGATACTCATGGCCTGCAGGGAAGAAACAAGCGCAGCCAGCCATTCCACATACTGTTTTCAGATTGTGCTGCAATAACATTCTTAACCAGCAGGTGGCACTGTAGTCAAACTTGAAGGGATTAAGGTCATTTCCCTCTTTGAGGAATCTCAAACTGTAGGGCTTCCCCCTCCATAGAAAGTCCCTTTATAGCAGCGTCAGGAAAGCTAAAATAGTGGTATCGCGTATCAGTGTTCCTCCAAAATTGAAGTTTGCAAGTTGTTAATACACTTTGGCAGGACTTGACCAATTTGCTGTGAATCTAGGATCCAAATTTCAGTACCCTATATTTTCTATAGATGGTGTTCTATCAGATAGTGCCTGGGATGTGCTGCGCATGCGCCGTACAGAACAGCACAACAGCTGATTTTATGTTCAGCTGTTGAGATGGCGCATGCACACAATAGCCAACGGAAGAAATTTTTCTGTCAGGTTGTGCCTGGCGCTGGCGAGGCGTGTTCATGTCGGTGAGGGGCAGATTTGTACATGTTGGGGCCGGATTTTTAAATGATGGTCAGTGCTGCAAAGATGTGGGTGGATTTAGCAAAGATGACCACTGCTGCAAAACAAATTTTATTCTGCTATTCATGTACAAATCTGCCCCTCGCCAACATGAGGCATCATTAAAAAGTCCGCCCCATCTTTGCAGCACTGCCCATAATTTTACAATCTGCCCCCAACATGTACAAATCCGCCCCCACCTTGTCATGTGACTAGCTGTTTTCCAGCTAGTCACATGACAAGCACAGGGTCCCTCTTCCTTTTCTGCAGCATTAGCCAGGAAGGCCTTTACTGCTGCAAATCTGCCCCTCGGCAGCGCAAGGCACAATCTGACAGAAAAATTTCTTCCATCGGCTATTGTGCGCATGCACCGTCTCGCCGTCACAACAGATGATCGTAAAATCAGCTGTTGTGCTGTTCCGTACGGTGCATGCGAAGTATATTCCAGGCACTTCTAGATATCGGGCACTATTCGACAGAACAAGGGCACTTTAAAAGCCCCCTATAAGTCATCAGTTTAGTGTTATGGAGGAGGTGGAATTGGTGCTAGAATTCTAGTGGTGCTAGAATTATTGCTCTCATTCTGCCGTGCGCGAGGATTGTAATGTGTACCGCAATCAACATTTTAATGCGTAAGCACCCCCAAAAATACTTGGTTTTTTTTCATCACATAGGGGACTCCCCTATGTGATTTTTATTTTTTTTTAGTGACCGGTTCTCTTTAGTGAGAAATGCAGGGTATAAAAGACCCTGCCTGTCTCCCCATGAGCTCCACTAAATGTAATGCAGTGCAGATTGCACTACATTATGTTGTTTCCTGGGAAAACTGTAAACGGAGACCCGAAAATGACATCATGCACGTCGCTTCCGGATCAGGAACAAGATGAGAGCAGTGGTGTGTCTGCTCTCCTCCCTTCCCTCCACCCTGCGGCGTCTGCTATGCCAGTTCCGGGCCTGCAGATGGGCAAGTGGAGCCTGGGATACATAGCGGGGGGGACCTTTTTAACCCGCATTTTGTGTTGAAGCAATCAGTCGGTAGCGGAGTTGCCCGAATGTGAGGGCCGGCAGGTGCTGGCTCTAAGGGGTTAACTAAACAAGCTGAATTTAGAAGCTGATTGGCTACCAGATTTTGCACTCTCCAGTTTTAGTAAATCGACCCCTGTGTATGTATTGGGAGCTCCTCAGTTATGCATGAAGACTAAAAGAGCTGCGGTGAAACGTAGGGTTACATTTGAACAATGATCCTTACATTTGAATCCTGGGAGAATAGACCCTCGGTAGCCAGTCAGACTCCTTTTTTCCTAAAGTAAAAAGTGTACTAAAGCTCTGATATGAACTAGTAAATAAGTGACATACTAGAAGATGACCAAATAATATAGCTGCAATTATTGTGTATGTGAACTGATATCACACAAAAAGTGTTGTATATATTCGGAATGTATAATGCGCTAATATTAACCTCCCAATATAACACGGTGAATTATTGGACACAATAAAAAAGAAAAAGATGAGATATATTAATGTGATAAACCACAGTGCACAGAGATCTCAATAGGACAGCATACCGCTGTGAAGAAATATAACGTCTTTGGTGATTGATGAATATCACTGGGGATTACTCATTGAAACCTGCCTATATTCATCAATCACCAAAGACGTTATATTTCTTCACAGCGGTATGCTGTCCTATTGAGATATCTGTGCACTGTGGTTTATCACATTAATATATCTCATCTTTCTTTTTTATTCTGTTCACTAATTTATTATCACATTGATATTTAGTTATAGTATTTTGTTATGGTGAAGGATGTTATTTATAGCAGGCTCCATTTGATTATTTTGCACATGATTCACTGATTAACCATTAGAAGGTTACACCGTGTTATATTGAGAGGTTAATTATAGCGCATTATACATTCCAAATATATACAACTCCTTTTTTTTCCCTCTCACTTGTATCGGTCCAAGTGGCCTCTGCATGCTTTTGTCATAAATATGAAAACCATTGACACCTGTAGTTTCAGTAGGAGTATTATGTCCTACAACCCTAACCTAATGTTTTAGCTACACCCATGGAGAACATTCTGAAAAGTAGCATAAGAGGTAAACCCAGAGCAGAGAAGAAAATTGGATCTTTGAAATGCCAACCCCCAGCAGCCTCAGAGTCTGGTAGAGAGAACCAGTGAAGCACCTTGTTCCAACAAGTTTCCACCGGGGGTTTTGAAGCTAGCAGGGGGGTTTCTTCCTAAAATTGCAAATGCTGTTTAAGGCTATCCCTAAAATTCAGCTGTTTTCCAGCTAGTCACATGACAAGCAGGGTCCCTTTTTCCTTTTCTGCAGCATTAGCCAGGAATGGCCTTTACTGCTGCAGTGAACGGAGCTCACGAGATATATACTCTGTATGTGGTGTGTAAGCTTCCTACTTTTTTTTTTTTTTTTTTTTTTTTTGAGTTTTTTTTT